>CM019717.1:49065365-49682865 GCA_009760885.1 Achatina immaculata | reverse complement strand
GTACAGTTGTTCTCAGGGCAGAAATGGGGCCCATGACCAACACAAGGTTAAGAACCCCTCTATTAAATAGATCAGAAGGTATCACACACCATGTAGCATACATTCAAGAAAGATATACTACATATCACACATACAAACACACGTAGATTACTGTTCCACAATCTGGGATAGATGCTCAGTCTCAAACACAAAAAAGGTCCACTCACTTCACAGACGAGCATTAAATCTGATTTGTGACAAACACCCGGTACTGTAAATCAGCACAAACAACTCATAATTCTGCCCCTCAAGTATAAAATCATTTTGAACAAAGTTAAGTTTGTTCACAGAATTCTGTCGCACAATGCTCCGCCTTACTTGTGGTCACTGTATTTGTGTGTGAGTGCTATTTTATTAGGTTAATTACTTCTTCTCTTTTACCTTGAATGTAATAGTTTAATCTTACATTCTTTTGATATGTTTTTCCCCTAATGTAATTTGTATACTTGTATTAAATCGAGTGTGTGGGAAGAATGAAAGATGGAGTGATGAAGGGCAGAATGTAAGACGGGCCTGCGTGCTCATTTCTTTACCCTTTAAAAATAAAGATCATTCATTCATGCATTCATTCATTCTGTAGTCTGAAGTTCCTCTTTACAAGTATTGGCACTCTACAAGGTGCCTTTTTGGCGTTCTGTTATTACTGAGTAAAATATCTTGCTCCAAGCGCGGTTTTCTTTTGGTTTAGAATAATCTAGACATTTCCAAGGGCTTATTTTTCTTTTAGAACTTCTACGCTATCTGAGTAATTGGTTGTCTTATCTTTTGTGTTCCATTAAAAAATGGCGTCTCAAATCACTACACAAGACAAACAGCGCTTTCCCTTGGGTATAATTTTGTGTTACTTCTACGTCTAACACAACCTATGTGGTCTGAGAGAGTGATTCAAACTGTGAGTACAGTTTGAAAATATTTCATATAGTTGTGTGAGTGTCACATGCAGCGACGCGAGGACCCTCCTCTCTCTCTCCCCCCCCCCCCCCCCACGAGCAATGGTGAGCACTTCAGGCTTGCTAAATCAGTGTGAGATAACTCTTAACAAATTCTGTTAACCAATCGATTTGATGTGATACAGGGAGAGAATACAAAATATGCTGCAATTATTAGCTCATATTTTATGCAATTATTCCCAAAGACTTGTTGATTCTGTTTCTGTCAGGATTAAAATGTGTTAATTATTTACGTTACTGTAAGACCTCGAAAATGGATGGAGGCCACATAGTAGACCTGAAATAAGATAAAAAAAAAGATGTCACCAATGGCGAGATTTTTCTATCAGCTACGGGGTCTGAGAAGAACTTGGCGCAAGACCGAATCATGCGGAGAGCAAATCTGCGCAATGGCGCAGCGTCATTAGAAAAGGAAATGATGACCAAATTTGAAATAAGAAGTTGCAAACACGAGGAAACTGTACTCTGCAACACAAACTTTGCTTTGCTCTTACTACGGCTGGCTATGCAAATCTTTAACACTGGTAGAGACATTCACGAGAAGAGCTGGTCGGAAGATGATGCACGGCAAAAATCAACAAAAGCTGTTTTTTTGTCTGTTTAAACCGTTTCCATACGTAAAGAATGCTAGTACTTGTATATGTAAGACTGCAACTAACTCAGAGGATGAAATTAATCTTTAGAAGGAGAAGAAATCTTCTTTGAAACAGTCATATGTTCCACATATCCGTTTGTTTTGTCCTCTAAAGCCAGAGACGGATGCACAAGCAGCAGGCCATCTTACTCACAAACGAGAGGCCTACAGGAGTGCTGTTAGGGAGGCAAAGTTCAGCAAGGGACATGTAAATGAATGAATGAATGAAGTCAGAGACTACAGTTTGTATTAACATATATAAAAAACGAGACCTTTTTGTTCCTAACAATACTTCTGTCATTCATTCATTTCTTGTCGTCGAAAATGACTTCACAGCTGACAACGTTATATCGATAGGCGAGTTGTATTTGACCCAGCTTAAATCATCTTACATCTTACATCTTTCCCGTGCCGTTGAACTTCTCATATGGCTTGCATAGTTGTTTGCCAAGTTTTCCTGTTCTCGGCGAGTTTTTCAACTTCGTCAAGGGGTGTTGTGCCCACTAAACTGGCTTCTCTTAACAATGTCCTCTTTAGAGTTTCACGTGGTCGGCCTCTTTTTCTTCGACCTGTTGTACTCCACTTAATAGCTTGTTTTGGTATTCTCTGATTGTTTCTTCTCATCACATGGCCTACATACGTCCATCTTCTTTTTCTGATCACCCATGAGACAAGTTGTTGTTTGCTCATCTGTCTTATCTCTGCGTTGTTCGTGAATACGTTTCACTTTATACCAAGTATTTTCCTTAGGGATTTGTTTTCGAAAGAGTCTAATTTCTCGTCTATTTCTTTAGTTGATTTCAAGCTTTTGCATGCATAAATGAGGGTGGATATCACATTTGAATTGAATAATCTTAACTTGGTTTTTATGCTTATAACTTTTGAATTCCGTATGTTCTTAACATTTTTGAAGGACAATGCTCCTTTTGGAATTCTAATTCTAACTTCTTTCCTGGTGTCACCATCCTGGTCTATGTAGGTGTCAAGGTATGCAGATTGGTTTACTTCATCAATAACTGTTCCTTCTACGTATATTTTTCCTTCTTGATTAATGAGAAGTTTCATTATTTTTGTTTTATCATTGTTAAATGCAAGACCTATTTTGCTAGCCAAGGAATACATGGTATCTGATTTTTCTTCCATCGAGTTCACATTGTCACTGATAAGAATTATGCCATCGGCAAAATCAAGATCTTCTATTTGGGTCCCATGTTCCCAATCAATGCCCGTTATCATCATTATGGCCATTCACTCCTTTGAGAGCACAGGCCACAGATAAAGGCTTAACTGTCATCCCTGTTCTTGGAATTATTCTCTGCTTCCTTCAGTGTGTATCCCTTGTCTCTGAGCACTGTCATGATTTTTCTTCTCCAAGTAAATCTAGGTCTTCCTTGTTCTCTATTTCCTTGAGGATTCCAAGTCAGTGCCTGTCTTGCTATGCTGGTGTCGGATTTTCTCAGAGTGTGGCCAATCCACCTCCACTTCCTAGACATGACTTGTAGGTTCATAGGTTCTTGTCCTGCCCTTTCCCAGACCTCCTCATTCCTGATCTTATCCTGCCATTTAATGTTTAAAATCCTCCTCAAGCAGTAATTCATGAAAGTTTTGTATCATTTTCTGTATTGTCTTGGTCATAACCCATGTCTCTGAACCATATAGCAAGACAGTCTTTACGTTTGTATTGAAAAGCCTAAGTTTGGCTTAATGTGCAACATTAACCTGTGCTTAAATCTTAGTTAGTTAGTTAGTTAGTTAGTTAGTAGTTAGTTAGTTAGTTAGTTAGTTAGTTAGTTAGTTGATCCTCCTGGGCCCAAGGCGGCACATAGGGCGGAGGACAAGGCTCTCCATGTCTGGCGATTCCTTGCTACTTGCTTTAGATCTTCGGTGTTTCTGATGAGCATTGTTGAACACTCCTTGGTGATAACTCTTCTTAGTGTGTCTTTGGGTCTTCCCCGCTTTCTTTTACCCCCTGGTGACCACGTAAATGCTTGGTGTGGGAGTTGTTTTTCGTCCATTCTAAGTACGTGGGCGATGTAGTTCCAGCGACGTCTTCTGATAAGTTTGATACGTAGTCTTGTTAAGTTTCTTGTCTTATTGATGTAAGCGATCTGAAATCGTGCCAACAGATATTTAGCAGTCTTCGAAGGCACTTATTTTCAAAAACATCTTGTCTCTTTTCCATTGCTGAGGATGTTCTCCAACTCTCTCAACCATAGGTTAGTACTGGCACTATACAGAAGTTGAAGATCTTGAGTTTCGTGTGCCTACTGAGTTGTTTTGATTTCCAGATGTTAGTGAGCTTGTTGAAAGCGTTTGACTCTAAAGCAATTCGGGTCATAATTTCTGTTGATATGTCTCCCTCGGGTGTTAACTTGCTTTCTAGGTATGTAAAACTAGTGACTTTTTCAAGAGCATGGCCATTAAGTTTAATGTTGTCCGTTTTGTTGGTGAGATCAAGAACTTTAGTTTTTGCTGAGTTGATTTCGAGGCCGATTTGTTTAGATATATTTTGGAGTCGGTTTGTTTTCTCTTGCGCATCAGCGTGTGTGGAGCTTAGATGTGCTAAATCGTCTGCGAAGTCTAGGTCTTCCAGTGATTTGTTGTCAATCCATTTGATGCCAAGATATGTATCATGGGTGCATCTGCGCATTACCCAGTCAACTGCTAGCCCAAATAGCATTGGTCACATGACGCAACCTTGTTTTACACCTGTTTCCACCGGAAACCAGTCAGAGTTGCTTAAATCAGGCTCAGGAAATTAAGGCTTAACTGAAATTAAGCGTCATACAGTATACCACAGAAAACACTCACTCTAAGAACTGTAAGAAACAGAGAGAGAGAGAGAGAGAAAGAGAGAGAGAGAGAGAGGGAGAGAGGTCACCCACGCCAGAGGCGGAGAGAGGAAATTCCTAAAACCTTAAATATCCCATTATGTGAAGGAAATCGCCGAGTTCCATCAAGACAATCCATTTGTCCCCTCCACACTGAGAAGGTATATAAGGAAGGAGACAACACAAGAATCTATGCTTTTTATTAATCGGATTAATATTTCCCTTGTCTTTTATATTATCCATCTATTCCACGCGGGAGATCTAAACAAAATCTAAATGTTATATATTGTGGTTTTAGTGTTATATATGCAGCCGTCGGCAAGTGATATTGTTTTAAATAATGCTTTCGTCAAGTTTTGTGTTATTCGTTACCGTTTTTTCACTCATACAGCTCTGGCCGTGAAATATTTGAATTCAGCTTTTTTTTTCATGCTGTGCCTTCTCAATTTTTAAAGCTCTTATTCTTGTCTTATTCTCTTGTTTCTCTCACATACATCGCTCACATACATCCCTCACACTTTTAGTTCAGTATAAACAGCTTCACTGAATGTTTTCCTTCAGCACGTGCTTTTAACTGGCAGGTAAGAGTAAGGTGAGGGTAGCCCTATTATGCCATGCTGGTACCTCACCTCGAGGATATGATGTCCATATTTTCCTTGACCTGTCGGCACATTAAAGGGTGCCGTGGCCAGCATCGTTGACCTGTCGGCACATTAAAGGGTGCCGTGGCCAGCATCGTTGACCTGTCGGCACATTAAAGTACGGCGTGGCCAGCATCGTTGACCTGTCGGCACATTAAAGCACGGCGTGGCCAGCATCGTTGACCTGTCGGCACATTAAAGTACGGCGTGGCCAGCATCGTTGACCTGTCGGCACATTAAAGTACGGCGTGGCCAGCATCGTGCCTAGTCTTTAGCTCCAGAAGAAGCCAGGTGATACATTTCTACAAATGGGTGACTTGGGCGCCTCCGGCAGGATTCGAACTATCGACATTCGCCTTCCGAGACTAGTGTACTAACCACTTCGCCTAGTTAGGAACAATTTTTTATAAATAGGAAACTACGAGGTTTTGGTACGGTAAAGTAAGAGAACAAATAGTGTAGGATTAAACCTCGAAAAAATCGTAGACAAAGCACTTTAGTGAGACGTGAGAGAAAGAAAAATCACAAGAGAATTACCTGGGATTCGAACACGGACTCCGGTAGGACGAGCAGCCGTCTAGCCACGAGAGAACAGCGTACTATCGACTTAGCTCAAAATAACCAAAAATGTATGAAGATTTCATAAATGCAGAGTTTTTTTTTTTTAGGAAAAATGAAGTAATGTGATGTTTTTAGACAATAACTGTGTCCTACTCACCATCGGCTGGGTCTAGGGTACAGGGAGCTAAGGACTAGGCACGATGCTGGCCACGCCGTACTTTAATGTGCCGACAGGTCAACGATGCTGGCCACGCCGTACTTTAATGTGCCGACAGGTCAACGATGCTGGCCACGCCGTGCTTTAATGTGCCGACAGGTCAACGATGCTGGCCACGCCGTGCTTTAATGTGCCGACAGGTCAACGATGCTGGCCACGCCGTGCTTTAATGTGCCGACAGGTCAACGATGCTGGCCACGCCGTGCTTTAATGTGCCGACAGGTCAACGATGCTGGCCACGCCGTGCTTTAATGTGCCGACAGGTCAACGATGCTGGCCACGCCGTACTTTAATGTGCCGACAGGTCAACGATGCTGGCCACGCCGTACTTTAATGTGCCGACAGGTCAACGATGCTGGCCACGCCGTACTTTAATGTGCCGACAGGTCAACGATGCTGGCCACGCCGTGCTTTAATGTGCCGACAGGTCAACGATGCTGGCCACGCCGTGCTTTAATGTGCCGACAGGTCAGCGATGCTGGCCACGCCGTGCTTTAATGTGCCGACAGGTCAACGATGCTGGCCAGGCCGTACTTTAATGTGCCGACAGGTCAACGATGCTGGCCACGCCGTGCTTTAATGTGCCGACAGGTCAACGATGCTGGCCACGCCGTACTTTAATGTGCCGACAGGTCAACGATGCTGGCCACGCCGTGCTTTAATGTGCCGACAGGTCAACGATGCTGGCCACGCCGTACTTTAATGTGCCGACAGGTCAACGATGCTGGCCACGCCGTACTTTAATGTGCCGACAGGTCACGATGCTGGCCACGCCGTACTTTAATGTGCCGACAGGTCAACGATGCTGGCCACGCCGTGCTTTAATGTGCCGACAGGTCAACGATGCTGGCCACGCCGTGCTTTAATGTGCCGACAGGTCAGCGATGCTGGCCACGCCGTGCTTTAATGTGCCGACAGGTCAACGATGCTGGCCAGGCCGTACTTTAATGTGCCGACAGGTCAACGATGCTGGCCACGCCGTGCTTTAATGTGCCGACAGGTCAACGATGCTGGCCACGCCGTACTTTAATGTGCCGACAGGTCAACGATGCTGGCCACGCCGTGCTTTAATGTGCCGACAGGTCAACGATGCTGGCCACGGCACCCTTTAATGTGCCGACAGGTCAAGGAAAATATGGACATCATATCCTCGAGGTGAGGTACCAGCATGGCATAATAGGGCTACCCTCACCTTACTCTTACCTGCCAGTTAAAAGCACGTGCTGAAGGAAGACATTCAGTGAAGCTAGTTGGCTAAGTCGATAGTACGCTGTTCTCTCGTGGCTAGACGGCTGCTCGTCCTACCGGAGTCCGTGTTCGAATCCCAGGTAATTCTCTTGTGATTTTTCTTTCTCTCACGTCTCACTAAAGTACTTTGTCTACGATTTTTTCGAGGTTTAATCCTACAATATTTGTTCTCTTACTTTACCGCCTAGTTAGGAGACCTTATGGCAGTGAGTTCTCATTTAAAACACTTCGTATTTTGCTCTTTTTGTTACGTCTCGGAAAATCTTCCCACCTGAATCTCACCTGTCCGTCTCATTTCCAGCTGTGATGGGAATAGCAATGTAAAACCAGTAACTCCACATAGAATCAGTTACCATGCAGCAGCCTTACACACAGCTTATATTATCCATGTATACATATTTCAGAGCAACAATTTTGTCTATCAATCCATTCTTGTTCATGATATTATTATAAGACCGGAAATTTTCTCTCTCTCCCCCCCCCCTCCAGTAACCTTAAAAGTGACAATGTGAATTCCATCCAAGAAAAAAAAACAGATATCCCGTCTTCATTGCCTAGCTAAATAGGACTTGAAATGAATAAGGACAAAATAAAAATAATGAATCTTCTCATTAATCAAAATGGAAAAATACACGTAGAAGGATAGCTGTTGAAGAAATCAACCAGTTTGCATACCTAGGCAGCTCCATAGACCAGGATGGTGACACCAGAAAGGAAGTTAGAATAGAATTGCAAAAGCAGCATCAATCTTCAAGACTACTGAGAACATGTGGCATTCAAAAGTTATAAGCGCAAAAACTAAGTTAAGACTATTCAATTCAAATGCTTTATCCACCCTCACTTATGCAGGCGAAAGCTGGAAAACAACTAAAGAAATAGGCAATAAATTAGACTCTTTCGAAAACAAATGCCTAAGGAAGATACTCGGCATCAAGTAGAACGAATTCAAGAACAAAGTAGAGATATGAGAGATGAGTGAACCACAACCAGTCTCATGGGTGATCAGGAAAAGGAGATGGGCATATGTTGGTCATGTGATGAGAAGAAACGATCAGAGAATCCCAAAACAAGCTATCAAGTGGAACACAACAGACCGAAGAAAAAGTGACCGACCGCAGGAAACTCTAAAGAGGACATTGTTAAGTGAGGTCAAATTAATAGGCATAACATCACTTGATGAGGTTGAAAAGCTCGCCGAAAACAGGAAAAATTAGCAACTACCTTGTGAGCCCTATGTGACGTTTAACGGCATGGGAAGGATATAAGATATAAGATAAGAACATTAAAATTAATTGCAAAAATTTATTATAATTACTGTTCTATTATTGCCCTCGGAAGACAACTCTTGTCTGGATAGAGCAACGCGTTCTAACATCTGTCAGCTCTTCTCTTGGTTTCCTGTCTGCGAGCTCTCTGATGTTTAAAACATACACACATACATTCACGCATACACACATATACAGAGAGTCCCCGCTTTAGAACGATTAGTTCTTCTGGCCATCGATTCAGTGACTTCTTATTGTATATGTACACAAATGTTTCTTTTACAACATACAGTACTTTTTATGTGTTTTTAGTTTTTAAGTTATAAAACATGCTTGTCTATTATCAGTAAAGTACTCTATATTTACTCATGTGGAGTTCGCTTTACGTTCATTTCGCTTTCCAGAGGGGTCGTTGGGACGGAATCCTGTCGAAAAGCGAGGACTCTCTCTATTTCTCTCTCTCCCTCACCCCTCCCCTCTCTCTCTCTCTCTTAAGTGCCAAGGGCTTCCGAAAGGCTTTTCCACAAATACCTGTCCTTCGCCTTTTCCCCTGCTCTTGCCCTAGCGAACCTTCTATTGCTCAACATCCTCTCTGTTGTTCTTCTCCATGTCTCTTTTGGTCTACCCTTACTTCTGTTCCCCTGTGGTGTCCATCTTAGTGTTACTTTTGGTAGTGAGTCATCAGTCATCCGGAGCACATGTCCCAACCATCGCCAGCGTCTTTCCTCAATAATTGCTGTCAGTGGCTTCATCTGCATTTCTGCGAACAAGATGTTATTTCTTATGGTGTATGGCCAACATTCGGAAAATTTATTCTCGAAAGAAAGCGAGAAGTATCTGTACTTAAGTAATATTTATTCAGAAATATTCAAGAGTTATATTTTTTTCCATTCAAAGAATTATTAATTATTGTTATTATTACTATTATTATTATTCCAGTTTTTGGAATATCTCGTCTGGACTAGTTTTGTTCAGCAGGTGCTAAAACCTTTTAAATTTATTTCAGAAGCGGGGGTTGAGGGGGGGGGGTGCTGCCTCATGAGCATTTATGTCTTAATGGCTCTTTTACTCAGACAAGCTGAATTCTTTTATACTGATTGATTTTTCTGTTTCTTTTTGTACCCATGTATCTATCAAAACAATGTATATCAAAACATTAGCAAAGTCCAGGGATATATTTCAAAGTTATTTTTTTGTATTTGCCTTTATTGGTTTTCTTCACTATAGGTTTAGAAGAAACAAAAGTATACAGGGAAGTGAATCTGAGATGTAAACTAACGAAATAGTTTATGTATTTTAAATTTTGTTTTTACATATTTTATAAAACATTAAAAAAAAATATTCAGTGTTGATTTCTCCCTTTTTCCAGCTATTTTCATCTACTATGATATGCGTTCCTTTATCTTCCCTCAGCTTCTGTACTTCCGATATATTCGCCTTCTTCGTTGGCCACAAAGTTTAACAACACCCCAGAGCACGTGACTGTCGTAGAAGGAGGAAGAGTTATCTTACCCTGCACAGTGGAATTCCTCGGAGAGCAGTCAGTGAGTACAACTTTTGTGTAAAAAAAATGATTCTGATAGCACACGTTACAGCCACAAAAATTACAGAGGTGACTGGCAGATCATCGTTAGTAAAGACCATATTTATTTTACTAAGACAGTACAGTAAAGTTATTACTGAAGACAGTAGCACAACAATTATGATGCAACAGAATTTGTTCTCTATGAAACCTACTGTTTACAAGTATGCTATAAGCGGCCATTCTGACTTGCTTGCTTGGTTACGATATCAATTTATCCGTAGCACTGACAGCTGTATGTACTGCATGATGAACTTTGGTTTGCCCCGCCTTACATACAGGTATTCTTCGTGCTCAGAGACAGTTTAGCAAACAACTGTGTGTGTTACTGTTAGGTAGCTGGGTTTACAGTTGGACTGATTTAAGTTAGTTGTCAGTGAATTATAGGCCTTTACCTCCACGTTAGTCCACAGATTAATCCTTCATACAACAAGTCAGTCCGTTATGACTGTATTATTCCTACGCTCTAAGAACAATTAATTTTAGCATCTTGTGGATGAGACGCATCGCTGCATAACCGCTGTATTTTGCAGAATGAAGGAACTAGAAGCGAGGCAAGGTGAGGAAAGGATAGAAGAGACAAACTTCACAGTCAGCACGAGATGAGGACAATCAAACCACACACCTTGCGGTGTTTACAGGAACGGGCAGCAGAGCAGATATAGGAATGTTCTGACTGCAGCAACGCTATCTTCTGATACCAGTCAAACAAATCTCTGCAGTAAACTTACATTTTAAAAAGTACCTCGGACTCTATAGACTTGTAACAAAGGAACAGCGACGGTTTCCCTTCGCCTTCAGCTAGGTTTATATATGCTAGCCTTCGTCTAAAGAAACTAACCCGCAAGGTTGCAAGGTACCTGTTTTGGTTTGCTGCTGTTTATTGAGATATTCGCACCTGACCTCTATATCTAGAGGCCTGGATAGAGGCAACTGGAAGAAGGACCGTAACGAGTGGAAAGTTCAAGAAGAAAGAGGAATCCCACGAGAACAATTTCTCAGCGGACTGACCAAGTGGCATGGGAAAAGACAAGCATTTGTGGTCATCGGAAACAGCAAGGATTGGACAATATGGAGAAGCATGATTGCCAATGCTATCCAGCACAGCACATAATAATAGTACTAATAAGACCCTAGACTAATAAGAATAGTATTAATAAGACTTTGACAACAGGACCACATGCTGGCTGGGTGTGTGTGTATCATCTGTTTTATGTAATAAATTTCTCCCTGCTGTTGATGAACGTATTATTATCTCGAAAAAATCGTAGACAAAGCACTTTAGTGAGACGTGTGAGAAAGAAAAATCACAAGAGAATTATCTGGGATTTGAACACGGGACTCTGGAAGGACGAGCAGCCGTCTAGCATCGAGAGAACAGTGTACTAACGAACTGAGCTATATCATACCTCCAAAAAAAAAAAATGTTTTGAAAGTGAAGTCATTAGTACTGTTCAGACGACACGAGGGATCGTGACACATTTTTTATGTTGGTTTATTTAGATTTACTTCCTTTCGGTAACAGACAGCCATTCATGTATTAAATTCGCAACCTTTAGAATTCTTGGATAGACCGAAGTATTGTGTTGCAACAGTTTCCACTGGGAGACTTGTATTCAACTTGTTGGGAGAAAATATATTAAATTCTTCGAGACAGGTTAATTCTATTTAATTAATACATGTGAGAATTTGAAACCAATTCTTACCGTACCATATTTAGTTTTGGTGAGGGACTAAGCTGGGGTGCTGGATTTTGACTTTGTGAAGCCCTAAGCTACAACGTCGGATTTAGACTTTCTGTGGCCCTAACCAACAGTGCCAGATTTAGACTTTATGAGGCCCTAACCAACATGCCGGATTTGGACTTTGTGAGCCCTGACATGCATTGACGGATTTAGACTTTGTGAGACATGACATGAAGGGCGGGGGGGGGGGGATTTAGACTTTGTGAGCCCTGACATGTAGTGATGGATTTAGACCTGATGAGTCCTAAGATGCAGTGCCGGATTTAGACTTGGTGAGCCCTAACTTGCAGTGCTGGATTTAGACTTGGTGAGCCCTAACTTACAGTGCCGGATTTAGACTTGGTGAGTTCTAACTTGCAGTGCCGGATTTAGACTTGGTGAGCCCTATCTTACAGTGCCGGATTTAGACTTTATGAGCCCCTAAGCTATAAAGCTTGAACCCTCTCGCTTAAAAACGAAGGCCAAAAAAATCTGAAATTTTATGAGGCCCTGCGGATTGCTGGACCCTAATCTGTAGCTTGTTAGATTATGTCTAAATACATAATGTTGCTGTTAGTTTATGCCCAAATACATAATGTTGCTGTTAGCTTATATCTAAATATATAATGTTGCTGTTTATGTCTAAATACATAATGTTGATGTTAGCTTATATCTAAATATATAATGTTGTGTTTATGTCTAAATACATAATGTTGATGTTAGCTTATGTCTAAATACATCATGTTGCATCCTTCATAAGGAGATGTCAATCATGACAGAAAAAACAAAATTTTCAGAGGGAATTTACATTTCTCAGCAAAAAAACTTGCAACACGTCTATAAAAATTCGTATTTTATCAAACAGGTGATCTGGGTAAGTCCCAGAAAGACACTTATCAGCCACGCAGACAGACGAATGATAGACGACCACAGAATCAGCGTAGAGCGACCTTACATCAATATCTGGAATCTTCTAATCCGGGACGTGCGGTACAATGACAGTGGCACCTACGAATGTCGGGTCAACACCTCCCCCATTCAAATAAAAAAGGTCACATTAGAAGTTCAAGGTGAAGAGTGATGATAAACCGTTATGAATTTCTTTAACTAGTAGCTTGTTAACATCCTGATAAATTGTCACGTTTCGTTGGTGACAGTTAGAGGGGGCTGCTAAAAAGCAAGACCGGGCTTCGAACCGAATAAACGAATAACCGGTTAATTGAAATATAAATTCAAAATACCACTTCTGAACTAACATATTAATTTATCTCTTTCTATACCTAACTGACGTTGACCAAATGTGCTGGACTTTTTAAATAGCATTGTGGGTTTGTTTTTTTATGGCAATTTCATTATCAGGTGAGTCTCTGTAGCTTGATTTCTTAACACATATGTGCCAGGTGTCCATTTTAAGTTGGGTTTATTGTGGTCTTTCAGGAACTGAAAATAAAATCAGGTCCTTTTTTCACACTAAGATAGATCTCTAAATATGATGATAATGTGGCACTAAAACTTTAGGAAAACTGACGTTGTGTCCAAATAGATTATTTGGGAGAAACGTAAAGGGATTTAAACTCTGAAGTTTAAAGGTAATGTTTATTTGATTATTTCCTTGATTATTTCCCTTGGAAAATTTTTTTTTTGACCAGCGATTCCAAACTTATGTTGCGACCTATATTGAGGTCCGAATGAGCAAGTGTTGCGTTGTACTGTAGTTCTTCGCATGTCTACATCACTTTGCGAGCTGGACCCAGTGCAACCGTCTTCAGCACGCATTCTTTCGGGTTTGCTTCAGTAGCCTGTGCCTGTTTCTAGCCATCCTGTAAGGTAGCATGGTTTGAGTTGTGTGCTTTGCCTGGGCCCTACCCTCGGGCATGTCTGGCTTGGATGGCCCTGGAAGGAGCTGTTGCTCTCGCCAGAATAGATCTTTGTGTCACACAAGCTCTCTCACCACGACAAGGTAAACAACTCACGGAGTCACAGGGAACCTGAGAAAGGGTTTGCGAGACAAAATATTCTGAAAAATGCCAAAAAATAAACATAAGAAATAGTTAAAATAAGTTCAAATAAACTAGTTAAAAACAAGTTAAAATTAAAACATTACAGGAATTTATGGAAGTTCTTATATTTTATGTTTTCAAACCTAATATCACAATAACAACAACCTCATTAGTTATTACTGTTCATTGAAATAATTTTGGTTGAAATTCAGTAACTTCTGTTGTCTTTTCCACGGGCGGCGGGTTGTACCATTGTACCACTGCTGCATAAAGTAAACAAACAAAAAGGTTGTCGTAAGACAGATCCAAGACAAATTTTTCGCTTTAAAAGATTTATTATCTTAAAATATCATATTAATTCAAGCGTGCCCGTATGTTATCACGGATTGTTTCCCCTTAGTTCCCCCAGCTATACTGAGCCAGCTGTCTTCAGACAAGGTCGTCCTGGAGGAAGGTCAGACTGCTACTCTCATCTGTAACGTGACAGGTATTCCTCAACCCAACGTCACGTGGTTCAAGAGGAACTACAGGATACCGGGAGGCATCAAAGAGAGTGAGAGCATTTCAGATATGCTTGTGTGTGTATCTTCACTATCTGATAAGTAGAGAAAGGCTAGCGTTATATGAAAGTAAAAATGAGTCTTTAAGTATTTACTAATTTACTAGTATTTACTAATTCTCATATATGTTTAGGCTTACTATTTTCATAAATGTTTAGCCTTACTTATTTCCACAAAATTTTAAGGCTTCCTTATTTCCACAGGTCTTACAATTTACCTATTCCCACGTGTTTTGAGTTTCACATATTTCCATAAGTCTTGAAATTACATATTCCCACATGTTTTGAGTTTCATATATTTCCATAAGTCTTGAAATTACATATTCCCACATGTCTTGAGTTTCACATATTTCCATAAGTCTTAATGTTTACTTAATCCCATAAATTTTAAGGTTACTTATTCCAGTAAGTCTTCATAATTACCTGTTTCCACAAATTCCAAGACTTACTTATTCCCTTAAATCTTAATGTTTACTTCTTCCCACATATTTTAAAGTTTACTTATTCCCATATGTCTTAAGGTTTACCTGTTCCAACGTCTTAAACATTTACTTATTACCTAAGTTTTATGATTTCCTCGTTGCCATAAAACTCAATTATTTCCATCAACCTTAAGACTATATCATTTGGAACTTTAACAGTGATTTTCCTATTTAATTTAATCTTCATTCCCTTCTTCGCAGTCTTTGCCGTGAACAGATAATTCTCGTGTGAACATTTAGTTGATATAGCAGAAAATAGCTATATAGTAAATATGTTATCTTTGTATTCTGAATTAATTTCCCTAAAACTTTTTCATTATTTTTTAAATGTCATAATATAGCTGTTGGTGAGAAATGAACATAGAAAGAAAGAAATAAATTTTTTAATAAACATTTTCATGTTTTTTTTAAAGTTAGAACTTACAAGTACAAAGAAGAGAAAACTCAGTTCTCTGAAAAAATCGCCTGTTTTATATGATAGAAAGAAAAAAAGTAAACTCTGCACAATGAAGAGCAAAGTTTCAAAGTGTTGGGCCTTTACTGGTTGTTCGACAGAAGGCTGTTATACTATTTCTTTGAGTACCATCAGCAATGTTACTGGGGTCACTCTGGACCACGCGACCAATCCATTTTCAGCGCTTTTTATTTACACATGGTTAACATAACATCACTTGAAAAAGAGAGAGAGAGAGAGAGAGAGAGAGAGAGAGAGAGAGAGAGAGAGAAAGCTCTATTGTACTCGCAGTTCATCAGTACAAGTCTTTTCATAACGTGTAAGTTCTTTCGTTTTGTCCCATTCTGGTTTGGTTTTCACGAATTTAAATTCACAGGAATTGGCCTGGAAGGAGAGGTTCTGATGATACACAACATCACCAGGCAGTGCGACGACATCTACGAGTGCTTCGTGAACAATGGGGTTCCTCCAGCAATCAGCAAAGCCATCCGAGTTGTCGTTGACTGTATGTCGTCCTTTTTCCATTTATTTTAGTGTTCAGTCCTACGTATTAACATTAACTTTCCTCAATAATTATAACATAAATCCCTATAATTCCCTATAAGCTCCATATCTTATATCCTACGTCTTACATCCTTCCCGTGTCACTAAACGTCACACAGGGCTCTCATGGTAGCTTGCCAAGATAATCTCCATATAAAACTTGCTTATTGCTATACGTTTTAAGACTTACTTTTCACATGAGTCTTAATCTATTATTTTCATAAGTCTGGTTTGCTCTTATCTCGTACTTATTCCCATACATGTCTCAAGGTGCGTTTAGGTTTATTTATTCCAATACACATTAATGCTTACTTATTCCCATAAGCCGTAAGGTTTACTGATTCCCACAAGCCAAGCTTATTTACATATAAGTGTCAAGCTTAAATATAAGTAAGTCAAGCTTACTTATTCCTATAATTTTTAAGATTTACGTATTCCTATAAATTTTAAGACTTACGTTCCCCATCACTTTTAAGACTTTCGGTTTACGTATTCTCATAAGTTTCAAGACCCTAGCATTTGGAACTTGCCTAGAAAAACATCAAAATTACATATGTAACAAGCATTATTATTATTATGTATATATTTTATATTTTAGCATTTTTGTATCAAGCAGCTCACTGGTTCACTGGTTTTATGATCACTTTATCAACAGATCCTCCCGAGGTTGTAATATCACATCCAAGAGGTATAGGTCAGTTTCTGGGTAAGGAGACAATCCTCGAGTGTCAGATCTACGCTCACCCCCAGGCCGTTACCAGCTGGATGAGACACGGGAGAGCATTGATTAAGAATGAAAAGTAAGGTCAAAGGTTAAAGAAATGCTAAATCATAAGTGAAAGCAGTTACAACTATTTGTTCACTTTAGGAAACACTGCAAGCGAAACTCGTCCATGGCATTGAAAGTTGAGAAAATAATTATGTAGATGAGTTATAAATATACTCCTTTGTACTGTTAAATAAATTGGTTTCCTAACTTAAGTTTTTTCATTGCCCTACCAAAGAAGCAAGGTGCAGCTGAATGTGAAGACCGTCGAACCATTAGTCATATGAGCCATATTACCTAAATCCTGCTTCGTATTGTCATGAGAAGAGTCAGGGACAAAACTTTAACCAGAAATCTCTGAAAAACAGTGTGGCTTCGTCAAAAGAAAGGGCACAAGTAACGCCATATATGTGTATATATATATATATATACATACACACACATATATATATATATACTGATGGAAAGATTAGTAGAAGTAAAGATGGACTTATGCTTCATAGACAACTGTAAAGCATTCGATAAAATGAGGCACACAGAAATTATAAGAATGCCGGAAGACATCAACATAGATGGGAAAGATCTGAAACTCATCAAAAACATAGACTGGCAGCAATCAGCAACAAGGAAGGTTGAGAACCAAATAGGAGCATTCCAAGACATAAAATTGGGAGTGAGACAAGGATGTGTTCTATCTCCTAACCTCTTCTCCTTGTACAGCGAAAACATTATGAGAAATATGGAGAGCTTGCCAGGAATATCAATTGGCGGGTACAGCCATAACAACTTAAGATATGCAGACGACACAGTTTTGATTGCTAAAAGTGAAGTGGAGCTAAAGGGTCCTCTGGACATTGTGGTTCGTGAAAGTAAAAGTAAAGGTCTCAGTCTGAATAAAAATACTGAAGTGATGGTCATCTCAAAGAAAATAATAACACCAAAATGTAGCATTACCATCGATAGCATAGAACTGAAACAAGTTGATAGATTCAAGTACTTAGAAACGATTATAACAGCTGATGGGAAATGTCACAACGAAATAAAAAGCAGACGTACTCAGGCCAAGTCAGCATTCCAGAAAATGACAAACCTCTTGTGCAACAGATCCATATCAATGGAAACAAGATTCCGAGTACTTAAATGTTATATCGAGCCAGTTTTGTTTTATGGATGTGAACCATGGTCCATGAATAAGAGAGTACAGCGAGAAATGGAGGCCATGGAAATGACGAAGGATATTGAAGGCACCATGGACAGCTAAGAAAACCAACAAAACAGTCTTAAGAGAGGCTGGAGTTAAAAGGCAAATTACAGCAAAGATCAGAAGCAGACAAGCGAGATTTGTAGGACATTTTTGGAGAAGAGGAAAATTGAAACACATTGTGGGAAGTGGAAAAATTGAGCGAAAAAGAGACAGAGGAAGACAGAGAGAGAAGTTACTGGATGAGCTGTCAGTGTGGCTAGGAAGAAAGTCATCGGCGGATCTCATAATCAAGTCTAAAGACGGAATTGTGGAGAGAAATTATCGCCTACGCCACGCGGCACGGCACTTGATTGATTGAACTTAAAGTTTTTAGTTGTGTAATGTATGCCCTGGTTCGATAGGTCATTGTACGTATAGTACACGGGAGGGCTGCATTGAAGATACGGCCTGGGAGAAAAGGGGGCGGCAGCCCGAAAAATCGTGAGAAACACTGTTGTAAGTTGTTTTACATTTTCATCACACGTATCTTCGTCATGTAGTCATAAAAATCTGTGTCACGGCAGTTCACGTTTGCGTGCATGAAGCACGGGAATATCGTTACGCCCAAAATTTGATACTTCAACAAAGCAAGTACCGAAATCGGATTTTGGAGATGTGTAAGCAAGGTGGTCATTTGAAGCGTTCACGCTACATGACGATGCCGAGGCAAGTGATAAGAGACATTTGACCGATGCTGAGATGACCAGAGCCGTACCAATGCTGGAAATGAGCGCATCAGGACAATAAGTTGCTACAGCCCTAAATGTCAATCAAAGCGTGATTTCCAGGATGTAGAGTGGGGCATGTACCAGACAACGGGTTCTGTACACCGAACGCATTCTGGGGGTGGACAATACTCAGAAGTGACTGCTTTTTCACTCTTCTGGCGGGACATAACCCTTTTATGAATACCACCCAACTGAGAATTCACCAGCAAGATGCAAGAGACAATCGAATTTGTATTCATACTATAAGAAATTGGCTTCATGAGGCTGGTCTTCGGTCTAGAGCAGCTGCAGTTCGCACCATGTTGTCAAGAAACCACAAGCAAGCCAGGCTAGCATGGGGAAGGGAACATGCAAACTGGACTGTTGCTGACTGGACCTTTGTCTTGTTCATAAACGAGTCCACATTTTGTATTGACGCGACGGATCGCAGGAGGAGAGTATGGCGACAACAAAATTGAGCCTTTTGACAACCATAATATGGCCCAACATGACCGCTGTGGAGATGGCGCAGTCTTACTGTGGAGAGGAATCAGCATATAGGTAAAACGGACTTACACGTCTTCCAGAATGGCCTAGGACTGGTGTTTGGTACCGCGATAAAATCCTTGAGTCAGACCAAACGATGGTGCCGTTGGTCCTGAGTTTATCCTTATGGGTGAAAGTGCAGTAGCTCATTGTGCCTGGAAAGGGAAAGACATCGAGCGCCTGGACTGGCCAGTTCAATCTCCGGACTTAAATCCAATCTAGCACGTCTGGAACATGCTTGGTCATGCTGTGCGTGCCCGAACAATACCAGCTTTGTGCCCTTCAAGAACTGGTAGATACTCTTCAACGGGATTGGGCAAGGATTCCACAGAAGCATATAGGAAACATCATCTGCAGCATGAGAAGGCATTGTCAGGATGTCATCAGAGCAAGAAAAAGTCATATACGCTGTTAACTGCCCTATTTGTTTTCAATGTTCTTGGACATGATTTTTCTGCCTTCGTTGGATTGGTTTACATTGAAAATAATGTGACATTTTAAATGGTGAGGACATTTTGGGGTCCAGCACCGCTATTTGAAATGCTTCTGTGTATTTTTATTGATTCTGTATCAGCGAGTCTCAGTAATTTAAATGACATCATTTGACTTGATTACATTAGTTTTTGTAAGTCCTGCTGTAAACTGTAGCAAGTGGTTCCTAGCACGTTGTGAGTAGTATATATGTAGCGTTCCCTGTCTGCTCAACTGTCCAGCGACGTTGAATTGTAAGTTTAAAAATAATACTAATATACCAGATATTAAAATGTTACTTTACAAAATACCGTGGCACAATTCGTAAAAAAAAAAGTGTGCTTAACAAATCTGGAAGGGTAATTAATGTGAAATGTTTGAACCTGCTAGTTACTATATCCGGCACATATTAACTTGTATGACGATTGCTTGACTTCGTCTCTTGTGCATATCGGTTTGATATAATATTCCTTTAACAGTCCTAGTCTCGTATGCCCACGTAGTCCTAACATGTCATAGACGCAATTAATAGTATAGTGTTAGTGCTCATCTTTTTTCCATGATTTGAATGCAAACTACAGGGGGGGGGGGGGTGTGGTCAGCATCATGCCCGGTTATCTCTCCTTCCCCAGTTCCAGAAGGGCCGAAAACCCATGGCTACAGCCGGGTTGACTGGGGGCCTAAGGCGCCGTACACTTCAGCATGGGAGACAAACCCAAAACTACCCAGACGCTCAGTATTATCACAAAAAATCTAGTGAACAACTGATAGTAAGATCACTGTTAAATTGTCCATTTTGAACTCTGATGGCCTTTTCTTGACGTGCAACCAGAAGAATTGGCTCTTCCTGTGACAAACCTTGACTCCTCATTGTAGATGTTTAATCAACATTTTATTTCATGAAATTACATGTAATATCTTCTTCGTACCCGGAGAATAACATAATGTTTAAGCTACGTTCAATGCGGAAATTTTAACTTGTCCAGTCTGATAACATCTAGAAGGCGACATGTTGTTTCTCAAACACAGATATGATACCGAGGTCTTCTTTATTCCTCATGAACAGATACGACACTAAGATCCTAATTATTTCCCGTGAATATACATGATACAGAGATCCTCATTATTTCCCATGAACAGATATGGTACTGAGATCTTTCTTATTTCTCGTGATCAGATATAATACCGAGATGCTCACTATTTCCCTTGAACAGATATGATACTTGCGTAGATGTTATTTATTTCCTATGATCAGATATGATATTGAGATCCCCATTATATCCCATGAACAGATATGATATTGAGATCCTCATTATTTTCCATGAACAGATATGATATTGAGATCCTCATTATTTTCCATGAACAGATATGATATTGAGATCCTCATTATTTTCCATGAACAGATATGATACTGAGATCCTCATTTTTCCCACGAACAGATACGATATTGAGATCCTCAGTGTTTCCCATGAACAGATATGATACTGAGATCCTCATTTTTCAACCATGAACAGATATGATATTGATATCCTCATTTTCCCCATGAACAGATATGATACTGAGATCTTCTTTTTTTTACCGTGAACAGATATGATATTGAGGTCTTCAAGAGTGACCCGGAAAACTCAGTGACATTAGCGCTCCGTATCCGAGATCTCACGCCTTCTGATTACGGACAATACGAATGCATGGCTTCCAACTTCCTAGGCGAGGATCGCGAAACTATGCTACTGTATGGTAAGAGTTTGTTAATATAGTTTACCTTGTATGGTAAGAGTTTGTTAATATAGTTTACCTTGTATGGTACGAGTTTGTTAATATAGTTTACACTGTAAAATAATGTGAGATGATTAAAATCAGATTCTTAATACATTGACTTGCTGGTTATGCTACATCAGTGTAGTATTTCTGTATACAGCATTTTTTTTGTTGTAAACGAAAGTGTTGGAATGAAACCTTCCCCCCCCCCCCCCCCCCACCAAATCCAGCATATACATATGTCACGAGGGTAGGAGTGTTTTGTTAGAAAACATATTGGGTAAACTTGATTCTAAAAATGATTAATCTTGATGATGCTGCCGGTAGCTAATACATGTTCCGTAGGATTTCCTTGCCCAAGGGGTATGACGTAGTAGGGCCTTAACATTTCTAGGCCGCTACAACATTTGAGGTAGAGATGCCAGCGCCTGTCCTTGCTGCCTTTGTTTCCACAGGGAAACCCCCTAGGTACCCATAATTTGAGGCTGTGTTGTCCCCAGCCCACGTCGGTCCGAAAACTTCCGCCTCGAGTGCGAATCGAACCAAGGACTTTCTGGTCCACAAGCGAGTGCACTAACTATCACACTGCCGATGGCTACCATTCACTAATTCATTCATTCATTTGCATGTCCCTTGCGGAACTTTGCCTCCCTAACAGCACTCCTGTAGGCCTCTCGGTTGTGAGCAAGATGGCCTGCAGATGATGCATCCATTTGCAGATCATCAACGATGTCTTGCAGCCATATTCGCCTTGGTCTTCCTCTTTTTCTTTTTCCCATTATGTACCCTTCCAATAGGTCTTCTCTAGATTATCATGACGTTTAACGTGTCCAAAATATGTAAGTTTTCTCTCTTTAATCCTCTTTATTAGACAGCCTTCTTCAATATTAAGTTCCTGTAGTATAGATATATTTGTTCTTTTTTATGGCTACCATATCCGGGAAATTCTGATAGCTACCATACCTGGGAAAACGTTTTTAAACTCTGTTATTTCTAACAGGGCACAAAGAGAAGAATCTGCTTAATATTCAGGAGACGCTTTCAGTCCAGAAATCTAAACCGTCTTCTCCTACCTCGATATGTTAGAATACATTTACTCATGCACTTTTAGTAGACACGTGATGTCTTTTTGTCACTGATAGTTTCATGTGAACCCATTTCAGAGATCAAACCACCGCCAACGACTACAGCAACAACTAGCACCACGACCGTCGTGCCGGACCCATCCACAAGCAGAGTCAACACACATCAGATCTACGTTGACGACCATCATTCCAATGGCTTTAGCCATAACAGACAAGAAGATCATGAACGAAGAGGTAATAATTGATTAGGATAGCATTTGTTATATTTGCATAGGATTATTTGTTTGTTTGTTTTTCCTTTGAAATATGATGCTCCTCACCAAAAGGTGGAATGGCTGCTGTTTCTCTCTTCAGTATATGATCCAGAACCACAAAGTATATACAAGGTCCGACAATTAAGTAATGAGACTCGTTTTATTATGGCCATCTATGAAGCAAAGCATAATCTCCCAAAAGGCAACCTTCATCTATGATCTGGCAACTTTTCATTGCCCCCCGATAAACAGACGACAAACAAGCCGCCATTTTGTTGACCTAGTCAGAAGTGCATTGTTACGTAATCAGCATGGAGCAAAAACCTAACATTAAATTCTGTTTAGAACTCGGAAAACAGTTCCATTGAGACAGTTGAATTGATGCGACAAGTTTATGGGGATAATTGTTTATCTCGTGCATAGATGGTTATGTATTTCACTTGCTATTAACGATTAAAAAGTAATTTGGAAACATTACAAATGCAACTAGACATGGACGCCCAATTTATGTTGGTAATGAGGAACTAATTGCATAGTCAGAGAACGGATACAAGAAGATCGTTGTTTGACTGTGAGGATAATGGCAGATGATTTTGGTGTTAACCGAGAGACCATTCGTAAAATTTTAGTGGAAGATTTGGGCAAGGAAAAAGTTGCTTGCCGTTTGTACCACATTCGTTGTCTGATGACCAAAAACATCAGCGTGTTGAGTACGCAAAAGACATTATAAAAACGTGTCGCAGAAATAAACATTTCTTAAATTTGATGTTACAGAGGATGAAACATGGATTTTCTGCTATGATCCCACAACTAAACGCCAAAGTGCTCAGTGGAAGCCATCATTATCACCAAAAGGCAAAATAATTTGTCTTCAAAAGTCGAAAGTGAAGACAATGTTGGTGTGCTTCTATTCACAAAGTTATTATGAGTTATTCACAAAGAATCTATTCCAGAGGGACAGACTGTCACTGCCAAAGTTTATTTAAGTATTTTGAAACGCCTATTGAAAAGGATTCTCCGAGTCCGACCCGAATATTCAACACCTTGCAGTTTTTTCCTTCCTCATGATAATGCACCTGTTCACCGGGCGGCAGTTGTTCAGGAATTTTTGGCCCCAAAAGAAGTGTGTGTTCTCAACCATCCACCCTATTTCCCAGATTTATCTCCCTGCGATTATTTTCTATTGCCAAAATTAAAGTTACCATTGAAAGGACTCATCTTTGACTATACTAATGATATCCAAAGTGCTGTAACATCGAGTTTAAGGGCGGTAAGAACAGAAGAACTGCAGAGGTCGTTCCAGTGTTTGTTAGATCGTGCTACTCGCTGTATTAAATCACAAGGGGCTTATTTTGAATAAAATACAGGTTATATCTTCAACTGTTGTTTATTTTATTTTTTATGTAATTAGTCCCATTACTTAATTGTCGAACCTTTTATATATATATATATATATATATATATATATATATATTCATTCATTCATTTGCATGTCCCTTGCGGAACTTTGCCTCCCAAACAGCACTCCTGTAGGCCTCTCGGTTGTGAGTAAGATGGCCTGCTGCTGCTGAGTCCATCTGCAGATCGTCAACGATTTCTTGCAGCCATCTTCGCCTTGGTCTTTCTCTTTCTCTTCTTCCCATTATGTATATATATATATATATATATCCTTCTCATACCGTTAAACGTCTCATAGGGCTCATAGGTATAGTTATTTGCCAAGTTTTCTGTTTTCAGCGAGCTTTTCAATTTCATCCCACTGAACTGGCTTCTCTTAACAATGTCCTCTTTAGAGTTTCACATGGTCGACCTCTTTTTCTTCGGCCTGCTGTGCTCCACTTGATAGCTTGTTTTGATATTTTCTGATTATTTTTTCTCATCACATGGCCTACATATGTCCTCTTTTTCTGATCACCCATGACACAGGCTGTTGTTTGCTCATCTGTCTTATCTCTGCATTGTTCTTAAATTCGTTCCCAGTTATTCCAAGTATTTTCCTGAGGCATTTGTTTGCAAAATGGTCTAATTTCCTGTCCATTTCTTTAGTTGATTTCCAGCTTTCGCATGCATAAATGAGGGTGAATATCACATTTGAATTGAATAATCTTAGTGGTTTTATGCTTATAACTTTTGAATTCCATATGTTCTCAAGATTTTTGAAGGACAATGCTGTTTTTGCAATTCGAATTCTAACTTCCTTCCTGATGTCACCATCCTGGTCTATGTAGCTGCCAAGATATGCATATTGATTTATTTCATCAATAGCTGTTCCTTCTATGTATATTTTTCCTTCTTGATTAATGAGAAGTTTCATTATTTTTGTTTTGTCTGTTTTAATTTCAAGACCTATTTTGCTAGCCAAGGAATGCAGGGAATCTGTTTTTTCCTGCATCGATTTCACATTGTCGCTAATAAGAGCTTTGTCATCTGTATAATTAAGATCTTCTATTTGGGTACCATGTACCCAGTCAATGCCAGTATTACCTGTACATCATATTTTCATTAAAAAGTTTATGGCAATTCCAAAAAGCAACGAAGGTAATATACATTCTTATTTCATGCCTGTTTCAATCTGAAACTATTTGCTCATTCCTTCTTCTGTCTTGACTACACAAACATATCCATTGTAGAGATCCTTAATTATGTTGACAATTTTAGATAGTATTCCATATAGTCTTAAAATTCTCCACAATGAATTTCTGTGTATGCTATCAAATACCCTTTTTAAATTCTATAAAGTTTAGGATTAATGGTTTCTGCTTTTCAATATGTTCTTCAAGTATTATTCTCAGAGTAAAGATCTGGTCGATATAGCTTCTCCCTTTTTGAAATCCTGCCTGTTCTTCTCTCATTTCAGTATCCACTACATCCCTAATTCTATTCAGAACCACTTTACAAAACAACTTTGACACAACTGATAGTAAGGTTTCACCCCTTCAGTTATCGCAGTCACTGAGTTTGCTCTTTTTGGGTATTTTAACAATGATTCCTTTTTCCATTTAGACGGGACCTTTTGTTCTTTCCAAATTTTATTAAACATTCTCTGTAGTTGGCTCATGTTGTCACTGTTAATAGCTTTTAACATTTCGAGTATTATTTCATTTTCACCTGAAGCTTTGTTGTTAGCCATTAGATTCACTGCTGTTTCAGTTTCATTCAGTGTAACTTCATCTAAGTTGACATTTAGTTGTGGGACTCGTAAATCGGTTTCAAGATTTATTAATTCATTTGGGTGTGGTCGATTAAGTATTTCTTGGAAGTGTTCGACCCATCTTTACTTTTGGTCTTTACTTGATGTTAATAGATTGCCTGTTTTGCTAAAGACTGGTCTTTCTCTGGAGATAATAGCATCTGTTAGCTTCTTCTGTATGTTATATAGAGTTTTCCTGTCTCCTGTTTTTCCTGCATTTTCGGCTTCTTTTGCCATATTGTCCATATATTCTCTTTTGTCTCTTCTAGCTGAATTTTTTACTTTTGTGTGTAGTTCTTTGTTTGTTGCTTTTGCCAAAACTTTTCCAAGATCAGTCTTTACATTCAACATGGTTAATTTGGAGGCTCGTCTTTCATGTTTGTATTTCCATGTGTTATCTGATATCCATGCTTTTCTACGTGTGTGTGTATGTGTGAGTGTATGTGTGTGTGTGTGTGTGAAGAGGTGTGACTGGTTTAGTTTTACCTAAAGATAGGAGTAAGAAAAGTGAGCAGAAATAAGAATGGCGGAAAGTAAGATGAGCACATGTAAATGAAGAACACACAACAGTCCAATATTTCGGCAAAAGCCGTTTTCCAGGATCACATAAAAAACACAACAGACAAAAACATGAAAAATACATGACAAATTTATATCCTGCTTGTAAGAAGGAAGGACACAAAAATACTTACACGGTAATGAATGTTCGATTCGAATTAGTATTCGGTCGAATAATAGCAAAATTCTAATATTTATATTCAAAAGAAGAATCAGAACTGTACATTTTCACAAACTTAAACAGAAATTTTACCTAGGCTTCTGTCAGCAACAACAACAACAGCAGTAACAGCAACAACAACAAGAACAGCACCAACAACAACAGCAGCAACAATAACATTAACAATAATAACAACCGCTAAAACAACAGCAGCAGCATCAATAACAATAACAACAGCAGAAGCAGCAACAACAACGATAACAACAGAAGCAACAGCAGCAACGACAACAATAATAACAACAACAGCAACAACAACAATAGCAGCAACAACAACAGTAACATCAACAATGACAGCAACAACAATAACAACAACAGCAATAACAGCAACAACAACAGCAACAGCAATAACAACAATAACAACAAAAGCAAGTCGATTACACCAACCGTAGACTTAAATTTCCAAACTGATAATTTTAATTATTGGCTTATCTCTGCAAACGCCTGCAAGAAACGAAAGACTGTGGAAAGAAATGAACAATTAAAAACTCAGATATCATGTTTCTAATAATAACTTGAGGATGATAACTCCAAACCGGTGATAGTATTCTTTTCATTTCTTGCGTCAGGCGGATACGTTCATCAGAGTCAGCATGCACTGCAGGAGAGTCCAGCAACGTCTTCTCTGAACTCTGGACTCTCTGGTGGACGATCACCAAATTCGGGAGGTGAGGTTAATCAGTTCTGTGTAAACAGTGCTTATTCTACCTCAATTAATTTTCTGCTCAAGTTTCTGTCTATTATTTATTGTTTCTTCCTTACGAATTTATGAAGAAAATTGCTTCACGTAAATTTCGTGGCTTCTTGCAGAAAATTGATTATTTTGTTAATTTAGTTTCTCTCTTTTTTTTCACAAATATTAAACTCACTCATTTATTTCAAAGTCAGTCCCTACCTGGTTATAGAATCCTTACACTCGAGTTTTGTTTTATTTTGAATATTTTGGGCCAGTTTAATCCTTATTTTCTTTTTCAAAAGTTATTATCGAAAAAAATATCACAAATATTACATTTCTTACAACTTTCGTTACATACATTTATTGAGTACGTTTATAACGTTGGTAGAAAACAAAAATGATTTCATTTGTTAACCAATTACCTTCGTTTACAATGTTGCATTTTAAAAATATTGTTTGCAAAAATCAGTTAATTGTTATAATAGGTTTTAAATAAATTTTAGTATAAATGGAAACAATGAGGCTAAATTAACCGGCATAAAATCCTTTGATGAGGTTGAAAGACTCGCCGAAGACAGGAAAACTTGGCGATCTACCTTGCGAGCCCTATGTGACGTTTAACGGCACGGGAAGGATATAAGAATATAAGAAGATAAGATAAATGGAAAGATTTGGAATTTTGTTTTTTTTTTAGGCTCTTCTAGACGAAATTGTGACAAACCATAATAGTGATAATGATTCATATTGTTTGTCTTCTCAGATTTATTTTCTTTCTTATTTTCTTTTCATTCAGTCCTTATTGTCTTTTTTTTCTATTTTTTTTTTTCTTCAGGTCAGAGTAACACGTGGTACCATCCAGACAATTCCAAAAATATGTCACCTTCAGTGCCACATCTAGACCTGAAACTGTTAATGGTGACACTGGCTTGGACGTTGGTCGCTTGCTCGATGTTGTCAATCATAAGACGTAGTGAATATGTTTAATTGAATATGAAGTATGTTACGTGCAACATATAAAATGAGAAAGTGCGCGTGTCAATCGCTGAAGCGTAATTCAAAAATGTACCAGTAATACAACCAAACAGTAAACATTTACCCACAAAATTAAAAAAAAAATATACGGAAAGAATTAATTCCATCCATCAATCAATCATTCTTCTTCTTCCTCTCCTCCTCCTTCTTCTTCTTCTTTCTCTCCTCCTTCTTCTTCTTCTTCTTCTTCTTTCTCTCCTCCTCCTTCTTCTTCTTTCTCTCCTCCTCCTTCTTCTTCTTCTCCTCTTCCTCCTCTCCTTCTTCTTTCTCTCCTCCTTCTTCTTCTTTCTCTCCTCCTCTTTCTTCCTCTTCTTCTTTCTCTCCTACTCCTTCTCCTTCGTCTTCCTCTCCTCCTCCTCCTCCTTCTTCTTCTTTCTCTCCTACTCCTTCTCCTTCGTCTTCCTCTCCTCCTCCTCCTGCGTCTTCCTCTCCTCCTCCTCCTTCTCCTTCTTCTTCTTCTACTTCTATCTCACAGGAACTGGGAGCTGGTGTTTCTTGCAGCCGATGCAACGAAGATGTTGAGGCACAGCAACGTGTCAGGTTGGGAGCAGGATTACGGGGGCTATTTTTTCAGTGCCTGAGTGGAGATTACAAGCAGATGGCGGGCAATACTTCTTTAGCAGACTCCACCACCAAGGGGGTGGGGGGAACTATGACGATCTCTGCCTCCGTTAGCCAGGTCGGCACTGTTACTAGGGGTACAAAAAGAGAGATGTGATAAGAGTCTTAGTTATGCTTCGCCAACCCTGACACTAGAATGTCAGTTATGCTTCGCCAACCCTGACACTAGAATGTCGGCTATGGGTCGCTGATTGTCAGAACAGACAGCATCTTTGCCTCCTTCTCTTTTTATTAAAAGATGGAATTTTGTAGATGTTTGGAATTTTCTCTAGGTATCTGTAACTTTCATATATATAAGTCTGTGCAGAAAATTCCGTTGAAGGAAAAACGACAACCGTTAGCGTAGAATTTTTTGTTCTTAAAGTTGTCTGTGTTAAACAGGCAAAAATATGTGGACCTTATTCTACTGGCTTAAATAAAATAACAAGAAAAAAATATGAAAGCATGAATGATTTCATTATTCTGCTGATGACCAATATGTAAATGCACAGAACAGTTGATAAAAAAATCGGCTATAAATTGCGCACATTTTATATTTGCTTCCATTTAGTCATCATTTCCACTTAAGTTCTCACAGCCTAAACGTTAATGTGCACATTTTTTTCCGGTATATACATGACCTGCAAAATCTCTTGGATAAAGTCGCCAAAGAAAGTGAACAGAAAGGCCTTACTTTGAACATCAAAAAGACAGAGACTATGGTTATATCTAAGAAACAGAATCCACCAGCATGCAGTATAAAATTAAACGGAATTATTCTAAAGCAGGTGCAGAATTTCAAATACCTTGGAGCAGTAATAACTTCAGATGGGAAATGCAGAACAGCAATTAGGAACAGAACAGGCCAAGCAAAGACTACATTTCAGAGAATGAGAAACATATTAACCAACACATCATTATCAATGAATGTTAGAAAACGGGTCCTAAAATGCTATATTGAACCTATCTTGTTATATGGAAGTGAATCATGGACAATAGGCAAGTCTGCACAAAAATCATTGGAAGCAGCAGAAATGTGGTTTATTAGAAGAATGTTGCGAATCCCCTGGACAGCAAAAATAACTAATGAAGAATGTAGGAGAAGAGCTGGAGAGACAAAAAAAAACCTTGTCAAAAAGATAAGAGAGAGACAATGTACTTTCATAGGACATGCAATGAGAAGAGGGGGCATTGAAAATATTATAACAACAGGAAAAATAGAAGGAAGAAAATCAAGAGGAAGACCAAGAGAAATGATACTGGACAGTCTGACGGGATGGTGTGAGAGGAGATCACCAACTGAGCTGATGGCCTGCATGAAGGATCGGATACTCTGGAGAAGCATAATAGCCAACGCCAGTCGGCACGGCACATGATGATGATGATGATGATATACATGTGCTTCTAGCGATGCAAAAAAACGAGGGCATTTGGTGCAGCTGGTCAAGAGATAACATCTCTGATGAGGGTATGATATTCTTAGGTGGAAACTCACGGAGAAAACTAGTAAATCATTAGATGGCCAGCCCAGCGTTGCTTATATTTTGTATTTCATTTATTGCATTTATCAACTTTTTAACACTTTCTGAGCGTGAAAGTGTCTTTGTAAATAACTACGAAGTCATAAGATACACCGCGCTCTTATTTGTGGAGGGAAAGGGGTGTAACTCTGACAAGGAAAACCAGCAAAGGCCCGCTAAGAGTAATAAAAAGAAACTGGAAAAGAAACGTATTGTTTACAAAATAAATAAATAAATAATGGAGAAAAAAAAACATCTCTAAGAAACGAGGAAAAAAACAGGAGGAAATGAAAATAAAAAATTTCTTGGAAGATGTTATAAGAAAAAAAAACGACTTAAGAATAGCAATGGGGAATTACGTTTTGGATATGGATAATCATCAAAATACAGGGAAGTGAAAGACAGCAGCGCCACCCCGAGAGGAGAGACTGTTAACAAAAAAGAGAAAGGAAAGGACACTTACGTCGTCCGTAAAATCTGGTAGTAACCTACAGGAAAATGGCAGCGACGATCTCATGTTGTTGTTAGTTTTAGGTGGGCTGTCTATAAACGTAGACAACAGGCTGTCGAGAATAACAAGATAAAATGAAGTTATTTTTGTTTTTAATTTATAACCAAGTATTTTTAGATTTAAAGAAAAAAAAACCCCTCTCATTTGCTTTTCTACTCCAATTTACCTTCGTCTAGTTCCTGTACCTTTTGACCATTTTTTCGATCTTTCTTTATCATTTTGATTTTGTCCTTTTCTTAGTGGTTGAGTGGTTAAGCGCTAGACCTGCTAATCTGATGGTATCAGGTTCAAGTCCCAGCAGTAGGGACTCTGATTTTTTTTTTGGCACCACCACACTATAAAGGCCCCGGGGTTCATCCAGCCTCTAAAAATGGGCAACAGAGAGATCTGGGGAGGTGAATGCGGTCATGCGTGGTACTGACCACATCACACTTTCATGTGCCGAAGGTCTTGGAAATACGAGCCTAACACCGTATCCCCAGTATGCCGTAATGACATGGAAACGGGGATTTGACCTTTCCCTTGTCTTTCTTATAATTCTAAGTAAATGTTCTATTTTTGTGTGTGTGTGTGGAAGAGATGAACTGAATTGGCGTCTTTTCTTCTTTCTTTTGAGCTGTGTTACTTTATAAGGTGTCACTTCTTTAATCATTAATTTCTATTTTTATTCTTCTATACTAACATTTCCTAATGAATTCAGAACAACACTGCCTTTGTGATGACAAATGATGATTTTTGTTACAACTATTATTCCCATCAACTGTTTCCATTGTCATATTAATTCGTCGTGTTTCATTGGCTCGTGTTTCAACTCCACCAATCAAATTTGAAGCATAAATTCATTATACGTATTATCTGTATTCTGTGTTCTCATTGGATGCTTTCACTCTAGATAAAGCATACATGTGTATACGGTTATGTGCGAAGGACTAGAGACAGTGTGCAATAGTATTAAAGCATTGTTTTCCTTTTCAAAGTTTCAGAAAGAAGAGTAAAGATTGGTGTAAGAGAGACTACCCAATATTTTTGTGGAACCTAATTTTGCTTCAGAAAGTTGTAGGGTTCAGTTCTTGCTATAGGAGACAAGGAAAAAAATTATTGTAGCTGAGTTTGCGGAAAAGACATTTAACAAAATAGATTTTCCTATTTCAACAAGATTTCAACAAACTACAATTTCTGTGGAGGAAATTGCTGGAAGAGAATTTATGGAAATGAATGTCGTCTTTTGTGGAGGATCTATATGTTATCGACTTCTCAAGCGCCGGCAATGAAATAAATATGTGTTTCTTCTGTGATTTTATTTCATTTTATGTGCTTCGTGTAAAATGTCAGCATAATAGCAATTGGAGAGAGAGAGAGAGAGCAAGAGAGAGAGAGAGAAAGGGGGAGGGGGCGTAACACGCAATAAAAGTGAACATGTACAGATGTATCAGTAAAATAATATTTTATATTATTCATATTATAATAATATATTATGTTAAATAACCAGCTGTATATTGAGAATTATCTTATATATGTGACAGTTTAAAGTAATAAGCGACCAGTCATATTGGCTTGAATATCAAGTCAGAAATATGTTACAGTGCTAGAATATGTTTTTTTTTTGCTTCCATAAATGAGCAAAATTGATGTTATATTTGTTGCATTCATCGTATGATTCTTGCAACAGCAGGGTTGTGAGTGGAATTCCAAGACTTCAGAAAACTGTGTGCGGGCGCATGTGTGTGTATGTGTATGCGTGTGTTACTTTCTCATATTTGTTTTTCCTCTTACAGGTTTCATTTTATTCACATCTTTAGTTACAGATGAACTATACTTCTGTCTGTACAGATCAGATGTATTCCTGTTTATACTGATTGAATGTACCTCCGCAATGAATGTACCGGGTTCAAGTCTCAGCCACGGAGATTTTTTTTTTATGGTACACACCAAGAAAGGCCCATGGGGCCCACCCAGCCTCTAAAAATGGGTACCAGAGAAATCTGGGGAGGTAAATGCGGTCAGGCATGAAAGTGTGAAGCTGTCAGTATCATGTCAGTATCATGTCAGTATCATGTCAGTATCATGTCAGTATCATGTCAGTATCATGTCAGTATCATGATACTGACAGCATCACACTTTCATGCCGTAGTTCGTGCAGATACGGATCTAATACCTTATCTCCAATATGTCTTAATGGCATGAAAATAGTAATTTACCTTATCTTACTGACTGAATGTACTTCTATTTGTACAGAACGAATGCACTTCTGTTTGTACAGATCCAGAGTACTTCTATTTGTAAAGAACGAATGTACGTCTGTTTGTACAGGTCGAATGCACTCGTACTTCGTTTTCTTTATGTAAAGACTGAATGTACTTTTGTTGTTTGTAAAATCTAAAAAAAAAAAAAAACGGTGTCGTCAGGGGAAGTAATTTAGTAATACTTGCCTTACCACTTGGACAGTTTAACAATTCTCGTGAAAATAGTCAATTTCTTCAATTAAAATAATACTTTTAAAAAATAAGAAAAAAGTGAATGATGTGATTCAGTTACAGCGTATCTCTTGCTGAAATGTAGTACTGAATGTCTGGTTGCAACAAGCGCTTTCAATAATTTAAAGAATTCGATGCAAATTTCAGCCATTTCCTTGTACAATTTTTCATCTTATTCTTGTGAATATTTTTGTCTGGAAAAACCCCGATTCAGAACCGAATCATTTGTTGCCTTGAGTTCGAATGAATTTTGTGTACTCACGCTCTGATTTTTTTCCAACATAAAAAGAATGGACATTTCATTTGTTTCATTTTTGTGGAATATGTTGGGGTTTTTTTTTACATGTATCAACATTGTTTCGTGTGATGTAACTATTCCGGGTATTTTTTTCATTTTTTTTCAGTGAGTACAACTATTGATAAATGGCAAGTGTTTTATATAGCTTTAGAGATTTAGAAAATGCAAGAAAAAAAAATAGATATAAGAAAATTCTGTTTCAGAATGAATAGCACCTGGGATAATACTGTTCATTGTAAACACCAGTAATGCCATGCTGCGTGGTGTAGGCGATCATTTCTCTCCACAATTCCCATAGTGTGTTCCGGTTTTCCTCTTCTCAGGAAATGTCCTATAAATCTCGCTTGTCTGCCTTTGATTTTTGCTATAATTTGCTTTTTAACTTCAGCCTCTCTTAAGACTTCTTCATTGGTTTTCTTGGTTGTCCATGGTACCTTCAACAACCTTCTTATGAACCACACTTCTATGGCCTCCGTTTCTCGCTGTACTCTCTTATTCATAGATCATGCTTCACAGCCATAAAACAGAACTGGCTCGGGGTAACATTTAAGTTCTCGGAATCTTGATTCCATTGATATGGAAACATCAAGGACAAAATTAAAATATGTGGAAACGACAGTAACAAAGAGATAAAAGAATTCGCTCTTTATAAAATAAAGTCTGTGGAAGCGACAGTAACAAAAAGATAAAAGAATTCGCTCTTTATAAAATAAAGTCTGTGGAAACGACAGTAACAAAGAGATAAAAGAATTCGCTCTTTATAAAATAAAGTCTGTGGAAACGACAGTAACAAAGAGATAAAAGAATTCGCTCTTTATAAAATAAAGTCTGTGGAAACGACAGTAACAAAGAGATAAAAGAATTCGCTCTTTATAAAATAAAGTCTGTGGAAGCGACAGTAACAGAAAGATAAAAGAGTTAGCTTTTTAGGGGAAATGGGACAAGATTTTAGCCCGCCCTCCAAGGCTTTTTAGGGGAAATGGGACAAGATTTTACCCCACCCTTCAATTTCGCACTCATTCCTTTCAGCTTATGACAAAATTAGGTACCTGACACGTGTGAGGAGCAAAAGGTACCGAAGAAACAGCACTTCATTTCGAGAAACCTGAGTTCTAACGAAAGGAAAAGTTCTGACACTTCCTAAATCTATAACACTTAATCTGCATCATCGGAGCTGTATCAGAAATGCAAGATGAATCCATGATATTTGTAATAGGCTGTCGTATTAACGTGTTTTGAAAGTGATACTTTAGTAAGCGTTTCTGTTAAGCTTTTATAACGAAAGCCACGGCAACAAGTATATGCTGTGTCCATCGTGCATCGCTATCATTTTGACATTATGCATGAAGTATATGTAAAAATGTTGTTGCTGTGTTCTTGATTTTTACTTGATTCAACATATGAGTAGTGTCTCGTTGGGAAGGGTCGGTGGTTCCCTGTGTAAATTAGATGTAGAAGTGGATACCTGACACATCCTGGTACGGGGGGGGGGGAATTAAAGGCGACCAGGTGTACAGCTGACTACATTACCCTGTGTGTTGACAGGTCAGCATGACAGGGTTACCTTTATCTTACCTTTACATATGTATGGTCGTCCAGGGACGATGCTACCATTACTCCAGTAAGGCAACGGCCAAATGTACGTTAAAGTGATCATGACGCTGACCTCCCCGGGGTGCATTGTTTTATATACTTTAATCATCCCTTGTCACTAGTTTTACTTGGGGAGCAAAAATAACTTAGCACCGGTTCTGTGTCCAACTTGTATATACAATTTTAAAGTACTTTGTTGTTTGCATTCCATCGTTTCACTATTTGCTGTTCTCACTATTTATTTAATGAAAGAGGAAGTCATAGAAACTTCAGGACAAACTGGATTTTGTAGCCATGTGGAATGTGTAGTTATGTGTCCTTCTGGCATTTAACGTTCACCTGCAGTCATAATCCTTATAATAAATGAGAAATAATCAGAGAATCGTGTTCTCCATATTAGAGGTAATATTATGAGTTTGTTGATTGGAATTTAAATCCCGTTAGTTTATTTGTAAGAAACACAAGCTTGTGATGTATACGTTATGCATTGCCTTGGGCATGATGGCTGATTTCATCCACTTTAGATGAGTTCAAAATTCATTATGTGTAAATAAGATTTTACGTCTATGTTGTTGTTGTTGTCGTTATTGTTGTTGTTGTTGTATTTAACTGGGTCTGCGAGCAGGATGCTATTTGCAGCCAATGTGGTGAAGATGTTGCGGCACAGCATCGTATCCAAGCAGGAGTGGATAACAAGGGTTATTTTTTTTCGGCCCCATGAGTCGAGATAAAAAGCAGGTGAGTATGCAATGGTTCTTTAGAAAGCTCCACCACCATGAGGACTGTAACAATCCCAGTCTCGTTAGTCAGGTTTAGCCCTTTACTGAGGGGGGGGGGGGCGCCAACGGAGACGTGGTATAGGATGTTGGTTAGTTATGGTTCATCAGCCCAGGCTTAAAACAATTCAGCTGTGGGTCGCTGATGTCTCAACTGTGTGTCGCTGATGTCTCAGCTGTGGGTCGCTGATGTCTCAGCTGTGAGTTGCTGATGTCTCAGCCATGGGTTGCTGATGTCTCATCTGCTTTCATGTTTTTATTCGCTAGCCGAAGCTCGTTTGTTTTGTTCCCGTCTTCATGACTGATTAAAATATTTGTAATGTGTGATATGTATTTTGCTTGGCACTAGCGCTGTTTGTGAAACGTAGCTAAATATCTGTTCTGAAGGGACAAATAGAGAGGAAACTAGAATACATAATTACTTTTGTCCTCAGAACGATGCAAGTGCTTGTTATTTGTGTGTGGATCATCATCATTGAATGCTTAACTGAAGTAAATAAATGCCACCTTTATTGGGTCCTTCCTTGTATATCTTTGCTTCATTTATTCTACAATACAATTACTCTTTCCAAGCTGTACGGACTAGGACAGTGGTTCTCAAGTTGTTTCGGCTTGCCAAGTCCTGAGTGCCAGCTCATATTGCTAGTCATTCCTCCCCTTTTCCCCCGCCAAGTTATTTTTTTTTTCACTTGATTGGTTCTAATGCCTTTTGTTTTTCCCCTCTCCTTAACCACCCTTCCCTGGATTTTCCCACCGCTCCCTAAGAGGCAGTTTTTCAAACTTTGAGAATCACTGATCTAAGACATAAGCAAGTGACTTAGTTCGCAAAAGAACTATCATAGATTCCCTATGGTCACAACAGTGTTCTATGATGTTTCTCCAAACTAAACTTGTTGAAAACTTCGCATAGCATGACCTTAAGTGTTTTAACCACATTGTCTCTTTCTTTTTACATCCTTCTTGTATAACTGATCAACAGAGGTCAGTGTCACGTTGAATCTAACTTAATTTCTGTGCGCCCTGAACACAGGATTCTCAGCCTGGACACATCACGAGTGTTCTGTTCTGTTCAAAGCAAAATAAAAACAAAGCCTGGCAGACCGTGGCGACCTCTCTAAGTGAGCGACCACTGATCCTTCAATTTAAATATGTTCTCTCTCTTTCTCCCTCCCTCTCTCTCTCCTCTCTCTCATCCTCTCTCTCATCCCTCTCTCACCTCTCTCTTTCTCCCTCTTTCCTCTCTCTCTCTCCTTCTCTTTCTCACCCTCTCTTTCTCACAATTTCTCCCTCTCCTCTCTCTCATCTTCTCTTTCTCCTTCTCTCAATCTCTTTCTCTTTCTCCCTCTCCCCTCTTTTTAATCTTTCTCATCGTCTCTCTTTCTCCCTCTCTCCTCTCTTTCACCCTCTCTCTTTCTCCTTTCTCTTCTCTCTCACCTTCTCCCTCTTTCCTCTCTCTCCTCTCTCTTTCACCCCCATTCTCTTTAACCCTCATTCTCTTTCTCCCTCTCTCTCTCCTCTCTCACACCCTCTCTCTCTTTCTCCTTCTCTCTCACCCTCTCTCTTTCTCTTTCTCCCTCTCTCTCCTCTCTCTCACCCTCTCTCTCTTTCCCTCTCCTCTCTCTCACTCTTTCTCTTTCTCCCTCTCTCTCTCTTTCTCCCTCTCTCTCATCCTCTCTCTCTTTCTTCCTCTCTCTCCTCTCTCTTTTTTTACCTCTCTCTCCTCTCTCTCTCTTTCTCCTTCTCCTCTCTGTTTCCTCTTTTTCATACTCTATTTCTCCTTTTCCTCTCTATCACCCCCCTCTCTCTCTCTCTCTTTCTCCTTCTCCTCTCTATCACCCTCTCTCTCTTTCTCCTTCTCCTCTCTCTCTCCTCCTCTCTCTCTCTCCCTCTCTCTCCTCTCTCTCCCTCTCTCTTATTCTCTCTCTCTCTCATTCTCTCTCTCCTCTCTCACAACCTCCCTCTCTTTCTCCTTCTCCTCTCTCTCTCTTTCTCTCTCTCCTCTCTCTCACTCTTTTCTCTCTCTCTCCTCTCTCTCTCCCTCTCTCTCTTTCTCCCTCTCCTCTCTCTCACTCTTTCTCCCTCTCTCTCCTCTCTCACCCTCTCTCTCTTTCTCCCTCTCCCTCTTATCTCTCACCCTCTCTCTCTATTTCTCCGTCTCCTCTCTCTCACCCTCTCTCTCTTTCTCCTTCTCTCATCCTCTCTCTCTCCTCCCTCTCTCTCTTACTTCCTCTTTCCTCTCTCTTTCTCCCCCTCTCCTCTCTCTCACCTTCTCCCTCTTTCCTCTCTCTCACCCTCTATCCCATCTCACCCTCTTTCTCCCCTTCTCTCTCCTCTCTCTCTCTCTCTTCCTCTCTCTTTCTCCCTCTCTCTCCTTTCTCTCAGACACAAACCCACACCCCCCCCCCAAAAAAAAAAGCTGATGCTGGAAAACAGGTATACAATCTGAGATTTTGATTTTTGATTAATTCTCAGACTACAATTTTTGAAAGGTTAAATACGCCGTTAAAAATCCAAATCCAGGAACATATTTTTACATACATTTCAGGGTCTGGAATTATGGAATCCTAAACGATCAAAGATTTAAATATTTGTAGTAGAAAACATCCAAATAAATAAAGATTTTTGTGTGTGTACCATTTCAAAGAACTTCATCTGTGACAGCAAAAAAATATGCCTAGCCGAACTGATGGAGGAGGCGCTGAGATAACAAAAGACCTAAGAACACAGAACAAAAAAAAAAGTATATTAAGAGAACATAACAAATACTTTTAATAATAGGGTTTTCCAATACTTGATAACAACAATTTGGCACTTAACAAAACAGCTGAGAAACACATAAATGCCTTTGAATGTAAATGCTACAGAAGAGTTCTTCAAATATCATGGACACAAAAAAGAACAAATATATCTATACTACAAGAACTTAATATTGAAGAAGGCTGGCTAGTAAAGAGGATTAAAGAGAGAAAACTTAAATATTTTGGACACATTAAACGTCATGATAATCTAGAGAAGACCATCTTGGAAGGGTACATAATGGGAAAAAGAAAGAGAGGAAGACCAAGGCGAAGATGACTGCAAGACATCGTTGATGATCTGCAAATGGATGCATCAGCAGCAGGCCATCTTGCTCACAACCGAGAGGCCGACAGGAGTGCTGTTAGGGAGGCAAAGTTCCGTAAGGGACAAGCAAATGAATGAATGAATGAATTTGTTAAGTGTCCAGGTCTCACAGGCATATGTTGCGATGGGAAAGATGCATGCCTTTAAAAATCTTATTTTTGTAGTTCTGTCTGTTCCTCTCCACAGATTCTTTAATTGTTTTACTTTCTTACACAACCGGTTCCCAAAAATGGGCGGTACCGTTCCCGTGGGAGGGTTGAAGAGAATCGGGTTGGGGGTGTGGGGAGGGGCGGTCTGGGATATGTAACCAGCCATGTGACATAACAACCAACAGAGCTAAGAAATGTTTTGGACGGGGCTGAGGTTGTGGCCTCAAATTGTTTGAGGACCACCGATTTACACAGTGTTCCTCTTTATATTAGGGTGGCTGAATCAATAGTGACGTCATTTCTCAGACTCGCTGCCTTGTCACGCTACGTTCAGGAAGGCGGGGCCTCGAAGACTGAGGAATACCGGCCTCCTCAGTGTAGATGTTTAAACAAGTGTAGAAAAGAGGATTGCGTCCTTTCTCCATACTTGTTTAACGTCTGCTCTGAAAACATCATTAGGAATCTAAGAGATGAACAGGAAACGACTAAATTTGACTCTTTCACGCTAGGAAGCCATCAGATTCCAGAAATTAGAAACCTCGACAATACTGTCCTTTTATCAAACAGATCAGAAGGCCTGCAACAGTTGATTCTCTCCACTACAAGTCAGGGCGAAGTTCAGTACCTCATTTTAAACACCAAAATAACCAAAGTAATGATAACTGACGAACTGTGAAACAAGCTCAAAATTGCAGTGAGCCATGAAGAGCTGGAAAATGCAAATAATTTCGAATATCTAGGTTCAACCATCACCACTCAAGGTGGCTGCAGGGTGGAAGTTAAAAGCAGACCAGCAGTTGCATCACAAAAACTAGAACAAATATGTGGCAAGGTACCAACAAGAAAACAAAGCTACGTTTAATAAGAGCTTACATATTCCCGGTGACAAAGTAAAGATGCGAAATGTGGTACATATCACTAGAAAAGAGAATAACAGCACTGGAAAAGAAATGTTGTAGAAGTGGACTTAGAATATCATAGACAGAAAGAAAATCAAATAAAGAGATAATGACGAGATTTATAATAGAAAACTGTCTTGTAAACGTCATAGAAGTTAGAAGGATGAGATACTTCTGGCACATCAAGAGACATACTAGTATGGAAATGTTGATAGCAGAAGGCATACTGCCCGGCAAAAGGGAAAAGGGGCGACCTTATTGCAGGTAGATTCTGGATATCACGGAAAGTCTGAATATGTCACTGCGAGATGTTCAACTTGTTCAAGACCGCGTTGCATTCAGGGAGGCAGTGAGGGGGGGAAGAGGGGAGACACGATTCTGGTAAGGACACGTCACTTGATACACACGGCGTACAAGGCTCTCAGTATATAACAGTATGGACAAAGGCACAGTATTGACAGAAAATGCAATGTATAGCATTATAAACAAACTCAGCCACACTATAGCGCTATTAACAGGACATGGAATGTATTGTAAAGCTTGTTTGGCGCACGTTTACATTTATAATTAGTGGGAGGAATATTTTCTGAATATGCTTACAGACCAACAATCCTTGGCAATGTACTACCGTACTCGAGGCCAACCTAGCTCCCCCATCATGACCGCCAAACCAAGTTATCCCCTCCTTGGTAAAATGTATGCTAATTTTGCCTAAATCCTCAAGCATTCAATCAACACAACAATACAAGCAGTATAAATCAAGAAGTCTGAATTCAATAATACAACGGTTTTAATCTTACAGTGAACCAAATAACCACAAACAACTGGCTCTGACAATCAACATGACATTAAGACATTCATAAATAAAGGCAAAACAATGTGACGAACAATCAATGAAAATGCAAAGTAAGTCAAGCATAATATCAGTTAATAATGACATTTCTCAGGTCTAAAATATTTACATTGTTACGCTATGAAAACGGGGGCCCTCAGATCACTAGGCCCTACCTGTGACATCCACCACAACTACACGTGTCATTGCGCTTTCATCTCCGCAACCACTGCAGCCATTGCCTACATCAACAACATCTGTATTGATGCGAACACATGGTAAATCTACACGAAAAAGCATAATATAAAAGCATACATGTTACCAATCCAATCAACAGAGAAAATCACGATGAAATCAGACACTAATTATCTTCTTATACGGAATGACACAAACCCTACATCACAGTTTACTGCACAACAACATAATCTACACCACATGAGGTGGGCACGGGCATAATATAACTAATGATCACCATAATACAAATGAATTTATAACACATCCATAAGCACAACTAAACAAGACATCCCCCGGCCATTAACTCTATCTAATCTGATGCAAGCCAATGTTTATATATATATATATGATGTGTGTGTGTGTGTGATATATATATGTGATATATATATATGAGATATATATATATATTCGAACCAACAACAAAATCGCATGGACGATAACGCTTTGGTCAAGGTCGTAGACCCCTCGATCTAAGTGTTTATCGTCCACAGTATAGCATTGAAAACAAAGACAACCTCAATAAAGCGCTATTGACAGGAAATATATAGCATTATAAATAAAGACAGGCACAAAATAACATTATTGACAAAACATATCATATACCGCAGCACTGACATGAAAAAAAAACAACATAAAGAGGCAACACATTTCAAAGTTTGCCATGTGGGATAGACCTATAGGAGAGCTGTTAGGGAGGCAAAGTTCCGCACGGGACATGCAAATGATTGACTGACTGGGTTAGGAACGCTGTTATAACTGACAAAAATGTTAACACTGATTTATATGAGATGACTAGAAATTAAGCAGCAACAGTTCAGTCTATATATGTATGCAACTGTCTTGAAAGCAAACAGCACTAAAACAGAAAGTGTTTTACAACAGAATGTCACACAGCCACAATTCTCCTTATTAACAGTCTTCAGTGAATTCAAATCTTGTGGTTGTATTAGCTTGCGGAATAACTCCGTGCGACAGTATTCTTGAATACTGCACTTATTTCACTATCTTTAAAAGATCCTTACATCCTGTTTTTTTTTTAACTATCTTTAAAAAGCTTTTTTCTATCTAAGGGATATAATCCACGATAAATCTAGTATTTTTGACGGTTTGATTATTGTCGTAGACAAGTCAAAGCCAGTTCAAGTTACCTTGGAAAATCACGGGGAATCATGAACATGTTTTATGAAAGTTTAAATTTGAAATGTCCGGTTAGTTTTTCACGGAAGGTCATTTTTGGACGTTGGCATCTGGAGATTCTGATGACTTTTATTGAACTTTCTTTGGACATGTTTTTATAACTATCTAAATTTAGGTTGTTTTTGAGAGACTAGTCAAAGGTCTGTAAATAGGCGATTTCATGAAGTTTATGGTACAAAAGTTCAGGGCATAAGTCAAGTTTTGTGAACTCGCACGGAGTTAGGAATCTCATGCTATAGTGAAGGTCATAACAAATACCTTTTGCGTGAATGTGAATTTCACGGAGAGATAGTTCTGGAAGGAGAGCAGAGAAAATGCCTGTTATATAAAAGAACTCAGAGCTGAGTTGAAGAATGATTATTATGATGATTATTAGAGATGATTATTATGAGGAAAGTTAGAGAGTCATGTAGAAGCTGTGTTTGAGTTGTTTTTTTCCTAGAACTCGCTGCTGAGTAGAAGTTTTCCAGTTATGCTGTAGTAATTGTCCTGTAGGACACAGTTTTTGTAAGCAAGAATGTAACCAGTGTAGTAATATTGTTTTTGACTAGACTGAAAGTGTTGCGGTGGCTCTCACCTTTTTGGGGAAGTGTGGTACTGTGGATGATTTGTGGAGTTTCATAGAATTGTAAGGTGTGTCTTCATTTGTAACTACTCCGATGTTGGTTATTATTTCCTACCCCATGACATTGGCTTCATGCCCGAGAAGTACAGTGTACTTTTTGTGCTCACCCTGCCATGTTGGCAGCTCTTTGTTTTGCCTCATCCACATAGTTCATCCAACATTCTATTCATTCAATAAATGTTGACTTTGTATTGTAACTTGAACTCTTGCTTTCTTCATGAGTTCAAATGTTCAAAAGTTGTGTTCAAAAGTTGTGTGTGTGGAAAGTATTGTGACACTCTGTGGTTATTGTAAAGCTGGTGAACCTGGTTTTGTTGTTGATTCACGCAGTGTATAATAATGTGACAACAAGTACCAAGCTTGCGGCAACAACAACATGTAATAAGTCAGTACAGTAGTTTTCAAATCTTTAATAGCAACAAACCACTCTATACAAGTGCCATCTTTCCACACTCGTATTCTCCTAGTAGTTGCGCTCTAGAGAGACAGTAATTCTATTTGCAACTGATGATAATATACTCCACCAGCTAACTGAAAGAAAAACCAATACTGGTTTATCCTCAATTCAGAGAATTCTTTACTTGATCCAATCTGTTATGTCCGTTATCGTGATGTAGATTCCACTGTGACGAATTTCTTGTGATGTCTAAATCAATGGATCCCAGCCCTTTTACACCCAAGGTCCACTTTTCTAAATACATATAAGTTGCAGACCTTTATCTTATATGTAATATCACACTGCAGTGACCCTTTACGAGATAGTGTGGTTAGTTATTACGCAGTTCTCTCTTGCCTAGACGGCTTCTCGTCTTACCGGAGTCCGTGGTTCGAATCCCAGGTAATTCTCTTGTGATTTGTCTTTCTCTTACGTCTCACTAAAATGATTTGTCTACGATATTTTAGAGGTCTAATCCTAAAAAATCTGTGCTCTCTTACTTTTCCGTACGAAAGCCTCGTTGTTTCCTATTAATATAAAATTTGTCACATCCCGTAAGACACGACTTACAACAACCTTGATTCCCCATGCACATGTTACCCAATGTCGAGGAAATACGTTAAAGAACAGTCGAGAAGATCTCATTCTTTTTTCTCATCAATCCTGGGTCCAATAAACTGCATTTTTGGGGGCCTGAGATAACGAGAGACTGGTCTCAGGCACTGGACAAAGAGATGAGATGACTCCTTGTTTTTGCATGTCATGTCTGGAGATAAGAGTTGTTGCCCCCTTCCACCAACAGCTTTCACTTATTTTTTTTTTTTTAACATTAGGAGTTTCTGGGTAGTTTTAAGATTGTTCCGTTATCATCATCATTATGTGCCATACCAACATTTTGGCTGAACATTGTCTTAACATCAACGCTTGTTCCATCACTCTTATTCATTTTGTACGTAAGTAGTTGCTTATACAGTCATACGTCAATTTACGACGAACCGAGTTACGACGGTTCGTACTTAACAGCAGAGGTTATTCAGGTATATTTTAATAAAGAAATAATAACAACTGTACTTAGTATCTACCCTCCCCTTATAACGACCGACATAAATCGAATTACGGCTGATGGACCGTCCCAGATGCAGTCATTACGTCGGTGCGTGGCTATTCAGAATGATGCCTCTCTTTACAGCTGCACTCAGAGACTGAAACAATATAACAATAGCATATTTTATCTTCTTCTTAAGCTTTCCGAGCCATTAAGGCTCACTGTAGCAGATTAAGTTCGAATCCATTCCTAATCTTCTCTCTCCAGTTGGCGACACAAGTTTCTTTTATATCCTCCTCTATTTTTTATATATTTTATATGTATGTATGTATGTGTGAGTGAGTGAGTGAGTGAGTGAGTGAGTGAGTGAATACAAATTACAGCATGTTGCTGTTTTATTTTGCCTAGAGGAAGAAATATCGTTTTTTTCCTACATCTTTTAATGCACCTTTTGCACAAATGTAAACGCTGATTCATTCGCGATCCCTGCATTTAAGTCTTTCTTCATGTATTTGCCAGTCTTCTCACCAGACAAAGAAATCAACACACGGATTCGAGAAGGCACTTTTGCATTTAGAAAATTAAAGAAAAGGACCTGGAAAAAAGTAGGTGAACACTGAAAAAAAAAAGATCTAAATCATCACACTTATGTGCTTACCACTCTCTTCTATGAATCTGAAAAATGGAAAACATGTTTAAGGCATAAAAAAGCTCCGTCTTCGCAGCCTTCGCAAAATAATGAACATGAAATGAGAAGACAAGGTAAGCAGTCCTGCAGCGTGGTAAGATTTCATCCGTGGTGACGATAACACTCAGCACCAGATGGGTAAGATGCCTAGGGCATGTAATACGAATGGATGGCAGCAGTACGACCCTAGTACAACCAAGCAAATACTAAAAAGTGAAGTCTTTAGATAGAAGGAGCCGGCGAGGCAGATCGAGACTCAGATACAGGAATCATTATTGAGAATCATCCATCAGTAACTAGGACATGGGAAAACTAGAGAAATACTGAGAGACAGGGAAGAACAATTTTGTATAAAGATTCAGGGTCATTTAAGGATGAAAGTAGGGCCAAACTTAAGTGTTCGTTCCTGGATTAATTCTTATGGTCTACCAGAATAAATGTTGATGAAATATTTTGGTATACAGAAATTGCAAGAAGTTACTCTACGATTTTAAAATATGTGCTGCTTTTCATTTTATTTATACTTTGCTTAAATATCTCTCTGAGCATTGATTTGCACCTTTATGCCTTACATCTTACATCATTCGCCAAGTTTTCCTGTCCACAGAGAGCTTTTCAACCTCATCAAGGGATTTTATGCCTAGTAATTTGGCCTCTCATTAACAATGTCTTCTTTAGAGTTTCACGTGGTCGCCCTCTTTTTTTTTCTTCAGCCTGTTGTGTTCCACTTGATAGCTTGTTTTGGGATTCTCTGACTGTTATTTCTCATAACGTGACCGACATGTGTCCATCTCCATTTCCTGATCACCCATGAGACTGGTTGTTGTTTGCTCATCTGCCTTATCTCTGCGTTGTTCTTGAATTCGTTCCACTTTATGTCGAGTATTTTCCTTAGGCATATGTTTTCAAAAGAGTCTAATTTGTTGTCTATTTCATTAGTTGTTTTCCAGCTTTCGTATGCATAAATGAGGGTGGATATTACATTTGAATTGAATAGTCTTAACTTGGTTTACATGCTTATAATTTTTAGTGCCATATGTTCTCAAGATTCTTGAAGGTCGATGCTGCTTTTGCAATTCTAATTCTAATTTCCTTTCTGGTGTAGCTATCCTGATCTATTAGCTGCCGAAGTATGAAAATTGGTTGACTTCTTCAACAGCTGTCCCTTCTACGTAAATTTTCCCTTTTTTTTATTAATGGGAAGTTTCATTATTTCTGTTTTTTTCCCTTGTTAATTTCAAGTTGTATTTTGCTAGCCAGTGAAGATAGGGTATCTGTTTTTCTTGCATCGAGTTTACATTGTCACTTATAAGAGTTATGTCATCTTCAAAATCAAGATCTTCTAGGTGGCTTTCATGTACCCAGTCAATTTCTGTGTTACATGCGCAGCATTTTTAATTATGAAGTCTACGGCAATTACAAAAAGCAGATGAGACAGTATACATCCTTGTTTCACGCTTGTTTCAATCTGGAACCATTCGCTCATTCCTTTTTATGTGTTGACGGCACAAATATATCCGTTGTAGAGACCTTTAATGATGTTCACAATTTTAGATGGTTCCATATAGTCTTAAAATTCTCCAAAATGAATCTCTGTGTATGCTATCAAATACCTTTTTAAAATCTATGAAGTTCAAGGTTGATGGTTTTTGCGTTTCAATTTGTTCTTCGAGTATTATTCTTAAAGATCTGGTCGAGACAGCTTCTCCTTTTTCGAAATCCTCCTTGTTCTTCTCTCATTGCAGCATCCAATTCTATTCAGAATACAGCGATTTCAGATACTGTGACGCGTCTGTCTTGTTTAATGATGTCGTCAACCCTTTCCACGTTGCGTTCAGTGGAAGCAGTTCGAGGGCGACCGCTGCGAGACATATCTTGGATGCTCGTGTTTCCATCTTTGAAATGTTTCACCCACCTTCTAACACAGCTAGCACCCATACACACATCTTCATAAGCAAGATGAAGTCTTTGGTGAATTTCAGCAGCGGGGATTTCCTTTTTAAAAAAGAACTCAATAACAGCACGTTGGCGAAACGAAACTTCAGCATCCGCAATTTTGTTTATGCTCCGCGTGGTCAAGTAACACGTGATGGTGACGTAATGTGACCTCTACATGAAGTGCAAAGGATGTAGATTAAGGTGTTGCATTTATATTTTCTCAATCTATAAATTCTGATTAAAAAAAAATTGCTCAGGCCTTTCGGTATGACCCTCGTATATAGGGCCATCATCCATATCCATCATATGATTAATATATCATACCCATGAACTTCGGACACATCCATAGGTGCTCCAGTTTCCTCTTCAGTATTTCCTGAAGCGTACAGTACCTGGTGGCAAGTGTTCTATGTTGGTTGACCATCCGTCTAGAGCTTTTTAATGAGTAGTTCAACTTTCGCCATTCCAATTCTCATCCCCAACTCATTCATTCTTGGCAACGACGCTGATTCACAGATGTCATGAACTCTTTTTTGTTTGACCAGCTTCTCTTACAACACTCTTGTAGCTTCTTCTATAACACTCTTATAACTTCTCCTATAGTTTGTGTTTACGTGTAGGAGAGTGACTTTCCGAGAGATCTTTCCCGTTGATAAGGATTCTCTCCGGTGCGACGGATTACTTGCGTCATCTGTACTGAGATCCTCTGTAATTGATCAGTCAAAGTACAGCGACAGCAGAGCTGGACGTGATGAGTATCATGGAACAGTGACTGGTTCTTTTATTCTAAAGTTTTTATGCATAAGTTATAAACACATACAATGCCACTTCTGAAAAGAGTGTTGCTACTGACAACGATGAGTCAGAAAGATTGGCTTGGTGTCTGAGCTAAAGATATCACTTTTCTTCCTTTTGTTCTATCCTTCAGTTCTTTAAAAGAGGTTAGGAAAACAGGAAAGATAGTATGAACAAAACGAACTGGGTGATCTCTGAGAGGAGTACGAACGAAACGCAGGATATAATTACTTGAATAATTGACGAGTCTTGTAATCCTTGTCAGCTTTCTCAGTCTTGTAATCCTAGTCAGCTTTCCCAGTCTTGTAATCCTTGTCAGCTTTCCCAGCCTTGTAATCCTTGTCAACTTTCCCAGTCTTGTAATCCTAGTCAGCTTTCCTAGTCTTGTAATCCTTGTCAACATTCCCAGTCTTGTAATCCTTGTCAACTTTCCTAATCTTGTGAAAGTTTATCAAAACTGATGGTTGCTGTTATCTTGTGATATTTTAAATATGGTAAATGGCAAACGTTTTTAAACGAATTTATGAATGTATTTGTACGAAATCACTGGCTTTAAAAAAAAAAGTGTAATCCTGAGTTTCAATCTTTTCTGCTTGTTCACACGAGCACAGTGTCATTTTATTCAGTATAGAAGAATGGTAGGCGGGAAATAAAGTCTATAGTATGTAGCACTTTAAATAGAATCTTACAAGACAAATTCAATATATAAATGGAACTCGTGTCCGCCCCTATAAAATCCCTATTCCCCGACCAGGAAAGCCTTTCCCAGGACCCAAGGCCCGTCGCGAGTCAATAAATTCCTCCAAAGTCGCGCCTGGACAACATGGCGGGAACAGAGAGGGGGCCAGATTGAGCTAGTGGGAAAACTTTGACAGGAGCGCTGAGACAAGAACGAGCTACATCTCAGACACAAGACTTTCTTTACTTCTCCATCGATCCAGGAAGGTGAGCATCATATAACACAAAGCAGACTTTGTACTTTTAGTGCATTAACTATGTTTGTTATAGTTCTATTGTTATAATTTCTTCAGTACTTATTTTGTTGCTGTACTTGAACATTAAATACAGCGCTTTTTTGTTGTTGCCATAATCATAGTTCTGATTTGGATAACTGTAAGTTAGTCACATGACACTTTAATGTCCAATGACATGCTTAGTTTATAAACAAGTTTATTAAGAATATAAGAATACTGAGAAAATAGAAAGTGCAGTATTGGCCTCTAACACTAAATATACTAAAGTGATATTTTATTTTTACTATAAGAAATGGTTTTACTTTAAAACAAAATACTTTTACAGTATCTCAGTTTTTATAAAAGCGTGAAAACTTTACCAGAAAATCCGACGTAACAAAAAAAAATACTGTGTTAATATTTCCAGTGTAAGTCGATCACAACTGTCGTACGTGTCTTTCCTTGGCTCAGAATCCGTATAAAACACTGCTATGATCGTCAAGACAGCAAGATTTCTTAGATGACGAGAATTCTAAGACTGTTTTCAGTAATACAAAGAGCAGCATTGTTCTATGTTGGGGCACACAAGAGATCTACTGAAACCCGATTCTATCAAATAGAATGTAGGAAATGCCATAGAAAACTGTTTTATATTTTCCAAAACCTGTGGAAAAGTTTCGAAAACTGCAGTTTTTGCCAAACAAGAAAGTTGTTTTCCTCGTTTAAAACTTGCTTGAACTTCTTATGTCACTCCGTAGCTCGATGATGTTACTTCAACATCAGCAGCTTTCACCACAAATGGATTCACTATCCACGCCAGAATATCCACATCTAGCAGACACAAAAATGAACTTCCATATCATAATTTAGCTGCTTCAAGTGGTCCACATGCAGGAGAATGTTATCACCTTTTAATTTATATGTTTTTCAGGGTGTGCGACCCCACAAGAGTTATGTAAAGTTAACGCCCCTGATTGTTTGTTTCAAACTCGAGCTTATGAACTGGTTTCATCTCATTTCTGAGTTCAGATTCGGCGAGAAAATGATATGTTGTTTGGAAAAGGCATGTGATTTGTGAGAGAAAGTCTGATCATGATTTTGTGTGAGGTCGTGTTTTGTGCTCAATTCATGGTGTGAACGTCTAAGTGCGAGTGAGACACCCATATCTCTACTGTTTTCTTTATATTCTGCTGGTTCCGACTGGCTATGGTTGCTTATGGCACTGGGATTTCTTATCTGTGTCTTGCCACCAATATTTTGACATGTGACTCGATATATCATCATCATCATCATCATTATCATCATCACCATCATCATCTATTATATGAACTTCATTATCATCCTTGGGGCATTCAACTCTACTGATGTTTGATCGATGGCGTTGGTAACATGCTGTGTCAACTGTTCAACTGTCTACGTGAGATGTTTTATGTGGTTCCCTCTCAGGTGTTTATCATACAGGAAATGTGACGCTGTAAACGTGTAACTCTTGTGTTACTTTTTAGGAATCATCTAGAGGACAGTGCCAGTAGTGTTTTCGTCAGACTTAAAGGAGCTACCATACTTAGTATAGATCGGTTTCATTATTATCGCCAAGAGAAGGAAGCTGGTCAAATTCCCGACCCCCAATATCGCACGTGTACAGCTTCAGTTTTCCAAGAGATCCTAATCTCTCTTTGTATGATAAACTGTGTACTATCGCATTTATTCTTTGCCGAGCTGGTCACGGTAAATCTGATAAGAAATAAAACGAAATACCAACATATGCTGTTTTTGTACATTTTTTTTGCTACTGTAAAATAATATTTATTATAATCTTTGGGCTATAAAAAAATACATTCGAAAGCGCGAAAATTCGCTGTTCTTTTAAGAAACTGTAGGGGATTAAGGACACCTGTACTAAGGCAAAAATAAAAGACTATATTCAATATTAACTAGTTTGTTTTTTTTTGGCAATGGGGGTCTACTTTATAAATAAAAGACTATATTCAATATTAACTAATTTTTTTTTTTTGGCAATGGGGGTCTACTTTATTTTTGTTAACCAAATTAATATCGGTAACTGGGTACAGGTGGTTCAGCTTATAGATGTTTTTAGTGTGGATAACGATGACAAGAAGTGGAGACATCGCTGTGCCATCTGCTGATTGCAGCCGTAAGGTCATCTTTGTTAAAGCTACTCGAGGTCCAAAAACTGGAATCAGAGTAATATGCGGACCAGTATAAAAGAGCCACAGACACTGGGCACCGGGAAAAACTGATGTCAAAGAGTAGACCGGCGGATGAAGCGAGGGTCCATGTTTCTGGTACTGACGGGGGGGGGGGGGGGGGGAGGGTAAAGGGTAACGGTTCCCTGACCTCAACAAGACAGACAGCACACTTTTGTTTTTCTGTGTTCCCCCTCAACAAGTTCCCTGCCCCTCCCTTCCCCTCCCTCTTTTCCGTTACAAGTTTTTCATCTGTGGCTGGACCCGAGGGTGTCAAAATGGTGATCCTCGAGGCCCGCTTTGAGGCCCACAAGGTTACTATGAAAATGTAATTTATTTGATTAAAATTAACACTTCTTTTTCTCCACAACATATAAAAACTATTTTTTAAATCTGAAAAGCTAGTTAAATACCTTCAATTCACCCGTATTTCGTAACTTTTCTTTTTTTTCATTTTTATGTAAATAGACAGAAATTATCTGTGTATTCGTGCATGCAGCCCGACTCTAGATTTACGTATACAGTTGTGGGCTTTGAGGCTACTGAAAGTGAATAGCCTAGATCTGTGTAGGCTATTAACATATAAATGATATAAGCATGCTCTGAAATTGTCAATCACGACAAAATCGATCGCATGACGTCACAACCTTCAAACTAGAATTGGCCTTCACAACAGCTAATGAGCAACTCCAAATCTCTATTAAACACCAGCAGCATATTTATGTGGTTAAGATTAAAGAAGTAATGCCAGCGCGTTCATTTCATTTTGATGGGGTTTAATTCACGCCATTCTGAGAGAAAATACTGTACAATGAAAATTTAAGTTCGCAGCGTCCGCAGTATACGAGTGATTAACCTTCACCATGATTAAGTGTTCAAATAATGAAGTATCGCTTGATTAAATGTTCGAGTGATTAAATGTCTGAGATTAAACGTGAGTACATCGTTTCCTTTACTTCTGAGATCTGGTGTTTCTGTCCTTTAAGGATCTGGTTTTTGTGTCCATGGTTTTCATTTCTTCTAGGATCTGGTTTTTGTGTCCATGGTTTTCATCGTTTATAGGATCTGGTTTTTGTGTCCATGGTTTTCATAGCTTCTAGGATCTGGTGTTTGTGTCCATGGTTTTCATTGCTTCTAAGATCTGGTTTTTGTGCCCACACTTTCCTTCACTTTTAAGATCTGGTCTTTCTTTGTATAGTGTCCTTTATTTTTAAGATCTGATATTGTCAGCCCTTGGGGTGACTTTATTTCGTTGGGCAAGAGATTTGAATTAAATCTCGGATTCTTTTTGTTGCAAGAACTCCTTGAGGGGGAGATCAATGCTTGACTGTGTTACGTTGTTATGCCGTTGAGTTTCTCTCTCCTTACTCTTTGTTTCGCACACATGTCGCTCGTGATCTTGATATCTGGTCAGCATCTTGCACGCCCACAGTATCTGTGCCCATAATTTCCTTATCTTTGGGATCTAGCAGGTAGTCTCCTTCACTTTTGGGATCTGGTACTTGTCTATAGCTTCCTTCCCTTTTGGAATCTGAGCTTTTTTTCTAACTATAGCTTGCTTCGCTTTCGGAATCTGTTGTTCCTGCCCATAGTTTCCTTCCCTTTTGGGATCTGGTTTTTATGCCTATGGTTTCCTTCCCTTTTGGGATCTGGTTTTTATGCCTATGGTTTCCTTCACTTTTAGGATCTTATGTTTATGTCTATAATTTTCTTTATCTTTTGGGATCTGGTATTTACTTACATAGCTTCCTTCACTTTTGTAATCTTATGTTTATGTCTATAGTTTTCTTCATCTTTGAGATCTGGTATTTACGTACATAGCTTCCTTCACTTTTGAGATCTTATGTTTATGTCTATAATTTTCTTCATCTTTTGGGATCTGATGTTTACTTTCATTGTTTCCTGCACTTCTTTTTAAAACAAGAAGTTTAGAACTAAAAGGCAAGAAGGAGGAACTGACTCAAATAAAGTATACCAAAGAGAAAGATAAGAGAAATAGAGTATACCAAAGTGAGAGATAAGAGAAATAGAATATACCAAAGTGAGAGATAAGAGAAATAGAATATACCAAAGTGAGAGATAAGAGAAACAACTGCGGCAGAACTGGTTCTAGTAATGAGGCAAATAGAGTTGCATGGTTCAATTCTACAAAAAGACAGAGTGAGGAAAGTGGACAGAAACAATAATGACAAAGTAAGATGAGTACATAAAATGACGAACATACAATAATCCAGTATTTCGGCAAACGGCTTTTTTCCACAGATCACATACAAAAACAACACAACAGATAAAAATACGAAAAATATATGAAGAATTAAATAGCTTTCTGGGCATCCTCCGTGTAAGAAAGATGGGCACAAAATACCAGAGTGGGGGTTCACAAAAAATGAATACCACTTATACAGGTTAATAAATTGGGTCACCTTGAAACAAGAACAGGTAGAAAGATTGACTGAGTGATCTCACAGGTACCATCATTGCAGTCAGAACATTCCCATGCCTGCTCCGACCCCTCGTTCTAGTAACTAGTATTTCTGTGTACTGTTTGTCCATGTTGCGCCTCGATTGTGGTACGTCGATTCTATCCACTGAAGGAGCTTATCGTTCCTGCACCTTGTCTCATCCTCGTTTACTTCATTCTGTGGATATAGGGGCTATTCTCCCATTCCAGCTTTTCATCCTCGCGAAAATTAATTGGAAGAGCAGAACTGAAATTAAATCACCAAAAGGAAAGACATAAATTGCTTTTCTGACACGAAGATGATACTGCCAAGAAGAGAATGCCCATAGAAGTGAAGGAAAGATTATTGCAGTGCTAAACGGAGACCCAATTTAACTTGTATACTGAAAATATAATGAGGAATGTTAGAGAAGATGTAGACAAAGAATATTACGATGCCATAACAGTTGGAGGTTATGAAATACCAGAGATTAGATATGCTGATGACACAGTATTGCTGTCCACAACACAAAAAGGAATGGAAAAACTAATTATGTCAGTCCGCAAGAACAGCGAAGAGCAGAACCTCTATCTCAATGAAAAGAAAAATAAATTGATGACAACTGACAAAACAAACAAGGCAACTGAAATATGTATCAATGAGGAAAAACTGGAAGAAGTGGAGAGTTTTGAATATCTTGGATCGCTACTAACTAATAATGGAGATACAATGAGGGAAATTAAAAGGAGGACATCTATCGCTCTTCAGAAAGTAAAACAAATAAAGAATCTGTGGAGAGGAGCAGACAGAACCACAAAAATAAGATTTTTAAGGGCATGCATCTTTCCCATAGTAAAATATGCCTGTGAGACCTGGACACTTAACAAAACAGCTGAGAAACACATAAATGCCTTTGAATGTAAATGCTACAGAAGAGTTCTCCAAATATCGTGGACACAAAAAAGAACAAATATATCTATACTACAAAAGCTTAATATTGAAGAAGGCTGGCTAGTGAATAATCCTTAATAATCCTTAAAGAGAGAAAACTTAAATATTTTGGCCACATTAAACGTCATGATAATTTAGAGAAGACCGTATTGGAAGGATACATAATGAGAAAAAGAAAAAGAGGAAGACCAAGACGAAGATGGCTGCAAGACATCGTTGACGATCTGGAAATGGATGCAACATCAGCAGGCTATCTTGCTCACAACCGAGAGGCCTACAGGAGTGCTGTTTGGGAGGCAAAGTTCCGCAAGGGACATGCAAATGAATGAATGAATGAAACGGAGACCGTTTAGGTGAATGCTTGTGAAAACTGGACAATAAACGAACAGATTTAAAACAAAGAAATAACCCGTGGAAGCAATCAGGATATGCTTTTGAAGAAAACGGAATAAATATTATGTTCAGCCAGAAAAACAAACGAAAAAGACCTCAGATAGAGAACTTGCAGAGCGTTAAAAAACTTATAAAAAAGACAATTAAAATTCGTTTGGCGCATCATGAGAAGACAGAAGTTACAAAATCTGGTATTCACTGGAAAACTGAAGGAAAACAGGGAGAGTCACGTCGAGAGAAAATATCTCAATTAGCTAAGCAAGCAGCACGTGCAAATAACAGGATTGCAAATAACTGGAAACACCTAGGACTGGACAAGATCGGGAAAAAAAGCAATGATCACCAACTCTCTTTGGGTTGACATGTAATGAATGAGTGATTGAACGACAATGATTATATCTCTATTAATTATGTCTTTGTTGAGGTTTTAGACTGAAGACAGCTACTCTCACCTAATTTTCCAATTATCCATTCCTAATCATTCTTCCTTTCCGTCTGTTTTTGTTTCACTCTTGTTCTTCCTTTTATTCATTCATTTTCCGTTCTTTCTGAGTCATTTTACAGCTTCTCATCATTCACTTCCCTTATGTCCGCTCCTTCCACAAATCAGATTTCCATTGTTTCTTAACCTGGAGAGCGTTAATTTTATCTCACATAATTTAACGGCAGTGTTTTATGTGACGTAATTAATTTACAGGGTTTTACGTCAGAACCGTTTTATTCTTTTTTGCTCTTTTTTTGTCAGCTCTTCATCTCTTCTCCTCTCTTTCTGTCCCAGTAATGCAGTATCTGTTTATCGTCTCTTACTGTTTTGATTTTTTAAATGACCGCTAAACAAACTTGGAACTACATAATCAACAGTTCTTGAGGGAAACAGAATAAATCCAGTTATACTTCGCTTCACCCTGAGGATGCGTTCGTCAGAGTTGGAACGCTTTGTGAGTCAACGCTATACAAGATTACGTTATGCGAGGCAAATATCCCGAGCAGTATGTTGGAAAATGTTTGTGATCAAGCATGAGTAGAGATAGTGATAATACTATCAACTCTGCCTCTATGATTGTTCCATTATAGGTTACATATACAGATCCTATAGTTCATAATAATAACTGTGTGTGTGTCTTCGGGGCTACTGTACTCCATAAACTGTTGTATTTCAAAGATACTATGTTACAATATATAGCTTCGCAGTTCGGAGAATGCATTCATGGCACCGTCTGTTAATATTAGTATGTGCTAGTTTTATTTCTTTACCAGAAGGAGGTTCTGAACGAGTCTGTTAACATTAGCTTTCGCTAGTTTTTGTGCTGCCAAAATGAAATTCTGAACGAATTTGTACACAATAATGACATGGGCAAAAATAAATTATCTCTACAACCATATTTTAAACGTCTTGCATTTGGAGCAAGGTCCAGACAGACAGACAGACAGACAGACAGACAGACAGACAGACAGACAGACAGATAGATAGATAGATAGATAGATAGATAGATAGATAGATAGATAGATAGATAGATAGATAGATAGATAGATAGATAAATAGATAGATAGATAGGTAGGTAGGTAGGTAGGTAGGTAGGTAGGTAGGTAGATAGATAGATAAATAGACAGACAGATAGATAGATAGATAGATAGATAGACAGACAGACAGACAGACAGACAGACAGACAGACAGACAGATAGATAGATAGATAGATAGATAGATAGATAGATAGATAGATAGATAGATAGATAGATAGATAGATAGATAGATAGATAGATAGATAGATAGATAGATAGATAGATAGATAGATAGACCGTTGTCTCTATACTGAAACGCGCAAAAATAAATAAAAATGAATCTGCCATAACAAATAATTGGAAAATCACGATGACATCGAACAGGATGTAAACAAATTGAACAAACAAGAAATACAAACAGCGTCCAACAGGCGTTATTATGTTTTCAAGAAGAACCCCAAAAGAGCCTTACAGGCGGGGAAAAAAACAAGAAAGAAGAGAAAAGTTCATAAATAAGGAACCAGACACGAAGAAGAGAGCCAAAGGATAACATAAATAAAATCAGCTTCATTCGTATTTGGACACACAGAGCAAATGATTGATTGATCTAACAGAAGGAACTTTTGTCTTACAGAAAATGCGAGAGTAACTGTTAGCAGTACACGAAGAAAGGGCGCGAGAAGAAATAGTTACCGGCCCAGAAATACAAGACCAGAATTTCTGCAAATGAGAGTAGTTGGGGAGGGGGGTGTGGTTGTCTTTCATTGTCATATTTTCTTGGATTATTCAGGATGGTTTCATGTATTAGATTATATTGTGTCATGAAAACGTAAAGCAGTGTTTCAATTAATTGCATGTCGCTAGCTTGGAAAGAAGAATACGTTATTGTCATTAATAGTAAAGCGTCTAGTTTTAGTTTCTTAAATGTTCTTTAAAAAAGTCTATTTTTGGTTTAGCTTCTGAAATATTCTTTAAAAAGTCCACTTTTGTTTTAGTTTCTGAAATATTCTTTAAAAAGTCTATTTGTGTTTTAGTTTCTCAAATGTTCTTTTAAAAGTTTGTTTTTGTTTTAGTTTCTCAAATGTTCATTAAAAAGTCTTGTTTTTTTAAACTGAACTTTAGTTGAACACCCCCCCCCCCTTTTCCCCTTTCATCTTCAGCACAAACTGCGCTACACTTCATCTGTAAAAGAACTAGTCTTGTTATCAACTCAAATTTTCTCATCTCTAGCTTCAGAGAAAATTAAAAATAAAATGTTCTGTACTAGAGGATTATAGTAGAATGCACTTTCAACAAAAGAAGTCCTTTTTGTCAGACTCACTAGTAAATATGTCAAGGAGAAGATATACTTTCTTTGAAAATCACTAGTATTCACAAAAATGAGTCTTTTGTGCGAAGAATTTTTTCTTCTCTTTGAGAATCACGATTTAAACTGGTAAATATTTCAAGTAGAGGACTTTTCTCTCGTCCTTTGAGTCACTACCGACATGTGTGTCATGCCTGTCTGTCCCTATACGTCTATATAAACTCTGACTGCTTGCCTCTTCCTCATAAGTCTCTTTGGAACTGTGAGCTGGTGTTCTTTGCAGCCGATGCGGTGGACATGTCGAGACACAGCACGATGCTGGATTGGGAGCAGGTAATGGTAGCTGTTTCTTCAGTCTCTGAGTGTAGCTAAAAAAGGAAAGGGCATGCAATACTACTTCAGCAGGCTCCACCGCCATGGGGACAATGGCGATCCCTGTCTCGTTAACCAAGCTAGGCTAGGCTACATGGGAGAACTGGGACAAAGTCTTCGCCAAATATGTTTCGCCAAGTCTGACACTAGCGTGTCAGCAGCGCAGAGCTGCGCGAGCTGCACAGCGCGGGCTGCTGTTGCTCAGGCCGACTGTTCTTTTGGCGAAAAAGCGCTCTCTAGTTCCGTGCGTGGGGAGAAAGATTTTCACTCCCTTCCCGGACGGCGAGAGTTAAGGTGTTTCGATGCAGAAGCGAGTGGTTTATCATTCGAACGAAGCCTATAAACGGCTAGTCAGCCAGGTTCATGCTAACGTGTCTGTGGTGTATTACGGTTTTGTCGACCGATGGTCTCGAAATTGGCCCATCTTTCGCAAAGAGTATCGGGTCTGCAGTATGTAATGTGCGGTGGTTGTCGGAGCCACGCTTTCTTCTCGTTCGTTAGAGCAGAGAGAGTCGGCCGCCGTCGCCAGTGGTTAAAGGAAATGAAACGCCGCCGGGGTCGAAAGGGATCCGCTCTGAGCAGAGCGCTGTCTCCCTTGCCCCGCATCGGTCTGTCGGCAGATATCCGTCTAAGGTTCGGTGAAGAAAGCTATCTGGTTGATCCTCCAAGTAGTCATATGCTTGTCTCAAAGATTAAGCTGTACATGTCTAAGTTCACACTGTCTCACGGTGAAACCGTATATGGCTCATTAAATCAGTCGAGGTTCCTTAAATGACACGATCCTACTTGGATAACTGTGGCAATTCTAGAGCTAATACATGTTTACCAAGCTCTGAGCTTCGTGGAAAGAGCGTTTTTTATTTTTAAAAAGTCCTAAAAACGCCCATGGTGGGATAATGAGCCTAAACCGGCTTAATCCAGGGGTGAAACTTACTAGTGGCGAGGATTCATCCTCCTATACAAAAGCTCGTCCTGGTCATAACTAGGAAGGGTAGCGGCCACGACCACAAACTGCTGAAGTCGGAGACACTGGACCAGTGCAGTCTAGATAGGCAACCACCTCTCACCCGACGGGGATGTATGCGTATCCGAATCGCGCTGAGGTTTCCCGGTGAGAAAGTCCAACGCTGGACTGGATGGGCAACCACCTATCTCCCGGCGGGGATACTCGGGTATCCCAAAACATGTCGAGGTTTTCCGGTGAGAAAATCCAAAAATAGGCTAGATGGGGAACCACCTCTAATCCAGCGGGGACATACTGATATCCAAAACACGTCGAGGTTTTCTGGTGAGAAAGTCCAACCCTTGATTAAATTGGTGCAACGAAAACCACGGTATCACGCAATCCCGCTTCTGCGACCCAACAAGAATACAGGCTCAAGCCTTGCGATACTCTGAACCTCTTGTGGTCCTGTCGGGGATCACAAGGGGACCACGGGACCTATCGAGGACCACAGGAGTAAATTCAGTAGGATCACGGGGCGGTCTTGGTGGTAGAAGAGAACGAAGAAGAAAAAAAAAGACACTAGCGTGTCAGCAATGGACTACTGAAAGCCAAGTCGACAGTGTCTTCGCCGCTGCTGAGGTCTGATATCATCTTCCAACAGAAAACAAAATTCTCAGAGATTAAGTATGGCCAGTTGAAATATTTGTGTATTTTGTCCAAATTTTTATCATTTATGTTGGACTTTTAAAATCTTCTACATTGTATTATAGTTTTAGATATGTTCATGACACAGTATTACTGTCCACAACACAAAAAAGGAATGGAAAAACTAATTATGTCAGTCTGTAAGAACAGTGAAGAGCAAAACCTCTATCTGGGAAGAAAGCTAAATTGATGACAACTGACAAAACAAATAAGACAGCTGAAATATGTATCAATGAGAGAAAATTGGAAGAGATGGAGAGTTTTGAATATCTTTGATCATTACTAACTAATAATGGAGATACAATGAGGGAAATTAAAAGGACATCTATCGCTCTTCAGAAAGTAAAACAATTAAAAAATCTGTGGAGAGGAGCAGATAGAACTACAAAAAATAAGATTTTAAGGGCATGCATCTTTCCCATCGCAACATATGTCTGTGAAACCTGGACACTTAATAAAACAGCTGAGAAACACATAGAGGCCTTTGAATGTAAATGCTACAGAAGAGTTCTTCAAATATCATGGACACAAAAAAGAACAAATATATCCATACTACAAGAACTTAATATTGAAAAAGAAAGGCTAGTAAAGAGGATTAAAGAGATAAAACTTAAATATTTTTGGACACATTAAACGTCATGATAATTTAGAGAAGACGGTCTTGGAAGGGTACATAATAGGAAAAGGAAAGAGAGGAAGACCAAGGCCAAAATGGTTGCAAGACATCGTTGATAATCTGGAAATGGATGTATTAGCAGCAGGGCATCTTTCTTACGACCGAGAGGCCTACAGGAGAGCTGTTAGGGAGGCAAAGTTCCGCAAGGGACATGCAAATGACTGACTGAGATTTTTACTTTATTGTGAAGAAATACGACTAAGTAGACTCATCAATGTTATCTATTCGTCTCCTGTAATTTGATTTTAACGGGTTATAATTTAAAGAATTTTGTAGAAAATATTTTATCTCCCTTTTATACTCCTCATACACAGAACTTTAAATCATTTGCTCCAGCCCTGTCTTTGAAGAATTCGTTTATATCTTTTGCTGGTGGAGGGAGTACATCTGTTCTATTGATACTGACAAACTTTATTAGCCACCATGTTCTGCGTGCGAACTTCCTGTACAAGATTTCTAGAGATCCCATTAGATGAGCAAACTTCTTGGCCCATCCGGGCAATCATGAAGCTAATGACATCTGAAATTTAATGTAACTGAAATCCATTTTCAACCTCACAGTGAATGCACGGCCGTCCTGTTTCGTTATGTCGATCCATTGGCCAATGAAGTGAGCTCTGCAGACACAGGAAAGCTTGAGATTCTGGTGGCATCTCTATAAGAGAACTTGAAGTTAGACCTAAAACATGTTGAAAAAAGGCATCGAAAGCGAATACGTCATTTTTAAATTAGGAAAGAAAAAATAGCTTTTGTCCATCTGTATTCCCGTGCCATTACCGCTGTATAACGATTTGTAATGCTTTTTAAAGCTATTTTGTTGAATACTCCACTGCTAAAAATATATTGTCGTGTATGACTTAACTTCTCCAAGTTATCTGCTCCTACATGGTTTCTGGCCTGTGAAGAAACCATCTCTTTCACTTGTCTGTAAGTTTTGTTGCTAAGGAAATCTTTTATACTGCAGGCTTCTTTTACTCATATGTTCGAGATTTTATTTTCATACATCAGATGAAGGCCGTAGTGTTCGGAGGCTGAAATTTATCTTGTTTCATTATAGTTAATAGTATTTTCAATGGCTTGTTAACTGCAGGCTGTTGAGTGGCGTCCACTGATAAGGGAAAACCCTTGAGTAAAAAAACACTACAATCTTCAGAACAAGGACTCCAGAAACGTTGAGCCTTCGCAAACCAACACACCCAGACCTGGCCACGAGGTCTAGATCCGAGGCAGAAGCTGGAGCTGCCGAGGTTTTATCCGAGTGATTGGACTCCAGATTTTTCGTAACCTAGCGCTAGAAGACAGAAAAATAATTTATCGTTTTATTTCATGAGTTTCTCTTTCCTTGGTGTGAAAGATACACGTATCAAATATCAAATGTCATCATTTTCCCCTCCACCCCTTCTTTCCCTTAACCACCACAAAACTGGCCACACATATGACCTCATATAATATTGCTAGAGTTATGACACTAGTTATGTTTCTCTGACTGTTATGAACTTTCATCATTAATCTCATGTGGTTCAACCTGTCTGAAAGCGTTACCTCCCTTCTCAAGATCTGTCGTGCTGGAATCACTGTTAAGTTACCTCCTCCTGTTCTAATCCATTCGCTCTAAACATCATTTCTATGTAGAAGTGTCAATTCGTCTTCCTTTTCTTGTCATAGCTTTCTTATCTTTTCTTTATTTGTCCTTTCTTATTCCTTGCCGTCTTCTTCCTTTCACCTCAAAAATACAACTATCTTCTGTTTTTGTTATTACTGTTTTAAAAAAAATCGTATGTACGCATATATATTCACTTTTTGTGGTTAACTAATTCGATCTTAATGTTGTGGTAAAGAGACTGGTATGTTCTTTCCCAGTCTAGCAAGTACTTTGACCAAGTTAGTCTCCACAGTTTAATTTAGTTGTTTTACTTGTTTTTTCTTTGTGAAAGAGGGGGGGGGGAGATATATTTCTTTTCCTTTTCAGTTTCTTTGCCTTCTGGTGACTGTCTTCTCCTTCTTCTTCTTTTCCTCTTCTTCTTCTTCTTCCTCTTTCTCCTCCTCCTCCTTCTTTTCCTCCTCACTATTCTTCTTCATTTCTTCTTCTCCTCTTCTTTATCCTCTTCCTTCTTCTGCTCCTCATCTTTCTCCTTCTCCTACTCCTCCTCATTCTTCCTCACTCTTATTCTTCTTCTTCATCTTCTTCTCCTCCTCATCTTCCTCCTCCTCCTTTTTCTCCTCATTATTCTTTTTCATTTTTTTCTCCTCCTCTTCCTCTTTCTCCTCCTCATCTTCCTCATTCTCCTTCTCACTCTTCTTCCTTCTTCTCTTCCTCTTCATCATTCTCTTTCTTCTTCTCCTTCCTCCTCCTCCTCCTTCATTCTTCTTCTTCCCTTTCCTCCTTCTCCTCCTTCATTCTTCTTCTTCTCTTTCCTCCTCCTCCTCCTTCATTCTTCTTCTTCTCTTTCCTCCTTCTCCTCCTTCATTCTCTTCTTCTCTTTCTCCTCCTCCTCCTTCATTCTTCTTCTTCTCTTTCCTCCTTCTCCTCCTTCATTCTTCTTCTTCTCTTTCTTCCTTCTCCTCCTTCATTCTTCTTCTTCTCTTTCCTCCTCCTCCTCCTTCATTCTTCTTCTTCTCTTTCCTCCTTCTCCTCCTTCATTCTTCTTCTCTTTCCTCCTTCTCCTCCTTCATTCTTCTTCTTCTATTTCTTTCTCAGATGGTTAAACAAGTTTCGAATGTGAACTTTACTGTCGTCGCAAAGTCTTTCGGATTACTAAGTTATACTGGACGCGAGCCCCATATCAGACCTGGTTGTTGTAGCATGTAGGCAGCAATCGTTTTTTTTGTTGTTGTTGCAATAGCCAGCACAGGTGTAGCAGTGTACAGCAATTGTTACATTTCATGAATCAACTGAGTGAAATAAAAGAAAGCCAGTTAACTGACAGCTAGTCTGTATGGGTTTTTAAGCATATATCCAATTAATAGACTTTTTTTTTAACGAACTGCTGATGCAGATCTGAAATGCTAAAATTAGTTTAGTAAAGAGACTTAAAGAAGCCTAACAAAAATACAAAGAAAAATCAAGATTCCCTGGACATGTAATGGGAAACCTTAATTTAAGATAGTTTGACAATCGCTGGAAAAAAGTTTTAAAAATAATAAACGAAAGGAGGAGAAAAAAAATGTGTTAGCGAGCGGGGCAAGGGGGCTTGGAAGGCGGCAGATCTTCTTATTAGCATCAGTAACAGAGAAGCTTGATTGCTAACGTGTATTGGCACGACAGCTAATGAACTGAGGATAGACAGACTTACAGACAGACATATCATAGATAGATAGATAGATAGATATAGATAGATAGATAGATAGATAGATAGATAGATAGATAGATAGATAGATAGATAGATAGATAGATAGATAGATAGATAGATAGATAGATAGATAGATAGATAGATAGATAGATAGATAGATAGATAGATTCAAAAGAATGAATTGAAATTAGAATGAAGACGTTCGTAGTGGTTTCTGACCGAGCAACCTGTACGAGTATAGTAAGTAGATATAAATATACACACCAGCGATTAAAACGCTCCCTCTCTCTCTCTCTCTCTCTCTCTCTCTCACACACACACACACACACACACGTGAGACAGAGTACTAACATATTCAAAAGTTTGATGTTTATAATTCTGGCCGGCTGAAATGTTGATGTAATCGGACACATTTATGATTTGTAGCGGTCTAGCAGGAAGTTCGGCAGAGTACTGGACTTTTATTCGCATTTAGTAATGCACGATCGATACCCTTTTATGAGATTTTTTTCATTCCCGATTACCGCCATCCGTACAGATTCTAAAACTTTGGCAGGGTCGAGAGGCGGAATACCTGATTCAAGCACTGACTTAAACTGTGAAAATAGTTCGGCTAATGTGAGTCAAGCTACTCGGAGTAGGGACCCTCCGACCAAAACGCATCTGTTGCTTAAAGTTCCACATATCTTAGAGTGCGAAATCGGAGTCTGACATATGTTCACTTTAGTTACCCTGTGAAGGTCTTGATAAGACTAAATTAAAATCAGTGAAACATGTCATATTTATCAGACAGTTCTTTCTTTAGTGAAATACATTCACAAGATTATCAATATACCCGTAATAAGATCGAGTAGTCTTGAGTTTATCTTTGAGATCAAATGCTACCGATGAGCCCTCAAAACGTTTTGGAAGGAAAAGAGGATCAAGAAAAGCAATTTACCAGGAATGGAGCTAGATAAAAACTCGCTTCTCCTCTCCAGCAAGAAAAGTAACCTGACCTCCTAGAGAAAAAGAGGGTACGGTTTCTAAAATGAGAAAGAGGGCAGCTGGATAGATGAGGGCCTTATGATAACACTGACACTCTAAACATCAAGTTCATGGAAGCAGGAATCATAGTTAGAAAAGAGATGATTTCCGAGTGCAAATGATCAAGCCACAAGAGTGAAATCCAAGCATTTCCAATAAGATATTCACGGTCAAGATTTGAATCATGTTCATAAATTTAATGTAACCAATTCATCTTCTGAACTTACATTATGATCACATGACATGAGAAAGAAACATTTTAAAGTTATTCAACTCAAACACTCTGAATTGCCGAGAAGACGCGAGAGAGGAACTGGTGATCTTTAGATTCTGACAGGTCTGGCCATATGGAAAATGTCGTTTTACATCGATCACTAAATGAATAACATTACAACATCAAAAAATCCTCGGAAATGAGAGCAGAAGTACCCTGCCTTTGTCGAGTCAAACGACTTTAAAAAAATATTTGTGTCATGAGAATGGTAAAATTCGGCTAATCCAGTGTCCTCTTTGTTAATTTTAATTTTTTAGACTGAAAAGGGCCACTCGAGGCAAGAGTAATCATCGCCATTATATTTTGTCGCGTCATGAAGTCAGAGACAACGTGTCTGCGTTTCACTGGTCCTCATACTCTTCTGTTTTCAGATAGCTTTTCCTGCGCTGTGATGTTCTGTTCAGAAAGTCCATCTCCTTGCCACACTTAAGTCTTTCTTGCTCTCTTTCTTCCTATGGCATCCAAATTCGTTGTTTTTTTTCTTTGTCTCTCTGTTCTTTTTTCTTGTGCGATGTCGCCGATATGTGATCAACAAATCTACCACGTCCTTTTTTTCCTTATCCCAAGATTTATGTCAAGCAGTCAAGTACCCATTTGGATTATCATATTTTCTGTATTGTCCTTTTAAGTCTCGAACCAACCCCCCCCCCCCACCTTAACGCCCACCCCTAAACATCCTTTTTAAAGTGTGTCATCAAAACCTTTTAGTGTTCTCTGTTTTGTTACTAATGGGAAGGCGAGTGGAAGCATTCTATAGGACTCAACTGTTAAACACATGACACTTGTGGGATTATCTGTCTGTCTTTCTTTCTGTCTGTCTGTCTGTTTGTAAAAGAATTTTTCTCGTAAGATGTATATCAGTTCTGACATTTAACACTAATTTTACCGACCACCACAACCATATCATGCACAACTACAAGAAACAAAGAAGAAAGTACTTCTTTTAATCGCAACAGTGTCCATAGTCTGGTTTCCATTGCTGAAGTACACAGCTCTCGAAGAGCTATTCCGCGGCATCGTGATTACTGCAAAGATTACATTGGACTGTTATAACTTATAAACAATAGACTGTTGAATTTATTTATTTATCTATAATGTGTCAGTAATGCTTTTGTCATGCCCACGGTTGACTATGGCTGCTTGTAGAAGATTTAGGTAAAAGGTAAAGGTAAAATTTCTGCTTCAGTACCATTAAGGCATATTGGGGAATACGGTGTTAGGCCTGTATTTTCCATGACCTTTGGCGCATGAAAGTGGGATGTGGTCAGTATCACGCCTGGCCGCTTTACCTTCCCAGATTTCTCTGGTACCCATTTTTTAGAGGCTGGGTGAACCTAGGGGCCTTTTTTGGTGTGTACCAGAAAAAAATCCCACAGCTGGGACTGAACCCGATACCACCGGATTAGTAAACTGAGCGCCTAAGCACTCAGCCAACCAGGCCAGGTAGAAGATTTAAAAGTGCTTAAATAGGCATATCTTTGGTGTGAATTAGGAAAACTTCAAATTCAGATAAAACTTGTAGGATCCCATCATTTATACAAGTTTAATCAGTATTTGAAATTGAAATTTTTATGATTGAAAACAAAATGACAGGAAATAAAATTAGCAAAAGAACCACACAAGCACACACTGACATACACACACACACACGTACACATACATTAAAGAATTAAAGAGAACAAGAAACGGTAGATGCTATTTATATATTTTTTCTCAGTGGCAGTATTCAACATCTGATGAGATTAACTTGAAGGCTCGTCCTTTGAATGTAAAACTGTAAGCCTGTGGTACATGATAACCTGAGAAGTATTTGGACTGCGGCGAGTGCAGCAGTTTTCCGTCCTGCCCTGAATGATCCTGAGACATATAATTCTCGACAGTGTCTTCAACTGTGTGGACAACATTGACATTGTCCAGGTGAGGTTTTTGCAACAGTCTGTTCCGTTAGACAGATTCTTGACAAGTTTCAAAACTTTCAGTATTCATGGGCATCACACTTTTCCGGGAGTGTTTGCTGAACTCTGTTCTGCGCTATGTCACATAATGAGCACGTAGCATATCGTGTCTCAGTCTTCAGGTTACAGAGTATGGTGCTAGCTGTAATGAGCAGAGATCAGAAGCGTGTCAGAGGATTTTGGGTAGTTCATCACTCGTGTGGTACCAGGTTCAAGTCCCACCAGTGGGGATGTTTTCTGATGCCACCACACCAAAAAGGCCCCATGGTCTACCCAGCCTTTAAAAATGGGTACCAGAGAAATCTGGGAAAGTAAATGCGGCCAGGCGTGATGCTGACCTCGTCAGACTTTCCTGTGCTAAAGGTCTTAGAAATACGGGTCTAACCCTGAATCCCCAGTATGTCTTAATGCCATGGAAAAGGGAATTTTACCTCACTTTTTTATCTTTACATAATTCGTGTGGGATGGTTTTTCATTTCTGTTCCTATTGCTCATCCATACTAGAAGTCCGCTGGCACCTCTACACAGAACGAACAAAGCAAAAGTCCACATTCTACCCCCTTCTCGCCTGTAAGAAAGGGATAAAAGAGAACTATACGCAACAAATGCGATGTTGCGATTTAAACTGAAGTTTGCTGATCAGACAAGAGCAAATTGTAGAAGATTTAGGTAAAACATGAAGTTGATGTCCAAGTGAACGTCTCACTGAAATGTTCATTTGGACATCAACTTCACGTGCTGACCTGAATTGTACTCAGCAGATGATTCATGGGCACAGAAAAGCCACATAGTCAAAACAGCATTTTTGACAATAACTCATGACAGGTTCACTAGAATCCCGTGAAACTTACTGAACACAAAACTCACTGACCATGTTATTAAGTGGCTATAAAAATTGACGCTCCTCGAATCAGTTCATTTGAAAATTCAGTGTGCAAGTATGGCTCATATCACTGCAGAACAACGATTAATCATCAATGGACGTTTACAGACTGGACAATCACAAAATGTAGTGACCAGACAATTTAATGTGGTTAGAAGCACCATTAGTTGCTTTTGGGGACGATTTCAAGAAACTGGCTCAGTTACAGACCGGCCGCACAGTGGAAGACCCATAGTCATAACTCCTGCCGAAGACCGTTTCATACGGATGCGTCACCTCAGGGATCGATTTGCATCAGCGTCCTCAACAGTCCAGTCAATGACAGCAGCTCGTCGAATTTCAGATCATCAAACGGTCAGAAACCGACTACACGACGCTGGTCTTTGGGCTAGAAGACCCTACAGAGGTCCTGTTCTTTCCGACCGGTATCGCCAGAACCGACTGCAGTGGGCGAACCAGCATCGTCAATGGACTGTTGTGAGTATTCGGAGAAGGGTTTGGTTTAGTGATGAATCATTCTTTCTGCTCCAGCGACACTATAGACGGAGAAGAATTTACCTCAGAGTTCATGAGCGCTACATCCAGAACTGCGTGGATGAGGCTCCTCCACATGGTGGTGGAAGTGTACTGGTGTGGGGGACGATCAACTTCATGGAAAAAAGCGACCTGGTGCAAACTGAAGGACGCCTGAATGCCCAACGATACATCGCTCAAATTCTTCATCCTCACGTCCTTCCACTTCTGGATGCACCAGGGTTGATTTTCAGAAGGATAACGCTCAACCTCATGTTGTACAAATCACACAGTTCCTCGTTGACAACACCGTCCAGACTGTTCCGTGGTCATCCATGTCATCAGACATGAACCAAATAGAACACTTGTGGGATGAACTCCATCAGCGAGACTTGGCACCAACCAATCTCCGACAGTTGTCTCTTGCACTGCGGAGCCATCCCACAACAACAGATTCAACGGCTAATCCATGTCAAGGAGATGTCGTTCTCTGATACAGGCCAGAGGAGGCAATGCACCTTACTGAAACGGAGGCCTCAGTGGCAAAGAATAAAAGTCCAAACGAAATTTAAAGAACATCATTTCATTGTTAAAGTCTTAAAGTTTCTTCATGCCAAGATTGAAACATTAATTCCGTAAAATAAAATTTTGACACAAGTTTGAAATTTGGTGTCCATTACGACTATAGTAGTGTTGCGTTTCTTTTCTTGAACAGTACACTACGGACACTTGCTGCGACAAGAGAAGAGAACTTACAAATCAACCACGTTAGATCAGAGATAGAAAGGCGAATCAAAGTAATGTGGAAGAAGTTAATGTGACACTGCAAACAGCCGTAGGCCAAACCTTGAAGCGAAACTGTTCACAAGGACCAAGAGAGACAGGACTCTTACGTTAAAGCATCCCTTCTGTACTGAGTGACCCGGATATGAATGTCCCATTAGCTGCTCTAACTGATGTCAGAGTTCAAAGGTAAAGATGAGAGGTAAATGTTCTCTTCATATTGTTGTATAGTGTTTTTATTATTAAAAAGACATTAAATTCTGCTTATTATGTTATATGTAAAATAACATTTTTATGTCTTCACAAGTCTCTGATTTTTAAAATATTTTACCTTCGGACAGTTCGCTCGTGCGGGCCACTACAGCTGATTCAAGTGATAGAGACAAACGCGTTCCCCTCGACCTCCCCCCCCCACTCCCCCCACTCCCCAATTTTTTTTCGCTCATTTACTTTTTTTTAACCCTCTGCCGCTCCCTTTTCTCTAACTCCCCCCAACACCCTCCTCCGGCATCTTCCCAGATTCCCCCTCCCCCCTCCACACACACACAGAAACCGGCAGCGTCCACTTACTTCACTGCACTACAGCCCAACCTGCGTGGCAGTCAAATATTTTACATGTTCGTCGACGTAGCTGCAGGTCTTTTCTCTCTTACTAAAACGAATTTTTAAAACTTAAAAAATTAGTAACTCGTAAATTTCAGTTCAGAACTGTCAGGCGCCTCTCCCCCCCCCCCCCCCCCCCCCCACCTTTCTAACGCGTATACGGGGCGAACTCCCGATCAGCCATCTCCTCGTCTCTAAGAGAGAGACAGAGAGAGAGAGAGAGAGAGAGAGAGCACATATTCACATACTCATATACTAACAGTAAGGCCCCTTTGACAAAAGGGGTGGAGCTTCATATGCACTTCCATATACGTCGTGTGGCCAAATCCTGATTCTTTTCTGTTCATGTACTGGTTGACCGGAATTAATGGACAAACTCGTTGACGTAGGCAATGCTGACTCTTATCTTCGCGCAGAATTTAGAAAGAAGCCCATGTTTCACTGACCAAGTTCTGAGGTGTGGCTCTAAATACACTTGTTTTTACGATTTACGCTTTTGTTGCTTCAGAATACTGCGTTCATCGTCGAGGTCTTCTACTTCCATCCCTTATACCGCAGTCTTTGTCGTGTTCTATATTTTTATCTCTCACATAACGCTTTTTGTCATATCTCTGTCTCGCAAATAACATTTTTTGTCAAATTTATGTCCCTCACATAACACTATTTGTCATATTTCTATCTCTCATACAACACTTTTTGTCATATTTATGTCCTCGTCATACGAGAGGCGTTCAGAAAATAAAGCACCACATCGTTTTTCTCAAGAGCTGTTTATTTAAAAAGCGTGAAATTTATACACAATATACATGGAAATGTCATGCAAACATCGGTATTATTCAATATAATCCCCATCAACTTGTACGGCTTTACGCCAGCGCGAAACAAGTGCATGTATTCCTAGACCGTACCAGATTTTCTCTTGATTATGTAGCCATTTCTTCGCTGCATGAACCACTCCTTCATCATCTTCAAATCTTACTCCTCGGAGTGCATCTTTAAGTGGACCAAACAGATGGAAATCAGAGAGTGCCAAATAGGGACTACAGGGTGGATGGGGTAGTGCAGGCCAACCCAATTTGGCGACTGCTTCCCATGTTGCCAGACTTGTGTGAGGGCGTGCATTGTCGTGAAGGAGAAGCAGATCTGCTGGATTCTTATGCGGTCGAACTCTACGAAAACGTTGATTGAGTTTTTTCAATGTCTTAATGTAAGCTTGCGAATTGATTGTCTCTCCTCTTTGCATAACATCCACAAGAATCACACCTTCAATGTCCCAAAAGACAGTGATCATAACCTTTCCAGCTGAAGGAGTTGTCTTGAATTTCTTTCTTCATGATGATTGTGGATGATGCCACTTCATTGACTGTCTTTTTTGTCTCAGGTTCAAAATGATGTCACCAAGTTTTGTCACCTGTTACGATCTTAGCCAGAATGTTCTCTCCATCAGCATTGAAACGCTGAAATAATTAAGAAGAAATTGCTTTCCTTTGTAATCGATGGCCATTTGTGAGACTTCGAGGAACCCATCTTGCACAAACCTTAGAAAATCCGAGAGCTTTTATAACTGCATTTGCACTACCATTGCTGACTGACAGCTTTAAGGCCAATTGTTGAGTAGTGATACGCCTATCAGTAAGAATAATGCTCTCAGCGCATTTCAACATTTCTGCCTTGGTGGCTGTAGCAGGACATCAACAGCACGGACGATCATGCAATTCCTTATCTCCAATTATTGATTCTTTGATTCTCTGAACCCAGCGACTGACTGTACTCAGTCGTCTGCAAAACTTCCATACATATCACATAAACGCTTGTGAATGTTCACAACAGTTTCCTTCTCTGCAACGAGAAATTCTATCACAAATCTCTGCTTATACCGCAAGTTACTAACACGCTCTATTTCAACGGTTAGGGCAGCCATGGTTTTTGGCCAGTTGAGGTGTAATTAGGTTCATACGTTCTGCACATGCTATATTTCAAGTGTGCAAAATTTCATTCTTCTATCTTCATTATTAGCTGAAAAAAAAAATGTGGTGCATTACTTTCTGAACGCCCCTCGTATATCTGTCTCTCATATAACACTTTTTGTCATATGTCTGCCTCTCACATAACACTTTTTGTCATATGTCTGTCTCTCACGTATCACTTTTTATTTATTTATTTATTTTTTGCCTCGCACCTATCACGTTTTGTCATATGTTTATCTCTCAACTAACACTTCTTGTCATATGACTGTCTCTCACATGACACTTTTTGTCATATTTATGTCTCTTGCATAACACTTTTTGATATATTTCTAGCACTCGTATTTCACTTTTAATAAGATCTATATCTGCCAAATAAACCATCTTGTGAGATCTTCGTTGTTCATATTATTATTCGCTTATATCCTTGAGCACTAAATTTATACATCCCTTCCCTTTGAAACCGACTGCAACAGTTGCCCCATATTTCCATGTGCTCTCTCTCTCTCTCTCTCTCTCTAACGCACATCATGCCTCACTGTCAGATATAAAGCCACTTTTATCACGTGATGTTTCGTCTTTGAAGTAATGAAAGAAAATACATGAACCGTTCGGAAGACTTTTTGAAGTTTGTGAAGGTTGGAGGAAAATCAAACTAAACAAAACACCTTCCATTATTCTTCAAACAAGTGCCCGAGGGAGACAACTGGAAATAAAGGAAGCCATTCTGCTTACTTCTTAAATCAAAGTTTAAAAAAAAAATTAAACGTCATATCTGTGACTTTTAAATGGCTTTCCTTTTAATTAAAAATTTTAAAAAAACTCTATTACTGTAATTGCTGGACTCTTGTTTTAAATACTTTCTCCATTAATATGCCCTGATACTTGCTCCTCTCTCTTTTTATGTCCAGTTTACATATTGATTTGTATGTGTATATGTACAGGTATTTTTTAAAATGTATCCAGTTTTGTCTGTTATATATATCTATATATATCTAATTATCAGGATTGTGTCCCTTAGTCCGATGTAAATTTAACGACTTCAAAAGAGAACACTGTTGTAATGTTGTAATTTTTTAAAAACTTACATCTTAAACAGTATTCCCCCAGAGCTGACAGAAGTTCATTACAGAAAGTAAACAGAGTATCGCCACTGTGAAATACATTTCGACAACAGCGTTTGCTGTTTACCTGGATAATCAGGGGAAATAACCGAAACAATTAATTTCTACAACTTACGCGAATTTCTTGTCTCTCACTCATTCGAATTTGTTCAAAATTACATACATATATCCTTAGTAGGTATCTCTGTGTGTATGTGTGTGTATTTGTGTGTGTGGTGGTTGGAGGAGGAATGGTTAGGTGTTAATTTGGTTTTTTAAAGCATGGTTATTTTAATTTTGTTTTTTAAAGCATGGGTAATCGTTGACATCTGTCTAACCACTTTAATATTACTATTAATTTCAGAATCTGTGGTCTCATGAGAGATCAGCTTTGGGCATCCGAGAGGTCCTTACTAGTCTGTCCTCTTGATATTGTGTTAATTCAGAAATCGTAAAATAAGGATGGACATTCGTGGAACTTTATGAAATCCTTTAACTTTCCATCCTGGCTTTACCTAGTCACTGCATCTGAGGAAAACAAACAACAATACGGCTATTAGCTTACGGTCGGGCTGATGATGGGCGCATATCTGTTCATTTGTGTTTCAACTTTCGGTCTGTCTACTGCTGTTTCGTGCTCACTCTTGGCTCCAGTGAAAGCAGGTAAGCCATATGACTTGAAACGTTGACTAATAAGTACGGTGGTGAGCCGTTGTTGCTGCAACGAGTGTTATTAGAAATACGTTGACTAATAAGTACGGTGGTGAGCCGTTGTTGTTACAACGAGTGTTATTAGAAATACGTTGACTAATAAGTACGGTGGTGAGCCGTTGTTGCTGCAACGAGTGTTGTTAGAAATACCCAGGTGGAATAACAGTTAGACTGTGATACACAGCTCTGACAAAGATCATAGAACAGTTCTGAAATTGACCATAGAACAACTCTGACAATGATTATAGAGCAATTCTGCCAAAGATTATATAACAATTATAACGGTGGACATAGAACAATTCTGACAACGATTACTTGAACAACGTGTGATGCTTGTCAGTTAAAGTTAAAAAAGAAAGTTTTAAAAACCTTGAGATCCCATTATCCGCTTTCCACGGCTAGAAAAAACAAGAAAAGCCGCGGCACAGAATTCAAATTCTCAGTAGCTAATAATACCGTTGTTGGGTATCTGTGAACATCAGCCAACCAACCATTTGCTGTAAAAGGGCTTCGCTTTTCGGCGCTTCAGTAATTGGGCAGTTTTCGGTTATAATTTTCTTTTTTTTTCTGGGCGTTTTTTTGTTGTTGCTCTTTCGGCTCTGTTTCACACGTGTGTAAAAATGTTACGAGACCTGTAAGCATTTGTAAGAGAAAGCAGTCCAGTGGTCCACATTGCTGGAGATATGTATGTATGTATGTATGTATGTATGTATGTATGTATGTATGTATGTGAGTGAGTGAGTGAGTGAGTGAGTGAGAGTGAGTGAGTGAAGGCAATGAAGCTACACCCCTGTATCAACGGAGCACAACGGTGTTATCTTTACTTGTTGTTTTCTTGCTGTTTTTTTTCCTTGTAAGTTTCAAATCTTTATCACTTTATCAAGACTTGAGCGCGTGATCAATAGCGACGCACGGTCGAAGCTGTTCAGAGACCACTTACGGTGTTAAAAGAAAAAGAACATTCCTCTAGTATTAGAAAAGAAGGAGGTAGGAAGAGATTTTCATTTTGGCAGAACTCATATTAGCTTGCTCTAGGTTTCTATATAGCAGTCAGTAGCAGTGGTCCCCAACTGGTGGTCCGCGGACCTGGGAGTCCACAAAACCTGTGTGGGAGTCCGTGACAAAAACTCAAGGTCCTTTTATTTAATTTTCACTGCGAAATGTTTAACGACCGATATTTCGACGAATCCTGTGTGGAGGAAAGATTGCAATAGGAAATATTGAACTAGACGAGGAAGAGTTGTCCAGAATAAAAATAGCCATGACTTCTCTCACTATATTTAGGTTGGTTACCTGTCATACCTAAATATTTTGGACACATTAAACGTCATGATAATCTAGAGAAGACCGTCTTGGAAGGGTACATAATGGGGAAAAGAAAGAGAGGAAGGCGAAGATGGCTGCAAGACATCGTTGACGATCTGCAAATGGATGCATCAGCGGCAGGCCATCTTGCTCACAACCGAGAGGCCTGCAGGAGAGCTGTTTGGGAGACAAAGTTCCGCAAGGGACATGCAAATGAATGAATGAACCTGTCACACACTTCATATTCTGTTAATTTGCCAGAACAAATAGGAATATTAACTGTTGTTTATTTTTTATTAACTAAGTTATTGTTGTTTTGAAAATTCACCAAGTTTGCACTGTGTTTTTTAGAATAGTGTAGCGTTTACTCATTACAGGTTACCCATATTTTCTGGGAAAAAAAATTCTTTTGCATCTGAAGCACATAGCTACCATACAGATATGAAACTTTTCCAAAGTATGGGGTCCGTGGCCTGGATTTTGAAACAGTAAGGGATCGGCGGACTTTTGCTAGTTGGGAACCACTTGTCTATAATATTAATATAGGGAGTATAATTATCTCCCTTGGGCTAGGGCCTATTACCCACCGCTTGTATCTACCATCTCTTCTCCTGGAAAATCTGTTGTTGCCCGCTGCTTTTGCTTTCTTTCGCAGCTTCTTCAAAATTGAAAAGGAGGCGAAGATTATTGTGTTAAAGAGATGGATTCGGTCATCAGAGCCAGCGAACCGTAACTGGATGAGATTATTGATTGATTTGATGTGGTTCTCGCGGCTACTGGCTGTGATGTTTAAGTTTCAGACAGGTGATCAGGGATTAACTCTTTTGCCTCAAAACGGCACTGGCAGGGTTGGTAGCATCTCGCATGTCTATTCAAATCATTGCTTAGATTAATATTTAAGAAAAATAAATAAAATGAAAAGTAGCTCATTTCTAACCCAAGCCATATTTTTAAAATTATAAAGCACCTTCCGTCTTGTTTCCTTCTATCAGAATTCCTCATTAAAATGTATTCTGGAAGAACTTGGAAATTAATTCAGGAGTGAAAGAGTTAAGTTGCTACTTATATTCGTACAGAGTTATCTTTTCCTACTGGTTATATCCTCTCAGTGATTCAGAGAATACCAGAGCTGCCTCCTGCCTGGCCGTTCAAAACCCAAGAATCAGCTGTAAATACTGTAAGTTCTCAACAATAAACAGAAACAACAATAAGATCAAAGTTATAACTAGATTTAACGGCGCACAAGGAAAATAAGCGAAAAGTAATCTATCGAAATATTCTCACATGAAAAAAAAATCTACTTTATACAGGGTCCTGCATAAAGCCTAGCTCGATTTTAAAAATGGAAAATAAATTAAGTGGCATACATGTTTTCGGTTTTTATAAAAAAAGTGAAATGAAACTCGGAAAAGTGGGTAATTCTATTATTACTGACAATCATATTTAGGTTTTGAAAATTACGCCGGTTAGATGCCCGCCATTACATTTGATACATTCAGCCAGGCGTCTGGAAAATTCCTGCCTAACATCATTTAACATGTTCAAATAGATATTTTGAATGCAGTGTCGGATTCGATCCTTTAGGTTTGCTATTGACTGTGGTCTACTTGTGTTGTTGAGGTACCCCCACAAAAAGATGTCTGCGGCCGATAAATCCGGTGACCTTGCCGGCCAATGAATATCCCCAAATCTGGAAATAAGACGATTGGGTAATGCTTGTCGCAGCATGGCCATGGACTGACAGGCTGTGTGAGCAGTTGCTCCATCTTTTTTTGAAACCATATTAGTCTCTTATTTCTATTGGCCAACTCTGGAATGTTGTATTCAGTTAGCACCTGCACATAGTAACAGCTATTAACAGTAAGAGGTTGCCCGTATTCGTCTTTTAAAAAAATGTGCTAATGACGCCGAATGATGCAACGCCACACTACTCTGTTACTCTTTCACTACGGAGCGGTTTCTCATGCAGTAATTGTGGATTTTCAGCTGACCAGTGTCTGAAGTTCTGCTTGTTCACACTCCCCGACAGCTCAAAATGTGCTTCACCAGATATTACAAGGTTATTGAGCACATTCGGATTTTCTTCAATGCATACTAGAAAATCGGTAGCAAAGTCAAGTCTGTTAATTTTATCAAAATCATTCAGTTGCTGCACAACTTGCAACTTGTAAGGGTGGAAATGCAGATGATTATGAATGACGTGGCTTAGCGAGTGATCCGACATACCAAGTGCCAAAGCGTGCCTAACAGTTGATCGCCGATGGCTACGAAGCAATGCCTTGCGGACTTCTTGAATTCGTTCAGGTGTCTGTTGAGTTCTTGGACGACCAGTACACTTGTTATTAAAGCAATTAGCGGTTTCCTTAAATTTTTTGACTCACCTGAAAATTGTTCTCTCATCGGGAACCTTATCACAGGGTTACAACTCAAAATGGCGACGAGACTTTCGTTGTACAGTAATGGACGATTCTCCTCTTTTAAAATAAATTTCAACGGTGAATGCGCGATGTAGTGTTTGCCAAGAAGCCATTGTTAAAAGTTACCATTTGTCTGCTGCATCTCTTACGTCATTGTTTTTTCATACGTATTCTGTTTCTTAGACTCTTTCGAAAACAAATGACTAAGGAAAATTCTCAGCATAAAGAGGAACGAATTCAATAACAACGCAGAAATAAGACAGATGAGCAAATAACAATCTGTCTCACGGGTGATCAGAAAAAGAAGATGGACATGTGTCGGTCATGTGATGAGAAAAAACAGTCAGAGGATCTCCAAACAAGCTATCAAGGTGAACACAACAAGCCGACGAAAAAGAGGTAGACCACGTGAAACTCTAAAGAGGACATTGTTAAGAGAGGCCAGTTCAGTAGGCATAACATAAATGATGAGGTTGAAAAACTCGCCGAAGACAGGACATTTTGGCGAACTACCATGCGGGCCTTATGTGACGTTTAGCGGCACGGGAAGGATGTAAGATGTAAGATTCAGTTTCTGCAGCACTCATTCATTCATTTGCATGTCCCTTGTGGAACTTTGCCTTCCAAACAGCACTCCTGTAGGCCTCTCGGTTGTGAGCAAGATGACCTGCTGCTGCTGCGTCCATTTGCAGATCGTCAACGATTTCTTGCACCAGTCTTCGTTTTGGTCTTCCTCTTTTTCTTTTTCCCATTATGTATCCTTCCAATATGGTCTTCTCTAAATTATCATGACGTTTAATGTGTCCAAAATATTTAAGTTTTCTCTCTTTAATCCTCTTTACTAGCCAGCCTTCTTCAATATTAAGCTCTTGTAGTATAGATATATTTGTTCTTTTTTGTGTCCACGATATTTGGAGAACTCTTCTGTAGCATTTACATTCAAAGGCATTTATGTGTTTCTCAGCTGTTTTGTTAAGTGTCCAGGTCTCACAGGCATATGTTGCGATGGGAAAGATGCATGACCTTAAAAAATCTTATTTTTGTAGTTCTGTCTGCTCCTCTCCACAGATTCTTTATTTGTTTTACTTTCTGAAGAGCAATAGACGTCCTCCTTTTAATTTCCCTCATTGTATCTCCATTATTAGTTAGCAGTGCTCCAAGATATTCAAAACTCTCCACTTCTTCCAATTTTTCCTCATTGATATATATTTCAGCTGCCTTGTTCTGCAACACTATGTCAGTTAAATCAAGCTATGCTTTTATGCCGGATCCTGTATAACGGAAAACAGGAAAAATTAGTGTATAAGTATATAAAACTAAATATACTACAATCACATATTTCACCTTCTCCCGACCAGAGTACCATTGTATCACTCTCTCACTCCCCTTCACGGTTTCCCCACCCACCACCCTCAGTTACGACCCACCTATCACAATTCCCAAGCCTCCATTTAAATACTTTATACTCTCCACCATGCCAATTTCTGACACACAGCGTCGGACAAGCCACAACTTGTTACAAGTTTCAGCTAAGTGCTCTATATATTTTTTTTTCTTTTAACATAGCATTCAGGTGAATTTATATTTATCTCCTCTCTCTATTTCTTCGACCTGTATGTTTTTGTATGATTAAGGCTCACGCTCAAACGTCAAAACTGTGTACTCGTTAAGTAATAAAGCTGTTTCTACTTTTTTTCCTAGTATTATTTTGGTATCACAGCTTTACTGCAGTGGCTCCGTGTATAGTTATACACTCATGCACTAATTATTGTCTGGTCGCCTTAGTTCTATGTTCTTTGCTGCTTTTTTGCATTAACAGATATTAAGAACATTTCGTTAAAAAACCGTTGTTTATAATTTATGAAACACTATGAAATGATATTAGAATTAGCTTTTATTTAGTCAATAGGACTGTTTCTAAATGTGGGCCACAGAGTGAACTCAGGAGGGGGGGGGCGGTACTTATTTGTTTTCTTGAAACATGCATAAATAATCGGTTTAATTCTGTAAAGAAAACAAGAAGAAAACAAGTACGCTCAAGTTCATCATCTGTTAATTCTTTTTTTGTTTCATCATCCACATCATTAGTTTCCTTGTTGCTCAAGACCTGTTAAGCCACGGATTTGTTTCCATCATGTGTCTTTTTTGTCCTGTTCCACCAGAATTCCTTGATCTACTCCATCAGCTCACAAACTGGGCCATTCGCGAATATCCGCGAAGAAAGTTTGGAATTAGGTCTATCAGATTATATCTCTTAATCTACCATTTAATCGGCTTTTTTTAAATTTAAAAGCAAAAACCTGGCATATGGTTTTGTTTCGTTGTCGGGAGTTTATAATTTTAAACTGCAACAAACGCTGAAAATAGGAATTGCGTCAATTTGAGGTAAAATACTGTGGTAGTGATTCTTTCTTGACATTTACAGAAATGTTCGTGTGTCATGGATGTTACTTGGTATATTACGAGATACAGAATGTTGAACATTTGTAATTCTTTTAAAACTAAAATCAAATACGGGTTGGAGAAAATATTAATTAAGAAAAAAAAGGAGGGGGAAGGGGGCGACGGAGAATCGTCGTTTGCTTCATACGTCCATGAAGTGACAAAGTCTTTTTTTTTTTGGGGGGGGGGGGAACGACAGAGAATCATCGTCTGCTTCATGCGTCCATGAAGTGACAAAGTCTTGGGGGGGGGGCGGAGAATCATTGTTTGCTTCATGCGTTCATGACCTGACAAAGTCTTGGGGGGGGGGGGGAACGACAGAGAATCATCGTCTGCTTCATGCGTCCATGACGTGACAAAGTTTGGGGAGGCGGAGAATCATTATTTGCTTCATGCGTCCATGAAGTGACAAAGTCTTGGGGGGGGGGCGGAGAATCATTGTTTGCTTCATGCGTTCATGACCTGACAAAGTCTTGGGGGGGGGGGGGAACGACAGAGAATCATCGTCTGCTTCATGCGTCCATGACGTGACAAAGTTTGGGGGGGGGGGGGAACGACAGAGAATCATTGTTTGCTTCATGCGTCCATGACCTGACAAAGTTTGGGGGGGGGGGGAACGACAGAGAATCATTGTTTGCTTCATGCGTCCATGACCTGACAAAGTTTGGGGGGGGGGAAGCCACTGAGGTCAGAGTGCTGTATTTTGATTTACCTCCACCAGTTCTCCTTTTACGTGCTCACGTTTCCTCATTAACTTCTTGTCCTAAATGTAAGATCGCGACATGAGAAGTGGGCGTGCACGTGAATGAATTCTTCTGTATTTGAATGTCTATTTCAGAAGTTTTCTCAAGCTTCTCTAAGCTTTAGAAGGTTTCAGCTCCCTGGAACTTCTAATAGTAAAACATATTTTCACATCTTTCGAAGCGTAAATGCCGAAATTGGAAAAATGAAGCTGATATTTGGAGCCCAGAAAATGAAATTCGGATATGCGAGGCTGTTCGGCTTGTACACACGACTTGAAATTCTAATTTAAATAGCTGCAGTCTAGAAACTGGAAGCGGAAAGGTTTTTTTTTTCTTTTAAATCCCTTTGTGATTCCTGTTGCTATGCTGTGCCATTCTTCCTCTGGTTCCATATCTTCGCTAATAAGGTTACAGAATAGTTGACAGACGCCCGTTTTCGAAAACAAAGTAGCCACATTTGAAGTTATACAAGCCTGAAATAAGAGTGAGAGTGTTATTAACGGTTCTGTATTGATGGACATGCGAGTCACTGTTGCTTTTCTGGAAACTTTCGATCCAAACGATTCTCTGTTTTGGCTTATGGCAAATGACAGATAACGATGAGTTACTGACACAGCTTTCCCTACAGTCCAGGGCGTCTAGAAAAATGTTAAAATATTTTAGGACCATCACCATTTAACTCTAGACAAGTCCACAAATACTCCAATCTCCTCCTTGGAAGACAGGTCTCAAGACATACGGACGTGCACTGTTACACCGGCGAGAACATAAATTGACTAGAGGATAAGGGGCAGCTGGATACAGCACAGGAAAAAGCGTCGCCGTCCATTTGGCATCTACTATTTCTCCTAGGACATATCCAAGAATATAGAAAGGCGCCCCCATATGAAGTGTCTCAGTAAGTCCCAGAGTTATTTTAGACCTCGACTATCCCCGATTCATTGCCTGTCATCACGTGTTAGTGAGCTACGATCTTGATAGACCCTACTGCTCTGATCCTGACGTTGGAGTGGTGTACTCTCTTCCTGCGGACATATAACAAGCATGATCATGCTGGAAACTATTAGGGTTTGTTTACTGTCGTTTGAGGTGATGAACTAGGACTTCTTTGTGGGAAATAGTAAATTAACTCTTGTCATCATTCATGCACCAGTCAGTGATTTACATATAGCGTGTTTTGGACCATTTCTTGTTTCGGAACGTGCTGAGCTGTCGTAAACGTCCAGGTTAATACGATCCCAGATGTTTTTTTTTGTGCTTCTCATTGCTTGGAGTGCATATACTGGGTCTTCAGCATTCTTTTTTGCCACACAAAAAAATTTAGTTTATCTGTCTCCTGTGGCGAGGTCTCAACCAGGCACCGATTCTCTGCTTTCTCCCTGGACAGAAATGAAATCTGTGACACCGCAAGAAAGACAAGAAAGATAAGAAAGATAAGAAAGACAAAAAAGACAAGACAAGAAAGATAAGATATTATGATACATATTATGATACATTAAACTTACTGGTCGTGACAGAAGTTAGATTTTCAAAGTGGCCGTCAATCAAACGAGTAGGCAAAAGTTTTAAAATTATTCATCAATCGTGCTTGAAAAACACTGGGATTAAATTTACGTTTCATTTGTATTAGTATTTTTTGTTTGTTTGTTCATAAAGCACCTCCTGCGGTACGCACGGAACCAAGAACAAGAAGATCAGCTTCCAGTTTTTGCAGTCCATAAACACTAAACCTTCCTTCCTTCATTCCTCGCCCCTACATGGGGGGTGGAGGTATAGGCCATCAACAGTAGACCTCCACTTTGTTTTTCTGTCCTGTGCTGTTTTTTTTTCTGTCTGTCTCCAAATGTAGTCCATATTTTTTTAAAATTTCAGCTTCAAGACTCCTTCGCCAGGTGTTTCTTCTTTGTTTCCTCTTTCCCTGGGGATTCCAGGTGAGAGCTTGATTTGTTATATTTCTGGTGGTCTTTCGAACTGTGTGTTTGCGGTAGGCTTTCGAGGTGTATGCGCTGTACATCTCCAACGTCTTTTCATTATCATTTCTTTCACTGTGGCCTGGTTCGTTTTCTGCCATATCTCTTCATTACTGATGACCATTAAACCTTAGCGAGATCTAAACGAAATAGCTCTAGGGGAAAGTTTTAGTAATACAGTTCCTTTCAGTGATACAGTTACATAAGCCATCCTACATTAAATGCAACCAATTGATCATCTACGGCTGTTCTTTTTAACTGAATGTTTTCCTCTCTGCAGCATAAGTACTTTTTTATCGTCTGCGTGCAACATTCTGCTTTCGTGAGATCGGCAATTTGGCACAGATTTTCAACACTTTTTTTTTTTCGAAAGCATGAAATTTGCAAACCAGAATTTAAATCTAAGCAGAATCCCAGTGCAACACGATCGGCCAACCTCTCCCAGCTAACTCATGAACGAAATCAAGAGCGAAATGCACGCAAAGTTCAATTAAGCTACATAAATAGCACACAAGAACGATTGAGCTTAAGCGAGACATGCACACTTAATGAAATGGTGCGCACAAAATCTATAACGTCAGATAGGGATATATGTGTGTGGGTGGGTGGGAAACAGACACACTGGGAGTTGCTACGGGTCGCTAGTTGCTAAAACAGGCAGCGTCTTTGCTCCCAAGACTGGTATTAGCAGCAGATGTAACAGGTAGTACTGTCTTTATTAATCATGGTATGTTAAATTTATTACAAATATTGCTAACAGACTCAACAGCAGCAGTATTACTACCTGCATCACTAATATAAATGTAGCAAGGTAATGTTAAGCTTATTATATACAACTGAGAACTCTTAATTGAAAAAAGGTGCTAACGATGAAAGTCAGAAAATGGTTAAAAAAGAAATAGCCACCACTCCTTGGTACATTTAGAAAACAAAACAAAACAAAACAAAAAAAAAGCGCAGCATGAAAAAGCTGCGATAGCAAATTAAACTAATGAAAAACAGTGACAAAGAGTGACAGAGCCAGACGGTGCAAGAAAGGTTCTTTATACGGCACTAGAGAGAATCTGCTACATCACTGACACACAGAACTGTAGAGAATAGATTGTGAAGAAGCGCCAGCCCGATTGGTGAGACTGATTGCCCAGACCAGGGGTTCCCTAGCAACAAAAGTCCACGGACCCCCTGCTGTTTCAAAATTCAGGCCTCCGACCCCCGTTCTTTGGAGAAGTTTCACATCTGTATGGTAGCATGTGCTTTAAGTGCCAAAAAAAATTCTGACAATGCAGGTAACCTTTGATGAACAAACACTACACTAAAAACCACAGTACAAACGTCGTGAATTCTCAATATGACAATAATGTAATTAGGAAAAAAATGGACAGCAGTTAACATTCCTACTTGTTCTGACAAATGAACAGAATATGAAATGTGTGACAGCGAACCAACCTAAAGATGGTGAGAGAAATCATGCCTCTTTTTATTCCGAACAACCGCTTCCGCGTCTGCTTCAATACCTTCTATTTTTAATCTCAGATTTGGATCAACATCATGCCGAGTCCCGTGCTTGTTCTTCATGTAACAGTATGTCCAAAAACATTTGTTCAAGACAGGGAAAGAGCAAATCCTTATGGAGAGGATGATCTTTCATGCCAGCAACAAGGGAAAGAGATGCTTCAACGCTTTCTCACCAACTTTCTCAGAAAAAAAAACAACCTTCACTCAGGTGTAAACCTAGCGGGTTGTTAGGTCCACAACTGGGACATTTTCGGGAAGGACAGGATCAAAACCCAACTGTAACCTCAAATCCATGGTCATGTACTACTGTACTGGGCGGCCAGGCTCAACTGTTTCTAATCTACAACCCAGGTTACTCCCCTCCAAGGATCATTATATGTCAGTTGTGTATGCAATAATCATACATTCATATCATTAACACAAACATGCATTACACATTACACATGCAAGCAATTCAATATATAAATGTTTATTTACATATCACACACGACATATCATGTTAACAGACATTTCGTGCACAAGACATCAACATATATCATCATGAAAGAGAAACAAGTATGTCATCAAATATCATAACGCTATGATATATAACTAAATAGTATGGGCCATGTGCCATGGGCTCTCTCGGGCCCTCATATGCATATATACAATCATTCTTAATGATGCCAGCGCACTGAATATTATATTCCTTTCTTGCAGCCATGCATCGCCCTTTTCACATATCAAACAACTCCTGTTGTGCCAAGGCACTGCACATCAAAACATATATCTTCCCCCATTGTGCCAGTGCAGTATATATCAAGAGTAACTCCACACTTGTGCCAATGCACTGAATAACTTGTCATATATCTTCCCCCTTTGTGCCTACGCACTGTATATCGAGGATCTAACTCCATCCTTTTGCCACTGCACCGAATATCCACAGGAATCGGCGAAATCTCCACATACGAAAATAGTTATATCAATCCACAGGAATCAGCGAAATCTCCACATACGATAATAATGATATGAATACACAGCGTATGATGTATATCTCACACTACATTTACAGCTACATATGTGAGATGGGGGGGGGGGGGCTGGGGCTAACACAAACGAGACGAACTCAGCCCCTACCATACCTCTGGCTTGACTGTCTCCTCCCGCCACGCATTCTTCCTTATTTATAAGCCTTGCACTTCCGATCACGTGAACGGTGACACTTTACTCCCACGCCGCACACTCGTGGAAATTACGGGTGACTGTTCACACAAGAGTGTCTAACATAGGTTCTTTTTTGCAGTTAAAAAAAGGACCTTGAGTTTTTGTCATGGACCCCCTTGGGCAGGTTCCATAGACCCCCGAGGATCTCGAGGGTCCGCGGACTACCAAACGGAAACCACTGGCATAGACTACTCGTTCTACTACGTAACGCTTTTAGTGTCTCCCGGTGCGTAACGACAGCATAAAACGAATGTTCAATGGCTTGGAGGCAGTGAAATCAAGATGGGTTAAATATGGTCGGTGTTTTTTTTTATCTATACGTGTTCTTTAATATATAGCTGTCATTACTGGCCTTTATATCCCACGTACTAGTCTACAGCCAAATGTCAAGGCTCTGCTTTCTCTGTTGAGGGTGAAGAAGCTGTCTGATTTGACAGTCAGAGACTGCTAATGTCAGGGATGGTGAAACATAGCTGACCAAGACCCTATCTCACCTCTCCGTTGGTCATCTAGTAACAGGCCTAGCATGGCTAACGAGGGCTGGGATCGTCATTGTCCTCATGGCGGTGGACTTTGCTAAAGAAGAAATGCATTCCTCATGCTTTTTAGCTGCACCCAAGGACTAAAAATAAAAACTACCATGCCCCTCTCCCAGTCCGAACCGCGCTATGCCTCAACATCTCCACAGTATCGGATGCAAAGAACACCAGGTCGGAGGGTCACGGAGATTGAAGAAGAAGAAGCAGAAGATCGATTTCGCTATCTCACGTAAAGGGTTTAAAGTTTCCCATTATTGGAAGTTGCAGTTAACAATAGACAAACTTTTATAGCTAAAACAATAGACACGGGAAACTCAACTGTATAAAATATTCGAGAATTTCAGAATCAAATTTCATTAAAAGCTAAAGAATTATTGCACACGCCCTGCTTTTTTAGGTCCACAAGGAACTGACAAAAATAGCTGTATCTCCAAACCGGAAGAAAATGGTGACAATGATGATACACATACGATCTTTCTGTGTTTCTGTTTGAAAACAAACATAACTGTTGTAGAGAGATCATGTTATCATGTGGACAGGTGAACAACAGCTGATCAAGACCCTAATGATGACCTTCAGTTTGACTAACCTAAATTTCTTGGATTTGGGTTTTCTGGAGAAATTTTCTAGATATTGCACTATGTCGCCATTTCGTGGATGCCGACGCTACTTCAAAGAATTCCGCAAGTTTTTAACTCTTCCCTACCTGGCAGACAATACAGGGTGCCCACAAAATTATTGGTCGATTTTGTAAGACCATATTTTCATCAGCGCGGAACAGAAATACATGATATTATCACTATTTGAAAGAGGAGCATTTGCATTTTCGTACTGGCCTTAAATCCATTCCGTGTGGGCCCCAGGTATGGCGTAACAGATGTCCAGGCAGTACTCCCATACTCGGCAGACAGTCTGGAACATGTCTTGCCTGACGTTCTCGATGGCGGTGTTGATACGTCTTCGGGATGGGGGCAGTGTCTCTGGAAGTGGAGGCAGTGTCTCTGGAAGTGGAGGCAGTGTCTCTGGAAGTGGAAGCAGTGTCTCTGGAAGTGGAGGCGGCGTCTCTGGAAGTGGAGGTGGTGTCTCTGGAAGTGGAGGCAGTGTCTCTGGAAGTGGAGGCAGTGTCTCTGGAAGTGGAGGCAGCGTCTCTGGAAGTGGAGGCAGTGTCTCTGGAAGTGGAGGCGGTGTCTCTGGAAGTGGAGGCAGTGTCTCTGGAAGTGGAGGCAGTGTCTCTGGAAGTGGAGGCAGTGTCTCTGGAAGTGGAGGCAGTGTCTCTGGAAGTGGTGTGATGTAAACATTGTCCTCGACGAAACGCCACAGGAAGAAATCGTACACTGCCAGGTCCGGTGACCGGGGTGGCCATGTGCAGAAGATGTCCAGGACAGCCGCACGATCAATCTATTGACCTGGCAGGTGTCCATTTAGGTATTCCAGGACTTGCAAATGTCAGTGTGGTGGGGGCCGTTCTGTTGGTAAATGAACGCCTGTTCTCCCTCGTCCGTGAGTTGTGGGATTGACCAATGTTCTCCAGCAGCTGCAGGTACACCGTCCCTGTGACACTGACCTCCGCGAAGAAGAACGGGCCAAACACGCGTCCTCTGGAAACAACACAAAACACGTCTACTTTTCACGTTCAATCTCGATTCCAGCGTGAGGATTCTTGTACTCCCATATCCGGATATTGTGACTATTGACCTTTCCGGAGAAATGAAAGGTCGCTTCACCACTAAACCTGATCGGTTTCGACAAACCCTCTTCCGCCACCGAGAACAAGCTCGAGGGTGTCTGGCGGGAATGAGAGTACTGCCTGGACGTCTGCTATGCAACATGTGGGGCGCACATCTAATGTATTATATATATATATATATATATATATATATATATATATATATATATATATATAAGAATGCAAGATGAAAATATTACATTCACAAATATAAGATAATGAACTACATAAGAAGTAAATGATCTAACAAGGTAGTACACACGCACATGTACATACACACACACACAAATACATTTTCAATGGAATTCTTCTGATATACGACTCTCGCATATTTACTATAGATAATTTCTAACGAGGTACAAATTATGTTCAGAATTATGTTCTTTTAGAACAGAACTCGGTGGCTGAAGAGTCGTGGTATGAGAGGCTATTAGTGCATATAGTTACAAACCAGTAAATATTGAAAAAGGCTTGAGTTAAAGGATGAAGTATTACTAATGGATTGTAGATGGTAGGGGAGGGTGTAAATAATCTGAGGTACAAAGAGAAAAGAATGGTTATGTGAGAACTGGTGGTGGCAAAAAGTCATTAGAAAGGACAATGATTTCAAGGAATATTTTTATATTCATATTTATTTTCTCTTCATTATGCGTACGAGTTTGCAACTAGTTATATAACCTAAATATATGACGTTGTTTCTTCTACTGTCCCGTTTACCGACAATATTCTGACCGTTCTGGCCTTTAAAAATGAATGCTTTACTGGAAACTTTTAACACTTCATGTGTTATTAATGAATGAATTAATTAATTCTGGAAATATAAAACCTGAAATGAAACACTGTGCGGTAATTGAATATTTAGTATTTTAGTATATACAGTATTTCCCTGTATTCATCATATTTTGTTTTCTTTTGTTTTAACTTTTGTTATAGCTTCTTCTTGTAAAGTTTATATGATTTCTGATTCAATATATTCGGTATTTCCACTTCATAAAATAAGAAGACTTTTAAATCATTCATTTTCACGGTTCTACAGACATGCTTGTCTAAAAGAGCGTATAACATTAAACCAAGTGGCGGCGAGCGGGTCAGCCGTGCTCGCTTATATTTAATAAAGTGAAATACTTATTAGTTCGTTCTAAAATCTATGTGAAATGACATTCTAGCTTGGCAGCCAGCAAAATAAGTTTGGCTTTTTATGTGTAATGTCTTTCAATGGGCTGTCAGAGCTTTTTTAGTTTTTTTTTCTTTCCGGCAACGTCTCTCAAATGTTTAGGTTGTACGTGGTCAAAAGAGAGTAATAGTCCATTAACAATAATAACTGTACACATACGAGGGTCATAACGAAAGTCTTTAGCAAAATTATTTTAAAAATCAGAATTGATAGGTAGGAAAAATATAAATGTATCACCTTAATATGCATCATTTTCTTCACTTTTCAACATAATCTCCATTTCTTTGCACATATATTTTTCCATCGCTCTGCAGGTTTGAAAATACCCTCCAGGTGGAATTCCGTTCCAGCTAACCGACGGCACAGACGCACTGCTTTCTGGACTTTCTTTCCTGTGGGACCCAGCGGCACAAAGTTTTCTATAGCCTGGGGTTTCAATCATTTCCTGTACTGCATTGTGTCCTATTCCAAGATTTACAGCGATTCCAGAAACTGTGACACGTCTGTCTTATTTAATGATGTCGTCAACCCTTTCCACGTTGCATTCAGTGGAGGCAGTTCGAGGGCGACCGCTGCGAGACATATCTTGGATGCTCGTGTTTCCATCTTTGAAATGTTTCACCCACCGCCTAACACTGTTATCACCCATACACACATCTCCATATGCAAGTTGAAGTCTTTGGTGAATTTCAGCAGCGGAGATTTCCTCTTTAACGAGGAACACAATAACAGCACCTTGAAGAAACGAAACTTCAGCACCCGTCATTTTGTTTATGCTCCGCGTGGTCACGTGACACATGATGGTGACGTCATGTGACCTATACATGAAGTGCAAAGGATGTACATTAAGGTGATACATTTATATTTTCTCTATCTATAAGTTCTGATTTTTAATAAAAATGTTGCTCGCGACTTTCGGTATGACTATCGTTGTTTCATACAATATCATAATATGTAGGGTAGCCATTCCTTCATATCTTTGCATAGTGATCCACTATCCAGCCATCAACCATTTCGCCTAGCACTGTTTCGCAGAGCAAGTATTAAATTTACTAAGCTTCACACGAACTGAAACCAGCTTGTTTCTAGTTTTCCAGATTATCTGCATGCTGTCCGCCTCACGTTCTGCAGTTTGTCTTCCAGTTTGTTCTCATCCAGCTTCTCTTCCTCTTTTCTTCATGTAGTCAGTTATTCGATGACCGTCTTAGCACCAGTGTTAGCGGTTTTGTTTTTTTTACTGAACAAACAATTTTCAAAGCCACTTTGCAATAATTTTTGATGCGTCTTCCCGCCTGTTTTGTACGGAAATGTCTCTATGGTGGTTTATAACAGGATGTCTCTTGGACAGTTTGTGTGGTATGAGGAAGTTGGTGTAATTACATGTGTCGTTCTACAAACAGAGCAAGTGAGATATTCCCATCGTCTTTACTGCACATAAATTATATAAGTAAATATTTGATGAGAATGTAGCGTTTGAGACAAAAGAATGCAGCGTTTGAGACAAAACAATGTAGCGTTTGAGACAAAAGAATGTAGCGTTTGAAACAAAACAATGCTAGTTTAGATAGCTGTCAATGTATGTGAATGAATAACAACAACAGCAAAAAAAATTAATATGTTTAAATTATAGGAGAACACCTTGCTCTTATCACGAGAGACAACAAGTGGCGTGGTAACCTCGTCTACGTAGAAGCGCAGTGTTGTATAGTTAGACCTAACAAAAAATAATGGACAAAGCACCTTTAGACATGAGGAAAAGAAAAATGACAAGAGAATTACCTGAGACTTGACTACGGACTCCGGTAGGACAAGCAGCAATCTAGCCACCAGAGAACAGGGCTTAATAAACTTCGCTATCTTGCACCCACCCCCTACCCCCCCCCCCCCAAAAAAAAAGATGTTTCATAGCGAAGCCATTTTTGCCTGTCTGGTTTACCTAGGGGAATGCTTGTACTATCGGAGTCCATGGTTCAAGTTTCACACAATTCATTTCTTTCACGTCTGGAAGTGCACTACATATGATTTTTTTTTCAAGATATCACCGTGCAACATTGTGTTCTATTACGTTACATTAAGAAAGCCTCACTGTTTCCTATTTGTAAAAAAAAAATTGTACCTCGTCTACCTACAGATCCATCAACAATCATCGCTGTTCTTTAACAGCAACAACAACAAAAAAATCTGAACTTTATCTGGAGGAAAGCTCAAATGAGTATTACGTAGATAAATCCCATTAAGAAATATGAATCTCTTTTTTTATATTTAAAGGAAGTTGTAGTAGCATATAAGAAGAGCTGCATTCCATCATTTCACTCTTCTGTGCACGTAGAGCGTAGAGCATTAGAAAACCGTACATATTTTTTTTTCCAGAACGTGTTTTACAAATTTTATCTGACTTCAAAAACTTCGGTCTCATAAAAAACAAAACAAAACAAAAGAATACCGGAGAGTCACAGTTCTTAAGTGAAGATTTTCCAGTTCGTGGACGACAAGAAATTATTACAGATATGTTTTTGGTAATAATCAGTTTCATTGAGAATGCACCGGAAGAAAAGTCACAATAAAATATTCATGCAGGAAGCTGTTTCAATGCAGAAAAGTTCTAGAACAGACATTTATGTGGCACGAGTGAGAGTCGGCAGAAAGCCACAAGACGGCAGAAACGACGTATTAAGTTGTTTGTGAGTGCCGAAGTATTTAAGCTACTAATCTTTACACAGGCAAGTGTTGGAACTAAGGTAGTCTTATAAGTCGAAACATGTAAAAGGCTGGGGTTTGGAATATCAGACAGACAGACAGATAGACAGATGGATGGATGGATGGATGGATGGATGGATGGATGGATGGATTGATTGATATGTGCATACACACATACATACACATAGATAAATAAATAAATGCATACACACATATACATACGTACATATCTACATACATATATGCATACACACACATACATACATACATACATACATACATACATACACGCTATATTTATTTTGTGTCACTGAAAGTTCATATAAAAAAAAAAGAAATTAAATAATAAAGACAAGGAGATGTCACTTCAGCGGAAGTTCTGCGAAAGAAAAGAAATAATAATAATAATAAAGTAAGGGACTAAGTAAGGGACAATGTTCATTTTGAAGGTTTTTCTTTGTGTAAGGAAATATGGTAAAGATAATTTAACGGTATTAAATTCCATTTCCATGCCATTAAGGCGTGTTTGGGACATGGTGTTAAGTCCATATTTCCAGGAGCATTGGGACATGAAAGGTTGATGTACCCGGCGGTATTTACTTTCCAAGATTTCTCTGGTACCCATTTTTCGAGGCTGGGTCTTCCATGAGGCCTTTTAAAAAATTTTTTAAAGGAAATATGGAGGCATCTGAATCCTGACCTTTGTCGGATGTGAAAAATTAAACTGCTATTGCCTGAATTAGGACACAATTTAAAGAATCTACATTTTAAATTCTGATAGATCATCCTTTGAAATGCCACATTTATCGTTCGCAGACAATGAATAGCTGTGCAAGGGGCGCTTATTTATAAAGGGCGGGTAACGAAAGACCGGCTTGCTCTCATAATATATAAACTTATCACAAAAACATGTATACAGTGTCTTTCAAATAGTTCCATCCAACAAATTACAACGTTATTACTGAATACATGAAGTGGGCTTGTTCCCCCCCCCCATCTTCTATTACCAGATCTTTGATAAATACTTCAGAATACTTCAGGTACCAAAACCTTTATAATGTCAGTGCCACGAATCGAATTTTATGTAATCTCTCTCTCTCTCTCTGAACCTTAAGTGCCCAGGGCACATGGGGCTTCCGCAAGGGTTTTCCACAAATGCCTGTCCTTCGCCTTTTTTTCTGCTCTTGCTCAGGTGAGCCCTCTATTGCTCAACATCCTTTCTGTTGTTCTTCTCCATGTCTCTTTTGGTCTACCCTTACTTCTGCTCCCCTGTGGCGTCCATCTTAGTGCTATTTTTGGTAGTGAGTTGTCAGTCATTCGGAGCACATGTCCCAACCTTTCCTCAATAATTGTTGTCAAATTTTATGTAATAGCGATGTGAAAATATTTATTTGTATTGGGAATCCTTAGAGGTCTTCCTACAGTTATCTCGACAAATAATTTTCTCTGTTATCGGGTTTCATTTGCACCATCCATATGCACTGTCCGGAATCCGCGTTAGGGCACTGGATTAGTAACTCGCTCGCCGACCAGGTGACCCGGTTTCGATTTCCAACCGTGCCTCACAAAAAATCCTTGGATTCACCCAGACTCAATGAAAAAAAAATGGGTACCAGGGTTAAAGCTCTGGGAAGGAAGAGGAATGACGCCACTGGCTACGGAGTTAGTGCTGATGGCGACACTAGTTGCCATCAGAGCACTTATGGTTTGACCATCTGCATAGACGCCGGTTCACAGCTCATACCTTTACCTAACCTTTATATACCACCCATAGTTCATCGTTTAGGATCAGTTATTTGTTTCTTGACAGAGATCAGAATTACGAATATGTTGCTGCTTGAGATAGCCTGAAGTTTGTACCTAGTCATTCAACAAAGACGCTAAAGAGTAGCAGCCCCATAATTTTCTCCTTAGGGAGATCAGCATCAATATACATTTTTAGTACATTAAGAAAATCAGAGACATCTTATTCGCTTAGAAACCCCAGATTTTTGTTTCATTATTTATCACAGAATATTTAATTTCTCATTCTTATTCTTTGTCTTCCCATGTGACTGCAATTTTCTAATTCATTTTTAACTCGGCATTTTTATATGCTCTGCTCCTGTTTATTAATTTCTATTTTTGTTTTCTATTTCATACTTTGTTTCAGTCCTAACAGCCAGCAAAAATTCGCCTCTTTTTTGGTTGGGGGGGGGGGGGGGGGGGAATGGAGGGCAATGTATTCCGTCACATTCCTTATATTTTGTCCATCAAACCCTTCTATATTAAAATTCTTACGTGTTAGCTGCCAATTTTCTGAACGCCGATGGTTAATACCTGTTTCTATCTGGGCGAAATTAAGACATGGATTTTACTGCGCGGTCATTACGTAGTACTGTGTATAGCGCGCACCATCTGTCACGTGATCAGCTTTAGCAAAACCGCGCCATTTTTATTTCTTATTTAGCGTTTGTTTTTGGCAGCTCCGATATTTTATGCTTTTCTGTGCTAATTTTTGTTGTTGTAAAGTCTATCACTTCTATGATATCCAGGTACAGTTAGTGTGCCAAATATAAGCATGATCTATATTTGTTGAAAAGATGGGTGAACTCTTGAAAAGATTTGAACAAGATGTTTCTGTGAGCAATTTTCGTGATTTTTTTTTGAGAGTACTGGTTCGTCAAATTTGTATGACATAAATAGACAAATGGAGAACCTTTCTTATAGTTTAACCGTTATAGTGTATTATTACAGTTATGCTTGTTTGACATCTTTTAATAGAGCAAAATTATTCATTCAGCAAAGAGGTAAAATGCCGGAAAATTGGTGTTCAACTCGTTCTTTCACCTACTCTGTCCATATTTCGAAGGCTTCTTATCTTCTACTCTTTCAGACGAAGGTGGACCCAGCAGCCGAATCTAAGCAACGTATTTTGTTAAGCTAGCGCTTACCCTGACTAGCAAAATGATTAACAGATCGATTAGAGATTGTACCCATGAAATGGCTTAAAACTAGTTCTAGCGAAGCGTTTTATCCTTGAGAATGAAATCTAATTTAGTTGGTATATACTCTGTTCGTTTCAATTTTCCGCTATCTAATTCATTTTCTATTCTCCCTTATCAGTGTGCCGGGTCTAGACCCACGACTCGAGGCCTTTTAGCAGCTGCAAAAATCTAGACCCGGTTCTTTAGGCTGCATACACAGAAAACAGTCTGGTGTAATTTAGGCCATATCTTTCTCTGGGCTATCGAATTGCGTAGGAGAATATTAATGCCAACAATATACCCGTTATATTTATCAAAGCGTTGACAGGAACTTCTTTAGCTTTGTTCAGGGTGTGCTTTTGTGCATTAACGATTCCTCTAATTCAAACGTTGATGACGATGCATGATTCAGTGTATAGGCCAGCGTGACTGTGTACAAGTAGTTCTGTTTCATTTTCCTGAAGCGTAAATTTTTGCTGAAGTCATGCGGTAGTACTAACTATATGTGTTTATAAGTCTAGTCCAGAAACAACAATACGAAACCTTTTCATAGTTCAATCTGAATGCAGATTTTTGCAGAAAATTCATGAAGAAACTAGCATGTTTCAAGATTTTTAAAAAAAATATTTCCCTCAGCAAATTTGATGGAGTTTACAGCAGCAAAACTGTTACCTCTCCACTCGCTCTTGAGGTACATCGTTATTTAGTTTGGGAGAAGAGAGGGGAGGGGGGTTATCATTTTACTTGCTGAAAGCTTTAATACCTTCCGTGATGAAGATCAAGCCAGAGAATCTGTCAGCAGCACTGACATTCTGATGGTTTCCCTGCTCGTTATCTACATTTCCTTTGTTTATCTACATTTTTTTTCTCTTATCTTCGAAAGAGGAAAGCAAAATAGCCAGGGTACCCGCACCTGCTGTAGCAGATGGACTGATAACGGATTAGGCTGTCGTCGTTAGCAGCCTTGTGAGGCTGGCAAGACAAAAGAATTTGAGTCTCATCACGACATTGCATCTCTGACTAAGAATGAAAGAGCTGGGGTGATGCTAACTGTAATATCAAGCTAAGGGAATGTAAAGAAGGCAAATCAAAATAGAACTAATGGTGTTAATCAATGCATGGTAATGAATATTTTATGAGGAAATTAGATCACCTATGGATTTGTACTATGGACATATGCTGACAATAGTTAGCAGCTATGAAGGTGGAGAATGAGGTGGGCAAATACCAGGAAATCAAACTTGCAGCTCGCCAAGGATGTATGCTATCTCCGAACCTATTTTCATTATATAGAAAATATAATGCATTACTTAGAATGACTACCTGGAATTTCAGTAGGAGGATATAATTTGAGCAACCGGAGTGTGTGCAGATGACGCCGTCTTAATAGCAAGGAATGAAAGAGAAGTGTAGAAGCTGATACAAACGGTAGCTATAGAAAGTGAAAAAAAAGGGAACTGAGCCTGAATGAGAGGAAAGCAAAAGTCATGGTCATCTCTAAGAGGAAAGTGTGAGAAGAAAACAAAAGTTATGGTCATCTCTAAGTGGAAAGTGTGAGAAGAAAACAAAAGTTATGGTCATCTCTAAGAGGAAAGTGTGAGAAGAAAACAAAAGTTATGGTCATCTCTAAGAGGAAAGTGTGAGAAGAAAACAAAAGTTATGGTCATCTCTAAGAGGAAAGTGTGAGAAGAAAACAAAAGTTATGGTCATCTCTAAGAGGAAAGTGTGAGAAGAAAACAAAAGTTATGGTCATCTCTAAGAGGAAAGTGTGAGAAGAAAACAAAAGTTATGGTCATCTCTAAGAGGAAAGTGTGAGAAGAAAACAAAAGTTATGGTCATCTCTAAGAGGAAAGTGTGAGAAGAAAACAAAAGTCATGGTCATCTCTAAGTGGAAAGTGTGAGAAGAAAACAAAAGTTATGGTCATCTCTAAGAGGAAAGTGTGAGAAGAAAACAAAAGTTATGGTCATCTCTAAGAGGAAAGTGTGAGAAGAAAACAAAAGTCATGGTCATCTCTAAGTGGAAAGTGTGAGAAGAAAACAAAAGTTATGGTCATCTCTAAGAGGAAAGTGTGAGAAGAAAGCAAAACTCATTGTCATCTCTAAGAGGAGAGTGATTCTGAGTTGTAAAATAACAGTCAACAGCACAACACTAAAGCAGGTAGACAAGGTCAAATACTTTGAGACATTCACAACTTCAGACGCAAGATGTGAAATGGAGATACAGAGCAGAATAACACAGGCTAAAGTAATGTTTCAAAGGATGAAAAATATTTCATGTAATCAATCACTAACACTGAAAGTGAGGAAACGAAGGCCCCAATGTTATGCTGTGAACCAATCCTGCTTTATGGATGTGAAACATGGACAATCACCAGACAACTACAGCGTGATCTGCAGGCCGTGGAAATGTGGTTCCTTAGAAGAATGCTAAAGATACCATGAACGGTGAAGATATTGAAAAGAAGAGGTCCTGAAAGAGGCAGAAGAAGAGAGTCGAGCAACAATAAAATTCAGGAAGAAACAATCCATACTTATAAGGCATGAGAAGGTGGACTGGAATATTTGATAACAACAGGGATGACAGAGGACAAAAGAGACTGGGACAGACAAAGAGAGAAGATGATAGATGGACTGATGAAGTGGCATGGGGAAAGAACAACCAGCCCAGCTCATAATTAACACCCGGAACAGAGAACTGTGAAAAAGTATGACGGCCAACGCCTGTCATCACGGCGCTGGGTAGATAGATGGACTTGTACAGAGTGAAAGGATTATTATTCTAGGTCTAACCTTCAGATTATTATTCTAGGTCTAACCTTCAGATTATTATTCTAGGTCTAACCTTCAGATTATTATTCTAGGTCTAACCTTCAGATTATTATTCTAGTCTAATCTTCAGATTATTATTCTAGTCTAAACTTCAGATTATTATTCTAGGTCTAACCTTCAGATTATTATTCTAGGTCTAACCTTCAGATTATTATTCTAGTCTAACCTTCAGATTATTATTCTAGGTCTAACCTTCAGATTATTATTCTAAGTCTAACCTTCAGATTATTATTCTAGTCTAACCTTCAGATTATTATTCTAGTCTAACCTTCAGATTATTATTCTATGTCTAACCTTCATATTATTATTCTAGTCTAACCTTCAGATTATTATTCTAGTCTAACCTTCAGATTATTATTCTAGTCTAACCTTCAGATTATTATTCTAGTCTAACCTTCAGATTATTATTCTAGTCTAACCTTCAGATTATTATTCTAAGGCACAGGTGGGTTTTAGATTTTTAATTTGGGACCCAATAAGAGGGAGCCGGTACTGCATCCCTAAAGCCCGAGCTGTTTAGAGGGCCCTGTATTCCCATCTTTTCTTTATAAGGGACAAAATTCAGAAAGTAATTGATGTATACAGTAAGATACAGGTTAGACCATATGTACTACATGGGCCAGAAACATGGAGTGCAAAAAAAACAAGACGAGAACCAAATACAAATCTTTGAGAACAGAATCCTGAGGAGAATTTGTGGACTGGTAAGAGACATATGTATAGCACATCAATGGAAGAAATGAAGAAACAAAGAAATCTACACATTGTTTAACTCTCCGCTTTTAACAGCCATTATGAAAAACAACAGACTGAGGTGGCTCGGGCACATATAAAGAATGGAGGATGACAGACAAACAGAGATGGCCTAAACAGAAGGGATGAAAGGGTAAACCTAGACAACGATTGCGAGACAACCTAGAGGAAGATATCTGCACTCTTGGAATCGACAGCTGGCAAGACAATGTCAAGGACAGAGAGGAACGGAGGCGTGTCTTGTCTGCAGCATCGAGCCTCAACGGGTTGGAAAGTTGCTGAGTTCAACAGTTGCTCAAAGAAGAAGAACTGACCCCGACCTAGCTCTCACCAGCCCTGTTAACTGAGCAAACAGTTGTAGTGTTTACTGCATTTTGTGTTTAGTTATACATTTAGTTTCCTATACTCAGCATTCCAGACAATGAGACACATCTTGTGCAACAGATCCGTATCAATGGAAACAAGATTCTGGGTACTTAAATGTTACATCGAGTCAATTTTATATTATGGGTGTGAAGCATGTTTTATGAATAAGAGAGTACAACGAGAAATGGAGGCCATGGGGATGTGGTTTATAAGAAGGATGTTGAAGATACAATGGACAGCCAAGAAAACCAATGAAGAAGTCTTACGAGAGGCTGGAGTTAAAAAGCAAATTATAGCAAAGATCAGAGGCAGACGAGCGAGATTTATAGGACATTTCCTGAGAAGAGAAAAATTGGAACACACTGTGGCAACATGAAAAACTGAAGGAAGAAGAGACGGAGAAAGAAGTTACTGGATGGGCTGTCAGTGTGGCTAGGAAGAAAGTCACCAGGGGATCTCATAATCAAGTCTAAGGACAGGGAATTGTGGAGAGAAATGATCGCCTACGCCACGCGGCATGGCACTTGAATGAATACTTAAACACAAAAGCTGAGTTTTGTTCTGGGATTTAATCGAGAATATCAACCCCACACAGCGAGGCAAAACTCAGATAATGTCACACCCGGTTATGTTTGTCCTGGTTAAAGACTGACATTGGTTATTGATCTACCACAACCAATTCTGCTGGTCTACGAACGATCCCTTGCCACTGAGTGTCTCCTAATAGGACGTTGGGAGCTTTTCTTTGAAAGTCACTCAGTCAGAAAAACAGCCGACGAGGGAGAGAGATGGCAGAGATAAGAAATGCCATTAAAGGTGATGGAGAATGAGGGATAAAGAAGTCTGCAGTGGTGAGATAAAGGCAAGATTCATTACCCTCACAGAAAATAGATTTATGGAAGACCAAATAGTCAAGGGACACAAATTTCCTTACAAACATCATTTAAAGGGGAAAAACCACAGAGAATTAAATGGAAATGATAGTAACATTTTTAAAAATGCAAATTCGTTAGGTAGGCACTTTAAAACAATTTTTAACTATTAAGAATTTTTCTTTCTTTCTTTCTTCTACTACTGTTGCTGCTGCTGCTGCTGCTGCTGCTGCTGCTGCTGCTGCTGCTACTACTACTACTACTACTACTACTACTACTACTACTACTACTTCCCTGGAACTCTGAGCTTGATGTTCTTTGCAGCCGATGCGGTGAAGATGTTGAAGGACACATCGTGTCAGATTGAAAGCGGATTACGGCGGCTAATTTTTATGTCAGACTCAGAAAAAGTAGGAGGTGTGCAATACTTCTTTAGTAGACTCCACTGCCATGGGGATTGTGGCTTTCCCTACCGTGTTAATCAGGCTCGGAACTTAACAAGGGGGCACTTTGTTACTTTGTCCCATTCTTTCGCTGGTACCCCCCTACCAAGCAAGAGCAAGGGCATTGAAAAGCCTTTCAGAAACAGCAGAAAAGGCCTCATGCTGGCTATGGAGTATGCGAAACAAACATTGAGAACATAAATAATTTTGCTTGTCGGGGCCGATACCAGTCCTCCGTAGTTGAGTAGCTAAAGACGCACTTCAAAGAGCAGTGCCAACTCAGTCCCGGGACAAAAAAAAAAAAAAAGCAACAACTCACAAGACCTCTGGGATGACCTAGATGGGCCCACTCCCCTTAGAGTGTCAGGAGTTTAATAGGGCCCAAACACTTGTCTGAGGGGGGGGGGGTACTTCTTCTGATGATCTGAAGGAGTTGTGTTGTTGTTCTGCTCTCTATAGTAGAGTGTTTCCTACATATGACATACCTGCGAATAACCTGCCACAGGCAGCCAAAGGGGCTGATATTTTATAATTTACATGAACACGGAACTTGCGCTTCAGAAAGTGATCTCTCTCTCTCTCTCTCTGAACCTTAAGTGCCCAGGGCACATGGGGCTTCCGCAAGGGTTTTCCACAAATGCCTGTCCTTCGCCTTTTTTTCTCCTCTTGCCCAGGTGAGCCCTCTATTGCTCAACATCCTTTCTGTTGTTCTTCTCCATGTCTCTTTTGGTCTACCCTTACTTCTGCTCCCCTGTGGTGTCCATCTTAGTGCTATTTTTGGTAGTGAGTTGTCAGTCATTCGGAGCACATGTCCCAACCATCGCCAGCGTCTTTCCTCAATAATTGTTGTCAGTGGTTTCATCTGCATTTCTGCTAACAGAAAGTGATAATCAGATCTAAATACTTCCTTCTTAAATTCTCTAACAAAGACAGCGTCGCTCCAAAAGAAACAAGATAATGCGAAAACCATAAGAAAACGTTTGTTTAAAAAACAATTCCATAGAGACAGAATAGGAAAGTAAACATGGTTCCAAAAATATGCGATCCTGAAGACATGTGTTTCGGGTCGAAAAGCACGAATATCACAGCTTAGATGCTAACCATAACACAGCACAACCAAAGCTCTTCTGAGGGTGAACGAAGAAGACAAAGTTCCAGGACTCGTGAGGGAATATATTTCATATTGTAAATGTAATTTGTGCTTATTAAGAACAGTGTGACCAATCGTTCCACGTTATACAGGACAGTCCCCTATTTTAAAGATCTGTCAAACCATTCAGGTAACAGTCCCCTATTTTAAAGATCTGTCAAACCATTCAGGTAAATTCGTTCGGAAATAAAGGAGATTTCAGCGTTTATATAATCGAAAGAAACATTTGGTGCTACCTCTACTCAGATTGAGTGTCTTATATTAAAAGAAGAAGAAGAAGTGTCTTGTATCAGAAGAAGAAAAAGAAGTATCTTGAAGAAGAAGAAGAAGTATCTTGTATTAGAAGAAGAAGAAGAAGAAGGGTCTTGTATTAGAAAAAGAAGAAGAAGAAGTATATTGTATTAGAAGAAGAAGAAGAAGTATATTGTATTAGAAGAAGAAGAAGAAGAAGTATATTGTATTAGAAGAAGAAGAAGAAGAAGAAGAAGTGTCTTGTATTAGAATAATAATAATAATAATATGATGATGATGATGAAGATGAAGAAGAATATGTTGAAGAAGAAGAAGAAGAAGTGTCTTGTATTAGAAGAAGAAGAAGAATTTTGTAGTAGAAGAAGAAGAGAAAAAGAAGAAGTGTCTTGTAACAGAAGAAGAAAAAGAAGTGTCTTGTATTAGAAGAAAAAGAAGAAAAAGAATAACGCATTTTCTAAAACAATTTGAAATTGAACGTGTCCACACACTTCCTAGAACTGTCCGGATCTCACAAATTCTTACACGTTAACTTGAAGCTAACCTGAGGCCAATAAGAGAGGGCCCATACGTTTTCCCTCTCCGTCCACATAATCCCGTTCAGTGTAAGCGCTCAGTCGTGCAGCACGCAAACCTGCCTGTAGGGGGAGCTTGGGTTCAGTTTTCCTTGCCCGCTAATGAATCAAGGGTACGCCAGTGACAACACGTTTTCATTAATCTTGCCTCGTTTATCTCCCAGAAATTTAAGGCCTCTCTCTCTCTCTCTCCGTTATTGCCCTGCATTGCTTTTCTTTTGGTGAGCCTTCCACATTCTCATAAGCCCGTGCCACAGATTCATGTCGCCACACACAGAAAGTTAATCTGGATTATAAGTTGGAAAAAGTGCATACTTTTGGCTGTTTTATGAAAAATAGAAGCATTTACTATCTACTTTGTGAGAGCAACTCAGGCTTTTATTGTCATAACCGTGCTTGCTTGTGTTGCATGTCCCGGACCGTATATAACAATGAGCGATTGTAAACAGCAGAGGGCAGCCATGTTCAGCAAAGAGACGGTCACAAATAACAGGAAACGAAACGAAATATTACTACTGCTGCTACTGCTTTTACTACTACTACTACTACTACTACTAATTCTACCACTACTATTGCTGCTGCTGCTGCTACTGTTATTACTACTGCTACTACTACTACTAATGCTACTACCACTACTGCTACTACTACTACTATTACTAATAATAATAATAATAATAATAAATACACAACGTCCTATTGGAGTCATAACAAGAACATAATGACAATACTTTTGGGGTTTTTTAACAAGCTATAACTCGTCAAAACTAAATGTTTACGAAGAATTAGAAAAATATATTTTGGCCAAAAACCATAAGAAATAACATTTTGTTGGCAGAAATGCAGATGAAGCCACTGACAGCAATTATTGAGGAAAGACGCTGGCGATGGTTGGGACATGTGCTCCGAATGACTGACAACACACTACCAAAAATAGTACTAAGATGGACACCACAGGGGAACAGAAGTAAGGGTAGACCAAAAGAGACATGGAGAAGAACAACAGAAAGGATGTTGAGCAATAGAGGGCTCACCTGGGCAAGAGCAGAAAAAAGGCAAAGGACAAGCGTTTGTGGAAAACCCTTGCGGAAGCCGCATGTGCCCTGGGCACTTAAGGTGCAGAGAGAGAGAGAGAGAGAGAGAGAGAGAGAACAAAGTATTTTCAAGCAGAGCTATACAGTCGAATTTTAAAAAATGTTTATCTCCTGCAATGACACTGACTGTTCAAATTAACTGAAAAGGCACTCAAGATTCCCACTCTATCCACAGGTGACATGACTATAAATGTACACTCACTCACTCACTCACTCACTCACTCACTCAAAGTTTCGAATTTATTTTTCTGTGTTGTGTATGTGACCTAAAATAATAGTTAATTCAGAGGAATCTTGAGTACAGTAATTGGACCATATGGAACTGTGAAGAACAAAGCTGTGACCAAACACATTAACTAGACTATATGAGATAATAAAAAAGCTATCTAACAGAGAACACAGTAGCTAAGTTATATGAAATGGTTTAAAAAATAGAGCTCTGGGAAGCAAAACGGAGAAAATGCCACTTTAAATGTCACAGTGAAAAGCGATTTAATTGAATCTTTATCCAATGATCGATTTTTTTTAAACAGATACAATTATACCTGTCTTTCACCTTGCATGAAGTACTTTCCGAAATACAGGTCTTCTCAGTGTAACATTCGGCATTCGGTACTTTATACCTTTTTATGTAAAATTAAACATACATCCACGGAAAGAAATTTTAGTGTGAATTTTTTTCTTATCTAAGATACCACGATATTTAAACTTTACACAAAATGCTCACATGGTGAATAAAAATTAAAACTTGCTGATTCTCCTCCATGCAAACTGAGCATCATCAGCCTACTGGCCCAAATATCCTCTAACTGCTTTTTCTGGCTGCTTTATACTAGGTTCTTTGATAATATAAACCGGTTACAGTAACCGATGACTTCCAGCAGTTTCGGGGTTTCTGTTTTTTTTTATATTTGGTAATTTATCGGTAATTGCTGGTTAATGCGATAACTGCAGCCTTTATCTCTCGTAGAATGTCTTCGCATGTCTGCACAAAAATGTAAGCAGTGGGTATGAAAATTATTTACCTGAAGAGTTCATACAGCAAAGATGCCACTGACCTGTCTCGCCAGGTATCGCTAGTTTCGGTACCGAAACATGGAATGAGAAATAACAGAAACAAGTTTGGAAAGATTAGTCATACTTTTGTGGTGCATCATCTCATGATCAGGCCTCTTATTTCACGGGTGCATCATCCCATTTTCAAACCCACTGTCTTGTTTCATGAATGGACTACTCATTCATGTGATTCATGTGACGTGTTCTTCCAAGAACGTTGTCTCTCTCACAGCCTTCCTGAATGTAATATGGTCTTTCGTAAGTTGACCAGTGTCTGGCAGTAACACATTCCGACTTTCCATGATGTCCTGAGTCCATCTGTGACGAGGTCATCCCTTTTCTCTCTTGCCGGGCCCTATGCCTTCTACTATCAACCTCTCCAGGTTATTGTGTCTCTTGATATGGCCGAAGTGTCTCAACTTTCTAATTTTTACAGTGTTAACGAGCCAATTTTCTGCGACATCTAATCCTATTAGGATCTCTTTATTTGATTTTCGTTCTATCCATGATATTCTAAGTGCCCTTCTGTAAGACTTCATTTTAAATGTTGTTATTCTCTTTTCTAGTGATTTGTTAAGTGTCCATGTTTCACATCCGTATTTTGCTACAGGAATTATGTAAACAGTTAGTAAACATACGTGGAGCAATGGGAGCAGCCAGCATTTATCGGGGGTCATAGTCCCTACTCTACGATGGTAGACAGAGGATCTCAACTGTGGAGACAATGGCTACGATCACTGGCTTGTAACAGTCACTGGCAGGAAGGAAAGGAATGGATCAAAAATATCTTAAAGAGGACAAGTCGATTTTTAAAACATAGTCTTTTTTCGGAGCGAGCATATTCCTTCTCTGCTCCAGACGGCGTATCACAAAAAGGACATATTCGGCGCCATAAATCTTCATCATATAGCAATGGAAAGTGCACTAGGAGATTTAGAGTCACATATCGTATTCATAGTTTAAGAGGAAACTGAACGAGCGGTCATTTTCTAGCAGTCACGAGATCTGGGCTTGTTTCTTCTACATAAATGACGAAAATAGCTCTGAAGAGGAACTGACAAATTGCTGAGAAACGCGAGAAAACAGTGACAAATTGCTGAGAAATGTGAGAAAGCAGTGACAAATTGCTGAGAAATGTGAGAAAATAGTAATATTTATCTCCAGTTCTCATCATGGCAATCTTGAGCGACCATTGTTCGATGGCCCTGACGCTAGCATATCACCTAAGGGTCTCTAATTGCCTAATCAGACAGCGACTTCACACCCCCTCCCAAACAGCAACAGATAGCAAGATACAACTCACAGTGAAAGAATGTTGTGAAAACAATTATTTCATGATTATCATTAACGTTAGATCTTTGAATATTTGTGACATGACTGAAGCCTGTGAATTTTTAAAACTTGCTGTTTAACTAAATCTTGTGACTTGACTGAAGCTTGTGAATTACTGAAACTTGTGGTTTAACTAAATCTTGTGACTTGACTGAAGCCTGTGAATTATTGAAACTTGTGGTTTATATGCAGGAAACTCTCTACCGTAGAGAGCGGAAAAACAACACAACTCCTTCAGATCATCAGAGGAAGTACCCCCCCTCAGACAAGTGTTTCGGCCCTTTAAACTCCTGACACTCTAAGGGGGGTGGGCCCCTCTGGGTCATGACTCCCAGAGGTCTTGTGAGTTGTTGCTTTTTTTCAGTCCCGGGATCGAACCCATGATCTTCCAGTTGCCACGCGTCTTTAGTGATTTAGCTATGGAGGACTGGTATTGGTTGTGGCAAATGAAATTACTTATGCTCCCAATGCTTGTTTCGCATACTCCAAGCATTGGGAGCATAAGTAATTTCATTTGCCACAACCAATGGTTTAACCAGTGGTTTAACTAAATCTTGTGACTTGACTGAAGCTTGTGAATTATTGAAACTTGTGGTTTAACTAAATCTTGTGACTTGACTGAAGCTTGTGAATTATTGAAACTTGTGGTTTAACTAAATCTTGTGACTTGACTGAAGCTTGTGAATTACTGAAACTTGTGGTTTAACTAAATCTTGTGACTTGACTGAAGCTTACGACTGTGCATGTACTCATATCAGAGCTGAGTTGAGAATAGAAAGTAAAACGTGATACAGTACTCCAATGAACAGGCTGTCGGTCATACTACAATCTGTTCAACAAGGTAAAGATCAGATATTCCCCACAGGGAGGGGGGCAGTGGACAGAAATGTTCCATCTCTACATCGTCCCCCAAGGGCTGTAAGGGTTAGACAAATGTCCTGTTTACTGTCATTGCAGCTCTCGTTCTAGGATCTTTACCATGTCATCAGCTGCCAAGAATATCAAATTCCCGTCTTCAAGGAGATCCTAAAACAACAACAAAAAACAGCGCGCCTGTCGCATGATGTGCAAAGAAATCATTCATCTAAAACATTCCTCATCGATCAGTAAAGATTCTGATGTTTACAAACCGTGATCGTTGTATGCATATTTATGCACGATTTCGACCCTGCGCAGTTAAATGGGTCTTTAGGTTGCCATCTATGATAACGATTTATTAGCAACACATGAAAACTTCCATCGACGCAAACACAATAACAATCAGCTGCTCTGGCAGTTTGCTAAAAAAAAGATGCCATTTATATGTAGACATATGCCTATGTAAGAGTATTGTTTTAAACCCGCCTTCTTTTTGTTTTCCGTTTTAGGCCGATTGTATCGGTCTCATATGGTCGAACTAAAACAACACAGGGCGGTCAGTTTTCGGTTGGAGGCTTATACGTTTAAAATCAAGTCGTGGAAAAAATTTTCTTGGGAATAGACAATCTCCTAACACGTCTAATAAATAATGGTATTTTCTTTGAAGAACTAAAGCTTTGTCTTGAAGTGAGTCACCACTTAAATTGGATTTTCAACACTTCATTGTTTGGGGTTTTTTTCCGTAAATCAACCAGGTTTGTGGGTTTCTGTTGGTGGTAGACTGATCGATGAAAGTCCATGATCTTAGATTAAATGCCAGTTGTCAATGACGGTTTTATGACACAGAAAAGGTATTGTCTGATGACAGCATCTCCTCGCCAACTCACTTTTATAGTGGTTTTGGTGACAATGTCTCCTCACTAATGCACTTTTATATTGGTTTTGGTGACAATGTCTTCTCACTAATGCACTTTTATACTGTCTCTGATGACAATGTCTGGAACCCTAGAACTGAAACGTGCGGGCATGAAATGGAAGTATCCATGCTTCCAAATAACCAGGAAATTTACGGTCGTGCCATCTGTTGGCGAAGTGACGGTTGACATGTTTTGGTATCAGAAAGGCGTGCTGTCGGTCTGCTTGCTGGAAAGGGAAGCAACAATTAATGTAGCTTCGTGCGATGCAGCACCTGCACGTTTACGAGCTGCCATTAAACGTCGTGTCACCCTGTACTGTTGATAAAAGATAGAGAACAAATATTGTAGGATTAAACCTCGAAAAAAGGGGTGCTATTTGGCTAAGTCGATAGTACGCTGTTCTCTCGTGGCTAGACGGCTGCTCGTCCTACCGGAGTCCGTGTTCGAATCCCAGGTAATTCTCTTGTGATTTTTCTTTCTCTCACGTCTCACTAAAGTGCTTTGTCTACGATTTTTTCGAGGTTTAATCCTACAATATTTGTTCTCTTACTTTACCGTACCAAAACCTCGTAGTTTCCTATTTATAAAAAATTGTTGATAAAAGATGTGTTGCCCACACACGGCCGCTCCGATTCGGACAGTCTTGCACCATTTTCGGTGAGAGAACCTGGACCATCCGCCGGACAGTCCCGATCTGATGCCAAGTGATTTCCACCTCTTCCCGGCTCTCAGGGAACATCTTGGTGGCCATAGACTTCAGAGTGAGGAAGGTGCCGAAATAGCGGTTACACGGTGACTCTAAGTCCAGGACAGCACGTTTTACGAGAAGGGCATAGAAAACTTGCACTACTCTTAGACAAATGCCACAAACCTCATGGAAAAATAAAGTGGAATACGGTGTGCATTGTGTTATGTCCAAACAAATTTAGCTTCTGAAGTAATAACCCTTCTAAACTTACTTTTGGGACGACCTTCGTGTGATTACTGGAAAATTCATTTTAACTTGGAAAGGGGATAGAAGGAAGTATAATGCAGGCCCAGTCAGAATCTGTTATTATTTTGTGCTCACATAGCCTGGAAGCAGACGAAGATGTGCACGATTACTCCCTTCTTCCAGCATTTATTTCAGTGATTCTTAACCTTTTAAATCTTGGACTCCCTTTATAGTCTGAGAACAGCCGTGGGCCCCTCATTATAATATAAAGCAGTAAATAGAACCCAGATGATGTTAAGGTTTTTTTTTTAATCGAGCCTGCTCATTTGCGGATCTGTGGACCCCCAGAAATATTTCAATGGACCCCTGAGAGTTCCCGGACTCCAGGTTAAGGACCACTGATTTGTTTGTTTTGCACTTCACCCCTCCATGCCCTCGCACATCCTACACACCCTGCTAGACGCTTTATGCTGATATTTCCAAACGTCTCAGGTTAGGAGATGTATCGAGAGGAAACGCGAAATGACAACCGCTGGTTATTGTTGTCGTTACAGAGCGGGTTCTCCGGAACGGGTACATGATATTAACTTCTCTCAGACGAGAAAGGAAGTTCGTTCAAACGACGATACATTAGAGCTGGTGCCATGTTCTGTGTACGATTCTCAACAAGATAGGACATAACATTTTTTTAACTTCACGTAAGAGTTTGGAAGGCTAATTTTTTCGCGTAGATACCAATATACATTATATGAAACGTTTTCACGGCCAGTGGATCGACATTCATCTGTGGAGCGTGTTTTCTTCTTCTTCTTATTCTTCTATTCTTCTCCTTCTCCTTCTTCTTCTTCTTCTTCGTCTCCTTCTTATTCTTCTATTCTTCTCCTTCTTCTTCTTCGCCTCCTTCTTATTCTTCTAGTCTCCTTCTTCTTCTTCTTCTTTCTTCTTCTTCTCCTTCTTCTTCGTCTCCTTCTTATTCTTCTATTCTTCTCCTTCTCCTCCTTCTTCTTCTTCTTCTCCTTCTTATTCTTATATTCTTCTTCTCCTTCTTCTTCTTCGTCTCCTTCTTATTCTTCTATTCTTCTTCTTCTTCTTCTTCTTCTTCCTCTTCTTCTTCTTCTTAGATCTCTATGCAAGTAGCTGAACGTGTATCATATAGAACAGGTGTTCGCAATAAAAAAAATATAGAAATGTTATAAAAGGTTATCTTTGTTAAGCGCAGGATCTCTTCCACTCGAGAATAATTTCAGCACGCTGCATGAACTCCGTAGCCCGGGTGAGAATTAAACTGACTGAAAGCGGCAGGGTGACGACTGGGGCCAGAACCCAAAGCTGTCAGTTTGAGAAGCAACGCCGCTATCATTCCCACCATTCCTGCTTACTCATTAAAAAAAAAAAATTAGAAAATCAGTTCTTGTGAATATACAACTTCGTCAGAGTTGTCACTGGGAAAAGCCGTGTAAATAAATACGCCATTCAAATCATTTATTTTTCTATTAGCATTTTTCGTTATATACCTAACTTTGCGTCTTTAAGGAAAATACTCCAAGTCTTCTTTTCTGATTCTTCCTCGACTGTTAACACCTTTCATGTACTTGATCACACTGGTTGCTATGTTGATGTTCATCACATAGAGCAAGAAATGTGTTTCATCAAAACATAGCAATGCACTGGGTGCCCAGTATCTTCTCTTCTGTTCTCTTTTCTTCTCTCCTCTTCTCTTCCCTACTCTTCTCTACCGTTCTCTTCTCTTCTCTCCGTAAAGCTCAAATTACCGAAAAGGTAATCTCTTTCCAGCTTTTTTTTTCATTCATTCCGACGAATGTTTTTATTCCAGAGTTCAGTAGTAAAGTTATAAAATATAAACTGGAAATGATGGCACTAAAACTTAGTGCCCTTTATTCGTCTGCCATCTTCATATCAATCATACGAAAAAAAGGGGTGAGGGAGGGGGTGAAAGCAAGAAATGAGAGAAAACATTGAGTGAAAGCTTCTGAATTGTCACAAATCTGTATGTATGTACGACCTGTCATTATTAAGCAAAAAGAGCCCCCACCCCCCCCCCCCCCCCCCTCTCCCCAACAAACTGTCGAGATCTTTTCTGAATTGTCTTCTCTTTCTATTGTCGAGAAGAGTCGGCCAGCTCTCGCTTGTCTCTCGCGTGGCGAGAACCGTGTAACCGGCCTAAGAGCAACGTTCCTGAGCGAATATATCCTTATAACATTTTTCTTGGTACAAGTGCCCTGATATTCTTTGTTTCTGTACTTTAAAAAAAAGGGGGTGTGTTTACATGAGTGTAACTGTGCATATAAATAATACGTGGTGACGAATAATAAATAAAATAAATTTATACGGTGTTATAATATTTGTTAACTGAGATGAGGTAAGAATATCTGGATTCTTTCAGAAAGAATAACGCGGGAGATCATTTGCGTGAGAATAAATCTGCACTAGGGAAATTGATTTATGAAAATATTTTTAAAGATCTGTTTTAATATCATATTTGTAAACAAAATGGATGTATTTATTGATTCATTACTCTGACATTTTTTGTCTAAGATGTATATTAATGTTTTCGTGTGGCATTTATCGATGGTTTCTTCTTTCAGTTTGATTATTTCTGGTTACTTTCTTGTTGTGTATTTCGCTTTTCTCTTTCCAGACACATGTGATTATACGTAAATATTCTCATTATATACACACAGCAAACCTCAACATATACACATAGCAAACCTCTTTATATACACACAGCAAACCTCATTATTTACACACAGCAAACCTCATTATATACACACAGCAAACCTTATTATATGCATACAGCAAAACTCACTTTATCCACACAGCAAACCTCATTATATACACACAGCAAACCTCATTATATACACACAGCAAACCTCATTATATACACACAGCACAAAAGTATACACAGATAACTTCATTATATACACACAGATAACCTCGTTAATAAGTCTACTTTTCGGCCTTTTTCTGCACGAGGTACAGACAAAATCTCCAGCTTTTATTTACATGTTGTTAGGTTACTGGCAGCACTTTGCATTTCTTTACATGTTATATACATTTACATAAGGACAAAGCTAATGACAAAAAAAGTTCTCACTTCGAAACACATAGCACAGAAACTGCCATTAAATGTTATGTATAATCTACATTCCTCTGTGATGTATAAGCATGGACATTAAATATGGAAATGAAAAAGAACATTAAGAACCTTGAAATATGACATATAGAAGGATATGATGAATCCCGGGGACAGAACATGAAACAAATAAGGACGTACTAAATCAAATGAAATTGAAAAGATAAATGGTACAAAACAACAACAACAACAACAACAAAACATAAGGACTAGACAGTTGATATATTTCGGCCACTAATTCAATACTTCAGTGAAAAGTTGGGGAAAAGAGAGCAAGAGGATGACAACAATAAATATGGGTGAACAACACTATGAGAAGGACTGGATTAACCTTTGCCGACTGCACTTTGAAAATAAGGAAGGGAGCACACTGGAGGGCTAGTACATTCAGGCTTCATTGGTGAGGCCGCATGATATTATTATTATTATTATTCCCTGGACAGCAAAGATTACTAATGAAGAAAATATGAGAAGAGCGGTAGAAACCAAAAAATTCTTGTCATAAAAATGCGAGAGAGACAGTTTGCTTTCATATGACATGCAGTGAAAAGAAGGGATATTGGAAGTTATTGTAACAACAGGAAAAACAGTGGGAATAAGAGCCAGGGGAAAGCCGAGAGAAATGATACTGGATATCTTGACGAGATGATGTGAAATGAGATCACCTTCTGAACTGATACAACAAAGAGAAATATAAATCTTTAAACGAAAGAAGTACGAAGAAACACGAGAAAAGACTAAAAACAATACATACAAGACTGTTATAAAAGAATAGAAGAACATCAGAAGTGTGGAAGAGATAGTGAAATGTTTAAAGAAATGAAGACATTGACGAGAAATGTCACACCTAAGTTAAATGTAATTTGTGGCGAGATGGGGAATACCTTAACAGAGACAGAGAAAATTCTAGAAAGATGGAAGGAATATTGCAGAGGACTGTATGAAACAACCGACTGTGAAAGCAGAAATCAACAGTGTGAATTATTATTGGAGGAGAAAGAATCCGAACCGACAAAAGAAGACGTTTTATGGGCAATAAAGAATGTGAAAAATGGTAAATCACAAGGATGTGATGTGATAACAGTTAAAGTTATTAAAGCAGAAGGAAAGGAATGCGCAACAATCTGTCATGCACCATGTAAAAAGATATGGCTTTCAGGTATTTGGCCAAAAGAATGGAAAAGAACTATATTCATACCACTGCAAAAAAAGGGTAATCTGAAATTATGGACAAACTACAGAACTGTTGCCACGATTAGTCATGCCAGTAAAATTCTGTTAAAAATCATAATGGCTAGACTTCGTAAGAAAATAAAAGAAGTCACTATTGTCCAAACTGGTTTCAGGCAAGGAAGAGGATCAAGAGATCATATATTCAATATAAGATTAAAAATAGAGAAATGCAGAGAGTTTAATGTGAATCTATATTTATCTTTTATAGACTATTCAATGATATTTGATAGTGCACAACACCAGAAACGTTGGGAAATAATGGAAAAAATGGATTTCCAACACATTTGATACAATTAACATCACTGCTGTATCTAGACCAACATGCAGCAGTAAGAATAAATGGTGAAACAACAACTTGGTTTGATATAAAACAAGGGAGTGCTGTTAGGGAGGCAAAGTTCCGCAAGGGACATGCAAATGAATGAATGAATAAACTAAACTGATGGTCTGCATGAGGATCGGATACTATGAAGAAACATGATAACTAACACCAGTCGAAAATTATTATTATTATTACCATCATTATTATTATTTCTACATTTGTATTATAGGTATAGTCATTTCTTCCATTAATACACCTTATTTTGCATTTAATTTCTTGCCTAGATCAGATGTCATTAGAGAAAAAAACTTCCTTACCAGTTGTTTTAACTGTTTCTTCTTCATCATATCCTGCACCTTTTTTCTGGAAATGGAATTGCAGCATTCCCAGGCCCGTGCTTAATTGCGGTCGGAAAGAGTGACGATCACTCGAGGCGATATCCGGGGGAACACATGAGATGAGATATCCCCAAACAAATTTCCGGAATGATCGACATTGTCCGGCGGTAATTGTTGGGCATGGCATTCTTTTGGCTGCAATAATGGACCAGTACCGAGTAATACACGAACGTATAAGTCCGGCCTGTGTGAAGTTTAATGCATGGGGATGTAGGCAACAGTGATTCAGTTAAGAAGATACCACCTTGATAATCATGTTAACGCGTGTACTCAGCCGATGGTAACATATTTTGTGCAGTTTATATGCCATTTTTTAAAAAATTCATGTTGCACAATCATGTTTGTATTTCGCTGTTTTGAATCTAGTTTTACTAGTTTATCACTGAACGCACACCAAGGACGTAACTGCCTCCTCCCTCCCCCCTCCCCACCAAACCACCATAACTGAGTATTTGAGATAAAGATCTATAACAAAGTTATAGTTTGGTTAGATAACGTTTTATAGTATTCTGATGGTCTCTATCACTTAATGTCACTATCACTTCTTATGGTAACACTTTCGATTTCCAGTTGTCAGTGTCTTCAGGTGAATATGCTGTAAAGAAGATGTAATGATAGAGTTGTTCTGGTTGCTGTTCTATTACTTACAGCTAGCACTACCACTGATCGTCAGTATCACTATATTTTATAAGACAAATAATTTGTAATGTTCTGTAGACCGAATAGACTGCATTCGAAACACTTGGTGACACTTAACATCATCAGTTTACGAGGCATTCTTGAACTAAGCTTTTCTCTGACGCACACAACTTGAAACTAAATCCGTGAAGATCAGCTTTCCCATGATAAAATAACCTAGCTGGCAGTCGAATACACTTTCCCAAGATGAAGCAAAAGGTTAATTCATTACTTAGATGCACATAGAGATCACAACTATCATAATGTGAATTCAATCTTCAGTTTTTCATTAATGTATAGTCACTATCCATTTCTGCCCTCATGTGTAGTCTATAATTCTGGTTTCGGTTCTTGTACAGTTCTGACTAGTCTAACTTACTATCTTTCAACCCCTCCTCCCTTCGAGGTCTCTCTAACGAATTTTCTTTCTAGTCTCTGTTGAGCTCTATCTAGACTCCTGGTTGAGCATTGTCTGCTTCTGATCTAGCGGAGTCCATCCTGTTCCCTTGTTCTCCTCGTCTTTCCACGTTTCTCCGTCTTATAAGCCCATTTCCCAGCTGTCAGTCGGTGGTCTAAGTTCATCCCCTTGGTCCCCAGTTGGCCTCTTTCTGCTTCTTGATTGGCAGTCGTCTAAGCCCGCTCCATTGGTCATCTTATTGGTCAGCTCACCTATTTATATGTCCAGTTGGCATCCTGAGATAAGTAAACATGCCATTCGTGTCAGTAATTATGTTGCTTCAAAGTGTTAATCCGCCTATTCAATTGTCATGGGCGTAATTATCCAGTCCACTATCTCTTTCGTGTCTTTGGTATCAAGGATGAGTCCATTCTCTACTTGTATTGTGTCTTGTATTTCTGTGTATCTACTTAGTTTGATCATATTTTCAACATAGGATTAATAACAGAGAAATGCAGAGGATTTAATATAAATATATACTTATCTTTTATAAACTATTCAAAGGCATTTGATTGTGTACAACACCAGAAACTTGGGGAAAAAATGGAAAAAATGGGATTTCCAACACATGTGACACGATTAATTTCACTGCTGTATCTAGGCTAACAGGCAGCAGTAAGAATAAATGGAGTCTGTCAGGGGTGTATACTGTCGCCTAACTTGTATACTTAAAATATGAAGAATGTTAGAAAAGATGTAGACAAAGAATATTACGATGCCATAACAAAATTGGAGGTTAGATTAGATATGCTGGTGACACAATATTACTGTCCACAACACAAAAATGAATGGAAAACTAATTATGTCAGTCTGTAAGAACAATGAGGAGCAAAACCTTTATCTTAATGCAAAGAAAACTAAATTGATGACAACTGACAAGACAAATAAGGCAGCTGAATTATACTGTATATCAATGCGGAAAAATTGGAAGAGGTGGAGAGTTTTGAATATCTTGGATCATTGCTAACTAATATTGGAGATACAATGAGAGAAATCTTCTTCTTCGCTAGCTTCTACCACCAAGACCGCCCCGTGATCCTACTGAATTTATTCACGTGGTTCTCTCGATTGTCTCATTAGGATGGAGGCTCAGAGAATCGTGAGGCTTGGGCCTATATTCTTGGTGGGTCACAGAAGCGACATTGCTTGACACTGTGGTTTTCGTTGCACCAGTTTAGTCTAGAGTTGAAGTTTCTCACCGGAAAACCTCGGCGTGGTTTGGATATGAATATACCCCCGGCGGGTGAGAAGTGGTTGCCCATACAGCTTGGAGTTGGACTTTCTCACCTGAAAACCTCGACGTGTTTTGGATATCAGTATATCCCCGTCGGGTGAGAGATCTATCTAGACTGCACTGGTCCAGTGTCTCCGACTTCAGCATTTTGTGTTCGTGGCCGCTGCCTTTCCTAGTGATGACCAGGACGGAGCTTTTTTGAGGAGGACGAATCCTCGCCACTAGTGAGTTTCACCCCTGGGGTAAGCCGGTTTAGGCATATTGCCCCAGTATGGTGTATATCGGACGTGGCCGACCTCTAGAGCAGAGATGCCTTGGTATGAGTAGCCCTCACCGCGAGTCTACAGGCCATACCGATTAAACTTCACTTATAATCCCTTCCATTACCTTTTCCGCAGCGGTGCCGCGCGGCAATCATAATCACATTTTTCTTCATTGGCCGGGAAGAATTTCGCCCCACGCACGTCAGCCGAAGAATCTCTCCAGCAGAGTCTTGATTTAACCCTGGTTAAGTCGGTTTAGGCATTTGAGCCAGTATGGGCGTATATAGGACGTGGCCGGCCTCTAGAGCAGAGGTGCCTTGATATGAGTAGCCCTGACCGCGAGACTACTGGCTACTTTCGGTCACCTTTTCCACGACGGCGCCGTGCGGCAACCCTAATCGCATTTTTCTTCAATGGCCGGTAGGAGTTTCACCTCACGCACGGCAACTGAAGAATCTTGCCAGAAGCGAGCAGGAGCTTTACTTCTCCTAGATGAGCTACCAACCAAGACTAATGAGTCTCATCTATCGCTCTTCAAAAAATAAAACAACTAAAAACGCTATGGAGATGAACAGATAAAACTACAAACCATACTAGTCTCTTATTTCTATTGGCCAACTCTGGAATAAAGTATTAAGTTAGCATCTGCACATATTGATCGCTATTAACAGTAAGAGATTGCCCGCCTTCATCTTCATGCATCATTCGGCGTCATTGGCCCATATTTTTTAAGACGAATGTAAAACCTGGTACCAAATGTTCTAAAACCTATTTATGGGTTTAGACGGCCTTATCGCTTTCGTATATTGTTTACTTCTCTGTTGTGTATAATTTGGGGAATGGATATGTGCATAATGATGTATCTCTAGCTCCTATGAATATATATATATATATATATATATATGTATATATATCGTTTATATATTCTACACACATGTATCTGTACTTTCCCCTCTGCTAAACCGATTTTTATACGGGATCGATGTCCCCAGGGTCTCTAAGTACTATCTATGGACATAGGCATGCGACAACCACTTGTGTGGCCATGCGAAAATCACTGTCTTCCCCTCGGCCTTCGCGACGGAAAAGATTTCCCCCAACTACATGGCAGAAACAACACCCCTCCTTGAAGCCCTCAGAACACTTAAAACAGAAAACCAGCACCTACCACACACAATAACATTCTTCACAGACTGTAGGGCACTTCTGGAATCTCTAAAAACAATAAAGAAACCACCGGCAAACATACATGAAATCACAACAGAACTGAAGCACCTTACACTGTCAACAACCGTGGCCCTACAATGGGTACCATCCCACTGTGGAATAGCTGGCAGTGAAATAGCTGACAGCCTATCTACCCAAAGCCGGCAGCAATCAAGATCAAACCAATTATCCAGTAAACTACCAAAGGACGAAAACCATAATCCGTAACCAGTGCAGATCTGAATGAAAAAAAGAAACTGAAATGCTACAATGAACCAGATCCAATACACTAACTACAAAGACCCAGCAAACCATCCTCTTCCGCCTAAGGACAGGCCACTGCAGACTACTGAGCCACCTGCATCGACTCAAAATGTCTCACACAGACGAGTGTCCATGTGGCAGTGGAGTCCAGACTCTAGAACATATCCTACAAGAGTGCCCAAACCATGCGGACCTGAGGCGTGAGACATGGCTAGAGGACACAAGCTTGGGACAAAAGCTTTGGGGGCTTCTATCAGGATCTGGAGAGGACTGCGGGCTTTGCCATGTCGACAGGGATAAGGATCTGAAGTGCTGAAGTGACCAACAACCTCGAACGCAGAAGAAGAAGAAGAATCCCCTGTGCATACCTATGAATTGGGATCTCGGCTATTTGCCTACAGTATCAGATCTACTGCCCGCCCCAATTATTTTTCCAACCCAGGGTCTTTCCTTCTTGGTCTGTTTCTCTTGCCTACGACCACTGCTGTGATGATTTCTTATAGAATCTAATTACAACAATGATCTTACAATATAGTCTTGTCATTCATCTACCACAAATTAAATGATAAGTCCAACCAGTGCATATAAAACTGTCACATGAACTATTTATTTCTCACACGCAATCATTAGCTTAAATATAAGGCAGCTGTTCACAGCAGATCTAGTGCCTGCGCTTTGTATATGCTATATCAAAGCAATCATTTGAGTGCCCCCCCCCTTTTCTTATTTTGCATATGACAAATATTGCTCATAGCAACCCTCAGTGACATCTTAACATCTATATAAATATATATATATATATATATATATATATATATAATATCTCATTATATATAATGAGATAATTGACGCTATCATTTACATTTTAATCAATATATCAAACAGTCTGCATGGTCCAAATGAAATACACTACGCCATTATACATTGTATCCATATCATAAGCTTGCAACATTACATCACCGTCATATACTCTATTTCCCTTCTTATGAATGCTACATGAGGTTTCTACACATACTTCTTACGAGAGTGGACTCCGGATATCACAGGACGTCAGTTGACATATTACAATCACAGACAATCATGACTTAACACGAACGAGGCGGCTGAGCACCGCTCTGAGATCATACTCGCGACACAATATACTCACGTCCCTTTTTTAAACATAGAAATGCACAGTTTGCCTAAAACGTTAAGACCTTTTGCTCCCTCAGAAAACAAATCTCCGTGCTCGCCATAGCCTTACAGAACGATGGCTTCCCTGTGCAACTTTTCGGGCGTCTCTATCCCAGATGCCTGGATCACGTGATATTTACCCTCGCTAGCATACTCGTGTAAGTGTCAGAACTTGTGAACGGACCACTGGGTCTGGTCGCCATGATTTCGGCCGCAATCCTGTCAACCAAGCGTTTGGTCCCGTTCACACGAAGACGGGCATTCTCTTACTGTTAATAGCGATCACTATGTGCAGATGCTAACTGAATACTTCATTCCAGAGTTGGCCAATAGAAATAAGAAATAGTATGGTTTAAACAAGATATAGCAACTGCCTACTCAGCCCGTCAGCGACAAGCATTTCCCAATCGTCTTATTTTCAGATTTGGGGATATTCATTGGGCGGCAAGGTCACTGGATTTATCGGCCACAGGCTTCTTTTTGTGGGGGTACCTCAAGAACGCGGTGCATGATAGTAGACCACAGTCAACTACAGACCTTAAGGATTGAATCCGACACTAGGTAAAGGTAAAATTTCCGTTTCTATGCCATTAAGGCATATTGGGAATACGGTGTTAACCTGTATTTTCCATTACCCTCGGCACATGAAAGTGTGATGTGGTCAGTATCACGCCTGGCCGCTTTACCTTCCCAGATTTCTCTGGTTCCCATTTTTAGAGGCTGGTTGTACCCCGGGGCCTTTTTGGTGTGTACCAGAAAAAAAATTATATTGCTGGGACTGAACCCGGTGCCCCCGGATTAGTAAGCCGAGCGCATAACCACTCAGCTAACCAGCCGCCACTGCACTCAAAATATCCCTTTGAACATGTTAAATGGTGTTATGCAGGAATGTTCCAGTCGTCTGGCTGAATGTATCAAATGTAATGGCGGGTATCTAACCGACTCAGTTTTCAAAACCTAATTATGATTGTCAGTAATCATAAAAATACCAACTTTTCTGAGTTTCATTTCACTTTTTTTTTTTAACCAAAAACATGCGTGCCGCTCATTTATTTTCTATTTTTAAAATCCAGCTATTCTTTATGTCGGACCCTGTACTTGTATTTTGTATTTATTTAGATATATTTTTGTTAGTTTTCACAGCATCTGATCTGCACGCATTAAAAGAGAGATTTCAAGGAAGTGAATATGTACGCTTTTCTTACTAAATAAAACCACAAAATATTACAGTCAGTTTTCATTAGAAATATGGTGAGGGAGAATAATATGTAGGAAAAAACTGTGGAGAAAATACCATATTACGGGAAAGATAGGAAACTGATTGAGACTGAAATTTAACTCTCTTATTGCCAGATCAGAAAATCTCAAAACTACGAGTACACAAGCAACATTAAAATAAACACATCCGTCTTATTTTACTGGGAAACGATACTTCGTCTTTATTTAACTAATACTGCAGTTTAAAATATGTTACTCCAGAAAAATAAATAATAAAACATCATATGTGCAGTTGTATAAATTAGGAAAAAAGTAGGAACAGCTTTATTATTTAACTTTTTTTTCCTCATTAAATAATAAAGCTGTTCCTACTTTTGTCCTAGTTTGTGCATTTTGATATCACAGCTTTACTGCAGTGCTTTGTGTATGGTTGTATCCTTATGCACTATTTATCATATGTGCAGTTGTTTTCTTTACAGTTTTTTTATAGGAAGCATTGTCGTGGTCTAGTCTAAGGAAGGAGTATTTTATGCATGCACATCGACGATAAAAAGACTATGATGGAACACCCTTTTAAAAAGCTTTGTATCTGATATAATGAGACTTCTTATGTCTGTGGACTGCAGTTACGCATGTTAAAACGAACTACAGTTACGCATGTTAAAACGAACTACAGTTACGCATGTTAAAACGAACTACAGTTACGCATGTTAAAACGAACTACAGTTACGCATGTTAAAACGAACTACAGTTACGCATGTTAAAACTATTTAAAACAATACTAGTACTAGCTTTATTAGTTAACGAGCACTCAGTTATAACGTTGCGGTTTACAGCTTAATCATACAAAAAACATACAAGACAAATAAATAAATAAATAAGTTTTTTTTAAAAATTCACATGAATGCTATACAACAAACAGGATTAAAAACAAAATTAGAAGGAAAAAAGAGAGCATTTAGCTGTGACTTGTAACAAGCTGAGTCCAGGAATTCCTGTAATATTTTGTGTCTACATTTATTACAAATATATCCATACTACAAGAACTTGATATTGAAGGAGGCTGGCTAGTAAAGAGGATTAAACAAAGAAAACTTAAATATTTTGGACACATTAAACGTCATGATAATCTGGAGAAAACCATCTTGGAAGGATACATAATAGGAAAAAGAAAGAGAGGAAGACCATGGCGAAGATGGCTGCAAGACATCGTTGATGATCTGCAAATGGATGCATCAGCAGCAGGCCATCTTGCTCACAACCGAGAGGCCTCAGATTTGCTGTTAGGGAGGCAAAGCTCCACAAAGGACATGCAAATGAATGAATGAACATTTACGCATGATGCCATCTAGTTAGTCTTTCTTTCTTGGCACTCCAAACAACAAGAAATTTGTCAGACTAGGTAAAGAAAATGTTCTCTTTTATTCTGGACGACTGAATCCGTATGTGGTCAACTTCCCTCATCGATCTAACATACTTGACGTCCGAGGATTGTCCCGAGATTAGGAAATCTCCAATCTTTTCATTGTTAACCAAATTGTGTTCTCCTGTTGGGGGTGAGACAATGGGCGTCTGAGGAGTATCAGCATGACTTGGCAGCAACAGGATAGAGCGCCAGGGAACAAACATCGACGGGAAAAGGAAATGGAAATTTGCTTTTATTGATTTGGACACAAATATTGTGAATTTGTTCTACGAGGTGTTAGAAATGGTGATGTTATTAAAAGCCAATGGAGAAAGGGGAGAGGAGAGACACAGAGAGACTGAGAGAGACTGAGACAGAGACACAGAGACTCAGAGATAGACTGAGACAGAGACACAGAGACTCAGAGATAGACTGAGAGAGACAGAGAGGCACAGAGATAGACAAAGAGAGACTGAGAGAGATTGAGCAAAGAGAGAGACTGAGAGAGAAGAGAGACAGAGAGAGGCAAACAAAGGATAACTTTTTTTTTCAAGTTGTAGCGATCACACATTTTTAGTTTTTATATGTAAAATTAAATGCTAATTTTTCCTTCCTTTAATTTTAATCTCGAAAAGAAAATTATCACTTTTTAAATCTGAAAGAATGTCAGCTCTCATTTCAGTTTTACTTTATTATCCAGAATATCATTACGGATATTAATTTTTATTTTGTCAAACTGATTACTGGCTGTAACTTTTCTTGCCTCTCCCCGTGTATTTTCTGCTTATTAATTATGCCTAAAGGATATTTCACGCAGATAAATTTCCTGCTCCGTATATGGGTATTGTTTTGCTCTGTGGCAAACTTCGGTGTCTGAGTGTATGTTCGCATAACGGTCTCCGCCTCACGTTTCTCCCCCTCCCTCCCTCCCTCCCAGTGTGATATGGAAGTTTCAAGGGCTGTTTTTCTTTTCTAAAAAGTTGCTGGAAAGTAATTTCTGACAGCGGCCCCCTCTCCCCCCGCATCCCTCCCCACACCTGTCAGGCTTCATACATACATACATACATACATACATACATACATACATACATACATACATATATATATATACACGCATACAAAGAGAGAGAAAAAAAGAGAGAGAATGTTTAGTGACATTTAACCAACATCAGACTACTAAATGTTCTTTTAATAAATCAGTCCTACTGATTTCCTTTTAAGGATAATTTCCACACTTGGGATACGCCTCTGAGGAGCTAACACTAAATTATTGATATTTCTTCCTGGAACTGTGTGCCAGAGTTTGCTTCTGTGAAACTTGTTCTCACAATAAGATGGCCAAAAGGTGTCCCAGCACACACAAAAACAAAGAAAAGAAAAATCCTATCTTAATGAAGTTGTAATAGAAAAGTTTTTCTTTTTATCCCAGCACAGTTGCATTCACCACCTTCCACCTTCGTTCATCATTACCCATCGAGATCTCTGGTGTCGAAGGCCAAAAAATAAAAACTTCCAAAAATGTACAGCAAACCTTGGCTTTTTCGTCAATTAGAGATCGTAGCACTGGCGAATGGTATTTGTGTTGCAAATGCACTTTGGCCATCAAGAAACATAAATAAACACACTTTCACGTGCGAAAGCTAAGTAAATAAACATAAACAAAAGGTGATTTATAAATATTGTGGTGCTTGAGAAAGAGGAAATTAATGCTGTGATCTCATGAAGAGTTCCTGTGTTCGCTTCAGTGTGACGATGGAAAGGGTGTCGGCGGCGAAACATGACGAACTATCGAACCACGCGGCGATTGACTAGTATTCGGTTATAATTTGAAAGCGGCGAAAGAACGAAGTGACGACAGGCCAGCAACGAAACAGCGGGGGTATGGCATAGTAATTTTTCCAGAAGTGACCGTGATAACCAACCTCATAGTCCTGCTTTACCGCTTCTTCCTCGATAAAGAAAAAAATAGCTTGTTTACAAAGAGTTAAATCGCTGTTTCTTGTTACAAGTAGTTGTAATTGCGAACCATTGTGAGTTAATTAGTTTTTCTGGCTACAGTTATCTGCAGCTGAGAATCAAGGTAAGTTACTCTGTTTTTTTTTTCTTGCTACAGTCAGCTACAACTGAGAGACAAGGTAAGTTACTACATTTTTTTTCTTGCTACAGTCAGCTGCAACTGAGAATCAAAGTAAGTTATTCGATTGTTTTTGTTTTCTTGCTACAGTTAACTGCAACTGAGAATCAAAGTAAGTTATTCGGTTGTTTTTGTTTTCTTGGTACAGTTAACTGCAACCGAAAATCGAGGTAAGTTACTCCGTTTTTCTCTTGCTGCAGTTAACTGCACCTGCGTCTTAAGACGGCTTTGGTGCGCTCAACTATCATTGTATTAAGGGCTAAAAAGAAACAAGCTTGATTTCATTTCCAACTTTCTCTGAGTGGACCTGGAGATCAATCTAATCATCCAAGCCCATTCACACAAAGCACACGTTGATCGCTTTCAGGCTAGCCCAGCCAAACCGTCGCAACATTTTCTTAACCACCAAAACATGACAGTTTTGACGAGCTTTGATCGACTTTGCCACAAATCAGAACCATAATGCTCATTCAGAGTGATGCGACAGTTAAAAAAAAAACAGATCTCGGCTAAAGGGGGCAGTAATTCCCTGCATTCAACACACTTAGGTTCCACTAATACCTAGCTCAGACTTCAGAATTAAGTGGATAGCCGGACCTGTGAACGCCATGTGACGTGTTAAATGTGTAGATGCAGGGTACGGTGTCATTTTCGCGTTGACTGGCTGCTGGGCGCCATTTTGATTCGTATCATTTAAGTAGGGTAGATTTCTGCTTCCTTGCTTGCAATGAATACGAATAAAAAGGACAGTCTAACCAAAGCTCGTAAGTATAGTAATCCTCGACGCGTAATCTGTTCTAGTTTTCTAATAGTATAGACTTACTGAAGGTTGCTGATTTGGCAAAAACGGAGGTAAATTATAAGGGAGCGATAAGAAAAGCTGTAAGTGGTAGGCCCGTGTCCCTCTTTTCGTCTGTTGGAGGCGGGAGGAGGGGGCGGTTTACAAAAGCATGAAAATGTTAAGAGCGTGATCGTGAGTATGGATGGATGGATGGATGGATGGATGGATTTGTGGATGGGTGGATGGATAGGTGGGTGGGTGGATGGATAAACGAATGGATGAACGGATGGAGGGATGGGTGGATGTGTGTATGGGTGGGTGCTTGGATGGATGGATGGATGGATGGATGGATGGATGGATGGATGGATGGATGGATGGATTTTGGTCAGTGAGTGTGTAGATGAGTAAGTCGATGAAAAAATTTGCGAAAAAAATGAGAGAGAAGCACAGAATTAAATAGACCACAGCTTGATCAATAGCACGGAATAAAATGAGAAACTCAGTCGCACGGCCGTTTTTTTGCCAAGAAAGAGTCAAATACGTAAATTGATGGTCAGGGACCACCAAAAACCTGGGCTATATGTAATTATGTCGTTCACGTAATCATCTATCTATGCCCTAAATTAAGTCAGCGATGTAATGGATATAGAATCAGTGATAAAACCTCTGTGGATGTTTGTGTGAAACTGCAAAAAAAACTTGTACAGCCGTCATGATCAATTAATCCTTCATTTCTTTTCTAAATGTTTGTTTGTTTTTAAGTTCCGCATTCGCCAATGGGCTATCCTGATACAATTATTCGTCTTCTGTGGTTAAACTACGCATTATTAAGCTGACTTCTGAACGTAAATTTTCGATGTTATATAACTGATATATTTTAACTCGAACACATGAATACAGTTTTCGTTTGCTCGGCTTTTACAAGAAAGATTTTCCTAATTTATGCGCTGAAGTCATGTGTAAGGAAACGATGTACTCGTGTTGGTCAAACTGATGAAGAAAAATGATTTCAGGCAGCTGTCATTGGATGTTCCTTTGTATTTCTGTGTACTTCTTCGCAATATTAAAGGGCCTTGCTCTGAATGGTGAAGAAAAATCGGATGAGACCCGTCTCATTGACGCCATCATGAGCAACTATAGCAGCGCAGCGCGACCGGTCTACAACGCTTCTCATAAAGTGACGGTCAAGTTTGGAATAACTCTGACGCAAATTTCTGACATGGTGAGTTTTTTTGTTGTTTGGTTATCTCTCGTTTCTGTTTGCTACACGTTGCTGTCGCCTTTGCAGAAATCACAGGAGCTTCACGCCATGAGGTTGGTCTGGAGCCAGCTGGCATTTTGCAGAAACAGACGCAGAATCACCATGGCGCTTCCAACGTTGAAACGTTTGTGCAGTCACCAGCTCCCGATGAGCAAGTTCTCATGGAGCGTCTCCTCAACACCTACCACAAATACTCGCGTCCCGTGATCAATGCTTCCCTGTCTGTCGTGGTTAAGTTTGGTCTCACGTTAGTTCAGATCTCAGACATGGTAAGTTTCTGTGCCGCCGACTGAACGCAGTGGAGAGGTAAGAAAGTAATATACTGTAGCTAGAGATATAACGAATATTCGATTCGAATTCGTTTTCATCCGAAGCAGATACAAATCAAAATGTGAATATTCGTAATCGAAGAAAAATTGACAAATACCAGCACCAAATTAATATTTCTGTCAGATTTAAATCTAATCGGAATCCGAAATATTATTAGAACATTAATTTGTAAATCGCAATGTTTTTTTTTTTGCGTCTGTAAACTTCCAAAATGCTGTCAGAAGATTTAGAAGAAATAAATAATCATATATTTGTTGTCAGATTTCCATCACAGTTATGGTATCACTTTCACGTTTACGGCATTCTCTTAGCTAAATGTCCTTTTCCATCATTTTATTATTACGTGTTCGAATTCATATTTGGGCATTCAAACATCATGTTTTCGTTTGTGGCCAAATTCTTGAAAGTAAGTATTCGATGCATAAACATGGATAACTAGTGGTGTGTTTGACAAAAACAAGGTTTTGCTGCATTAAGTATAGTAGTAGTAGTAGTAGTAGTAGTAGTAGTAGTAGTAGTAGTAGTAGTAGTAGTAGTAGAAGAAGAAGAAGTAGAAGCGGTGATAATAGTAGTAGTAGTTGTAGTTGTTGTAGTAGTAGTAGTAGTAGTAGCAGTAGTAGTAATTGTTGTTATGGTGGTGACAGTAGTAGTAGTTGTTGTGGTAGTAGTAGTAATTGTTGTTGTGGTAGTTGTAGCAGTAGTAGTAATTGTTGTTGTGGTGGTGACAGTAGTAGTAGTTGTTGTGGTGGTAGTAGTAGTAATTGTTGTTGTAGTAGTTGTAGCAGTAGTAGTTGTAGTAATAGTAGCAGTAGTAGTTAGTAGTACGTAGTAGGTTGTTGTGGTCGTGGTAGCAGTAGTAGTTGTAGTATTAGTAGTAGTTGTAGTACTAGTAGTAGTAGTAGTTGTTGTTGTTGTTGTTATGGCTGTAGTAGTAGTTGTTGTTATGGCTGTAGTAGTAGTAGTTGTTGTTGTTGTGGTAGTAGTAATAATTTGTTGTTGTTGTGATAGTAGTAGTATTTGTTATTCTGGTAGTTGTACTAGTAGTAGTAGGTGTCGTTGTGGTAACAGTAGCATTTGTTGTTGTGGTAGTAACTGTAGTATCGTCATCTTGTTGCTGTGGTGGTGGTAGCAGTAGTAGTAGTAGTAGTTGTTGTTGTTTTGGTGGTGGCAGTAGTAGCAGTTGTTGTTGTTGTTGTGGTAGTAGTAGTAATTTGTTGTTGTTGTGGTAGTAGTAATAGTAATTTGTTGTTGTTGTGGTAGTAGTAGTAGTAGTTGTTGTTGTTGTTATGGTAGTAGTAGTTGTTGTTGTGGTAGTAATAGTAGTGGCTTGTTGTTGTTGTGGTAATAGTAGCATTTGTTGTTGTTGTTGTGATAGTAATAGCAGTAGTTGTTATTGTCGTTGTTGGTATGAGTAGTAGTAGTAGTAGTAGTAGTAGTTGTGGTGGTAGTGGTTATAGTAGTAGTAGTAGTTGTGGTGGTGGTGGCTATAGTAGTAGTAGTAGTAGTAATAGTAGTGGTGGTGGCGGCGGTTATTGCTAAAAGCAGTAGTTTTAGTAATAGCAGAGGTTGCAGTAGTAGCCCCAGTATCTGCAGTAGAAACACCAACAATAATAACAGCGGAGTCAGAATGTTATCGTCATCAGCATCAATAACAGTAATAGTACTAGTAACAGTACTGGTAACAATACTAGTAGTAACAACAAGGGTAGAAAGATCAGCAGGCATTTTTCATGCTCCTATTTTCTGTCTTTTCAATATATCTGCTTAACTAATAATCGTTGGGTATATGTATTTATAAAACTACTTCTTACTCAGCTTTCCGAGCCACTAAGGCTCATTACTGCAGATAAAGTTCACCTCCATTTCTCTCTATTTCTAATCTTCTCTCTCTAAAGTTGGTGACACCAGTTTCTTTTATATCCTCTTCTATGTTGTCTTTCCATCTCTGTCTTGGTCTACCCCTTTGTCTTGTTTCCCCTCATCTCTTGTGCATACATAATTTTCGTTTGTCTGTTCTTTTCAATTCTTACTACATGGCCCAACCAACGTAGCACGTTTCAAGACATTTATAATTTGTTGAGATTTAAATAAACTGTTCATTTCAGTGTTCTATCTAGCTCTCCATTCTCACACTGTTGGCATCCTATATGAGCCCAAAGATTCTTCTTAGGATCTTGTTCTCAAAGATTTGCAATTGTTGTTCTTCTTTCTTTGTTGTACTCTACGTTTCTGATACATACGTGACGGCTGGTCTCATTATAGTTTTGTAGACTGTTATGTTTGTGTTTTGGGACAGGATTTTGGATTTTAACAGGTATTGCAAGGCAAAGTATATTTTATTCCCTATATGTACTCTACTTTTAATTTCCTCGCTTACATATTACGATGCCATAACAATTGAAAATCCAACACCAGCATAGCAAGACAAGCACTGGCATGGAATCCTCAAGGAAATAGAAAACGAGGAAGACCTAGACTTACTTGGAGAAGAGAAGTTATGACAGTGCTCAGAGACAAGAGATAGACATGGAAGGAGGCAGAGAATAATTCCAAGAACAGGGATGACTGGAGATCCTTTATCCGTGGCTTGTGCTCTCAAGGGAGTGAAAGGCTATGATAATGATGCTGATGATAATAATTGGACGTTATGAAATACCAGAGATTAGATATGCTGTCTTTTACTGTCCACAACACAAAAAGGAATGGACAAAATAATGTCAATCCATAAGACAGTGAAGAGCAAAACTTCTATATCAATGCGAAGAAAACTAAATTGTTGACAACTAACAAAACAAATAAGGCAGCTGAAAAATATGTAAATGACGAAAAATTGGAAGAGGTAGAGAGTTTTTAATATCTTGGGTCACTACTAATTAATAATGGAGGGATATTACAAGGAGGACATCTATCCTCTTTAAAAAGTAAAACAACTAAAGAAGCTGTGGAGAGAAACACACAAAACTACAAAAATAAGATTTTTAAGAGCATGCATCTTTCCCATAGCAACATATGCCTGTGAGACCTGGACACTTAACAAAACGGCTGAGAAACACATAAATGCCCTTGAATGTAAATGTTACAGAAGAGTCCCTCAGATATCAATGACATAAAAAAGAACAAATATATCCATACTACAAGACCTTAATATTGAATAAGATTGGCTAGTAAAGAAGATTAAATAGAGAAAACTTAAATATGTTGGACATATTAAACGTCATGATAATTTAGAGAAGACCGTGTTCGAAGGGTACATAATGGGAAAAAGAGGAAGACCAACAAAAAGATAGCTGCGAGACATCGTTGATGATCTGCGAATGAAGGCATCAGCAGCAGGGCATCTTGCTTACAACCGAGAAGCCTACAGGAAAACTGTTAGAGAGGCAAAGTTTCACAAGGAACATGCAATTGACTGACTGACAATGTTGCTTCTGTTGAAGGTTGTGCCTAGATAAGTGTATCTTTCTGTTTTCCTAATGATCATATCTCGAACATTTATATAGTCTGGATCATTCTGTCCAAGGTCTCTTGATATCTTCATGTGCTCTGTTTTATCTTGGTTAATGGTCAAGCCCACTTTTAATGCCACATCTCTCAGGTTTATGCAGTTATTGATCACTTATTGCATAGTTTTCTCCACTAGGTCGACGTCATCAGCGTGTCCTAGCTTGTTCTTCTGTACTGCTTTCTTCTTTCACTTTTCTGATTACCTTTTCTAGTACTAGGTTGAATAAGTAGTGGAGATAATGTATCACCTTGTTTTAAACCAGCTCTTATATAGAATGGTTCAGACTATCTTCCTTTATATACGCGTATCACTATATTTTGCGCATCCTTCATGCATATTCTTGTCATATTGATTAATTTATTACGTATCTCAAATTCTTTCATAATTTTCCATAAACTGCTACCCCATCTCCGCCAACAACAACAATAACAACAACAAATATTAGTGTTAGGGAACAGATAGAGAAGCCTCGAAACTGGACGAATAAAAATGAATTACGACCTTGGAACGTCAACAATAGTATGAGGTATTTAAAACTAAATATATAAATATAAACAAAGCTAAAGATGTGATAACAAAATGTTAGATTATTTACAACAAAAGTAGGAACAGCTGTTAATAAAACTCTTCTAATCTTTTACTTTAAATAATTCTACATCTACTTAACAGAGATACTTAATATTCTGTTACATGTCTTGTAATGTTCAATGTCGTAATTGAATTTGCTCCAAAATTCAGGAACAAAAAAACTTGAACAAAAGAACAATAATACAAAATATTAGCGATAGTACAAAAGAACAATTATGTGAAAGAAAAAAACCGACGGAAGTTATGATCATAGGAAGAGAAGAAATCCCAGAAAATATCTTCCTGGATAACCAGCAATTGAAACAAGTGAAACATTTCAAACAAATGAAAACCACAGTATCATCCTCGGGGAAGACTGACGCTGTAATTGATAACAGATGCAATTAAGCGAATCAAGTCATTGGACAAATGGCTCCTTTACTGAAGTACAAGCACATCACAATTTAAACATAAAGTCCACTGTACAACACAATGCCATCCCAGCTCTGCGTTATCAATGTCAGACATGGACACCAAGAGCCAAAAACAAAAGGAAAATCATCACAACAGAAATTCGATGTTTTAAGGAGAACACTAAATGTGAAAAGAAGAGACCAAATAAGAAACAACACTATCAGGGCAAAGGTTAGAGTAACACCAGTATTATAGAAACAACTGGCCACGCTATATGACTACCGCAGAAAAACATTAACAGATTCGAAGATAAAAATAGAAGAAAGGGCCGCCCACGCAAAAGATGGATGGAGAAAATTACAGAAACCTTAAATATCCCATTATACAAATCACACCGCCGAGTCCTATCAAGACGTCTATTTGTCCCATAACTCTGAGAGGTACATGAGAAAGGAGACAAGACAAGGCCAGGACAAGACAGGACAAGACAGGACAAGACAAGAAGGAAAAATAAAATTCAGTCTTTATTTATAAAGAGGTAATGGGTAAGAATGAGGGTGAGAGTTAAAGGAAGATTATTTTAAAATATCTTGGGAGAGAAAAAAATGTGACAGAGAGACACGCAGGACATCATCTAGAAAAAAGTGCGTAAACAACTGGAAAGTGTGGAAACGGTCATCACTTGGAGTACCATATATGTGGATGGTAAAGGTAAAAGGTAAAATTCCCGTTTCCATGTTATTAAGGAATATTGGGGAATACTGTGTTAGGCCCGTATTTTCCATGACCTTCGGCACATGAAAGTGCCCTGGCCGCTTTATCTTCTCAGATTTCTCTGGTACCCATTTTTAGAGGCTGGGTGAACCTCGGGGCCTTTTTGGTGTGTACCAGAAAAAGCAATCCCACTGCTGGGACTGAACCTGGTTCTACCAGATTAGTAAACCGAACGCCTAACCACTCAGCTAAATATATGTGGATGGACAAGAGAAAAATGAAGTACTATTGAAATGCTCACTCTCTTTTGAATATTGGCAAGAGTAGTGGTGAAGCTTTGAAAACAGACACAACTAACATATACAGACATTCACATATACACTTTACATTCACATACATTTAGACTTACAAGTACATGCAGTACTTATACAATTATATATAAACATGTATATGCATACATAAATACAATCAAACACAGAAAGGGAAAGAAAGAAAGACAAACAAAAGAGAACGCAAGAACATACCATGTAATAGAATTAACTGATTTAAAGGGAGAAAAATACATCCAAACATTATATGAATTAGAATGATTCACATCTATATTGATGTGGAAAACCGATTGGGCCACATTTTGAAATAATCAATTCAACACCTTCTACATTTGCATTTGTGCACATTATTCAGGCACTGGGTTGATATATAGAGTAGGGCTCTAGAATTTATAATTGAACAGAAAACAAGCAGCCTTCAGGGGAAATTTACTGATTTTGAAGTTTGTCCAGGCAAGAATTGTATACGCATATATATATATATATATATATATATATGTGTGTGTGTGAATGTATGTATGTATGTGTGTATGTATGTGTGTATGTATGTATGTATTTATGTATGTATATATGTATGAGCATAACTCTGGAACGTTAGGAACAATTTCAACCAAACTTCGTACACGTATGACTTACAATCTGGAGAAAAATACTGTTAGAGTGTACCACACCTAACACCCCTAGGAGTGGGGATACAAAGGGGATGGTGGTATTATCCACTAAATTCAATGAAGAACAAAAATGGTCTAAGGGAGATAATCATGAAGTAAAGCGGTACTGGCCTAAGCGATGCATTTATAGCCTCCCATGGCAAGTTCAAATAAATAAATTTTAACTTTGTTTTTTTTTCTTATGTTTATATTAGCTTTTCAGTGTATTCTATAGTAGATTTCATTGCTCAGTGACAGTGTGCCTTTTTTTCAAATTAGCGTTTCAAATTAGGGGGAGAGAAGGAGAGAGAGGGAGAGAGAGGGGGGAAGGGAAAGACAGGTAGAGACAGGGAGGAAGAGAAAGGGAGAGGGAAAGAGAGGTAGAGAGATAGGTATAGAGAGGGGGAGAGAGAGAGAGAGAGGAATAGAGAGAAGTAAAAAGAGAGGGAGAGAGAGGAATAGAGAGAGGTAGAAAGAGAGGGAGAGAGAGAGATAGATTTGAGATCGCCATGTTTCTCCCACGTACAACTTTATGTTTCTTGCTCAAGGGTGGTTTCACCCAAGAATTTTATTCTTTCTCTTGGAGATGAAACTAAAAATGTTGTTTATAATCAAGTTTTGAATTAAATTAATATTATAGTGAATTTGTTAAAGACTTTACTCTATAATTTGTATACTGTACTTATACTTTAAAATACCTGTAAATAAAATTTCTTCGATTTTACACTATAGAATTCCCTTTCCTGTATAACAGACGATTGGGATAAATAAATAACCGGGCAGCGCCGGGTAATCAGCTAGTGTGTGTGTGTATATATATATCTGAAGGAAGACTGTTTCCCTCAGTCACTGAAGATCTGAAGGAAGACTGTTTCCCCCAGTCACTGAAGATTGACACCGGTGATGGGAAAAATGTATGACACCCTAGATCAAAATAGAACTGAAGTCTACAACGTTGAACTCTACAGCCGCCAGAAATGGGATGATAGCAAAACTACCAAAATAGATTTGTAGATATGACCAAGTCAAACAAACAAAAAATGTTACTTGGTCATGTCTACAAATCTATTTTAGTATTTTTGCTATCCACCCATCACCCCATGTCTGGCAACTGTAGAGTTCAACGTTGTAGACTTCAGTTCTATTTTAATCTCGAATATCATAGATTTTTCCCATCACAGATGTCAGTGCTAGCTCTTCAGTGACTGGGGGTGGGAGAATTGTCTTCCTTCAGTCGCCTCTCAAGTCATGATCAAATGAAGCTAATCTTCGTTGAGAAAGTCAGATCGCAGAACCACTACTTTTTCCCACATGTGGCCAGTGAACTTTAGCACAAAGGCATGATCAAAGCGCCAACGAAGGATGGTTACTGTGTAAATAAATATAGTTTTAAGTCAAGGTTTTGTTACTCCTTGGAAAAAAAAAACCAAGAAAACAGAGATCCTGGATAATGAAATCGTAATACGAGTCTTATATCCCCTTCCAGTGCCGTTAAACGTCACATAGGGCTCGCAAGGTACTTCCCCAATTTTTCCTGTTTTCGGCGAGCTTTTCAACCTCATCAAGGGATTTTATGCCTGTTAATTTGGCCTGCTTCATACTGTCCTCTTTAGAGTTTCACGTGGTCTGCCTCTTTTTCTTCGGTCTGTCGTGTTCCACTTAATAGCTTATGGGTACACAGAAGTATTTCAACGGCAAACAAAAAAGTAGCAAAACTTGGGAACAGTCCTTCAATATTCACCTCTAGGATCTACGACCTAAGAAACGACGATCAACACGTATGCTTGTGCAAAATGTGTTCAGTCATCAGCCAGATGCGCGAGTATAGTAAGCCGATTTGCATTGCGGCCACTTGGCACCACAGCTGTTGTGAAACAGAAGCCACGGATGCCACAAGTTAACTTGTCAAGCTATAGTGGAATCGTGTAATTAAATCTTGTATCCAGACCTATCAGTGTTTCATCACTCCTCAGCCAGATCCAGTGTTTCCAGACCAGTGCTGGCCAGCATGTATTGATCAAACTGCAGAATATATTGGTGCTGGAGCTGCTACTGTATATGTTTCTGGATCAGGAGTTGGAACTGGCAATGTGTTTGGCAGTCTTGCCATTGGGTATGCCGGAAACCTCCCTTTGAAGGGACAGCTGTTCTCATTTGTCATCCTAGGTTTTTCCCTGACTGAGACTATGGGTCCCTTCTGCCTGATGATGGCCTTCTTGCTGCTGTTAGCATTTTAACATGGAACTTTGCAAGACGTAGATTTCAAATTGAATGTTAACATTTTAATGTACCAAAAAGTTCGATGGTATATATCAGAAAAATTAACTGCTACTTTTGAAAAGTTTGAGGTGGGGTGTAGACCATAGTTTTAGTTGTTTGTCTTCAGTGTCTAGGATAAGACGCATGATGGCAGATCGTCTTTATATGGTGATATCTTGATAGCAGAGCAGAATTTTGTTGTAGCTGAATCTGAGATTCATGGCTCATTTATTGTGTGTGAACTTTCAGATTTATTAGAAAAACTTAAAATGTCTAAAAATAAAAGAGAGGAGCCCAATAACTACTGCAGCTTCCGACTGACAAAAAACTGTTTGACAGAGTGTGTTAAGACAGACATTTTGTTTGTAAGGATAGCAAAGAGTAGCTTGTGTGTTGTGTATCCACCACCATTACAACTGTCTTTGTAATGTTATATTTTTATTTGTGATAATATTCATCCAAATAAATTGAGTATGAGAACTTTGAAAACAAAATTGGGAATACTAAAACTATAACAATATAAATAATGACAAGATAACAAGAACCAGCATATTAAAATATTTTGTCCATCTCAATGGGCATGACAATCTCGTACTGAGAACAATACTTGAGAGAAAGGCGGACAGAAAAAAAAGTTGGATGGGGACACCAGTGACACAGATAATTGAGCAAGATCAGTAAATAGACAAAGAATCAGGGACTGTGTGCCTCGTGAATGCAGGAGTCAGAGAAAGCTGAAGACAACTGCCAAAAAAACTTTCCCTGGTGACGTGTCATAGCAGGACGTGAGCCGTCCTTGAAGCTTATTTTATCAGTGTAAAAACAAGGAGATGACCTTTCTTTTCTGACGAATGATAGGGAAATACTTATGTTGCAGTAAATGTATACGCCAAAAAAATAGCTCGTAAATAGGACGTGATACGTGGACACATCCTACCAATCACTACGGAAATAAATAGTGACATTTTCAACAATGCACAACCAGTGATATTTATTGAAAATGACTTTCAACATGTTTAGATCAGTGTGTTCCTAGCTTTAGACATTCAGAAATATTCATTACATTCTTTAATTATATACCCTCAGTGATATGGACATTGTTGTTAGTTTGGCTATTCCTTGAGATCTGCTATGTCTGCAAAATCAGACGTTGACTGAAATGAATGTTATTTTTTTTTCTCTAGATTTCAATCAATCAGTCAATCAATCTTCTTCTTCTTCTATCTCCCTGAAACTGTGATCTGCTGTTCTTTACAGCTGATGTAGTTTAGATGTTGAGGCACTGCATCGTGTCAGCTTGGGAGCGGGTTACGGCAGCTATTTTTTTTCAGTCCTTAAGTGCAGCTAAAAAGCAGAGAATGTTCACTGCTTCTTCAGCAGACTCCACCGATCCCTGGGGGTTAGCCATTCTAGGCCTGTTACTAAGGATACCAAAGCAGAGGTGGGACAAGGTCTTGGCCAGCTATGGTTCATCAGCCCTGACACTGTCATATCAGCTATGGTTCGCTGACTGCCAAATAGGACAGCACAGAAATCGCCATGAGTATCCATAGATATAAAACCACTAACCTTGGCATTCAGTACAATACATTCATTAGCCTGTGGTCCGCGGGACATATTAATATGATCTGAGGGAGCTTTATCAATTTGGTATTGAATACAGTCTATGATATAAAAACAATTAAGGGACCGTAGCATTGTGATATTGTGCATAAGTGGTCTGCAACTTGTACGTTGTTAGAAAAGTGATCCTAGGATGTAAAAAGCTTAGGAGTCACTGATCTGGACTTCCAGTGAGATTAATGTTAATAAGGGTAGTCTTTTAAGCTAAAGATATTTCTTTACTAACAAAGATATTGAAAGGACATCACTTTGCAAGGACTAGCATAATATTTAGCGCGTCCTAGTAAAGTACATTTATTAAACCCGTACAGTAACTAGGGATTTATTTTGTTCGTATTTCTGGATTTTTCTTTTTTTTTATGTGAAAATTTCGTATCTCTGATATATTCATTCATTCATTCTGCTTTCCAAGCTATCATGGTCATTGTTGCAGGCAAGACTTGCCTTCAGTCCTCTCCGTTCTTAGTCTTCTGCCAATTGTCCATAATGAGGGCTCATAGGTCTTTACCAGATTGCCACGCCACCGTTGTCTTGGTCTGCTTTTTGGTCTGTCTTCATTTACCACTTCTGTGTAAGCCTTTTTTGTCTTCCTGTTCTCGTCCATCCTCTCCAAGTGTCCGAGCCATCTCAATCGGTTGTTTTTCATAATGCTTGTTATAAGCTAAGATTGGAATAGAGTTTGGTTTTCTGATCTCTGATACACTGTACTGATAACTTTTTAAAGCTTTCAACATTCAGTTTATTATGTCTAGACCTTTTGAGCGGGATACCTTGTTCTCAAGACCTAAACTGTTTTTTATTATGTATGGGATACTTTTAATAACTCTGGTCCAAATTAAAGACGTTTCAGGTCCAGACTTTGTGCTTCATCTTATTCATTCATTCATTCATTCATTCATTTGCATGTCCTTTGCGGAACTTTGACTCCCTAACAGCACTCCTGTAGGCCTCTAGGTTGTGAGCAAGATGGCCTGCTGCTGATACATCCATTTGCAGATCATCAACGACGTTTTGCAGCCATCTTCGCCTTGGTCTTCCTCTCTTTCTTTTTCCCATCATGTACCTTTCCAAAACGGTCTTCTCTTCATCTTATGCTAACTGTAAATGAATACTCTTTCATGTTACTGAAAGTATTGAAAGATTCTTCATTTCGGTTTAGGTCTGTACTTTAAAAAAATAGTGACGAAACAATCAAAGTCATATGTAGGTTTTAGGCAACAAAAGATGAAAAGATGTGATCTGAGAACAGTCATATAAGTAGAGAAAGGAAATAGGAGTGAAAACGTCCAATATGACTTCTTCTTCATCTGCGTTCGAGGTTGTTGGTCACATCAGATCCTGATCCCTGCCGACACGGCAAAGCTCGCAGTCCTCTCCAGATCCTGTTAGAAGCCCAAAGCTTTCTCTTGGTTGGTTGCTCTGAGTAGTGGGATTCATCCCTTGTCCTTCCCGCTAGAGAAGGGCCAGGAACGAAGCTATGCCACGGGATCGGATTGTACAAATATAATGACCATTCTTAACCTCGTAAATGCGTGTGTGTCAGCGGTCTATAGCTGACATATTAGCGTTAGGGTTGACGAACCATAGCTGACCAAGGCCCTGTCCCATTTATCCGTTAGTATCTCCTCGTAACAGGTCTAGCCTGGCTAACGGGGCAGGGGTCTCCATAGTCCCATTGGCAGTGGCGTCTCCTGAAGAAGTATTGCATATCCCAGGCTGTTCTAACTCCACTCAGGGAAGGAAAAAAATAGCTGCCATAACTCGCTCTCAATCCGATAAAATGCTGTGTCTAAACATCTTCACCTCGTCGGCTGCAAAAAAACATCATGCACGCAAAGAAAGAAGGAAAGAAAGAAAGAATCGTATTATTAAGCAAAGTTGTCAGTGTGGTGTAGTAGTTAGCGCACCGACTTGCCTACTAGAGGGTCTTTGGTTCGATTACGCAATGGAGTGGCATTTTTCGGACCGAATGACACCGGAGTCGAGCCAGACTTAAGAAACTGGTACCTGGGGCTTCCATGATAAAACAGGGACAACGTGAACAGACTGGCCTCCTTACCTCACAACCCTGTAGTGGTCTAGAAATATGAAGGCACTAGCGGTCGCACCACCACGGTATGTAAACGCCATGGGACTATGGATCATGCTTTTTAATTCTTTTTTTTCCTCAGCTAAGCTAACTTATACCTTTTCCTGCTAATCATTTTATAACCATAATTCGTACACCATATTACATTTTCATTCCCATTTAGGACGAAGTGAACCAGGTACTGACCATCAATGTGTGGTTGGAGCAGGTAAGTAAATGTGAACACTGTAACGTTCGCTTTTTTCGCTACCATTTCTCTCAGTATAGATTTTATACAGATTTTTGTAAGGGGACAGCAACATCTTGTAACACTTGTAAAACATATACATCTTTTTGTCCACGCAAGCTCATATTTGTTTGTTTGTTTGTTTGTTTATTTGTCTGTGTGTGTGTGACATTGGAAGTATGAAAAACCGTGAGGGTTACATTTGATTATAAGAGACACTATCACTATCTTAAATGAGCAGAAGAGCAAACAACACATTCCCATGAGATTCAGAAAGACAGCGAAAGTTTACAGGTTTTACAAATGCAGTTTGCAGCATTTTCAGTTACAGTCTTCCAGTTTTACAAAGTGAAATGAGATTTATAGAGGCGACCTTTATTCTCTCCATCTTCTCTTCTCTTGCCCCGTTATACAATCCAGACACTGTTCTCTGGATATTGGCACCTCGGGGAAAGGCCAATATTCCATTCAGTCTCCAAGACGATGGAAACGTATATTAAACTCGTGAGCCTACAGGATATAACTCACATAACAGTCATGAATTAACAGTTACAAAGTTACTCGCTCGAATGTAACACCCTGTAACATTTCATTTCTCTTTCCTACAGATGACGCTTTCCATGTTTGAAATTTGTCATTTCTTCCACGACTTGGGCGCGGCCTCCACGACGCCATATTTACATTCTAAAAGTGATTGTTATCTGCATTCCTTGTTCTTCCCAATGTTTTTCTTGAAAATCTGCTGATGAATCTGAAGCTCTTGTTAACTGTTGCGGTGAAGGTCTTGGATGTCAGATGGGAAAATTACTTATAATAGTTTTCTTTCTTCTCCGAAGCAGACTTAACTAGGAGATACCACCGCACAGTTCACCGTCTTGGAGAAAGACAACGTAATCGAAGTTCAAATTTATAGCCACTGAAGCTTTTCCTTGCAAAAAGAATTCTGCAATTTTGCTTCCGATTGCGTTCATAAACATCCATTTGCATTTGTCATGTAATAGATTCTCCAGTGAAATGTGTATATTGACCTACGTAATATAGCATAATCCGTTGTCAAAATAAAGTGCCAAAAATCTATTTCTTACACAGAAGTAAGTCTGACCAGCTTAGTGATCCATATAGAACATTCATCATTCTGAAATTAGATCACAAAGCCATGCACATCGAAATTTTAAAATAAAAAAATTGGATCATCTGTATTTGAGATGAGCAAACAACAACCTGTCTCATAGGTGATCAGAAAAAGAAGATGGACATATGTCGGTCACGTGATGAGAAGAAATAGTCAGAGATTCCCAAAACAAGCTATCAAGTGGAACACAACAGGCAGAAGAAAAAGTGGTCCACCACGTCAAACTCTAAAGAGGACATTGCTAAGAGGCCAGTTTAGTGGGCATAACTTCCCTTGAAAAGCTTCCCGGAAAAGGAAAACTTGGCAATCTTCTATGCGAGCCCTATGTGACGTTTAACGGCACGGGAAGGGTGTAAGACGTGAGATGTATTTGAAAAACATAAATCCGTTCACGAGTTGTCTATGGTGGTATAAAGAATACCCCCCCCCCCCAAAAAAAAAAAATTAGATACTCTCGCGTTATATTTTAGAACTCTAGTCTCCTCACTTCAAAATGGATAACAACGATTTTGGTAGCAGAGTTTAGAGATTTGTTTGTGGTGTAGGTTGCCAAAAAAAAAAAAAAAGGCAGGAGAATTACGTTTCTGCTTCGTACTTCTCTGGTGCTGTGAATAAAATCATGTATTATTGTTTTGTTGTCACGTGTTATTTTGGTTAATTTATACAATTTAGTACCTGTATCCCTTTCTTCGTGTACGTTTTGGAAAGTATGTATCAGTTACTCATTTTCTAGTTGCTCTCTTGTTTTAAAATAAACCTGCTCATGCCCATAAGCCTCATGCTCATAAATTCACGTATCCAGGAGTGGGTTGATGAGAGGCTGACCTGGGACCCCAGGGATTACAACAACCTGCAGAAACTTAGGATTCCTTGTGAGAAACTTTGGCTACCGGACATCGTTTTATACAACAGGTAGGCCACCCTGGGTAGGTCCCTCTTTATATTCTGGTTTAGTTGCAGATCATGCACAATGAGAGGTATAGAGAGGTAGATAGATAGATAGATAGATAGATAGATAGATAGATAGATAGATAGATAGATAGATAGATAGATAGATAGATAGATAGATAGATAGATAGATAGATAGATAGATAGATAGATAGATGATAGATAGAGAGAGAGAGAAAACGATTGAGAGATATAAAAAGAGAGATAGAGAGAGGTAGAGAGAGAGAAGGCGATAGATATAGAGAGGTATAGAAAGATAAAATAGAGAGGGATAGAAAGAGAGATATAGAGAACGATAGAAAGTTATAGAGACAGAGAATAAATAGAGAAAGAGATACAGAGAGTGATAGATACAGAGAGAGAGAGAGAGAGAGAGAGAAGAGAGTGGAAGTGAGTGAGTTATCTGGACTTAAATTATAACTACAGTTTTTAAAAAAAAGAAGAAGAGAGGTATACGAAGATATTAAATGAAGCTTAACGACCTAATCTAGAGGAGAAAGCAGACAGAAGATTAGAACACAATCTGTAACTAAACAGAGAGTAGAAGGAGATCGATAAACATTTTTATTAAATGTAGACAAAATGGTCAAAACTAGCCAGTGTAACTTATCCAGGCGAAAAATTCAAAAGATCAAAGGTTTATAGCGGTATGTAGAAGACAATATAGATGACAGTAGTAATGAAATATATATCAATATCACAAAAGCAAAACCGAGATTTTAAAAAATAAATAGAAAAATGTTACTTTTAACAAGCGCATAAACCAGATTTATATGGACAGATCACGAAGAAAAAATTAGAACCTTGTAATTTTTGTCGCGGCAGTTCCCTCAGGGACAGTGTAAAATCATAAGGTTCCAGAAATTTTGAGACAATCTCAGTCAGTCAGTCATTTGCGTGTCCCTTGCGAAACTTTGCCTCCCTAATAGCTCTCCTGTAGGCCTCTCGGTTGCAAGCAAGATGCCCTGCTGCTGATGCATCTATTTGCAGATCATCAATGATGTCTTGCAGCCATCTTCGCCTTGGTCTTCCTCTCCTTTTTTTCCCATTATGTACCCTTCAAAGATGGTCTTCTCTAGATTATCATAGCGTTTAACGTGTCCAAAATATTTACATTTTCTCTGTTTAATCCTCTTTACTAGCCAGCCTTCTTCAATATTAAGTTCTTGTAGTATGGATATATTTATTCTTTTCTGTGTCCATGATATTTGAAGAACTCTTCTGTAGCATTTAAATTCAAAGCATTTATATGTTTCTCAGCTGTTTTGTTAAGTGTCCAGGTCTCACAGGCATATGCTGCGATGGGAAAGATGCATGCCCTTAAAAATTTTATTTTTGTGGTTCTGTCTGGTCCTCTCCACAGATTCTTTAGTTGTTTTCTTTTTGAAGAGCAACAGATGTCCTCCTTTTAATGTCCCTCATTGTATCTCCATTATTAGTTAGTAGTGATCCAAGATATTCAAAACTCTCCACCTCTTTCAATTTTTCCTCGTGAGACAATTTAACAATAAAAAATACTCAAAAAAGGGCTTAAATTTCTGTAAGGTTTGTTATTCAGATATGAAGTGGAACGCAACTGTGGTTTATTATTGAAGAGCATCCTCGCCTATCTTTCAGTCCTGGATGCTGGTATAATTAATTCATCAGTATACAGCGTCCCTTCTGGTTATAACCGCGTTATACTTGTGACAGACAAGGTGAAGTCGTGATGCACATCTAAATGTCCGCTAATTTGTATGTAGAAGACACTGCTAGTGGAAAAAAAAATCGATTGCATTTCAGAATGTCTTGCAGTAATAAGCAATATCCTCATACTTTCTACGTCCATCATCAAATTGATTCTTTATGTGCAGTTTCTTGGGTTTTTCTGCTTTAGTTAAATGGTTGGATCGTTTCAGTCTATTTTGACATATTTTAAGAGTTGTCATTTCTTCGGAAAGCTTCTTCTATTCCGAGAGACCGGGGGTGAAGACTGTCCATTTTGGCAATCACTGACCCATAACTGAAATGCTGGCGTCATGGTTTTGTGAACCATAGCTGACATGCTGGCGTCAGGGTTGGCGAACCATATCTGACATGCTAGCGTCAGGGTTGGTGAACCATATCTGACATGGTGGCGTGAGGGTTGGCGAACCATAGCTGACCATGACCTCCCATGTCTCCTTTGGTACCCCTAGTAACAGGGCTAGCCTGGCTAACGCCATAGTCCCCATTGTGATGGAGTCTGCTAAAGAAGTATTGCACACCCCTAGCTTTTTAAGCTCCATTCAGGGACTGGTAAAAATAGCTGCTACGACCCGCTCACGATCCGATACGATGTTGTGCTTCAACATCTCCTCACCATCGGGTGCAAAGAACACCAGCTCGCAGATTGAAAAAAAGTAGAAGAAGAAGAGGAGGAGGAAGAAGAAGAAGAAAAAGAGGAGGAGGAAGAAGAAAATGAAGAAGATGAAGAAGAAGAAAAAGGGGAGGAGGAAGAAGAAAATGAAGAAGCGGAAGAAGAAGAAAAAGAGGAGGAGGAAGAAGAAAATGAAGAAGAGGAAGAAGAAGAAAAAGAGGAGGAGGAAGAAGAAAATGAAGAAGAGGAAGAAGAAGAACTGTACTAAATAAATACTAAGTACTAAGTCCTTTCAGATTGCTGTAAAATGTAACTGCTGTTCTCGTAATTGCTGCTTTTTTCCCGCTTACACAAACATGCTTACACTGTTGATATCTTTCATTGACTGTGGGAAACATTCACAGTCTAGAACCCCTTCATTTAATCTGATTTGTAATTTGAATTTCAGAAAGAAGTAAATTTCTTGTTCATATTTTTCAGCGCTGACGACTATACGACCGGGTACATGAACAGCAAGGCCATGGTGCGAAGTGATGGCAATGTTTTCTGGCCTCCGCCGGCCAAGTTTAGAAGTTCGTGTAAGATAGACATCACCTACTTTCCATTTGACGATCAAACTTGTGAGTTAAAGTTCGGCTCTTGGACCTATGATGGATTTCAAGTTGACATTACCAACAGGTATTATTTATACGTAGTGGTTTTTTTCTTTCTTTCCATACTAGAAGCTACTGGAAACATGCACAGCATTGAAGAAATAAGAAAAAAAAAACTGAACTAAAGGAAACATTCAAGAGTTGAAATGTTTCACGTGATTTTACAGCCATCCTGTGCCCGCTTATCAGCTACATTTTGTTTTACATTCAGTATTTGTCTGAATATACACATCAGCACATGTCGCAGTGCTGCCGCTGTGTACTGGTCAGTCCACTCGCTTGCCGACCAGAATGACACAGAATGGCCCACCAGAGTGTCAGGAGTAGGGGTGAAACACTAGTCTGAGGGGGGGGGGGGGGTGGGGTGGGATGGGGGTACTTCCTCTGATGATCAGAAGGAGTTGTGTCGTTGTTCCGCTCTTTCTGCAGTAGAGAGTTTCCTGCGTGGATATACTAATCACCATTAGAAACGTACCATTTCATTTGTTGTGCCTTGTACCAGGTTGTATTTGTACTAAGTTGTACTTTGTACTAGGTTGTACAAGGTTTAAAATACATTAAAGCATTCATTTCACGCTTCTCATCCCTTTCCTGGCATAAACTTGCTGTATTTTTAAACATGACACATTTCAGAAACAGCTCGTAAGCAGTTGTCTACATTTGGTGTAAAAAAAAAAAGCAAAATTCACGCACGCTGTAATAAAGTCACAAACGTCATTAATACCGTGTGTGCAGGCTTGACATCGGCGTCTCAAGCTGTCACACAGTGCCAGGTACACTATGTGCTGATGTCTGAGTTGCTGTTTGGAAACGCCTGCACAGATGTATCAGTAGCATTTGGTGATCTTGAGTTCATGTTGGTGCACGAGGTTGACTAGGCCTGGGACGGTCATTGTTGGTGCACGACGTTGACTAGGCCTGGGACGGTCATTGTTGGTGCACGACGTTGACTAGGCCTGGGACGGTCATTGTTGGAGCACGAGGTTGACTAGGCCTGGGACGGTCACTGTTGGTGCACGAGGTTGACTAGGTCTGGGACGGTCATTGTTGGAGCACGAGGTTGACTAGGTCTGGGACGGTCATTGTTGGAGCACGAGGTTGACTAAGCCTGGGACGGTCACTGTTGGTACACGAGGTTGACTAGGCCTGGGACGGTTATTGTTGGTGCACGACATTGGCCAGGCCTGGGACGGTCACTGTTGGTACACGAGGTTGACTAGGCCTGAGACGGTCACTGTTGGTACACGAGGTTGACTAGGCCTGGGACGGTCACTGTTGGAGCACGAGGTTGACTAGGCCTGGGACGGTCACTGTTGGAGCACGAGGTTGACTAGGCCTGGGACGGTCACTGTTGGAGCACGAGGTTGACTAGGCCTGGGACGGTCACTGTTGGAGCACGAGGTTGACTAGGCCTGGGACGGTCACTGTTGGAGCACGAGGTTGACTAGGCCTGGGACGGTCACTGTTGGTGCACGAGGTTGACCAGGCCTGGGACGGTCACGTGGTACCTGTTGCCTGAAATCGCTGTTTCAGCCTCACTGTAGTCGAATGGTCACACTGAAAATGTCTGGCAACATTTCTGGTTGTCATTCCACTGCTGAGCATACCAACAGCTTGCCATCGCACTTATGACAACAATCTGGGCGTGATAAAAATATTAATAGGCTTCCTTTCGATGGAAACTGATGATGTCCTTTTATTTCCTTAAACTTGCCTAATGTGTGTGCAAAATTTCAAAGTCAAGCCATTTTTTAATAAGGCCATAAATGAATGAAAAGTTGATTTGCGTGTCCTGCACGCCAAATTTAAAACAAACATCATATCGCCTGGAAATGCCATTACATTAAGTATCAAACATGCGTGCATTTGGTGCTTGAAATTCGCTCGCGATTACTTTAAATGCTCAATACTTTCGTGTTGTCCATGTTAAATATGTTCAATGTCGCCAGAGCTGTGAAAGAAATTGTAAACCTTAACAACTTTATGTTAAAAAGAGTTGAGAAATAATACGGACTAGGCATGTAGGGAACATCGCTCACGTGTAAAATTTTCATTTCAAGTAAATTCATATAAATGTTCAGCTCCTTACACAGAAGACATAGCCACAAGAAAAATATGAAAATGTGACGGATACCGAAGGTTGTCTGTATTCTTCTTGAGTGCAAGTAGTTAATAGTATTATTGCATATATTTTTCCTTTTCCTCAAGTATTAGAACATCCGTCATTGCATTAACTTTTTTGTGGGACAAATTAGCAGATTAGCCACGTTACAGATACAGGAGACCAATGCGTTCTGTTTTCTGACCAGATCAGCCACAGTAGACCTGCAAAATTACGTCTTCAGCGGCGAGTGGGAACTCATGGACGTAACGATTCGGAGAACAGAAATGACGTACGCCTGCTGTATCGAGCCGTATCCTGATGTGAGGTTCACTATCTACATACGCCGTAAAACCCTGTATTACCTCTTCAACATTATTTTCCCATGTCTCTGGTTAACGATACTGAGGTGAGCTCTACTTTTATGTCTGGTCTTTATTTATGAACTTATGAGCTAATCTTTCATCACTTAGATTTCTTTTATGTATACGAGGAGATAGCGAGGAGAAAGATTTCGTTTCTTGTGTAAGCTGTAAGACTTTAATGAATGTGGATTCATGCTTCTTAAAAATAACTTATCCGTCCACCCATCTTCGTTTCGGGGCTTCTCTCTGCTCAGAAAGACCTGATTTTCTGTAGGTGGTAGTTCATTCATTCATTCATTTGCATGTCCCTTGAGAAACTTTGACTCCCAAACAGCTCTCCTGTAGGCCTCTCGGTTGTGAGCAAGATGGCCTGCTGCTGATGCATCCATTTGCGGATTATCAACGATGTCTTGCACCCATCTTCGCCTTGGTCTTCCTCTCTTTCTTTTCCCCATTATGTACCCTTCCATGACGGTCTTCTCTAGATTATCATGACGTTTAATGTGTCCAAAATATTTAAGTTTTCTCTCCCTAATCCTCTTTACTAGCCAGCCTTCTTCAATATTAAGCTCTTGTATTATGGATATATTTGTTTTGTGTGTGTGTGTGTGTGTGTGTCCACGATATTTGAAAAACTCTTCTGTAGCATTTACATTCAAAGGCATTTATGTGTTTCTCAGCTGTTTTGTTAAGTGTCCAGGTCTCTCAGGCATATGTTGCGATGGGAAAGATGCGTGGCATTAAAAATCTTAATTTTGTGGTTCTGTCTGCTCCTCTCCACAGATTCTTTATGAAGAGTGATAGATGTTCTCCTTTTAATTTCCCTCAGGGTGGTAGTAGACTAGATTAAATACACATGTAAAACAGCCAATTAAGCTGCCCATTCCATCTTGTGTTCTGACGCCTTAATTTCTTCTGTGTGTATTATGTGTGTACTTTTTATATTATGTAATCTCACATTCTATGATCTTTCTGTGTTGTTCCGTCTGGGATGGGGTTTAACTTTTAACTCATAACAAGGAGCCTGTGTGACAGGCTGTCGACTGGCTGTCAGATTTCAATAATAGCATTCATTTAAATGCATTAACACTCCACAGCGTGGACCAAATATCTAGGACTAATATGTTAAGAAGGAGCCCGAATTGAAATATTGGTCACTGAAACATAAATCACTGCGAGACTGATTAAAATTTAAAAAGTAGAAATCGTTTAAGCATAAAAAGCTGAACTGCAATTAATAAAACCATTACTTCTCTCAAATCGTTGCTGAAATCTGAAGATCACGTGAAGATCAAGTAACAAAATGAATATATAAGAAATTATGTAATTGACCATCGGTGCCTGCTAACAGTGTCAACATTTCGAATTCTATGCTTACATTTTCAGACTAACAACCGAGCATCCTAAAAAATGCTGAAAGCGAGGCGCAGACCACTTACCGAAGAAAAATGGCGTGGATTGGAATAACATTAAAATAAAAGTCGGAAATGCACAGAACAAACTAGAACATTTCTCCCTAGGAGATGCCCCGCGTGTTTAACCTCTCCTAGATTATGAGAACACCATAAAACCACTGTCTTATACCTCCAGTGAAAGCGCTGGAACAGATCAGAATTTAGCTTGATAAGCTAAACAATGAAAGAAAATCTTCTCCCCGGCTTATTTCCTCAGTGTGGTTGCTTGTCAGCCATGCCCGCCCGCTCGATTTACTTCTTTCCAGTCTGTTGACGATTTCCCTGCTTTTCTTGTATCATCATATCATGTTCTTTTTTTTTCTTTTACTTTTACTTATGGAGGAAAAAATGTGGACGGACCGAAGCCTTAACCTATTTCACTGTATGCTTCGATTCTGCACTTCCTTCTGTGCATAACAGATATCGTCTGCGTGTACAAAATATACCAGTTCCTAAACAAAGCTCATAGACTGAGACAAAGACCCGGCTAACGAAATATACCTGCCATCACACTCAGTCCCTCATATTATTTGACTTATCTGCCACCACACTCAGTCCCTCTTATTTGATTTATCTACCACCACATTCAATCCCTTATGTTATTTGACATATGCCACTACGCTCAGTCGACCATGTTATTTGACATATAATTATGAAAGTTTTATTTTCAAATAATTTACGAAATGTTTTGTATTCATGACTGTTTTGACGTTTATTGTCTTTAAATGCTTGTTACGGGTAACGTATATTTCTTTCAATATTGTAATTTGAGATCGTGGTCTTCACGTAGACTTCGGCAACATTCATTTACCAGTTCATCCGAATTAGCAATTATCACTTCGTCTTATTAGTCAGAGGGGAATACTATATTATTGACTGCCCTAAAGTTACAACACCTCATATGTTCAAGTTTAATTATTTCAAATGTTTGCCTATTCCGTGTTTTTCATTTTATATATTTACTTATTTTTGCGTTATATCCTCTTGACTGTCGTATCTGTTTCCTCACCTTCCCTTCACTCTGCCACTTTTAAGCTTTGTACGGGAATCGTTTGTTAATTGTTTTAGTAAGCGAACACACTTATTTCACTAGACTAAGGGAAAAAAAGATCCCAAGAGCCTATATACAGCTTATAATAACAAATATCTGCTGTTTTATTAGGAAATGACGTCATACCTATAATTAGCTTAAATTGTGAATACCCAGTAACTGGACGGAAGCCGTACAAGCGCAGCTATTATTATTATTGTTATTATTAGGGGAAAGGAGAGAGAGAAGGATTTTAGCAAATGCTTTAAGTAGCGGCGTGGTTAGTGGACTAGTTACGTGCCGAAGACGAATGATTCGAATCCGGCAGGCGGCGCCCCAGCTGCAGTTGCAGAAATGGGTACCTGACTTCTTTCAGAGCTGGGGAAGGGAAAGCGGCCAAGCATGATGATGATCACATCACCCTCTAGTGTGCCGACAGGTCGAGGAAAAAAGGACATTTACACCACATCCCCTGTGTCTCCATAGCATGCCTTTTACAGTAGGAAAAATAGTTCATGCAGAGATACGACATGTACGATACATGATAACCTTTCCGAAATGCAGAGTGTTCCAGTGTTGGGAGAACAACTAATGCAGGAGAACTGCTACGATTTAAACCCATTACACCAAAGCAGCGAGAATTTTCATAACCACAGTCAGAAACATCGTAAAGTTATATAGCTTCTCGTGTAAGATATCTGAACTTTGCTTCACAATAGAGTTATCACTTCTTGTACATTAGTCTGTAAAATAAGGCTTTAGGATGATTTTCTCTTTCAGGAAGTCCTCACATTATATCCTGGGCTTGGAGTGTCAGTCAACTTTCAGAATCAAATGACACTTTCAAGTCGGCAATTTCTGATTGGCAGACTGAATACAGGAAGTCAGAGTTCTATGCTTTTGACACGTCTAAGGAGAAAATGCCTCTGAGCCTAGTCCTAGTTCTACAGTGACAACAAGGTCATGGTATATCATTTAAAGCAATTATAAATCTCATTTTCTACGCAATTTTTGTCGAACCGAAGTGGCATTTAGGATGAGAACAAGGCTCACCGCCATGAAACAGTCATCACTCCGTTATTATAACCGTTATTATAAAGTTCCAGTTAAGAAACAAGCTTGAGAGAATGTGCATGCTTTTAAGATAGTTAACTGGTGGTTATAGATCTTTATCTGCATTAATTTGGTGATAACTTTGGTTTGATAATCCGTACACAGCTTGCTGGGGTTTTGGCTGCCTCCAGACTCGGGCGAGAAGATAACTCTTGGGATAACAGTGCTGCTGGCGTTTTCTGTGTTCATGTTGCTCATTGCTGAGAGTATGCCAGCAACATCAGAATTCGTGCCTCTTATAGGTGAGATAGATGTCTGAGTTACCTGTAACGCAGAGTTTGAGTAATTTGTAGCTGGTGTCCCCTATGGTGAGGATTTTGAATCAGAGCTTCGAATCGGATTGAGAGTTGACTACTGAGGCGTTCTTAATTCCCAGAATGAACCATAGAACCGAGTTTCTAGATCAGCCTTTCTCAATCTTTTTGTCTCCGCTGGACACTTAGAATATTTTTTAAAATCCCAGTTGAACATTAAAATATTGGTCCCCGCTTATTTTTCGTTTCACATGTCCCCGTCCCAATCCCTTTCCTCCCAGCTACCACTTTCATCGACCCTTCCCCGCCACCATAAAATATACCAGTTCTAGTAAAGTCGTTAGTGTAGACAAGAAAAAAAAAGATGTTTTAACTTGTCTTTTATTTAGTTAAGGCCGCCGCCCCCGCCGCTGCCGAAAGGAAGAGTAAATAAATGTTTAGTATACAAAATGTTAGTCAGGCGTGGCTTGTGGTATTTGGCGTGTGCAAGAGTAGGTTTGTATAGAGCTAAAAATGACTTTTTAATCAACTAACCAACCTGTCTTGGACAAAAACAATGTAGCTAAGCCCTAGGACTCCATAAGAAGTGCCTAGGAGTGATTTTTCGGTCCAGAAGTCTGGCGGAACCCCTACAGACACGTCGAGGGAACTCTTGGATTGAGAAACCGTGTTCTAGATAAAACCTCACCATCGCTGAGAATATGCTGATTACAGTAAAGCTGAGGCTGGTAAAGCTGAGGTTGGTAAAGCTGAGGTTGGTAAAGCTGAGGGGTGATTTAAGGATCACCGCGGGAAAATAAGGCAAATGGTTCTGAAAAGAGAGAGAGAGAAAAAAAAAAACCCTCGGGATTTCTTACTCTAGTAAGAACACTACTAGATTCTTGAAGTAAGACGCTGGCGATGGTTGGGACATACGCTCCAGATGACTGGTGGCTCATTACCGAAGAATATTACTGAAATGGACACCTCATGGGAACAGGAGTAAGAGCAGACCAAAGCAAACGTGGAGAACAACAACAGAACAACTGAGGGCTCACCTGGGCAAGAGCGGAAAAAAAAGGCGAAAGACTGTGGAAAACCCTTGCGAAAGCCCCTGTGTCTTGGGCACCTAAAAGTTCAGAGAGAGAGAGAGATTGATTAATTGATTGATCTTTATTTCAAAAGGGTTAAGAATTGGGCACGCAGGCCCGTCTGACATTCTGCCCTAACTACACAGTCAGTGTCTCCACAAAGGCCATCTTAGCCTACCCGTGATGGAGTAGCTGGAACAAAGTCCCTGTGGATCATCAGTACATCGGGTCCAACTCCAAAGAAATTTTTATGAAGCACCAAAGCCTGTCGATCGGAGACGGCAGATTTTACCAAGTACATTTTTCCCAGGACTCAAAAAATCTTAAGCTTGGCTTTCTTGTAAAGAGGACTTTTTTGCACTTCACAAATTTTTCAAGAGGCGTAGCTTTTTTATGTTGATTGCTCTGTGAAGGCATCAAAATTATTATATCTCTACTGTCCACCAGTTATTTTGTAAACAAACTGTTGCAGTTTTGCTTCAGTCATTTTGTATTATTTAATGTAAAAAATATGTAAGAAATGTCTTGTCTTGTCTTGTCCTCCTTCATTTACAGCTAGGTGTAGAGGTGAAGTGCAATTGTCTCCCAATGGCTCGCCTGTTGGTTTCGTATATTGAGATGTTCATGGACTCTGCTATACTATCGGTCCATCGTTTGCATGGGCGGCCCCTTCCTCTGCCTTTGTGTGGTCTGTAAAACATTGCTCTCTGTGGTGCACGTTCTTGTTGGTAGTCGTGATATATGACCGAACTATTTTATTCGCTGTTTTTGCTATATAGTTCAGAACAGGTTCAACTCCTACTTTATTTCTAATGACATCATTTCTGATTCTGTCCATTCTTGATATATTCCAAGAATTCTTCTCAAGAATCTCATTTCAGTTGTAATTTTCCCTTTGTCTTTTGCTGTCAGCGTCTATGTAGGAAATAAATAATAATATTAGTATTATTGTGTGCAGTGCCGGATGCTTCTGCATCTTGTGATTATGGTTTCAAATCAGTTCAAATCCTTTTTTCTTTTACCTTGCCACTTGGTCACTCCACTGAGTAGCTTTTCTTTTGACCTTCCTCTCTTCTTTTTTTCCTTTGAGTTTTCCAGTCATTACTAGGTTCTCCAACTTTTTTGTCTTCTCATGACACGTCCAAGAAATTTTGACTGCCTTTCTCTCATCATTTTAACTAGTTTTAACTGTTCTCAATCTTTTCTGATGACCCCTTTGTTTGTTTTTCTGTCTGTCCAGGGCATTTGTTGCATCGTTCGCCAAAACCACATCTTTGCTGCTTTCAGCTTATTTGTTATCTATTTGTTTGACTGTCCAAGTGTCACAACGATATGATATTGGCTCTGTATAACACCGTAATAGGATATACACTTTGAAAACCTACCACTAACTTAACCAGACAGACTCTCACCTGGAATCCCCAGGGTAGGAGGAAACAAGTAAGACCTGGAAACACGTGGCGAAGGAGTCCTGGGGCAGAGATCAGAAAGATGGACTTACACATGGAGACGGATAGAAGAAGCAACCCATGACAGAAATAAATGGAGAGCCCTTGTTGATGGCCTATGGCCCGGGCAGTGTAAAGAAGGAGTGGATGGATGGATGGTCATCCACGTTATTTTATATAGTTTTCATGACATCCATGTTATTTTTGTAATGCTGAAAATAATACTTATTTTACTGAACTAGTATTAGTGTACTCTACTAAACACTAAATACGTGTTTTGCCAGCACACTGTACTGTACTGTGGTAGTATGTGCGTTTGTGTGCGTGTGGCTAACTGTCTTGGAGTAGTGAATTCTTCATGCACTGTTACAAATGTCACTATTTACTGAGCAGATTTTCTTGACTGCTACACAAGTGACACAACAGACATCACATTGTTATACACCGTGTGACACACGAAAACCCAGGACAACAACCATTACATATCCGTACACGAACATGATCATTTACATGTAATCGACTCATACATATTTAAATATCAAAAGTTATGTGGTAACCCTGGATTTAGTTCATCAGCGTGCCCAGTATGGATTATAGGCGACATAAACATTTTGACTGTGTATTTTCAGGCATTTACCTGACGGTCACCATGGGAATGACCTCACTCTCCATCATCCTGACCGTCTTTGTGCTGCAGCTTCACCACGTGGGGCCCCACAAGCGAAGAGTTCCTCGCTGGCTGAGATCTCTGGTGTTTGATTTGCTCGCCAGGTTGGTCTGCATGTGTCACGACTCGAGAACATTTCATAGCCAGGATCTTCCGAAAAACTCTAGTATGACCTCCCAGGGAGCCCTTCGTGTGGAAATACCAAGCGTGACCACTGAAAGCGGCAGATACAGTTCTGTACTTCCTGGAGCAAGTAGAGGATCTTTAATCGGGGCAAGTGGGGAGCAAGGTGCTTCAGAAACTGCAATGGCGACGCAATTTCACAGCGCAGTCGCGGTAACCGCGATAGAGTAGCACCTTCCGGCAACGAACAAAGTTCTACAGCCCCTGGCTGTACACAGTACACAGATTTCAAGCAGACGTCGCGTTATGACGTGTCAAGCGCGCTGCCACCTAATTTCACAAACTCTGTCAGATCAAATGTTAGAAGAGACAATAGATTCCGTGGCTCATTTAGAGAAGGATATCCAGTGTCAACGGACAATACAGCGGACAGGGTTCATCAATCGCCACTAAATGACCCAGAGTTTGACAGATACCAGGAGCTAGTGGCGGAGTGGCAGTTTGTGGCGCACGTCACTGACCGGATTCTGTTTTGGTTGTTTCTTGTTGTATCCTTCGTGTCGTCCGTAGCCATTCTAGTCATTAAACCGCTGTTTAAGCCAACGGCTGTTTGAAACACTGCGCAAAAGAATGCAATCGAAATAATAAAATTGTCATGTTATCGTTTCACTTACTCTGATATTTTCTGGCATTGATACAATTCATTCATTTATGTGCCACGACGACTATGTTCAAGAGACATATTCTAGCAATTTGAATGAGAAAAGAAATCGCCAAAACTTATTTATCTGCTACGTTTTTTAGCATTGAATATGTCAGTCCATCTTTAGTTGAAGTAAAATTATCCTAATGTGTTATTTTCTAGGTTTACCTGTGCGCTCACTCAGTGTCGGGTTTTCATATTTACTTATTTAGAACATTCATTCTAGCAAAATATGTAACAACAAAAAAACATTTACTGTTCGGACATGGGGCGATCAGCTACCCATAGCTCATATGCTAGCGTCAGGGTTAGCGAACCATAGCTGACCAAGACCCTGTCCCACCCCTCCGTTGGTAGCCCCAGTAACAGGCCTAGCCTGGCTAATGGGGGCAGGGATAGCCATGGTACCTGGGTGGTGGAATCTGGTAAAGAAGTATTGCACAGCCCCTGCTTTTTAGCTGCACTCTGGGGCTGAAAAAAATAGCTGCCATAATCTGCTCCCATGCTGGTACGAAGCTATGCCCCAACACCTTCACAGCATCGGCTGCAAAGAACACCAGCTCGTAGTTGTAGGGAGATAGAAGACAATACAAGACAAGACATATACAAACAAACATATATGTCAAACAATGATTCAAAGTCATCAGTATAGGAAACATATTTTTAATGCATGTGAATTTGTAACACTAGATATGAGTGTGAGATAAGTATCTGTGTGTAATATCAGTTAACAATACTAATATGGTATATATGATGAAGGTATTGTTTTGTTATGAAGTGAGACCTAAACCACACTGCATGTGGGCATCTCTGCCTGCCTAAGTTTGTGTTTATGTTTGATGTACAATTGAAAAAAAAAATGTGCTGCAAACCTGTCATCAACTGACAGTCACATTATCACATTGTGTAAAAGTTAACAAGAAAAGTAACAAATGTGGTCATAGGTACTTGAGTCCCACAAAGCAGCTCAGCATTATTTATATGAGGGAGACTAAAAAACTAAAGCAACATACCCTTTAATACCGGTAACTGTGAGCAACTGAACACAGCAGTTTTATATTACTTCTCCACATAGTCCCCCTGTCGGCTGATGGACTTCTTGTGTCAGTCCATTATTTCTTCATTCCTTGGGAAGCTTTTCAGCTCAGTCCTGTGCCTTGTTGATGTGGTCTTAAGTGCAGAATGCTGACTGTCGACCAGATCGAGCTTCGTCACTTACACTTGTTCTTCTCACTTTAAACCCTTCTACCCACTCGCAAACTTTTCATTCAGTCAAGCTGTTTTTACTTCTGCACTGAGTCAACATCCTATAGGGAATTTCAGATTTCAATCCCTCTACCCACAGAAAAAAAAATATTTCATGGTATGTTGTTCAACAATGGCACAATCCCACAGCACAGTATCCATGCTTACTTGACCTTGGCACCATGTACACTCTTCAGAAAGTAAAACAACTAAAGAATCTGTGGAGAGGAACAGACAGAACCACAAAAATAAGATTTTTAATGGCATGCATTTTTCCTATCGCAACATATACCTGTGAGACCTGGACACTTAACAAAACAGCTGAGAAACACATAAATGCCTTTGAATTTAAATGCTACAGAAGAGTTCTTCAAATATCATGGACACAAAAAAGAACAAACATATCCATACTACAAGAACTTAATATTGAAGAAGGCTGGCTAGTAAAGGGGATTAAACAAAGAAAACTTAATTATTTTGGACACATTAAACGTCATGATATTCTAGAGAAAACCATCTTGGAAGTGTGCATATTGGGAAAACGAAAGAGAGGAAGACCAAGGTAAAGATGTCTGCAAGATATCGTTGATGATCTGCAAATGGATGCATCAGCACCAGGCCATCTTGGTCACAACCGAGAGGCCTACAGGAGTGCTGTTTGGGTGGCAAAGTTCCACAGGGGACATGCAAATGAATGAATGAATGAATGAATGAATGAACTAAGTACACCAATGCCAAAAAACTGTGCTGTGCATGCCTGGATTATCCAGAACCCATTACGAACAAGCTGTATTGTGTCAGCTTCTATCCAGTGTGTGGTTACTGTGTCATTTTCAACTACTTTTTGATTCTCCTTCTTTCCAACCACTCAGCAGCAAAAGCTACACAAACTGATTAAATACTTCAAAGTCCAGTCTCATCTTTGAATTTCATTACCCTATAAATGTTCTTAATAGAAAATATACTTTTCTGCCACATTCTAATGATCAAGATATATACAGCACATAAGAAGAAAAAAATGCAACCAGAAATGCTTACCCACTGTAATTTATGGTTATAATCTGAATAAACAATCCAATCCTCTTCATACATGGTTTGAATGTATGATTTTGAAAAAAATGTTCTTTTTTGTGGTCATCCAATAATGCAGTCTGCATAAAACAAAATGGAAAAAAAATAATAGCAATATAACTGAATATAATAACTATTCATTTTTAATAAATAATTACATTTAGCAGCATCAATGAGACAGAAAAAAAAGAGAATATATGTAAAGATTATGTGAATAATCCTCCATACATATGTCTGCATGGAACAGTTTACGTCTAATACAAAGTGTTGGAAGAGTACCATCTCCAGTATTTTATTTCAGCAAAATTTTACAAAATGAACAAATTAAAGTGAAATAATGTAAGACTTCACCAAAAATGGCGAATTATAGAGTCACAAAATTGTAAAATAATACATATAATGAAACAAAATCCTTTTCTTTCAAAACCCATTATCAAAACTTACCATCATTTTTATTTTGCTTATGTTGGTGTTTCAATATGTGATCATATGAATTTTGCTATTAATGATTTTAATTCTGCCTGATTTTTAAAAAATGAATTTTGATTATGCAGGCCATCCTGTTTATATAGTACATAATGGTACTTTTGATCTTAGAAGTTTTGATTTAAGGAAGTTGTTAAGAACCATTTTCCTGTAGCAACTGTCATGGTTGACTTTATCAGTTTTGCTCTGGCAAAAATGAAACCATGTCTAAGTTGTATACCCACTCTGAATTTGTGAATATAGTTTGTATATAAATCTTGAATTAACATGTGTAAATAAATGATCTGTCTCCATTTCTCCAATATTCCAACATAAGCATCTTTCACAGGCATAAATTATGACAGTGTACTGCTGAAATGATTTTTTTAAAAAAAGTCATGTGAATTACTGAATTCTGCAAATTAAGTATTGATTTATGAAGTTTTAATAAAATGTGAATTATGGTTGGTAAATTATAATTTGATCTAACTTCTCAGCTTTAAATTTGCTGGATGGAAGCATGGACAAAATGAGCAGCAGATAAGAGGGGGGGGGGGAGTCAACCATAAGTTTTTACTTTGTAACAATTATAAAAATTATAACATGAGTAACATTTGCTCCAACCCTTTACACCGCTAAATGTGTACATCAAAATTTACTGCAAAAACCAAGTTTATATTTACATTAGCAATTACCAGATTATGTATTAAAATATTTTATTTAAATCTGTCTTTGGCCAAATAATGTGTTTTTTTTTTTAACATCTGCATTCCTGGCAAGAAAATCTAGTTAGAAAATCTGAATATGTAAAAAAAAAAAAAAAATGCCTGTGGCACCGCATTAATATTCTAATAGAATTATTCTAATAGCATTAATATTCTAATAGCATTAATATTCTAATAGCATTCACTCTGACATGAAAATTGAAATGTGGCTTGTAATTTTTATCTATCATCTTTAAGAACCTCTGCATCTGTGAAGACCCTGTAGTAGACATAAAAAAAAATTTTAATTTTGGGTCTAATAAATTTCCATTATATGACCACTTTCATAATCATGCTTTCTGAAAGTAGTATCCTTGGTTCTTGAAATCTACTACTCGTATTTGGCCATAAAGAAAGTCAAATGTTCATTTCCTACAGAAAACTTAAACTTAGGAGCGATTATAACAGCTGATGGGAAATGTCACAATGAAATAAAAAGCAGACGTGCTCAGGCCAAGTCAGCATTCCAGAAAATGAGACATATCTTGTGCAACAGATTCATATCAATGAAAACAAGACTCCAAGTTCTTAAATGTTACATTGTGCCAATTTTGTTTTATGGATGTGAAGCATGGTCTATGAATAAAAGAGTACAGTGAGAAATGCAGGCCATGGAAATGTGGTTTATAAGAAGGATGTTGAAGGTATCATAGACAGCTAAGAAAACCAATCAAGAAGTCTTAAGAGATGCTAGAATTAAAAGGCAAATTATAGCAAAGATCAGAAGCAGGCAATTGAGATTTATAGGGCATTTCCTGAGAAGAGGAAAACTGGAACACACTGTGGCAACAGGAAAAATTGAGGGAAGAAGAGACAGAGGAAGACAGAGAGAGAAGTTACTGGATGGCCTGTCAGTGGGACTAGGAAGAAAGTCACCAGCAGAGCTTATAATCACCTCATAAGACAGGGGATTGTGGAGAGAAATAACTGCCTATGCCAGGCAGCATGGCATTTGACTTGACAGATTGAATAGTTAAAACTCAGTATTCATCACAACTCATAAGTATATACTTTTTTTTTTAGCCATGAGTTATATTTTATATTTCAACACATGTATTACAGTTACTTTCAGTGGAATGTGTTCACATAAGGAAGATTTATGTTTAAAAACATAATAATTTTCTGTTCAAAAAAAAAAGAAACTGAGGAATTATAAATAACATATGAAGATTACAAGGCAGCAGTCCGGAAACCAAATTTAAAAAAAAAATATTTATATTTATTAATAAATGCCACCATTTTTTTTCCTTCACAAACATCATGTTAAAACAGTGTCAAATTTTTGAATGACTAGGTCAGCAGTGAAAAAAAGATGTATGCAAGAAAGTATAAGAAAACATGTTCATATAATCTTGGAACTTCAAGTAAAATGTTAAAGCAGTTTCCTCATCACAAGAGGCTTAACTCAAACAACAGAATGAAAATTAACTTCTGCTCTTGCTCACAGATATTTGAAAAAATAAAAATTAAATTACCATGAAACAAACTGAAATTATGGCGCATTTTCTGATAGTAAAAGCATAAAATCTTTGCTGTCATTGATTGCTGTTGCTAAACTCCAGATATAAAGTGATGTAAAACTTAATAGTCAGCTTGCTATGAAGACAATCAATATACAGTTCTAGATCAAACAATTCTTTCTACAAAACGTGGTTTTCAAGAACTATCCGAATAAATATTTCTAAAATCCTCTCTGAGTAACATATGAAAAAAAAAATATGTTTGTGCATCACCACCAGAATAAACACTTAAAGTGATGTCTGTGCATCACCACCAGAATAAACACTTAAAGTGATGTCTGTGCATCACCACCAGAATAAACACTTAAAGTGATGTCTGTGCATCACCACCAGAATAAACACTTAAAGTGATGTCTGTGCATCACCACCAGAATAAACACTTAAAGTGATGTCTGTGCATCACCACCAGAATAAACACTTAAAGTGATGTTTGTGCATCACCACCAGAATAAACACTTAAAGTGATGTCTGTGCATCACCACCAGAATAAACACTTAAGGTGAATATATTTTCAGTCAAACAATATTGTTTTAAGGTATCTTCTCAAATAGAACGCTTCTGTGCTAACACTTTGCTACATGGAATCAGAGCTAAACAAAGAATAACTGTACCAAATTACAATTTTTTGTGGCTTCTCTGAGGTGGTGTGTTATATGCTCCTTTCAGAGTGTCTGTAAAAAAAAAAAGAACTTCAGTGTTTGAGCTGCAGATATTTTTCATACATTTGGAACTCAGAACCTCACTGCAGGCAATAAGGAGATGTTTCAGCGAATTTTTAGTTAAAAATAGTTTCTAGAATGTGGGTGTGGGCATGTGGCAAAAACCATTTAGTAGCAAAAGCTTACAATTACATCATATGTGGGAAAAACTTCAGTTCATGTGAAGTTTGCTGAGAAAAAAATGTGTTACAATCGTGCAATAGAATTTTAGAATGGAGTGTTTTAAAAAAAAAAAAAAAAGAACCTGTGATTAACGAGTCTAATAAGTTAGTATCAGCAGTTTTTAGAAACAGGCAGTGCTCATAATAAAAATGCACAGCATAAACTCCCAGTTCCTTCTTTTTTTTTTTTTTTTAAGATACCCTGTATGATGATATTACAGACTGCTTTTTTATTTATACATAAAGAACTGGCATCTAATGTGGATAACCTAAACAGAATCCACCAAATCTACGCATAATTATGCAACCCAGTCAAGATTTTTATCAAATATTTAAGTGCATAATCCCTTCCCTTTTGGCTTTTACCACAGCAAGGCGCCGATCTCGCAAGGTAAAATGTGACCAGGCAAGCAGCTGCAGTGAGGCACATATAACTGGTACGCATATCAGCATGAAGAACACACCACTTCTGTACACATCTCGAGTCTCAGAATTCATCTTGGTCAGATCTAACTTGATTGAGCCAGATTCGCTTCCAGATTGGAATATGTCATGACCTGAAATTGATCCACACATAGTGTACATTAGTTATCTACTTACTAGTTGTAACCTGTCAATAAATGATGAGAAAAAAAAATTAATTAAAAATTCTTGTTTCAAATGCTTTGACATTCAGTTCTGTGTTCTTCTGCCAAACTAAAACCATACTTTATATGGGCATAAGTTAGTCAGACTTGCAGTTTCAATTATAACTGTTTAGATGGTCACTTTTTTTTCATCCAATGCCTGCAACAAGAATTTGACACCGCCTGGAGTCTTTAATGAAAATAGACACATGAATGAAAAAAAAAAATCAAACCAGGGAAAAGTAGAAAAAGTACTTGGAAAATATTTACAAAACATTATGAAAATGAGAAACAGAAAAAAAACTGTAAAAGAAAGAGATTTCAAACCACTGTTGTAGAGAGGAATGCATCTGCCATTGAACAAGAACTACAACAAACAGTTCTGGGCTGGTTTTGTTGTGTTACATCTCACAGTAATTTGGCACTTCTTCACATTTCATTTTTCGACATACACAATCATTGAGTTTCCACTGAAGCTCATGTAAAACACTCTTTGATCAATTATGTGCTGTGGTGAATAGCACTGACAAATCCCTTCTCAATCTGGTGTGGTCCTTAGTGTTTGCAGTAAATTCAAATACTGTTCTGTTCCCATGTTGTTGGTGAGCCTGAGATTTTTTTTTCTTAGTCTTCCTCTCCTTTTTCACTTTTGAGTTTTCCGGTGATTACCAGGTTCTTGTGTTTTCTGTATCTTTCTTCAAACTCACATTTATTTCAATTTCTTTTTTAACTGTTTATTGTCAGCTTCACAAGCATTCAGCAATATTTTTGTACTCTATACAGGCTTGTAATATTCTTTTCTTCACTTTTAAGGACAATCAGTATCAATGCTAGCAAACAAACAGAAAGCAGCCCTCACTCATCATTAAAAGAAACAAAAGGGTATGAAGTTGTGGAGCGCTTACAGATCAGTACTTCAATCCTTACACACAGACAAGCCTACCGGTCTGCACTGTCAGCACCCACATTCCTACAACTGGTGCCAGTGTTTGGCCTGGCTTAGAAACTAGTGCAGCAGTTCCAAATATCAAAGCTGACACTGCTTGAGGCCTGGAGTGCAGAACCACATCTTCATCCACCAGATCACTGATGACCAGGCTCAGCAGTTTACAAGTACCTTCAGTAAAAACTCGATTACTGGAAAAAAAAAAAAAAGAAGAATGATGAACAACAAAATACTATATGCTAATTAACCACTCTTATTCACTTTTGAATTGTAACAACACACTACAGAATTCAGTTTATACACAACTTCTCTGACTAATAAGTTCCATTTAGGCTTTGTCTTGTCTTGTTACATTCAGGTAGTTCAGGGCATTTTTAAAAGAAACAGTTTTAAAAATGAACTAATAATTTATGTGACTGAATTATTTCCAAGAAGTAATTAATTAACAAACCAAGAAGACCTGGGCAACCATGGGAGAGGAAGCAACACAGATGTCAATCAAGTAGAACAGGGTGAAAAATGTAAGGCAAGCTCTACATTTATTATATGATTTATTCTCTTGCCACCTACAAGCATCACCAAGCATCATGTTGACTGAATGTTAGGACTATGCATGAAGTGGGTAAAACTATACAAGAAACTGAGTAAATGAAGAATAAAATAACACAAATATCCTAGGGATCAACGAATACAGATATTTGGACACGGTGAGGATAAAAAACACTTAAGTGGGCACGCTATTCTGCAGACTGGAAAAGCAGTCAACAACACATCCATGGCGTAGCACTGATGATTACCCTGAAAACTGAAAATATATTGAATAAATGACAAACTATACACCAGGAAGAACAAATCAATCACCCAATAACACGCCAAGAAGCAAAAAACATCATCTACAAAAACTGAACACCATCTGGAAACCAAAAATGAAAACAGAAACAAAACAAGACCCCATTCATCAACTACAGAGATACCAGCAAACTACAATCTTTCCTCTAAGGGTGGTACACTGCAAACTCCTAAGCCACCTTAATAAGTCACACACAATTGAATGCCCCTGCAGCCCTGGTCCAGAGCATATCCTGCAGACCTGTCTAACCTACTCAAACATCCAAGCACAGATCTGACCTGAGGGAGAGAAACTGAAAGAAAAGCCATGGGGCACCCACTCAAACCCAGAAAAGACAGCAGATTTTGTCTGGATGACAGGGCTGCAGATACAGAATGACTAACCATCACTTGAATGTGGAAGAAGAATATAGGTAGGAGGATCATTACCACCTGTTTGAAGTCCTGATTCACAAAATTAACTATTACCCAATGCTTCTCCTTCCACTTGCAAAACTGAGTACATAAAGTACCAAAAACGTGAACTGCTGTTAACAACAAGTGATATGAATACAAAGGTGTGAAAAGATAAAACATATCTGCCACCCATAATAGGTGGTGTAGATCCTATCAGAAGTAATCAAAATGGTGAAAAGTTGATATTTTTTTTTTCTGTGCATCCATAAATATACAAGAGAACAAGACATTATTTTTAAAACAAAATTGTTATTTTTAATAGAAAGCTGAAAACTCAGACATTAAGAGTCCAGTGAGGTCCAGATATTCAAGACCTCACAGAGTGTGCAGACATATCAAAAGATAAAACCCCAAAAATTTATGATTGGGGAAAAAAAATGAACAGTAGAAGTAATAGGCAACGTAAAACCGAAATGAAAATGTATGTTTTTAAACAGTTATCATGGTAAAGAAAACATTGAGGTAGAACAGATAAAAACAAAAATATAAGCTTACCAAAACACTCTGTTAAAAAACAGCCTTGGACTAATGAAACCACCAAAACAGACCTTCAAAGCCTTCTGAAGACTTATCAAAAGAAGGAAGACAATCAAAACAGGAAACTGTCAGCAAAATGAACAAGGACAAAGAAAAATTGCCACATAAAACTACAAATAACTGGTTACCTGAGTGGTTAGGCACTCGGTTTACTAATCTGGTTGCACCGGCTTCAGTCCCACCAGTGGGATTTTTTTTTTCTGGTACACATCAATAAAAGGCCCAGAGGTCAACTCAGCCACTAAAAATGGCTACCAGAGAAATCTGGGAAGGTAAAGCGGCCAGGCATGATACTGACCATATCACACTTTCATGTGCTGAAGGTCCTGGAAATACATGCCTAACACTGTATCCCCCAATATGCCTTAACGGCATGGAAACGGGAATTTTACCTTTTTTTTTTAATTTTTCCTCAAGACCTGCAAAGCATACAGTTTTATTTAGAGAACTAACAGTTTAATTAAATTTAAACTTTAAAAGAATTAATGAAAATTATGAATTTACCTAGCAATAAAAATGCACAAGAGCCAAATCTGTTGTGGACCAGCTCCATACATGAGGACGCTGAGCAGCAGCTTGACTATGAATAATGTCTGAATCACAGAATAAACTCCATGCTTCCGACACAGAGTCAGGAAATAAAGGTTGTTGATATGTGGCGCTACAAAAGAAATGCCTAAGGAATAAAAAGACAGGTGGTTTACTTCTTATTCCTACAAGACAACATGAGACAACTAGGGGGGAAAAAACAGGCAGTTTACTTTTTTATTCTAATAAGACAACATGGCATAACTGGGGATCTACAAGACATGAGACAAATAAAAAAAAAAAAAAAATCCAGGCAGTTTATTTCTTATTCTTACAAGACAATGTGAGATAACTGGGGAAAAAACAAGCAGTTTATTTCTTTTTTTTTTACAAGACAACATGAAACAACTTGTAGAAAAAAAAAAAGGCAGTTTACTTCTTTCTTTTTACAAGACAACATGAAACAACTTGGAGAAAAAAAAAAACGGGCAGTTTATTTCTTATAAAACACCAAGAGCTACTGAAAAAAAAAAAAAATTGCTCCAATTCTTTTTTTCTTCTTCTTCATGCTCTGAAATACATACAAGGTAGTTTATAATAATCTCCATGCAGACATTATCCCTACACTGGTTTATGCTGTTAAGTACATGTTAGGTATACTAATATAAACCTCAGACTATCAGACATGTAATATCGTTTCACTATTTATGCTTTGAAATTCATGCGAAAAGCCTTATTACATTTGCAGTGATTATTTTTTTTAAAAACTAAATGCGAGGTAAGCTCGTATTCAGGATTGTGGAGTCAGAAGTAAATATGAGTGGATTTGGATCTGGTTTAATTGTAACATTTATAATGTTTGAGTTAGACGCAGAAAAAAAAAAAATAATAATAAAGGAATCATAACTGAAGATTTTTTTACCAACTTCCCAGTGACGCTTAAAAGGCCTAAATATTCTTTTAACATTCATGCCTTTAAATACAAGCAAGATAAGCTTACAGTAATCTCAAACTGTAACATAGAAATTAGACTCTTTTGAAAACAAATCCCTAAGGAAAATACTCAGTATAAAGTGCAACGAACTCAAAAACAAAGCAGAGATAAGACAGATGAGCAAACAACAACCTGTCTCATGGGTGGTCAGAAAAAGAAGATGGACATATGTAGGCCAAGTGGTGAGAAGAAACTATCAAAGAACACCAAAACAAGCTATCAAGTGGAGCACAAAAGACCAAAGAAAAAGAGGTCGATGGCGTGAAACTCTAAAGAGGACACTGTTAAGAGAAGCCAGTTTAGTGGGCATAAAATCCCTTGATAAGGTTGAAAGACTCGCCAAGAACAGGAAAACTTGGCAAACAACCATGCGAGCCCTATGTGGCGTTTAATGGCACAGGAAGGATGTAAGATGTAAGAATCTCGAACAGTCAGGCCTGTTTTAAATTGTTTAGATTCTGAAACATGTGCAGGTTTAGATACTTGTCTTCTTCCTCATACACCTGTCAGCTCTGAGGGGAAAAAAGGTGTCTTCAGAGGGCTCGGTCATTTCCTTCATATAACAAGATATTTAACCTTTCTGCTGTTTCCTCCATCCACCTCTTACATAGGTGGCCTCTTTCTCTGTTTTCTACAATTCTTAGTTGAATGTTTTCTGTGGTATACCATTTAGTGGTAATTGAGTAACACGGCCAAAACATTTCACTTGTTTGTTTCTGGGTATAGCATGGTGCCGTGAATCAGAAGCTGCAGTACTCCAGTTAGATGCTGTTATGTGAGGACCCTATAGGAAAGTTCCCGGACAGTAATTGCCATGATGTAAGCATTTGTCCTATTGGCATGAAAATCTGTAGTTCTAGACTCCCAAGTGTGCTGACTCAGTGCGTCAAGTAACTTAATGCTACCTACACATATTCAGTTGTTACATGTGATTATGTGACCTTAGATGAAGGCCAATGTGTGATACTGAAGGTGGCTGACAAGTTTGAGCAATATGTTTGCATTAAATTTTGCATGAAGCTTGGCAAATCTGCTACCAAAGTGCTAGAAATGCTTCATCAGGCCTTTGGTGAACACTGTTTAAGTCAAGCACAGGTCTCTCTGTGGTATGCAATGAAAGAGCTCGCAATTACCAAGACCAGAGAAGGCATGACGAGTCCAGAATCCAGCAAAATGCATGATGATCGTGTTTTTCTACATCAAAGGCATTGTTCGCCTAGAATTTGTTCCATCCAGAGCTACAGTAAACTCTAACTTTTAATGCAATGTTCTACAGCACTTGAAAGAAAATGTGCAGCAAAAATGACATGAAGACTGGTGCAGACACAATTGGCTGCTGCATCATGACAACACACCTGCTCACACATCCCTCAGAATGACACATTTTTTTTTAGGAATACATCAATGGTAGTTGTCCCACATCCTCCATGTTCACCTGACCTTGCCCCCTGCATCTTCGCACTGTTTCCAAAAATGAAACTGAAGCTAAGATGGTGCCACTTTGACGTTTCAGATGACATTGCAGGCAGCATTGGACAGTCTTGAGGAAAAGGACTTCTGCCGTGCTTTTCAGCCATGGAAGAAGCACTGGGCTCGTTGTGTACATTCGCAATGAAACTATTTTGAATGTGATGCCCTATTTTTTGACACAGTCCGGGAACTTTCCCATAGGCAACTATAATGTATTTCACTGAAACGTCAACCATCCTTTCAAGTCATACTCTTCTGGACCACTTTCGTTTTCTGTATCTCTGTTAAACTATTAGCTGCCTTACTGACAAAATTATATACACAGTATCAAATTAACATTTATTAGAACGGACAATAACACTAAATATTTCACAAGACCATCAGCTTATGTTAAAATTAAACCACAGGCTCTCTTCCATAAAGTTGCTGACATTACAAGACTACCTCACAGGGCAAAATGACTACTGTGGTTTCTTTTACCTAACAAACATGATGCTACAGTTGGGCTAACTGTTTCCCCCAGTAGTGTGTCCAGAAACAGTGGAAAGAAGTTTGAGTTAAAGTGACAATGAAAAACCTGAAGAAAAAAAAAAAAAAAGGGAGAAATGAGTCATAAAATGCTGATATAAATTATTATCCATGATTATTCCTTCAAAGAAAAATATAAGTGATAAAGAAAGCAGAATAAACAATATAAACAATAGCTTGAAACTGGAAGACTCAGAAAGAAATACTAGGAAAAAAAAAAAAGAAATCATAGTAAACAAATTTTTGTTAATTAATTCCATTTAACAAGAAGTACACTTAAGTTTGTCAAGTAATCCCAGTTAGCAATTTACATTTAAATTCGTCAATTAATCTCAAATAATGACATTTATACTTAAGTCTGCCACTTAATCCCAGTACAGCATAGCTGCACTGAAACTTCTCAGTTAATCCCAGTTTAAACACAAATATATTTAAATTTGTCAATAACGCCTATTTTTTTTTTCAAATAATCTCAGAAATATTCAGACACTACCCCTAAATTTTAATCTATTAACAGATTTTATATTTCAATGTCCTGATGACGTTAACACTGGCATTTGTTACCACACTTAAGACTTCAGTTCAAAATGAACCTGTTTACCTGAACCAAATTCATGAATGCAAACCACAGAAAATTTCTGTGGCTCAAAAGCTGCTTTCCAAACCCCAGTACTGAAGCTTCTTCTGTGGGCCTTTCTTCTGCACTCCCTGGAACAGGCTCACATCTGTACAATAAAACATCTTATATTCAAATACAAGATGTCTTTACAAATAAAATTTGCTGTTGTTACAGGGTGCTCTCCCTGTATGTGTGGACCAGAAGTTCTCAGTAGTTCAGACCAGGTGGATGAACTCAGAACAAAGGAATCATCATTTCATAAGGAGAATGTACCTTGGTGACTTTTAGTTTAATTGGCAGATCTAAAACAGACTCTGCTGCTGCAAGAGACACATCAATCTAACCTTGTTGGCCAAGATGTAATAAAATCAAAACAAATAAATGTGTAGAAAAAAAAAAAAGGCAACACAAACATGGCAAAGGTCAAGGGTTTGAGTCCGGCCGGAGGCACCCCAGTCACCCAGCTGTAGAAATGGGTACCTGACATTTTCTGGAGTTTTCGAAGGAAAGGCGGCCAGGCGTGATACTGATCATATCACCCTCTAGTGTGCTGACAGGTCACAGAAAACATGAGCACCAACACCATATCACTATGTACCTCTATGGCATGACAGGATTACCTCTACCTTTTTTTTTTTTTTTACAAGCAGACAGAACAGATGTTGACAAAATATTTTTGGAGTGTTGCCATCTTGGCTTCCAGGCCCCCCCCCCCACTTTTCTTGTTCATTTGGTTCTGATGCCTTTCCTGTTCCATTTTCCCAAATCACACACCTCTGGATCTTCCAATTGCTGCTAAAGAGGCACTATCATCTACCTCAGGAACCACTGACCAAGACTAGTTATTACTCACTGGCCTTGACGATAGTATTATTTATGTTACTGTAACAAAATGTATATATTTTTTGTTGGGGGGGGGTGTCATTTTTCCATGTATTCTGGCTGTATGTAAACGTGACAAAAGATATCTTAATACACAAACTGACAGCCATCCTCAATGTTTTTTTTCTCTCTCTGTATTAAATAATAAAAGGGGGTGAAGATGCCTGTCTGATGAGGCAATCAGTGACCCACAACTGATATGCCAGCATCAGGGTTAGTGAACCATAGCTGACCAAGACCCTGTCCCACCTCTCTGTGGTATCCCCAGTAACAGGCCTAGCCTGGCTAACATGGCAGGGATAGCCATGGTCCCCACGGTGGTGAAATCTGCTAAAGAAGCATTGCACACCCCCTACTTTTTAGCTGTACTCCGGGACTGAAAAAGTAGCTGCCATAACCTGCTCCCACGCCGATACGATGCTGTGCCTCAACATCTCTACAGCATCGGCTGCAAAGAACAGCACCTCGCAGTTACAGGGATTTCATACAAATACAAGTAAATAATAAAATGTTCTAAGAAATGTGCTTCTTTTTCAAAAGGGCACTGGCTGCACTGTGTCACAGTTCTGCGTCTTGTGGTCAAACACATCTGACTTTGGTTTGGTGTATTTCTGGGACTGGGTTTACTTTCCCATTCCAATCCTTATTCATTTGGCCAAACTATGTCTGTTTTCAGGAGGTACTGGGAGGCAGATCTGGATCTTGGCTGGCTATGATGCACCAACCCAGATGCACGCAGTCATCTATAGGTCATGACTGTTATCTCAGTCAGCTTGAATACTGTATTTTTGCCTCTGTTTATGAAATGTGCCCTTTGTGTAATAGAACTTTGGCATAAGATAGGAATACCAAAACTGGTTAGCTTAAAAAAAAAACCTTTGACAAAGAACAAATATTGCAAGATCAATGTAAATGATCTGCTGTAATCTCACTCTTTTGTCAGCATTCCCCCCTCTCTCTCTCTCCTGCTCACTCACTCACATGCACGCATACACACAACTGATTTCATAGTTCCAAAACTTACACTTCAATATCAGGATTAGAATCTTTGAGGTACTTCACGTATGCCATTTTCAGAACTCTCATCATGGTTATATACCCCAAAAATGACAGCAGTGCCAATCCATAGCAGAAAAGTTTGAAAGCAAAAAGATCAGATTTGTCCCATACTAAGTAAGACATGAAAACAGACACAGATCCAATAGCGCTGAATACAGAACACCTGGAATTCAGTCTAGTCCTTGTATCAGCAGACACAGACAGATCGGCTAAAAGAGCTGAATGATGGAGGTCAATCATGGTCAGAAATCCATCATAAAGGCACAAACAAATTGCAAACTGGAGTCCAGGCCATGTCCACTGCATCCAGAATGATCCAAATGTAATTGCAAAAAGTGGACCATAGATGTGTAAAGATGTTAGCCTGGTCCACACAACATTTGTTGAACTATTCTTCTTCAAAGGAGATAGATTTAAGAACTTCTTGTCACTAAACCAGCCAAATAAAGGATCATTAAGAGAATTCCATACTAGGAAAATAGTCTCCCCAATCCAGAATGAGAATTTATCTATTTTATAAACTGAAACAAACATATCTACATGGTACAGCAGAAATATGTTGTGAAGTATGGATGTGAACAGGGTCACAGAGCCATATGCTGTCTCCAGAGACAACAGTGGTGCCACCTCATTGTTGAACATCTGAAACAAGTTTAACATGATTTCATTTCCATGTATGAATCTAATTTGTATTTTTTAAATTCTTATTTCTAACTAGACTAAAAAGAAGGGGAAAAAAATAATGTAAACAGTTCATAGAAATTGTAATATCTTCAATAACACAGATATTAATGTAGAAAGTTGATTATAAAAGTTGATCAAGAAACAGTCTAATAAAGAGTACTAAACAACCGATGTAGAAAGTTGAGGTTTTAATCAATCAATCAAATGCCATGCTACTTGGCGCATGCGATCATTTCTCTCCACAATTCCCTGGTCTTTTGAGGTGATTATAAGCTCCACCAGTAACTTTCTTCCTAGCCACTCTGAGAGGCCATCCAGTAACTTCTCTCTTTGTCTTCCTCTGTTTCTTCTTCCTTCAATTTTTCATGTTGCCACAGTGTGTTCCAATTGTCCTCTTCTCAGAAAATGCCCTACAAAGCTCACTTGTCTGCCTCTAATTTTTGCTGTAATTTGCTTTTAACTCCAGCCTCTCTTAAGACTTCTTCATTGGTTTTCTTAGCTGTCCATGGTACCTTCAACATCTTTCTTATAAACCACATTTCCATGGCCTGCATTTCTCGCTGTACTCTCTTATTCATAGACCATGCTTCACACCCATAAAACAAAACTGGCTCGATGTAACATTTAAGAACTCTTGTTTTCATTGATATGGATCTGTTGCATAAGATGTGTCTCATTTTCTGGAATGCTGACTTGGCCTGAGCATGTGTGCTTTTTATTTCGTTGTGACATTTCCCATCAGTTGTTATAATCATTCCTAAATACTTAATTCTATCAACTTGTTTCAGATTTGTGCCATCGATGTTAATGCTACATTTTGGTGGTATTATTTTCTTCGAGACGACCACCACTTCAGTCTTCTTTTTGTTTCAATCTTTACTTTTGCTTTCACAAACTACAATGTCCAGAAGAGCGAGGTTTGAATACATTGCCAAATTTAGCAGTCAGCAATCTATAGGTGACATGCTAGCATCAGGGCTGGTGAACTATAGCTGACTAAAACCCTGTCCCACCTCTCTGTTGGTACTGCCAGTAACAGGCCCCGATTGGCTAATGGGGCAGGGACTGCCAGACCCCATGGTGGTGGATTCTGCTTAAAAAAAAAAAACACTGCACTTCCCGTGATTTTCAGCTCCATTCAGGGACTGAAAAAAGTTGCCACTGTTACCCACTCCCAAACCGACACGATGCTGTGCCACAACATCTTAACTGCATCTGCTGCAGTTGACTGTTCCAGGAGGAACAACAGTGTTGGAAGCTAAGATGACTGTGCTTGAGTGGTGACTACTCAGGCTGGCAAACAAAAGCTGTCCAGGACCTTATTCTGCCTCTTCACGGAGCTCCTATTAACAAGTTGTTAAGCTTCTTCTGTTCGGCTAATGATGTTTGGATATGTGGTCACCATGATGGTTGACAAGCATGTCTTGGGGTAGGTAATCCACTCCCCATTCAACAATCCGCTAATGTCATGGCATCAGCTGTAAAGAACAAAGATTCGTAGACCCAGAACAAAAACTAGGAAAAATTACGACAGAGTCGAGGACAAGACTCACGTAAGTACCTATTACACGTTCGAGTCTGGAGATACCAGTTCAGTTCGCTATACTTTACGTCCACACAATCATAACTTGGGCTCGCAGGTCTGATATATTTTTTAATTTCAGCGTAAATAATTAATCTATATTAAAATGGTTCTGTGGAATGTAAATCTAACACTGAGTGGCAGAGGAAAGGCTCTGCTGTTTGTTTCTTTTCTTCCTCGAACACAACCTAGCCCACTCAGTGTGTTTGGCAAAGGACAGTATATAGCAATCTAAAATTATCTACTTCGTAGTGATCAAGTTTCGATGTTTTAATTAAATGTTACTTTGCTATAAAACTAGTGATGAATATGAAAAGATCATTTTTCATATATTCAGTTGATGCCAACTTCTAAATATTAATACCTTTTTTTGAAAGTCGCACTATTCTTTAGGTCTGTTTTCCTCGATTTAGATATCCTGGTCTAGAGAGTCAGTATCTTGGTGTTCTTCATAATCATGCTTTCCTAATCTACAGTTCTTCACAAAGTTGTAAGCTCTCGCGTCCCTTTTGACCAGTGGATTGCAGTGGAAAGAAGGTGGCCAGAAGCATGGATTTCTGCCAGACAATACTGTGTTTTCTTTTAAGCACACTGTCCTTCTTTCGACGCCACCTCGAGTTCATTTGTCCTGCATTGTTTGGGGGAGGGGGGGTGGTTGCCAGGATTATCCCGGAACTGATCATATAATAAAATGTCACGACCATTCAAAACAAAAGTAGGAACAGCTCTAATGAGCACACAGTTTTAATGTTTCTGTTTACACTTTAACCACATTTTTAAAAAAAACACAGGAAAAAGAAATAAGAAAAGAAGAAAATACACAAATTCACATGAATTGTATATAAAAATATATTACATTGGAGAAACTGATCTCAGATTAGGTGATCACGTTCAGAAACACCTTTATGACATCTCACAGAATGCTTAACTAAGCCAATCTCTAATCATTTCAGTGGCCCTAACCACAGAGGCAAGTCTAATTTTCTAGTAACAATCATTATGCAATGTCACTTCGATGACAGAAATCGCCTGGCTTGAAAACGGCCAAATATAGGAATATGGGACGATGGACCACACAGTTTTAACTTATAATTCAGCTATACTTATCCTTCTTTTTATCCGCAATCATATTCCCTCCCTATTAAGTTCTCATCTACTCTTTCCTCACTTGCAATTCATATTCTAGAACCTTCACCGCGCTATATTACAAAGCCTCTGCACCAACCACATTATTCTATTCCACTCACCCTTTTCTCGGCTTACAACTAATGTATCCCTCCCCCCTACTCTCTCTCTCTCTCTCTCTCTCTCTCTCTCTCTCTCTCTCTCTCTCTCGCTTCCCCCATCCCTTTTTACTATTAACCCTCACATCTCACAAGTTCTTATTTCAACTTTCACAGTACTTCACCACCCGCATTCTCAGAAGCAGCTTCTTGCAAATGACAGCAAAATGCTTCTTTTTTCTGTTATTTTCCCATTCTTATTTGTTGTATATCATTCATGTGAATTCATATTTTCTCTTCTTTCCCTATTTCTTTGTCCTGTATTTTTTAAATTGACTTGGCTGCAGATTGAAACGTAAAAACGGTGTGTTCGTCAAAAAGCTGCCCTTCTTTTGTTTTAACAAATACGTGACCCTTGTGGCCAAAAAGAAACTTTATTGAACTTTACATGAATACACCAGTTAAAAAACCCACGTTATTTTGACAACGAATAGTTTTTTTAATATAAGTATACATAAAACTACATTTATATAAATATACACTAGATCACTGCAGTAAAGCTGTGATTTTACGACTATTTAATCTCAAACCGTCATCTTAAAGAAACTGAAAAAAAAACTCCATTAATCGTGAATATGCTGAAAAAAGAAGTCTGTTTTCATTACTAGAAGCAGAAAAGATGACTTTTATGTTTTGGGACACTGTGTCGTTATGATGTGGAGAACGACAGTAACAGAAAAGATGCAACTGAACGACACGCTGCCACTGATATACATAACGCCAAGAATGAATTATATACAAAACAAGGGATTGTTGAAGCAGTTATCGATGTCCCTGAAGTGGTAGATAAACACAGTGAGGAACATTACCCCTAGCTATTCAGTCAATTTAACAGGAGAAATGAACATGGTCCAAGCTGGTTTTAGACAAGGAAGAGGAACAAAAGATCATATTTTCAATATAATATAAATAATAGAGAAATTCAGAGAATTTAATGTGAATCTATATTTATATTTTATAGACTATTCAAAGGCATTTGATTTTGTACAGCACCAGAAACTTTGGGAAATAATTTTTTAAAATGGAATTTCCAACACATGTGACACAATTAATATCACTGCTGTATATAGGCTAACAGGCAACAGTAGGAATAAATGGTGAAACAACAACTTGGTTTGATATAAAACATTGGGTCCGTCAGGGTTGCATACTGTCGCCTTACTTATTTAACTTGCATACTGAAAATATAATAAGGTCTGTTAGAGAAGATGTAGACAAAGAATATTACGATGCCATAAAAATTGAAGGTTATGAAATAGCAGAGATTAGATATACTATGACACGGTAATACTGTCCACAACACAAAAAGGAATGCAAAACCTAATTATGTCAGTCCGTAAGAATAGTGAAGAGAAAACATTTCTCTTAATGCAAAGAAAACTAAATTGATGACAACTGACAAAACAAATAACACAGCTGAAATATATATCAATGAGAAAAAGTTGAAAGAGGTGGAGAGTTTTGAATATCTTGGATCATTACTAACTAATAAAATATATATAATGAGGGATATTAAAAGGAGAACAGCTATTGCTCTTCAAAAAGTATTTAATTAAAGAAGCTGTTAGAGAAACAAACAGAACTACAAAAACAAGATTTTTAAGGGCATGCATCTTTCCCATGGCAACATATGCCTGTGAGACCTGGACACTTAACAAAACAACTGCAAACACATAAATGCCTTTGAATGTAAATGTTACAGAAGAGTTCTTCAAATACCATGGACACAAAAAAGAACAAATATATCCATACTACAAGAACTTAATATTGAAGAAAGTTGGCTAGTAAGAAAGATCACACAATAATAATATTATAATTAATAATAATATTTTGGACATATTTAAACGTCATAATTTAGAGAAGTCAGTCTTGGAGTGGTACGTAAAAGTAAAAGGAAAAAGTAAGAGAGGAAGACCAAGGCGAAGATGGCTGCAAGACATCGTTGATGATCTGCAAATATATTAATATATTGTTTTTTAACAAAAATTATATACATTTAGAACATTACTCATAAATATCCTGATTTTCGTCTCCATGCTTAGTTTTTTTAGATTTCCATATAGTCTGCAGGATTGCAAAAGCCTGGTTTGCTATTGTAAGTCTGCTATTGATGTCCTCTGTACTGTCTCCATTTTCTACTACTCTACTGCCAAGATATACAAATTCATTGACTTCCTCCACTAACTTGCTATCTACTCTGAGTACATTTCTGTTGCTCACATTTTGCTCAGTTAACATTGTCTTTCCTACGTTGATCTTTAATCCAATGTTGTTTGCATTCTGAGTTAGCTTGTTTATTTTATCTTGCATATCTTTGTGGCTGCTTGATAGTAGGTAAATGTCGGAAAAGTCAAGGTCCTCCAGCACTGTGTCGAGGGTCCATTGTAATCCTCTGCGTTTGTCTGATGTTGCCTCCTTCATTAACCAATCTACTGCCTACTTCACTCCTGTTTTTACCCTAAAGCTGTTGGAGGTATATTCAGATCACTTTGCACTGAAAACCCTCGTATATGGCTTTGATGACATTCACTATCTTATGGTGGAGCCCATGCCATCTTCGAATTTTCCATAGTGCATCTCTATTGACACTGTCAAAGGCTTTCTCAAAATCTATAAACAGTGCATATGTTGTGCTATGCCACTCATTTGCCTGTTCTAATATTTGCTAAGTACAAATATGTGGTCTATGCATGATCTTCCTTTCCTAAATCCTACCTGCTCTTTCCGAAGTTTTCCCTCAAGTGTTGGTACAATTCTGTTGATCATTGATCGGCAAAATATTTTACTGGTGAGTGGCAGTAGGGTAATGCCTCTCCAGTTCCCGCAATCTCTGAGGTTACCCTTCTTTTGTAGCTTTACTATGAGGCCAGTTTTCCACTCCTCTGGAGCTTTTTCTAGATCCCAAATTTGTTGTAGTATCCGGCAGAGTTGTTTTGGTGTTTCTGTTTCTTCTGCTTTCAACATCTTAACAGTCACTTTATCTTCACCTGTTGCCCTGTCTAATTTTAGATTCTTTATTGCCTCCTTTACTTCACTTGTTTTTATTGATCCTGTATTGATGTTTAGTTCCGTTTTTGCTTCAGGTATGTCTATTGTTCCTGTTGCTTGCGTTCTGTTTAGTAGGGTGTTAAAGTGTTCTCTCCATCTTTCAATTTTTGTCCCTAATGTGTTCTTATTGCACTCTCACATCGTGTGCTGAAGTTACCTATCATCTGCTTTGTGATTTCCTATATGGTTTTCATGCCATTTGCATAATGTTGCTTTCTCTGCTGCTTCTGCTAAGTTGTCATAGTCATCATCATCATCATCAGGTGCCGTGCCGACTGGCGTTGGCTATTATGCTTCTCCAGAGTACACGATCCTTTATGCAGGCCATCAGTTCAGTTGGTGATCTCCTCTCACACCATCCCGTCAGACTGTCCAGTATCATTTCTCTTGGTCTTCCTCTTGATCTTCTTCCTTCTATTTTTCCTGTTGTTATAATATTTTCAATGCCCCCTCTTCTCATTGCATGTCCTATGAAAGTACATTGTCTCTCTCTTATCTTTCTGACAAGGTTTTTTGTCTCTCCAGCTCTTCTCATACATTCTTCATTAGTTATTTTTGCTGTAAAGGGGATTCGCAACATTCTTCTAATAAACCACATTTCTGCTGCTTCCAATGATTTTTGTGCAGACTTGCCTATTGTCCATGATTCACTTCCATATAACAAGATAGGTTCAATATAGCATTTTAGGACTCGTTTTCTAACATTCATTGATAAAGATGTGTTAGCTAATATGTTTCTCATTCTCTGAAATGCAGTCTTTGCTTGGTCTATTCTGTTCCTAATTTCTGTTTTGCATTTCCCATCTGAAGTTATTACTGCTCCAAGGTATTTGAATTTCTGCACCTGCTTTAGAATGGTTCCGTTTAATTTTATACTGCATGCTGGTCATAGTATTGACGTTTATCTTGACGGCATGATTCCTTCACTTCTTTGTCTTTTTGTGCACAATTACTTAAAACTTGTTTTTTTTAGCCTTTGTGATTTGGTTTTGAGTAATTTTTTTATTGATTTACTCTCTTTGCTTTATCTTTTCCCATGTGGTCTTGCTTATCCATTCCTCTTTTCTCCGTTTCGGATATCCCAGAACCTCTTTTGCAGTTTCCTGTGGTGTTTCATTAACACATATAAATATAGGCATTTCTGCTTCGTCTTGTAGGATACTGAAGTGGCTCTTAAGTACTATTGAGAATTCATTCCTTGTTTGCTAGTCTTTCAGTTTTGCTGTATCAAGTGCCTTTCTGTATTCCCCGATGTTGGCTTTCCTTAATTTTAGTCTTATTTTCGCTACAAGAAGGTTGTGATCACTTCCTACATCTGCTCCTTTCCTTCCTCGCACATCTTGGAGTGACCTTTTCCACTTGTTGTTTATTAGTATGTGCTCGATTTAGTTTTCTGTCGTTTTATCTGGGGACATCTAAGTCACTTTATGGGTGTTTTTATGTTGGAAAATTGTCCCTCCGATGGTCATCATGTTTTCTTCACAGAAACTGCACATTCTTTCTCCATTTTCATTTATTTATCCAATTCCTTCTCCCCATGATTCTTCTTCTATCTTCATTTCAATCACCTACTTTTGCATTGAAGACGCCCAAGATGAGTATCATATCATGCTTTGGTATTGTTTCTACTGCGGCTTGGAGCCTGTTGTAAAAATCTTCTTTTAATTCCTCTTCAGCTGCTTCTGTTGGTGCATAACAAACTATAATAGACAGCTTCGTGAATCTTGAGTTGAAGCGCGCATATAATAATCTCTCATTTATAGGAGTCCATTTCAGCAATGCTCTTTATGCTTCTTTTGTAATCTTTTTTAATCAGTGTAACTCCTCCTTCATGATTATCTTCTTTACCTGACCATATTATTGTCTCTTCTGTGTGCTGTGTTGTTAATTTCCTTCTGCCTTGTCCTGTCCATCTTGCCTCTTGTATTCCTAATATGTCTATTTTATGTTTATATATATATATATACTATGTCATCATTTCCTTGATGGTTTGTGCTAGTTTTCCAGTCTGATTAAGTGTTCTTACATTCCAGCTGCCTATCTGCATCTTGTGTTTAGGTTCCAAGGAGATCTGCAATTGAGCTGGGGACCTCTAGCAGCTGGCTTTCATCCACAACCTTTCCAACTCTAGGCTGGATGGGAAACCATCTCTCACTCAGGAGGAATACACTGATATCCAAAACAAATTGAGGTCTTCCGGTGAGAAAGTCCAATTCTAGATTAATCTGGTGCAATGAAAACCACGGTGTCACGCATTACTGTTTCTGAGACCCACCAAGAATACAGGCTCAAACCCTGCGATACTCTGAACCTTTTGTGGTCCTCTCGTGGATCTCGTGTGGTCCTTTCGGGGACTAAAGGGGGACCAAGGGACCTATCGAGGATCAGAAGAGTAAATTCAGTAGGATCACGGGGCGGTCTTGGTGGTAGAAGCGAACAAAGAAGAAGGAGAAGAAGAAGAAGGCGAAGAAGACGGCGAAGAAGAAGAAGAAGAAGATTCACAACCTTCATGAACTCAGTTTCCTGATAAGCATTTCTCCTTCCACCTGCATTTTTTCCCCTTGCTTCTGTTTCTGTAGCAGTCTGATGCGTTTTTTTTTTAACCGGATAGGCTTGCTGGCCCTATGCCGAACACTCCTTAGTCCCCTTTTACAATCATGCGTGGTAGGGCACATTGGTGCTAGTCTTTATTTCCCAGGCATGTGCCCAGGTCCCGGGTACCACACGGGATATATATATATATATCTTATATCCTTCCCGTGCCGTTAAACGTCACATAAGGCTCGCAAAGTAGTTCGCCAATTTTTCCTCTCTTCGGCGAATCTTTCAACCTCATCAAAGGATTTTATGCCTGTTAATTTGGCCTCTCTTAATAATGTCCTCTTCAGAGTTTCACGCGGTCTGCCTCTTTTTCTTTGGCCTTTTGTGTTCCACTTGATAGCTTGTTTTTGGTATTCTCTAATCATTTCTTCTCATCAAGTGACCAACATATGTCCATCTCCTTATCCTGATCACCCATGAGACTGGTTGTTGTTCAGTCATCTGTCTTATCTCTGCAGCATTTTTTCATTATGAAGTCTATTGTAATCCCAAAAAGTAAAGGAGATAGTATACATCCTTGTTTCACACCTGTTTCAATCTGGAACCATTCACTCATCCCTTCTTCTGTCTTGACTGCACAAACATATCCATTGTATAAGTCCCTAATGATGTTGACAATTTTAGATGGTATTCCATATATACTTAAAATTCTCCATAATGAATCTCTGTGTATGCTATCAAATGCCTTTTTAAAATCTATGAAGTTCAGTATTAATGGTTTCTGCTTTTCAATATGTTCTTCAAGTATTATTCTGAGAGTAAAGATCTGGTCGAGACAGCTTCTCCCTTTTCGAAATCCTGCTTGTTCTTCTCTCATTGCAGTATCCACTATATCTGTGAGTCTATTCAAAATGACCTTGCAAAATACTTTTGACACAACTGATATTAAGGTTACTCCTCCCCAGTTGTTACAGTCACTAAGGTTGCCCTTTTTTTGGTATTTTAACAATGATTCCTTTCTTCCAATTAGAAGGGACCTTTTCTTCTTTCCAAATCTTGTTAAACATTCTCTGTAGTTGTCTCATGTTGTCACTATTGATAGCTTTTAGCATTTCGGCTGTTATTTCATCTTCACCTGCAGCTTTGTTGTTAGCCATTAAATTCACTGCTGTTTCAATTTCATGCAATTTAATTTCATCTAGGTTGACATTTAGTTGTGAGGCTGGTAAGTCAGTTTCAAGGTTTAACAATTCTTTTGGTTGTGGTCGACTGAATATTTCTTGGAAGTGTTCAGCCCATCTTTGCTTTTGGTCTTTATTTGATGTTAATAGTGTTCCAGTTTTGCTAAGGATTGGTCTTTCTTTAGATGTAATAGTACCTGTTAGCCTCTTTTGTATGTTATATAAAGTTTTGCTGTCTCCTGTTTTTGCTGCTTTTTCTGCCTCTTTCGCCATATTGTCTATGTATTCTCTTTTATCCCTTCTCTCTCTCTGAACCTTAAGTGCCCAGGGCACATGGGGCTTCCACAAATGCCTGTCCTTCGCCTTTTTTTCTGCTCTTGCCCAGGTGAGCCCTCTATTGCTCAACATCCTTTCTGTTGTTCTTCTCCATGTCTCTTTTGGTCTACCCTTACTTCTGTTCCCCTGTTCGCCATATTGTCTATGAATTCCCTTTTATCCCTTCTAGCTGAACTTTTTACTTTCTTGTCTATTTCTTTGTATTTTGCTTTTGCCAAATCTCTTTCATGATCTGTTTTTGCATTCAACATGTCTAATTTGACTGCTCGTCTTTCATGTATATGCTTCCATGTTTTATCTGATATCCATGCTTTTCTATTTGGTTTTTCCAGTCCAGCGCTTACTTTTGCTGCTGTGATTATGGCTGTGCTGTAAGAATTCCATAACTCATCTATACCTATCTCCTCAACTTCACTGGGTGTTTTGGAATGATTGGCAAGTTCCTGATTGAAATTAATGTTAGTATTTTCTTCTTGTAGGCTGTGGCTGTTTATCTTTCTGTGTACTGATTTCTTGTGTTGACTTTTCAATTTTAGTTTTATTTTCCCTATGCACAGGTTGTGATCACTGTTGACATCTGCACCCCTATAAGCCCTTACATCCATGAGAGATTTTCTGTATTGCTTTCTAATACAAAAATGGTCTATCTGGTTTCTAGTTCTATCATCTGGAGATATCCACGTTGTTTTATGTATCTCTTTGTGTGGGAATATTGTGCCTCCAATGACCATGCCCTCTGTTAGACATACTTCAATTAATCTTTCTCCATTCTGATTAGCCATGTCAATTCCTTCTTTCCCCATCACTTTTTCAACGTCGGTATTATCCTTCCCTACCTTATCATTGAAGTCCCCCATAGCAATTAGGATGTCGTGTTTAGGGACTTTGTTGATGATTTGTTGTAGTTGGTGATAGAAGTCGTCTTTCACATCATCATCTGCATCATTCATGGGTGCATAATACTGTATTATTGTCATTCTTCCGTGTCGTAGGTTGTATCGTGCTCTTATTATACGACTGTTCACTGGTTCCCATTCTACAAGGCTCTTTGCAGCTACATTTGACATAATAATGCCCACTCCGTCCCGGATTTTACCGTCATTTCTGTCTGAATGTATTATTAACTTACCGTTTTCCGCCGATCTTTTACCTGCTTCTGGCCATCGCATTTCGCTGATGCCCAGTATGTCTAGATGGTATCTCTCCATTTCTTTGATGACCTGAGTAGTTTTTATTGGTGCTGCCATCGTTCTCACATTCCAGAATCCAATCCTTGTCACATGTTTGGGGCCGACGAATGAGCTCTTCAGAGTTGGCATCCCTGATGCTCGGTTGGCTTCTTTGCGAGTTTCCATAACGATATCTTTTTTTCCCATCTGGAGTTGCCTCTAGATAGGTCCCAGGATAAGGTTGTTAGCCTTATGCCCAACTCCCGGTAAATGATATGTAACAGATCAAGCGGAATTCCGCTGATTTCTGCATGCCGGCGAGAGCGTTTTAAAAACGACAGCCATCTTGCACGTATATATATATATATATATATATATATATATATATATATATATATATATATATATATATATATATATCTGAACCTTAAGTGCCCAGGGCACATGGGGCTTCCGCAAAGGTTTTCCACAAATGCCTGTCCTTTGCCTTTTTTTCTGCTCTTGCCCAGGTGAGTCCTCTATTGCTCAACATCCTTTCTGTTGTTCTTCTCCGTGTCTCTTTTGGTCTACCCTTACTTCTGCTCCCCTGTGGTGTCCATCTTAGTGCTATTTTTGGTAGTGAGTTGTCAGTCATTCGGAGCACATGACCCAACCATCGCCAGCGTCTTGCCTCAATAATTGTTGTCAGTGGTTTCATCTGCATTTCTGCCAACAAGATGTTATTTCTTATGGTGTTTGGCCAAAATATTTTTCTAATTCTTCGTAAACATTTAGTCTGGAAAGAATTCAACTTGTTTTCTATGGTTTTGGTGATTTTCCAGCATTCACTTCCATAGAGTAGTACACTTAGAACATTACTCTTAAATATCCTGATTTTCATATTTATGCTTAGTTTTTTTTTAATTTCCATATAGTCTGCAGCATTGCAAAAGCCTGGTTTGCTCTAGTAAGTCTGCTGTTGATGTCCTCTGTGCTGTCTCCATTTTCTACTATTCTGCTGCCAAGGTATACAAATTCGTTGACCTCCTCCATTAACTTGTTATCTACTCTGAGTACATTTCTGTTGTCCACATTTTGCTTCATTAACATTGTCTTTCCTACGTTGATCTTTAGTCCTATGTTGTTTGCATTCTGAGTTAGCTTGTTTATTTTATCTTGCATATCTTTGTGACTGCTTGATAATAGACAAATGTCGTCCGCAAAGTCAAGGTCCTCCAGCACTGTGTCAAGGGTCTATTGTAATCCTCTGCGTTTGTTTGATGTTGCCTCCTTCATTAACCAGTCTACTGCCAAGATAAATAATGTTGGTGATAGTACACATCCCTACTTCACTCCTGTTTGTACCCTAAAGCTGCTGGAGGTATGTTCTCCACAGATCACTTTGCACTGAAAACCCTCATATAGGGCTTTGATTATATTTACTATCTTATGGAGGATGCCATGCCATCTTATGATTTTCCACAGTGCATCTCTGTTGACACTGTCAAAGGCTTTCTCAAAATCTATAAACAATGCATATGTTGTGCTATGCCACTCATTTGCCTGTTCTAATATTTGTCTAAGTACAAATATGTGGTCTATGCATGATCTTCCTTTCCTAAATCTTGCCTGCTCTTTCCGAAGTTTTCCCTCAAGTGTTGGTACAATTCTGTTGATGATTATTCTGCAAAATACTTTACTGGTGAGTGGCAGTAGGGTAATGCCTCTCCAGTTCCCGCAATCTCTGAGGTCACCCTTCTTTGGTAGTTTTACTATAAGGCCAGTTTTCCACTCCTCTGGGGCTTTTTCTAAATCCCAAATTTGTTGTAATATCCGGCAAAGTTGTTTTGGTGTTTCTATTTCTTCTGCTTTCAACATCTCAGCAGTCACTTCATCTTCACATGGTGCCCTGTCTGATTTTAGATTCTTTATCGCCTCCTTTACTTCACTTATTGTTACTGGTCCTGTATTGATGTTTAGTTCCGTTTTTGCTTCAGGTATGTCTATTGTTTGTGCTGCTTGTGTTCTGTTTAGTAGGGTGTTAAAGTGTTCCCTCCATCTTTCAATTTTTTCTCTTTCTCCACTGACCAGTTGTCCATTTTGTGTCCTTACTGCACTTTCACATCTTGTGTTGAAGTTACCTGTCATCTGCTTTGTGATTTTATATATGGTTTTCATATCATTTGTATATGCTGCTTTCTCTGCTGCGTCTGCTAAGTTGTCATAGTATTGACGTTTATCTTGACGGCATGATTCCTTCACTTCTTTGTCTTTTTGTGCATAATTACTTAAAACTTGTTCTTTAAGCCTTTGTGATTTGGTGTTCAGTAATTTTTTCTTGATTTCCTTTCTTTGCTCTATCTTATCCTATGTGGTCTTGCTTATCCATTCCTCTTTTCTCCGTTTCCGATATCCCAGCACCTCTTTTGCTGTTTCCTGTAGTGTTTTATTGAACTCTAGTATATATATATATATATATATATATATATATATATATATATATATATATATGCGAACCCACTTAATATCACATTACTTTATATCGCAACCTGGATATTGTCACAGAAATTTGTATCCCCGGCCAACTCCCATCAGTAATTAATGGGCTTTACTCCCATTAATATCAGCCCGCTTATTCCCGCAGATCAGTTACTGACACAGTATTTTTGCACTAGGAGGAGTTAAAGACCCCGCCTTGTATCACACACTGAGCGAGTACAAGCTATAAACATCCCAGAAAGCGTTATCATCTTCGCCATTCATCAAAGAAGAGGCCGGCCGTTTGATCACCCAGTACCTGCCGGATCAACCTTTTGAACATGTGGGCATCAAAACTCGGGTGGTGGGAATGAAAGGCTTACCTCAGCCGGCCTTTTGTGATTAAAATCTGGCTTCTTTCGGGTCATTGTCTCTTATCAAAACGTGGCCGGCGTTAAGTTGGCAACGCAAGTAGATAGATGGTCGTTCTCGAATCGTATAACCGAGAAGTTCTCTCTGATTCTCGTTGTGATAGATAATGGCTACTAAAAACAAACTTGATGATCTTGATTTGAGCACTAAAATGGATATTCTGAAGGAAGTTGATGAAGAACTTACACAGCGGATAAATTTGAAATTGACATTTCAGCTGTATCGAAATTAGTTAAAAACCGAGACAAAACTGAGCGACACTTTCACTCGTCTTTAGTTAAGTCACACTGTAAGCGAAGGCTTGGATATTGAGTGTGCTCTGCTAAAATGGTTCAAGCAGACGCGTTCTGCACAGTTGCCTGTGTGCGGTCCTATATTGGTGGAAATCGCAGAACGTTTTGCGAAAGAAATGGATACACCTGATTGGAAGTGTTCGAATGGCTTTCTTGAGCGCTTAAAAAACCGCTACAACATAACATTTACGGTCGCTTCAGATGAAGCGGCCCGAGTTTATACTGATGTCATTAATTAATGATTGGATTTCTCGCTTGCCAAAAATTTTGGATACTTACAGCTCAGATGACATTTTTAACCTGGATGGAACAGGCGCTTTTATAAACTGCCATCGAACAACAATTAGTGCTTTCGTGGTTAGAAGTGCCACGGTGGCAAAAGAACTGAAGATCGCTTATTAGATGTAACATGTCTAACATGTCTGATTAATAAACCAGTTATCAGTACACAACGCAAAACCACGCATTTTTAAAAAACTATTGCTGGCAAGTTAGATGCTGCTTGATTTTAGTGCCATCTATACTGTAAGATTAAGACTTACTACATTTTGTGATTAATATATTTTGTGATATTTTAATATTTCTTGTGATTAGTACATTGTGTGTCCGATGATGATAGCTTTGGATGTTTGTTATGTATTTAATGTAGGACGGACGGACACACACACTGGCATAGTAATGGACCCCGCTTAATGTCAGTTCTTCTTAATGTAACCATATTTTGACGGTCCGGACAATGTGACATTAAGCGGGTTCTGTAGTATATATATATATATATATATATATATATATATATATAGTGTGTGTGTGTGCACGTTCCGATGGTATAAAAGGAGGACGTATATCGATATAAAGAAAATAAAACAACTAAAGAAGCTGTGGAAAGAAACAGAGAACTACAAAAATAAGATTTTTAAGGGCATAAATACATCTTTCCCCCCGTGTGGTACCCGGGATCTGCAAAGAATAGGACTACTGTACCCTACCACGCATGATCGTAAAAGGCGACTAAGGAGGGTTCAGCATAGGGCCAGCAACCCTATCTGGTAAAAAAACTATCAGACTGCTACAGAAACGGAAGCAAGGGAAAAAGCAAATGCAGGTGGAAGGAGAAATGCGTATCAGGAAACTGAGCCCATGAAGGTTGTGGATGAAAGGCAGCCACTGGAAGTCCCCAGCCCGACTGCAGACCTCCTGGAACCTAAACATAAGATGCAGATAGGCAGCTGGAATGTAAGAACACTAAACCAGACTGGAAAACTAGCACAAACCATCAAGGAAATGCACAGATACAAACTAGACATACTAGGAATACAAGAAGCAAGATGGACAGGACAAGGCAGAAGGAAATTAACAACACAGCACACAGAAGAGACAATAATATGGTCAGGTAAAGAAGATCTTCATGAAGGAGGAGTAGCATTGATTATAACAAAACAAGCATCAAGAGCATTGCTGAAATGGACCCCAATAAATGAGAGATTATTATATGCACGGTTCAACTCAAGATTCACGAAGCTGTCTATTATAGTTTGTTATGCACCAACAGAAGCAGCTGAAGAGGAATTAAAAGAAGATTTTTACAACAGCCTCCAAGCCACAGTAGAAACAATACCCAAGCATGATATGCTACTCATCTTGGGCGACTTCAATGCAAAAGTAGGTGAAGGAAATGAAGATAGAAGAAGAATCATGGGAAGAGAAGGAATCGGAGAAATAAATGAAAATAGAGAAAGAATGTGCAGTTTCTGTGAATAAAACACGATGACCATCGGAGGGACAATTTTCCAACACAAAAACATCCATAAGGTGACTTGGAGGTCACCAGATAAAACCACAGAAAACCAAATTGATCACATACTAATAAACAACAAATGGAAACGGTCACTACAAGATGTGCGAGCAAGGAAAGGAGCAGATGTAGGAAGTGATCACAACCTTCTTGTAGCAAAAATAAAACTAAAATTAAGGAAAGCCAAAATCGGAGAACACAGAAAGATACATTTTGATACAAGAAAACTGATAGACCAGCAAACAAGAAATGAATTCTCAATAGTACTTAAGAACGCTTCAGTGTCCTACAAGACGAAGCAGAAATGTCCATATTAGAGTTCAATAAAACACTACAGGATACAGCAAAAGAGGTGCTGGGATATCGGAAAAGGAGAAAAGAGGAATGGATAAGCGAGAACACATGGGAAAAGATAGAGCAAAGAAAAGAAATCAAGGGAAAATTACTGAACACCAAATCACAACGGCTTAAAAAACGAGTTTTAAGTAATTATGCACAAAAAGACAAAGAAGTGAAGGAATCATGCCGTCAAGATAAACGTCAATATTATGACAACTTAGCAGAAACAGCAGAGAAAGCAGCATATACAAATGACATGAAAACCATATATAAAATCACAAAGCAGATGACAGGTAACTTCAACACAAGATGTGAAAGTGCAGTAAGAACACAAAATGGACAACTGGTCAGTGGAGAAAGAGAAAAAATTGAAAGATGGAGGGAACACTTTAACACCCTACTAAACAGAACACAAGCAGCACAAACAATAGACATACCTGAAGCAAAAACGGAACTAAACATCAATACAGGACCAATAACAATAAATGAAGTAAAGGAGGCGATAAAGAAGCTAAAATCAGACAGGGCATCAGGTGAAGATGAAGTGACTGCTGAGATGTTGAAAGCAGAAGAAATAGAAACACCAAAACAACTTTGCCGGATATTACAACAAATTTGGGATTTAGAAAAAGCCCCAGAGGAGTGGAAAACTGGTCTTATAGTAAAACTACCAAAGAAGGGTGACCTCAGAGATTGCGGGAACTGGAGAGGCATTACCCTACTGCCACTCACCAGTAAAGTATTTTGCAGAATAATCATCAACAGAATTGTACCAACACTTGAGGGAAAACTTCGGAAAGAGCAGACAGGATTTAGGAAAGGAAGATCATGCATAGACCACATATTTATAGTTAGACAAATATTAGAACAGGCAAATGAGTGGCATAGCACAACATATGCATTATTCATAGATTTTGAGAAAGCCTTTGACAGTATCAACAGAGATGCACTGTGGAAAATCCTAAGATGGCATGGCCTCCCCCATAAAATAGTTAATGGAATCAAAGCCCTATACGAGGGTTTTCAGTGCAAAGTTATCTGTGGAGAACATACCTCCAGAAGCTTTAGGGTAGAAACAGGAGTAAAACAGGGATGTGTACTATCACCAACATTATTTATTTTGGCAGTAGACTGGTTAATGAAGGAGGCAACATCAGACAAACGCAGAGGATTACAATGGACCCTTGACACAGTGCTGGAGGACCTTGACTTTGCGGACGACATTTGTCTATTATCAAGCAGTCACAAAGATATGCAAGATAAAATAAACAAGCTAACTCAGAATGCAAACAACATAGGACTAAAGATCAACGTAGGAAAGACAAAGTTAATGAAGCAAAATGTGAACAACAGAAATGTACTCAGAGTAGATAACAAGTTAGTGGAGGAGGTCAACGAATTTGTATACCTTGGCAGCAGAGTAGTAGAAAATGGAGACAGCACAGAGGACATCAACAGCAGACTTACTAGAGCAAACCAGGCTTTTGCAATGCTGCAGAATATATGGAAATCAAAAAAACTAAGCATAAATATGAAAATCAGGATATTTAAGAGTAATGTTCTAAGTGTACTACTCTATGGAAGTGAATGCTGGAAAATCACCAAAACCATAGAAAACAAGTTGAATTCTTTCCAGACTAAATGTTTACGAAGAATTAGAAAAATATTTTGGCCAAACACCATAAGAAATAACATCTTATTAGCAGAAATGCAGATGAAACCACTGACAACAATTATTGAGGAAAGACGCTGGCGATGGTTGGGACATGTGCTCCGAATGACTGACAACTCACTACCAAAAATAGCACTAAGATGGACACCACAGGGGAACAGAAGTAAGGGTAGACCAAAAGAGACACGGAGAAGAACAACAGAAAGGATGTTAAGCAATAGAGGACTCACCTGGGCAAGAGCAGAAAAAAGGCGAAGGACAGGCATTTGTGGAAAACCCTTGCGGAAGCCCCATGTGCCCTGGGCACTTAAGGTTCAGAGAGAGAGAAATACATCTTTCCCACCGCAACATATGCATATGAGAACTTGACATTTAACAAAACAGCTGCGAAACACATAAATGCCTTTAAATGTTACAGAAGAGTTCTTCAAATATCATGGACACAACCAAAAAAAAAAAAGAACAAATATATCCATACTACAAGAACTTACTATTGAAGGTTGGCTAGTAAAAAAGATTAACCAGAGAAAACGTAAGTTTTTTGGACTTATTATACGTCATGAGAATTTAGAGAAGACCGTAATGGAAGTGTACATAGTGGGAAAAAGAAAGAGAGGAAGACCAAGGCAAAGATGGCTGCAAGACATCGTTGATGGTCTGTAAATGGATGCATCAGCAGTAAGACATATTGCTTACAACCGAGAGACCTACAAGAGATATGTTAGGCAGGCAAAGTTCCGCAAGAGACATGAAAATGACTGACTGGTACTGGATTCAAGTTCCAGCGGGGAGATTTTTTTCTGGTACACACCAAAGGGGGACCGGCTAGTGTAGTGAGTAGAGCACTTGTCTAGCAACCGAATGGTCATGGGATAGAATTACCAGCTGAGTGGGATTTTTTCCCGGCCAACCGGGACTTATATAATGTATATAATACATATACATATATACTATACATATATACTATATAATTAGGCCACTTCCTTTAGTATGCGATTGATTTATGTATGTGCTCAGTGTTCTGTGTTCTGCTTTTCTGGGCATTAGTAATTTTACTGTTCTCCTTTTTTTGGACACTGGGAAATGGCGCCCTAAGGAAGAGAATGGATGGGGCGTTTCTGAAAAAGGAAGCATAAAGATGTAGCGTTTATGATGATGACTGGAGGGAGAGATCTAGCGGGCGGAGATCTAAGAAGGTTAATAACCTTTGTAATACAGAGTTTTTTTTTGTTCTGATTTTCGTGATTCTTTTAGAAACACACGAACAAACTTTTCTTCTCATCTGTGATGATGAAAGAAAAACATTTTTTAATCAAACACAAAACCCCTAACAAATCCTTGTAGGACCATTCTAATTCCTCATTCATTCATTCATTCATTTGCACGTCCCTTGCGGAACTTTGCCTCCCTAACAGCACTCCTGTAGGCCTCTTGGTTGTGAGCAAGATGGCCTGCTGCTGATGCATCCATTTGCAGATCATCAACGATGTCTTGCAACCATCTTCGCCTTGGTCTTCCTCTCTTTCTTTTTTCCCATTATGTACCCTTCCAAGATGGTCTTCTCTAGAATATTATGATGTTTAATGTGTCCAAAATATTTAAGTTTTCTCACTTTAATCCTCTTTACTAGACAGCCTTCTTCAATATTAAGTTCTTGTAGTAATGATATATTTGTTCTTTTTTGTGTCCATGTTATTTGAAGAACTCTTCTGTAGCATTTACATTCAAAGGCATTTATGTGTTTCTCAGCTGTTTTGTTAAGTGTCCAGGTCTCACAGGTATATGTTGCGATGGGAAAGATGCGTGCCCTTAAAAATCTTATTTTTGTAGTTCTGTCTGTTCCTCTCCACAGATTCTTTAGTTGTTTTACTTTCTGAAGAGCAATAGATGTATTCCTTTTAATTTCCCTCAGTGATTCTCCATTATTAGTTAGCAGTGATCCAAGATATTCAAAACTCCCCACTTCTTCCAGTTTTTCCTCATTGATACATATATCAGCTGCCTTGTTTGTTTTGTCAGTTGTCATCAATTTAGTTTTTCTTCGCTGTTCTTACGGACTGACATAATTAGTTTTTCCATTCTTTTTCTTATTCCTACATACTCGTATTTTATTGTATACAATGTGTGGATGTAGACTAATTTACTAGTGTGAGGACTGAGCCATCAGAAGACTACTAAAATTCAGTTCTCATCACTTTAATTGGGGCCCCCATATTGCGTCTATATATATATTTATATTAAATGTAACAGAGCCGTTGAAAAAAAATTAACTGATCAATCTAAATACTTTTCGTCACCGAAAATTCAAGTAATAATCATTAATTTAATGACGTTCACTTAAAATTGCAATTAAAAATACATTTTAAATTCTTGTTTGCAAAATAGTATACCGTCGTAAAAATGTACAGTGAATATTAGTTAGTTGACTAAAAGGATTTTTGATTATTTTTGCCATGTTCACTTTTACATTCATACAAGTATCAAGTACGATCCAAACTATGGTTTCAGACTACGAACTAGACCATCTTTACAAACCACGAAACAAACTATCTTTGCAAAATACAAATCAAACTGTTGTCCCAAGCTGCGAATTAAATTATCGCTCTCACCGATGTCTTTGGTCATAATGATTTGCGCAAATTAGCTAAAAGTGGACTTTTTTTCTGTTCAACCACTCTGCCTGCAGATGTAGTCTCTCATATGAATATCAATTTTTTGCAGAACACACATTGACATCTGGGTGTGCATGGTACTCTAATATACATCGCTTTACAGACAAACTTGCCTCGTTTTCAAAGTTGTCCTTAGCTCAGTATTCTGACTGCTGTCTGTTTAAATAGAAAATCTTATTACATAATTTGGTAAGACTATTGTTATTATTACATTATATTATTATGAACGCATATGAATTTCTCGAACTTCTGTTACAGAATAACTCCCCTCCCCAAAAGTAGAGATTTGCTCCCAGTAGGGTCCATAACTAAACATTATTTGGAAGCCTCTTGCAAGAAAATATGCAAAACAGGAAAAATAACATTCCATCACATTATACGTACAATATGGTACAATTCTACATGTGAAGAAAAAAAATATACATACATTATATAGAACATTTGAGCTCCTTACAACCCTATATAAGAATAGAGTCAGGAATAGACTGGATTGTCTCCAACATGTCAGAACACTAACTTTTCTAGTGTCAAATTGTGAGTAGCTTGATTGTGGTATAATGAATCCAGCTCACTGCAATTTTCTTTTAAATTAAATGGCAGAAAAGCTGGTACATGAAGCTTGAAAAACATTGGTAAAACAAATGAACGTGGCTAAGATATTTATAATGAATCATGCATGAAAAAAAGCCACCTCTGAAATGGCCAATGTAATAGATTTATTACAAGACCTGCAAAGTCTCTTGGATAAAGTCGCTAAAGGAAGTGAACAGAAAGGCCTTACTTTAAACATCAAAAAGACAGAGACTATGGTTATATCCAAGAAACAGAATCCACCAGCATGCAGTATTAAATTAAACGGAACCATTCTAAAGCAGGTGCAGAAATTCAAATACCTTGGAGCAGTAATAACTTCAGATGGGAAATGCAGAACAGAAATTATGAGCAGAATAGGCCACGCAAAGACTGCATTTCAGAGAATGAGAAATATATTATCCAAAACATCCTTATCAATGAATGTTAGAAAAAGAGTCCTAAAATGCTATATTGAACCTATCTTGTTATATGGAAGTGAATCATGGACAATAGGCAGGTCTGCGCAAAAATCATTGGAAGCAGCAGAAATGTGGTTTATTAGAAGAATGTTGCGAATCCCCTGGACAGCATAAATAACTAATGAAGAATGTATGAGAAGAGCTAGAGAGACAACAAATCTTGTCAAAAAGATAAGTGAGAGACAATGTATTTTCATAGGACATGCAATGAGAAGAAGGGGCATTGAAAATTTTATAACAACAGGAAAAACAGAAGGAAGAAGATCAAGAGGAAGACCAAGAGAAATGATACTGGACAGTCTGACGGGATGGTGTGAGAGGAGCTCATCAACAGAGCTGATGGCCTGCATGAAGGATCGTGTACTCTGGAGAAGCATAATAGCCAACGCCAGTCGGCACGCACCTGATGATGATTATGATGATGATGATGATGATGAATAAATTTATCAGAAAACATGTTATATTAGACTCCACAATGCTACAATTGACTGAGACACCGATTATTAAAGAAACTACAGGTAATACAACATACAACAGATGTATGCACATGTATAACAATGTATATGTGTGTGTTCTATCATATTATTGATGAAGATTGAAGATGATTAAGTTTTTCTTTTGATCATAACACATCGAGGTCTCACACGCATTACCACATTCACTAGATCAGAGCAAGTCCGATGAAATGTTCACTGCATTATTTAATTCTGACAAATAAGTTCAAGATGTATTGTCGACAACATCACTTGGATTGAATCACTTAATTATTTGTTCACAATATCAAACTCTATCATATTCTACATACGGCATTTCGGCCATGTTCTCAACTTCAAGATATTCTACATGTGATACTAGGACGATTCTTAACTCTGTTTTCTAATAGATCTACAAAACATGGTCTGCTAATTTCTGGTCTGAAATTTCTTTACTCGAAGTTTCAGAGTAACAAATCTTCTTAATCACTTGAATCATTTGAAACACATCTTCAGTCTAACACTATTTCTGATTCTATATCGTCTCGTTTTCTTTCTTGCTCTTCTGTGTTTCTCTCCCCTCCGCTCTACTTTTTTTTTCCTGATCTGTGTTCCCCTTCTTCTGTTCTTATCTGATTCTTCTATCGTCTGTCTGATCCTCTCTAACAGTCTTCTTCTGCCGTCTCAATCGGCCTTCGCTTACTGACCGTCTTTGGTCGGACGAATTGATCGTCCCTCTATGTCTGCTGTTCCTCTCTGATCGTCTTATTGTCCCTGATTGTCCCTGATTCTCCTTCTGCTGTTCTTCTCTTCTCTGTCTAATTCTGACGATACCCTTCACTTGTCCGCTAGCCTCTGGACTTCCTCTTTTTGGGGGCTCCTTCCTTCTCGTGCCCTTTGCTTTGACGTCTGGACCGGTCTCTATTCACTGACCGTCCTTGTTAATCCGTCTTCGGGCTCCGTTCTCTCCAACCGCCCCGTGATTTATATGTCGTAAGTCAATTGTCCAATAGGCCACGCCTCTAAATATTTAACTGATCAGCTGGCCGAGTTGGTCACTCCTTTATTTAAAGCCCATGAAGGCTGTGGATGAAAGCCAGCCACTGGAAGTCTCCAGCCCGACTACAGACCTCCTGGAACCTAAACACAAGATGCAGATAGGCAGCTGAAAATTAAGAACACTTAATCAGACTGGAAAACTAGCACAAACCATCAAGGAAATGATGACATAGTATATATATAGACATAAAATAGACATATTAGGAATACAAGAGGCAAGATGGACAGGACAAGGCAGAAGGAAATTAACAACACAGCACACAGAAGAGGTAAAGAAGATAATCGTGAAGGTGGAGTTACACTGATTAAAAAAGATTACAAAAGAAGCATAAAGAGCATTGCTGAAATGGACTCCTATAAATGAGAGATTATTATATGCGCGCTTCAACTCAAGATTCACGAAGCTGTCTATTATAGTTTGTTATGCACCAACAGAAGCAGCTGAAGAGGAATTAAAAGAAGATTTTTACAACAGGCTCCAAGCCGCAGTAGAAACAATATCCAAGCATGATATGATACTCATCTTGGGCGACTTCAATGCAAAAGTAGGTGATTGAAATTAAGATAGAAGAAGAATCATGGGAAGAGAAGGAATCGGAGAAATAAATGACAATGGAGAAACGACTGTGCAGTTTCTGTGAGGAAAACATGATGACCATCAGAGGGACATTTCCCAACATAAAAACATCCATAAAGTGACTTGGAGGCCCCTAGATAAAACCACATAAAACCAAATAGATCACATACTAATAAACAAGTGGAAACGGTCACTCCAAGATGTGCGGGCAAGGAAAGGAGCAGATGTATGAAGTGATCACAACCTTCTGACAGCAAAAATAAAAATTAAAATTAAGGAAAGCCAAAATCAGAGAACACAGAAAGACACGCTTTGATACAGCAAAACTGAAAGACTAACAAACAAGGAATGAATTCTCAATAATACTTAAGAACCGCTTCAGTGTCCTACAAGACGAAGCAGAAATGTCCATACTAGAGTTCAGTAAAACACTACAGGAAACAGCAAAAGAGGTGCTGTGATGTCGGAAACGGAGAAAAGAGAAATGGATAAGCAAGACCACATGGGATAAGACAGAGCAAAGAAAGGAAATCAAGAAAAAATTACTGAACACCAAATCACAAAGGCTAAAAGAATAAGTTTTAAGTAATTATGCACAAAAAGACAAAGAACTGAAGGAATCATGCCGTTAAGATAAATGTCAATACTATGACAACTTTGCTGAAGCAGCAGAGAAAGCAGTATATGCAAATGATATGAAAACAATATACAAAATCACAAAGCAGATGACAGGTAACTTCAGCACAAGATGTGAGAGTGCAGTAAGGACACATAAGGAATAACTGGTCAATGGAGAAAGAGAAAAAACTGAAAGATGAAGGGAACACATTAACATCCTACTAAACAGAACACAAGTAGCACAAACAATAGACATGCCTGGAGCAAAAAACGGAACTAAACATCAATACAGGACCAATTACAACAAATGAACTAAATGAAGCAATAGAGAATCTAAAATCAGACAGGGCATTAGGTGAAAATGAAGTGACTGTTAAGATGTTGAAAGCAGAAGAAACAGAAACACTAAAACAACTTTGCCGGATATTACAACAAATTTGGGATCTAGAAAAAGCTCCAGAGGAGTGGAAAACTGGCCTTATAGTAAAACTACCATAGAAAGGTGACCTCAGAGATTATGGGAACTGGAGAGGCATTACCCTACTGCCACTCACCAGTAAAGTATTTTGCAGAATAATCATCAACAAAATTGCACCAGCACTTGAGGGAAAACTTCGGAAACAGCAGGCAAGATTTAGGAAAGGAAGATCATGCATAGACCACATATTTGTAGTTAGACAAATATTAGAACAGGCAAATGAGTGGCATAGCACAACATATGCATTATTCATAGATTTTGAGGAAGCCTTTGACAGTGTCAAAAGAGATGCACTGTGGAAAATCCTAAGATGGCATGGCATCCTCCATAAGATAGTAAATGTAATCAAAGTCCTATACGAGGGTTTTCAGTGCAAAGTGATCTGTGGAGAACATACCTCCAGCAGCTTTAGGGTACAAACAGGAGTGAAGTAGGGATATGTAGTATCACCAACATTATTTATCTTGGCAGTAGACTAGTTAACGAAGGAGGCAACATCAGACAAACGCAGAGGATTACAATGGACCCTCGACACAGTGCTGGAGTACCTTGACTTTGCGGACAACATTTGTCTACTATCAAGCAGCCACAAAGATATGCAAGATAAAATAAACAAGCTAACTCAGAATGCAAACAACATAGGACTAAAGATCAACGTAGGAAAGACAAAATTAGTGAAGCAAAATGTGAATAACAGAAATGTACTCAGAGTAGATAGCAAGTTAGTGGAGGAGGTCAACGAATTTGTATATCTTGGCAGTAGAGTAGTAGAAAATGGAGACAGCACAGAGGACATCAACAGCAGTCTTACTAGAGCAAACCAGGCATTTGCATTGCTGCAGACTATATGGAAATAAAAAAAACTAAACATGAATTTAAAAAATCAGGATATTTAAGAGTAATGTTCTAAGTGTACTACTCTATGGAAGTGAATGCTGGAAAATCACCAAAACCATAGAAAACAAGTTGAATTCTTTCCAGACTAAATGTTTACGAAGAATTAGAAAAATATTTTGGCCAAACACCATAAGATATAACATCTTGTTGGCAGAAATGCGATGAAGCCACTGACAGCAATTATTGAGGCAAGACGCTGGCGATGGTTGGGACATGTGCTCCGAATGACTGACAACTCACTACCAAAAATAGCACTAAGATGGACACCACAAGGGAACAGAAGTAAGGTAGACCAAAAGAGACATGGAGAAGAACAACAGAAAGGATGTTGAGCAACAGAGGGCTCACCTGGGCAAGAGCAGAAAAAAAAGGCAAAGGACAGGCATTTGTGGAAAACCCTTGCGGAAGCCCATGTGCCCTGGACACTTAATGTTCAGAGAGAGAGAGAGAGAGAGAGAGAGAGAGATTATGCCTACAATATATTCATAATCATATTCATGAATAATAATAATAATAATAATATAATCATTACTTATAACGCCATGCTACATATGCAGGGTTAACATAGCAGTAGCTCAGAAAGGCTGCAAATATGCGTGACTTGTAACGATAAAAGAAAGCATCCATTTTGACAACAAAACCAGTCCAGTCTACAAGAAGAGCCCACAATTTGGACTGACCACTGCTTTATTCAGACACAACAACTTGATTCTGAAAATATTCAGACCAGCAGGATCATTTTGCCTTCGCCAGAGTTAGTATTGATTATGCAGAACTGATACCTTCATGAATGAATATCCAGCACTGTTTTGTAGCTCATAACTTAACTTCAGTCCCAGAAGAATACATTACTCAGGTTGAATGAGACAGCTGTTAGCAATCTACCGTTGACTGCTAAAACTGGCGAACCATAGCCGACCAAGATCCTATTTCACCTCCTGGTAGAGCTCCCTGCAAACAGACAATAGTCGGGCCAAGTGAATAGGGATGAGATAAGAAGGCGAAACAGGTCCTAAAATTAATAAGTTGTTCCTACTTTTGTTTTAAATAGCATTTTATTTTCATGACCTTATTGCAGTGTATATTTTTTAAAGTATGTACCTAAAAATTATTTGTGTGCCACTAGAATAGGCCGAATCGAAGACAGCAGTCGTGCTTATTCACGTGTGACTTTCTCTTGCGTTATCATGTCCGGCGCTAGAGCTGAATATCTATGGACTTGCATTACTACCTTATGTTGCCAACAATATGCATCAATTAAGTCTTTATCTGTAACTTTGGATCAGTACTTCATGTTGACAATATATGTACGAGTTAATTCCATAAAATGACTAGGATATGCATTACACAATGAAAAACTTAAGCTAGCAAACCAGTTTATTTAACAATATGAAGGAGTACGTTTATAACTCACCTACTGCATTATTTTCTCAGCTTTTAATGTGATGGATGAGTTTCATGTTGGGACACAAGTTTCTCAGTATCAGACTGAAAAGTGCTAAGAAGAAGTCTTAGATCTCCACGTTCAATAACTTTCAACCTGTTTCTCTGTTTGGAAAGAATGCTCGTGACTGCACTGAAGTCTTGCGCTACTAAATACGTCGCAATGAAGGCAATAAAATAAATCTGGACTTTGTTCCGCAACGCAGGGTAATGTTCGTAAATGTTTTTCTGTAACCAAAAAATATTGATATGATTTTTAAAAAATTCATTGTCATTTTGAAGTGAAACCAATTCTTCCTGCAGCATTCCCAGTTCCTCATTGGTGATATCAAGGAATAGATTGATCGCCCAATCTGGTATCACCAGTAACAGGAGATCCTGAAATCTATCCGACATGTCCTTATGCAGCTGATCCAGATGCCCAAAACAGATCAGAAGGTCATCATCCTATATCCGTTTCTCTTTGTCCAGTTCAGAAAGACTTGGAAACTAGAAAAGCTCACGGCGAGCAATGTTATATCTGAAAAAGTGTAACTGACAGAAATGTGGAGATGACTGACTTTACTTTAACAATAATTAACTTCATTGCCTTGAAATTACAAATTAACTAGGCTGAACTTTGTGAATAAATCTGACAAGTAAGCAAAGTCATGCTTGATGTTGCTCAGATCATTACATCGAGAAAAATTGGACTATTGGAGAATTCTATTACTGTTTCAAAAAGTGAATAGAAAAGACTCAGGCAATTTCTCTTGGATAACAATCTAACTTCTATATGTAGCAGCAAATATTCAAAATCTTCTTCATTCTCACTGTAGAGCTGTCTAAAAAAAAATCTAGACTTGAGAGCATATATTATGACGCCCCCACTGCCCTCTTTTCTTTCACTGCCCCCTCTACTGATATTTTTTTTTCTTTCATCGCACCTTGGCCCTTTCCAAAGCCCACAGCGGACATTATCACTCACTTTGGGAAACACTGTGCCAGACAGATTTTTGGGACCGGCTTCGTCTTCCCATTGCGATTCATATTCATTTGGTTGCCTGTTTCCATGAGCACCACGTGGAGGTATAATAGAGTCTTGGCCGGCTATTGCTAGCCAACCCTGACATAAGCAGTCAGCTATGTGTTGCTGACCACTTTCCCATTCATCCTGGGTAGTGTGTTTCGGCCCTTTATGTACAAATTAAGTACATAACGTTGGGTCACCAACTGATGTCAATATGTATTTCCAAATCTATAACTTTGGCTCGTCACCTGGTGTCAACATATAAGTCCACATTTACAATTTTAGGTCACCATCAGATGTTATATGTGCGAATTAAATCCATATCAATAACTCTGTATCACCGCCTGATGTCAACATCTAAGTCCGTATCAACAACCCTGGATCACCGCTTGATGTCAACATCTAAGTCCGTATCAACAACCCTGGATTACCGCCTGATGTCAACATCTAAGTCCGTATCAACAACCCTGGATTACCGCCTGATGTCAACATATAAGTCCATATTAACAACCCTGGATTACCGCCTGATGTCAACATCTAAGTCCGTATCAATAACTCTGGATCACCGCCTGATGTCAACATCTAAGTCCATATTAACAACCCTGGATTACCGCCTGATGTCAACATCTAAGTCCATATTAACAACCCTGGATCACCGCCTGATGTCAACATCTAAGTCCATATTAACAACCCTGGATCACCGCCTGATGTCAACATCTAAGTCCATATTAACAACCCTGGATTACCGCCTGATGTCAACATCTAAGTCCGTATCAATAACTCTGGATCACCGCCTGATGTCAACATCTAAGTCCGTATCAACAACCCTGGATTACCGCCTGATGTCAACATCTAAGTCCATATTAACAACCCTGGATCACCGCCTGATGTCAATATATAAGTCCGTATTAACAACCCTGGATTACCGCCTGATGTCAACATCTAAGTCCGTATCAACAACCCTGGATTACCGCCTGATGTCAACATCTAAGTCCATATTAACAACCCTGGATTACCGCCTGATGTCAACATCTAAGTCCGTATCAACAACCCTGGATTACCGCCTGATGTCAACATCTAAGTCCATATTAACAACCCTGGATTACCGCCTGATGTCAATATAAGTCCGTATTAACAACCCTGGATTACCGCCTGATGTCAACATCTAAGTCCGTATCAACAACCCTGGATTACCGCCTGATGTCAACATCTAAGTCCATATTAACAACCCTGGATTACCGCCTGATGTCAACATCTAAGTCCGTATCAACAACCCTGGATTACCGCCTGATGTCAACATCTAAGTCCATATTAACAACCCTGGATTACCGCCTGATGTCAACATCTAAGCCCATATTAACAACCCTGGATTACCGCCTGATGTCAACATCTAAGTCCGTATCAACAACCCTGGATCACCGCCTGATGTCAACATATAATCTCACATCTATAACTTTGGGTTACCACCTGATGTTGTTAACATATGTATGAATTAAGAAAATACGACACATTAAGTCACCTTGTATGAGAAAAGTGACAGTAATGCAGTAGGGCCAAGCAGACTTTTGCGCATACACTCCAATAATCAAGTCTCCATAAACCAGCACTTACCGAGGCAGCTGACGGGTAGTTTAATTTTTTTTTTAAGTATGCCTTTTTTATCAGGCAATTTTTGCAACACTTAACAAAACAGAACTTAAATTATCCTTATTAAATGACATAAAATATGTTACTGGTTCATACGAACACGACTTTCTATTGGATGTTGAGAAGTATTCAGTTGGAGTAAGTGCGCAGGAAGTTCAAGTTTCGTATTTCTCATTTGAAACTGGTTTGCTGCAAAGGTAAGAAAATACTTCCCGGTTAATTTAATTCTCCGAATTTGATATATATTGAAATATACCTCGTTATTTCATGCACGTTCTTTTTTAAACGTTTTTTTTTTTTAGAGGTAAAAACATAGAGGTAAACCCACAAGAGGATATTAGCAATTCGTTACTTGGACAGAGACTCTCTCTCTCTCTCTCTCACTCTCTCTCTCTTTCTCGCCCTGTCTCCTCTCTCTCTCTCCCTCTCTCTCTCTTTCTTTCTCCTTCTTTCTCTCTTCTTCACCAATGATAAAATTGCAACTTTTCATAAAGGCTGCCTTACAGAGATGATGATACCAGTTCTGTGTTGATATAGGATTATATCAGTATGGGATAACAGTACGGTTAAAAATGTAACGAACGAAAAATGAAAAAAGATGGGTAAAAACAGAACATTGCTCACTGCGTCCTATGAACGTGGTTTCGAGATCTAGAAACTTATATATAAACGTATGTATAACATACCTATAATACAGTGCTGTCTGCAACCGCATTAGGTGAAAAATTAGTTTTCTTAAAGTCTTATATATTAACTACCCGTGAATGATGAGAAAGATTTGCATTTTTTAAGTCAATGACTATGGCAGGAAACAGACCAACCAACAGTGAAAGAAATGATAATGAAAAGACGCTTGAGATGGATATGACATATAATGAAAGCCCAGCACTAACTTAACCAGACAGGCTCTCACCTAGAATCCTCAGGGTAAAACGAAACAAGGAAGATCTAGAAACACCTGGCAAAGGAGTCTCGAATCAGATATCAAAAAGATGGACTACACCTGGACACAGATTGAATAAACAGCCAGGACAGAAATAAATCACATTAGCCCTTACAGATGGCCAGTGCCCCAGATATGTGTAAAGAAGGCGAGGGAGGAAGGAAGGAAGGTCAAGTTAATACAATAGACAAATATTTATGAAAATGTTTGGTTTGGAAACTATAATAGTCGCATAAGACTAAATATAGATATACCAGACTTGTCAAAATCATATCTTCCATATTGTTTTAAAATAAGTGTATTTCTCTGTTTCCAAAATTGTTATGAGAAATAAGATTTTACTGAATGATATCTCCACATGTTGGTTCTTCTTGCTAGCTAATGACTGTATGACAACGGTAAGATGTGATTATGCAGAATGTCTACAAAATTGATAAAATGATGTACGTGTTTCGGGAAAATAGAAAACACACACACACACACACACACACAAACTGAAATTCCAAAGTTTGGCTATGAGATTGTCTTCAAAATCATTATTATCAGTGTTAAAAGTGTCACTGTAGTGCGTAATTATTTTTGCCCACAGTAAAAAGATAAAGGATGAGATATTCTTACTAACGTATTGACTCCCACTGTCACAGCACTAAAGGGCTATTGTTACTATGTGAGAAATTATAAGTGTTTGGTGTATGTATGTATGTATGTATGTATGTATGTATGTATGTATAACTCCTTTTAAACAGTGGTCTTGTCTTGTCCTGTCCTGTCTTCTATCTCCCTGGAACTACGAGCTGGTGTTATTTGCAGCTGATAGTGTGAAGTTGTTGAGGCACAGCATCGTGTCGGTATGGTAGCGGATCATGTTGACTTTTTTTTTCAATCCTTGAATGCATCTAAAAAAAAAGTAGGCGGTGTGCAAGACACCACGGCAGTGGAGACAGTGGTGATACCTGCTTTGTTAGCCAGACTAGACCTGTTACTTTGGTGGGACAAGGTCTTGGCCAGCTATGGTTCGCGGACCCTGAAGCTAGTATGTCAGCTATGGGCTGATGACTGCCAAAACGGACAGGGACTTCAGTCCTCTTAAACAGTGGTAGAGACTTCCCAAATTGTTATTCTCCGCTCCCCCTTCTTCTTTCTTTCTTTTTCTTGCCAGACCTAACCCGAAAATAATGTACGTATTATTTTGCATATTTTGAAGATAAAGATAAGAAAGATAGTTATGGGATCAAGACCACTCCGCTTTGACCTTACAAATATACCAGAACAATACGGTATAGAAGTGAAGAACCGTTTCGAAATCCTGATGGCGGTACAGGAAGAGATGACACCAGATGAATTGGCTACGCAGGCCAAAGATATCTTAGTAACAACAGCTAAAGACATGGTTCCAGTAAAGAAAACACAAAAGAATAGATGGATCACAGAAGGTACACTAGAACTGATAAAACAATGTAGAGAAATGAAGACGCAATGGAGGGTGACAAACAACAGCAAAGATAAATATAAAACTTTAACAAAAGAAGTACGAAGAAACATAAGAAAAGACAAAAAACAATACATACAAGATTGTTGTTAAAGAATAGAAGAACATCAGAGGTGTGGAAGAGATAGTGAAATGTTTAAAGAAATGAAGACATTGACGAGAAATGTCACACCTAAGCTAAATGTAATTTGTGATGAGATGGGGAATACCCTGACCGAGACAGAGGAAATTCTGGAAAGATGGAAGGAATATTGCAAAAGAATGTATGAAACAACCGACTGTGGAAGCAGAAATCAACAGTGTGAATTATTATTGGAGGAGAAAGAACCCGAGCCGACAATGGAAGAAGTTTTATGGGCAATAAAGAGTCTGAAAAATGGTAAATCACCAGGATGTGATGAGATAACCGCTGAATTTATTAAAGCAGGAGGAAAGGAGTGTGCAACAATCTATCATGCACTATGTAAAAAGATATGGCATTCAGGTATTTGGCCAAAAGAATGGAAAAGAACTGTATTCATACCACTGCCAAAAAAGGGTAACCTGAAATTATGCACCAACTACAGAACTGTTGCCCTGATTAGTCATGCCAGTAAAATTCTGTTAAAAATCATAATGGGTAGACTTCGAAAGAAAATAGAAGAAGAAGTCAATATGGTCCAAGCTGGCTTCAGGCAAGGAAGAGGATCAAGAGATCATATATTCAATCTAAGATTAATAATAGAGAAATGCAGGGAGTTTAATGTGAATCTATAGACTACTCAAAGGCATTTGATTGTGTACAACACCGGAAACTTTGGGAAATAATGGAAAAAATGGGATTTCCAACACATTTGATACAATTAACATCACTGCTGTATTTAGACCAACAAGCAGCAGTAAGAATAAATGGTGAAACAACAACTTGGTTTGACATAAAACAAGGGGTCCGTCAGGGGTGCATATTGTCATCCTACTTATTTAACTTGTATACTGAAAATATAATGAGGAATGTTAGAGAAGATGTAGACAAAGAATATTACGATGCCATAACAGTTGGAGGTTATGAAATACCAGAGATTAGATATGCTGATGACACAGTATTGCTGTCCACAACACAAGAAGGAATGGAAAAACTAATTATGTCAGTCCGCAAGAACAGCGAAGAGCAGAACCTCTGTCTTAATGCAAAGAAAACAAAAGTGATGACAACTGACAAAACAAACAAGGCAGCTGAAATATGTATCAGTGAGGAAAAACTGGAAGAAGTGGAGAGTTTTGAATATCTTGGATCTCTACTAACTAATAATGGAGATACAATGAGGGAAATTAAAAGAAGGACATCTATTGCTCTTCAGAAAGTAAAACAAATAAAGAATCTGTGGAGAGGAGCAGACAGAACCACAAAAATAAGATTTTTAAGGGCATGCATCTTTCCCATCGCAACATATGCCTGTGAGACCTGGACACTTAACAAAACAGCTGAGAAGCACATAAATGCCTTTGAATGTAAATGCTATAGAAGAGTTCTCCAAATATCGTGGACACAAAAAAGAACAAATATATCTATACTACAAGAGCTTAATATTGAAGAAGGCTGGCTAGTAAAGAGGATTAAAGAGAGAAAACTTAAATATTTTGGCCACATTAAACGTCATGATAATTTAGAGAAGACCGTATTGGAAGGATACATAATGGGAAAAAGAAAAAGAGGAAGACCGAAACGAAGATGGCTGCAAGACATCGTTGATGATCTGGAAATGGATGCAGCAGCAGCAGGCCATCTTGCTCACAACCGAGAGGCCTACAGGAGTGCTGTTTGGGAGGCAAAGTTCCGCAAGGGACATGCAAATGAATGAATGAATGAATGAATTATTTTGCAACTCATTTAAAATTTCTCCTCTTCTAGATTTCGTCAATGTAACACTGGTCATCTCCCAGATTTATTCCTACAATAACACCTTTGCTGAGATACATTCTCCATGGAAAGTCTTCCTTCTGATTGCGCTCTAGTTTGTAGCACAAGTGGCAGGCCTGGGTGCTTACTATAAATTTTCCACCTAAAACAGAGCGCACTCAGTTACATTTGTGTCTGCTCACACTGTTCTGACTCTGACTCTGTGCGAGAAATCAGTCTCTGCGTATTAACTTCTAGAATGTACTTCGATGAAGTTTTCAGTTGTTTTGTTTTGTTTTGTTTTTAACCTGATCTGAGAAACTCGGATTGAAGAGAATCGTTTTCCATTTCAAGTTTTGTTGATGCAGTCTCTACTGTGCAATTATACCAGTTAAATCGTCTTTCTTTGCATATCTAGCTTTTGTGTTAGTCCAACAAAACAAAGGTCATTTTATTAATTTTATGGACACTTTCATAACATCATAAAATAAAATGAACTTTTAATGTACCAGTTAAAAATGTTGCATTTGTGCCTGTACGGTCACTATGTGATACCATAATATGGTCAGCTTATACATATACTCGTATTAAACATTCTCTTCTTTCAGTTCCAGATCATGCCTTTTAAATACATCAATGAAATGAGACGGAACAGAGCGTCTCGAAAAACAAAACCAGCTACAGACCTGACAAGGTGGCGACTTTCTAATGTAGAGGGTCGGCAGACGTGGCAGTACTTTGAGAAAGAAGAAGACATATCGCGACCCCAGACTATGATAGAGAAACATGCAATTGGACTAGATACAGTATGTATGAACTGTTTCGCATACACTGCAGTAAACATTATACTTAAAATATCACGTGAGGAGATAACCCTACCGCTTTTGCCGTTGCTGTCTTTTTTTTTCTGCTTGAACCCATTGCACACGGACATAATTCTTCCGTTGTGGCCAGATGCAGACAACATTGCTCCAGTAAAAGTCTGAAGCCGGTGGCCAGAGACAAAAACAAACTTCACTTGAAAGTTTAGTAATTGGTGGATATTACCTAAAGAGAAAACCGCTCTTGGCTTATGTTCAGAACGAAACCATACCATTAACGTTGACATATAGCAGCAGCATTCACTGCCTTGATCACGGCCTCCTGTAGTACTTTTGTAAGCTGCTGCAAAACTCCTCCCTCCCCATATCTACCCTATTGGTTAATTATTCTGTTTTCATCCTCTATGCTCCCCCTACCACCACCAAAACAGGAAACCCTTCAGCCCCTAAAGCAATAAACTGGCTGGATCCTCCTCATTTTGGCCTGGCTTGTTCTTATGAGAGTATTACTCAAAGAGTACTCTTTCGCTTGGGGGGGGGGGGGGTCTATAGAAGCACAATTTTCAGAGCTTTAGTGGTTGCTAAATGTGACTAATTTTCATTTTCTTACCTGTGCAGACCCTCTGAGAGAAATTTTGTTTTTATAAGACCGTACAACCCCAACCCAACCCCCCACCCCACCCTATTTGTGTGAAAATTAAGAATACTTCACAATACTTGTGGTCACAGACTGCAGGAAGCACACTAAAAGTGCATAAATTGATATCAACTTAGTTGTTAGTGGCTAGAGTGATGTTTAATTATGTTAACCTGTCTGTGCAATACAAATATAACTATTTGCATATACAGAAAGATTATTATTTGTGAACTTTCACTTTTTCAGTGTCATAATTTGTGTCTAGGATTAACTTTCCTAATCAGATGCCTGAAGGATGAAAGGCTGAATATATATGTCTAGTGTTTTTACAGACTCTTTGAAGTGAATTTATTCATTTGTTGATTTTTAGATAGCCTTCAAAGACTGACCATCATGTGTTCAAAGTGAAGCGTTTGTGCTGTTACCATTAATTGTAAAAATAAAAGGTGCACATTTTTCTTTTCATAAGTTTATCTAGAAATTATAAAAAAAGGATAAGAATTATGTGAACATGGCTCACCATAATGGCATGAACTGACCCAGTATCAGCACTGTCTGAGCAATCTTGTCTAAACATACGAGATGTGACTGATAAGTTCTCGGCATAGGTACAAATACTTGAAATACGCAGTTGATATTAAGTGCTTTTGTAGATCAGGTTAATGTAAGATTAAACACCAAGTTTCAACAAATTAGCTACAACCAATTTTTTTTACTGGCTACTGAAGTAGTAAAGGGTGGCAGAAATTGAGAAAATGGATAATATTTCTCACCGAGCAGTCATTCGCTACTTTTCCATCAAGGGCTTATCATCGAAGTAGGTCCATGAGGATATGGTGGAGAGTCTAGGGGAGAGTGCCCCTTCTCACAGCACAGTGAAGAAATGGGCAGCTCAGTTCAAACATGGAAGGGAGAGTCTGGAATATGATCCCCGTCCAGGAAGACCAAGAATGGTAATCACCGATGTGGCAGAATCCATGACATGATAATGGAGGATCGACGACTATCTGGGCGGTACTTTGCTGCTGAGTTGAGCATCTCCCAGGGACGTGTTCATGCCATTATTCACAATGATCGTCAAATGACAAAGGTCTGCTCGATGGGTCCCGAAACTTCTTGGAGCTGATCACAAACGATAGCGTCTCAACATGTCAAGAGACAATCTTGGCCATTTTTCTGCAGATCCTGAAAAGTTTCCTCAGCATTTGTGACTATGGATGAGACTTGGGTTCATCATTTTCAACTAGAAACCAAAGAACAGTCAAAGCAGTAGAAACATCATGGATCCCCAGCTCCAAAGAAAGCAATGGTGGTTCTGTCTGCAGGCAAAGTGACGGCTTCCATCTTTTGGGATTCAGTAGGTGTGCCATTGGTGGACTATCTTCAAAAAGGCAGAACGGTCACCGGTGCCTGTTATGGTAATCTTGTGAAGCAATTGCGGGTCAAAATGAAAGAAAAGCGTCGAGGGAAATTGACGAGAGGAGTCATTTTTCATCAAGACAATGCTCCAGTTCACAAGTCAGCTGTGGCAATGGCTGCCATTCATGAATGCGGCTTCCAGCTTTTTGAACATCCTCCTTGTTCCCCAGATTTGGCCCCTTCTGACAATTACCTGTTTACCTAACTCAAAAAGGAGCTCAGTGGTGTGAAATTTGCTTCAGATGATGACGTCATTCATGCTGTAGACCACTTTCCACTGGCACAAGATGCTGACTTTTACAAAGAAGGGATCAGTATGCTCCAGGATCGCTGGACTAAGTGCATAAACTTGCAAAAGGACTATATTGAGAAATAACCCAAAAAAAAAAATTGTCCACAAATAATCCGTTGCACCTTATGCCGAGAACTTATCAATCACCCCTCGTATATTTCTGAAACGTGGAGAGACCTGATGTTTTATTAATAGATCTCTTGTTTATATCACATGCACTTGCACTTAGAGAATGGAAATAAAATATAACAAGCCTGTTGATAGGTAAGAACTTATTTAAAATGAGTAATAGTATTTTGTTCTTTTAATTTTGTTAATTTCTTTCTGTTAATTTAAGAAAGTAAACTTATTTAATACTTAAAAAAAAACATGTAATAAATTACCTGCAGGAGCAGGTCTTGTTAAAAATTTGGGAATTCCCTATATACATTTTTTTTCCTATCATCAACAGAGCAATGAAGCACCACCTCTGCCCAAGGCTGAAAAAGCTCAAGATGTAGCTTACAATGGGATGACATTCTATGCAAAGCTGCAAAGAGAAGATGGCCACTGGTCAGGAGATTACTATGGACCTCAGATTGTAATGCCTGGTATAAAAACCAAATTAGTATATGCAAGGTTTGCTCTAGAGCAGCATGTTTGGAGAAACAGATAAGAGAGAATAGCATACCATAAATGGGGCTGGTACTAACCTACTTTATTGTGCAAGACCTGAAAAGAATTAGAAATGTTTATGAGGAAGTCCAGTTTTTACTGGGACATACTTTTATGTAATATCTTCTTTTTTCTGTCTTCATTTACTGAGCAGTGAGTCTGGTGTTTCTTTCATACATTGCAAGTAGATATTCTCCATTTTCAGAGGATCAGCACTAGTTTTTTGGTCACCTACCTTTGCAGTTGAGTTGGCTGAAAGCACTGGCAAAAGTTAAATGTTTACTTCTTCTTCTTCTTCTTCTTCGTTCACTTCTACCACCAAAAACCGCACTGTGATCCTACTGAATTCACGCCTGTGGTCCTCGTTAGGTCCCGTGGTCCCCTGTGTGGTCCCTGAAAAGACCACACGAGATCCACGAGAGGACCACAAGGGGTTCAGAGTATCACAGGGCTTTAGCCTGTATTCTTGGTGGGTCTCGGAAGCGGGATTGCGTGACACCGTGGGTTAAATGTTTACAAACTCACAGCATTTCAAATAAAGAGATACGAGTCAGTATCAACTAGCCTATTCATGCCCCCCTCTCCCTGAATAGGAGGGTGGACTGGGAAGGAAGGAGTAAAGGGTGTTAATAATTAATTCTAAATAAATGCAACAAATGAGCCTGGAATTTAGTGTTACCTTTTAGTTGTAACACTATCAAAAGATTTAGTTGTAACACTATCAAAAGGTTTAGTTGTAACACTATCAAAAGATTAATATCAATACTGTTTAACACAGTATATCGCAAGACTGTTTTAATTAAATAGTTAAAATGGTATCTGTAGTTGCTTTACGATCACAAATTTATAATAGCAAGTTAACGCTAAGACTGAGGACAGCAAAAACAAAGATCAGCAAATAAAAATGTATTAGAAAGAAATAACAAAACTCAAAAAATAAGTAATAAACAAAAATGATACAATATGAAATCTCTTGAAGTAAACACAAACTCACATTTTAAAAAAAATTTCGTAACAGCTGGAATCAAAGTTCATCAGTGAGAGTAAATAACAATGTAGCTGTATATGAAGAAAGAAACTGAGATGCAGTGCACATATTATGTAGTCTGATTTCTTTTTTCTACATAGTGAAAACATAAGAAGAATAAAAAATTTGAAAGTAATGAAAACAGGAAGTCACCTTATCAGTAATCTCAAAAACAGATGTTGTAGTGCTTTCAAGTTTGAAGAAAGCGAAAAAAATTTTAAAAAATTTTTGTGAAAATTTGACAAAACGCTGAGATATGTGGAGAATAGCTGTACATAAAGGTGCATCATCATTTGAGAATGAAATGAGGGCCAAAACTGAAGATAAACAATTTTAAGATATTGGACTTTGCAATACATTGTCTGATATTGCTGTGACTGATCATGCACATCCAGTCTTTGAAAGGATCAGTTATGAGAGAAGCTGTTCAGCAAATTCCATAATATCTGACATCTCCAGATTAAAAAATAATTTCTAAGGCAAAAAGTACCATTTTGATCAGGGTCATTAAAGACAGCAACAACTGAGGATTTAAGCCAATAACAACAGAACAAAAATGATAGTTATATTAGACAGAGTAAAAATATGAAAGTGCATGTCTATGCAAACAAAGATGCATTGATACACATGCATAACTTGTTGTATGTACATTACAACAATAAAACAGACAAAAGATGCATATCAGAAATCTTGTCAAGAATAGGAAAGGCAAAGGCAACTTCCCTTATTATGTTACAATTTTACTACTAACAAATACAAATGTACAGTCATCATCATCATCATCAGGTGCCGTGCCGACTGGCTTTGGCTATTATGCTTCTTCAGAGTACATTATCCTTCATGCAGGCCATCAGCTTAGCTGGTGATCTCTCACACCATCCTGTCAAACTGTCCAGTATCATTTCTCTTGGTCTTCCTCTTGATCTTGTTGTTATAATATTTTCAATGTTCCCTCTTCTCATTGCATGTCCTATGAAAGTAAATTGTCTCTCTCTTATTTTTTTGGCAAGATTTGTTGTCTCTCCAGCTCTTCTCATACATTCTTCATTAGTTATTTTTGCTGTCCAGGGGATTCGCAACATTCTTCTAATAAACCACATTTCTGCTGCTTCCAATGATTTTTGTGCAGACCTGCCTATTGTACAGTACAATTAAAAAAATGGTTTCATAGTGCTACATAGAGACCATATTACTTTACAACAAGGATGAAGCAATAATTGTAAGAGGCAAGGATGTAGTTCTGGAGAAAGCTGCAACATATACTCTGGAAAGGCAGAAAAATAACTGAAGTTCTAAAAGAAGACAAACAAAGTGAACAAAAGTGAAAAGACAGTCAAAATTCTGTGGACATGGCTTGAGAAAAAAAGTGATTAGAGAACATGAAAATCACTGAAAAACTCAAGGGCAAAAGGGAAAGAGGGAGATCAGTCTGATTATGGATCCATTCATTCATTCATTTGCATGTCCCTTGCGGAACTTTGCCTCCCAAACAGCACTCCTGTAGGCCTCTCGGTTGTGAGCAAGATGGCCTGCTGCTGCTGCGTCCATTTGCAGATTATCAACGATTTCTTGCAGCCATCTTCATTTTGGTCTTCCTCTTTTTCTTTTTCCCATTATGTATCCTTCCAATATGGTCTTCTCTAGAATATTATGATGTTTAATGTGTCCAAAATATTTAAGTTTTCTCTCTTTAATCCTCTTTACTAGCCAGCCTTCTTCAATATTAAGCTCTTGTAGTATAGATATATTTGTTCTTTTTTGTGTCCACGATATTTGGAGAACTCTTCTTTACCATTTACATTCAAGGGCATTTATGTGTTTCTCAGCTGTTTTGTTAAGTGTCCAGGTCTCACAGGCATATGTTGCGATGGGAAAGATGCATGACCTTAAAAATCTTATTTTTGTAGTTCTGTCTGCTCCTCTCTACAGATTCTTTATTTGTTTTATTTTCTGAAGAGCAATAGATTATATATTGTATTATGGATCCAAGAAAGGTAAAAAAATGAGAAGTATGACCACCATCCAATATTGCCAGAACAACTGATGATCATAATATATTTTTTTTTTGGGGTGTATGTAGTCAACAGTGTTTTTCAGTTGTGTTTAATTGATACCATCTATGATTTTACAGGTTTGGTCATATTATACTACATTATCAAAATACCTTTTGCTGAAGCTCAGCGGTTGGAGATGATTCGATATCTGCGTTCTATTATGTGTCCTGATGGTGGATGGGGAATGTAAGTTAAAAAAGCTTCTAAATAAATGAACTTGTAGTTTTGTATTTTTGTAGTTTTTTTTAACACTTTGGTGTTACATTATCAAGTTTTCAATATCCTTCCTAACCTTTCCAACGTTTCTTACCCCTACTATGTCTCTAAATAATGCCAGTTAAAAAAATTAATGAATAATGAGGGTATCATTTTTCCTTCGGTTTAGAAAAAAAAAAGTACTGAAGTAAATATTTAGGACAATGTTTCTTAACCTTTTTTCAGTTATGGACCACTTTGAACAGCTGAGAACAGCTGTGAACCAACCCCTTTTACCAGTGAGAACATCTGTGGCTTCCCTTTCCAACCTTAGAACAGCTGTGGAACCTTCTTTTAAAAATAAGGCAATAAAGAGAACCCAGATGATGCTAAGATTTATGATTTTTTAAAAATCAAGTCAATCCATTGCTGGTCCATGGACTCCCAGAAGTCCTTCCATAGACCTCAAGTTAAGAACCACTGGTCTAGAGTAAAGAATATTTTTGCTTTGGTGTCTAGCTTCTTACAGCTAACAACAAGGCCACGAGTGAAGACAAGATAACAGCAGAGATGTTAAAACCTATTAACAGAAACACCATGGGCCAGTTACACAGAATGTTTAAAAGAATTTGGAAAGAGGAAAAAGTCCCTTAAAACTCTAAAAAAAGAAAAGAAATCATTGTTAAAATAGTAACTACAATAATAGGAGAAGGGTTGCCTTTCTATCTGTTATCTCAAAAATATTTTGCAAAATCATTTTGAATAGAATCAAAGATGTGGTGAATATTGCAATGTGAGAAAAACATTCAGGATTTCAAGAAGGAGAAGCTGTTATGACCAGATCTTTTACTTTACTTGAGGAATATATTGAAAAGCAAAAGCTTTAATACTGAACTTCATAGACTTTAAAAAGGCATTCAATAGCATGCACAGACATTCATTGTGGAGCATTTTAAGACTATGTGGAATGTCATCTAAAATCATTAACATCATTAAGGATTTGTATGATGGCTATGTTTGTACAGTCAGCATGGAGAAGGAAATGACTGAATGGTTCCAGTTTGAAATAGGTGTGAAACAAGGATGTTATACTATATCCCTTGCTTTTTAGAATTGCCAAAGACTTCATAATGAATAAATGCTGCACGGCTAAAATGGGGATAGATTGGGTATGTGGGATTACTAGATTTACAGACAACATAGCTCTTATCAATGACAATGTGAATTTGGTGCAATAAAAAAGATACCCTGTCTTCAATGGCTAGTAAAATATGACTTGAAAGTAGCAAGGACAAAATGAAAATAATGAAATCTCCAATTCCTCAAGAAGAAAAAATAGAAGGAACTGCTGTTGAAGAAGCAAATCAGTTCACATACCTCAGCAGCCATAAAGATCAGGATGGTGACACCAGGAAAGAAGCTGGAATTAGAACTGCAAAGGCAGCATAGGCCTTTAAAAATCTTGAGAAAATATGCCAACCAAAAACTAAAGCATGAAAATAAATTTAAGATTATTCAACTCAAATGTAATATCCACCATTATTTATGCATGCAACAGCTGGGAGAAAAAACTAAAGAAATAGAAAACAAATTAGATGCATCTGAAAATAAATGTCTAAGAAAAATACTCTATATACAACAGAATTAATTCAAGACCAATGCAGAGATAAGGAATATGAGCACACAACAACCTATCTCATTCAGTGATTAAAAAAAACAAAGGAGATGGACATACTGGCCACATGATGAGAAGAAACAATCAGAGAATCCAAAAACAAGCTATCAAATGGTACACAACAGAACAAAGAAAAGAGGACAGCAACATGAAAATCTAAAAAAAGAACAATGTTGATAGAGAGGGTAAATTAATAGACACAAGATGCCCTTGACAAGGCTGAAAAACTTACTGAAAACAGAAAAACAATGCAAACTACAATGTTAGCCCTATGTGACATTTAACAACGTAAGAAGGATGTAAGATGTGTAGCATATACCATAAACCATAAATTTCTGCTTAGTAAGTGATAATATGATATATTTTGAGAGAGTATTGCTTTATAATTTCTGTACAAATTATTTGTGTACAACACCAGTAGCATTGCGAATAAATGGAAAAAATGGGATTTTCACCACATTTGATACATTAACACCACTGCTGTATCTAGACCAATAGGCAACAGTAAGAATAAATGGTGAAACCACAGCTTGGTTTGACATAAAACAAGGGGTCCATCAGGGGTGTATACTGTCGTCTTACTTATTTAACTTGTATACTGAAAATATAATGAGGAATGTTAGAGAAGATGTAGACAAAAAATATTACAATGCCATAAAAATTGGAGGTTATGAAATACCAGATAATAGATATGCTGATGACACAATAGTACTCTCCACAACACAAAAAGGAATGCAAAAACTAATTATGTCAGTCTGTAAGAACAGCGAAAAGCAAAACCTCTATCTTAATGTGAAGAAAACTAAATTGACGACAAATGATAAAACAAATAACACAGGTAAAATATGTATCAATGAGGAAAAATTGGAAGAAGTGGAAAGTTTTGAATATCTTAGACCACTACTAACTAATAAAGGAGATACAATGAGGGAAATTATAAGGAAGACATCTATCGCTCTTCAAAAAGTAAAACAACTAAAGAATCTGTGGAGAGGAACAGACAGAACTACAAAAATAAGATTTTTAAGGGCATGCATCTTTCCCATCATAGCATATGCCTGTGAGACCTGGACACTTAACAAAACAGCTGAGAAACACGTAAGTGCCTTTGAATGTAAGTGGTACAGAAGAGTTCTTCAGACATCATGGACACAAAAAAGAACAAATATATCCATACTACAATAACTTATTATTGAAGAAGGCTGGCTAGTAAAGAGTAGGTTAAAAAAACAAAGAAAAACGAAATATTTTGGACACATTAAATGTCATGATAATTTAGAGAAGACCATCTTGGAAGGGTACATAATGGGAAAAAGAAAGAGAGGAAGATCAAGGTGAAGATGGTTGCAAGACATTGTTGATAATCTGCAAATGGATGCATCAGCAGCAGGGCATCTTGCTTACATCCGATAGGCCTGCAAGAGTGCTGTTAGGGAGGTAAAGTTCTGCAAAGGACATGGAAATGAATGAATTGCTTTATAATTTAAAGATATTCCATCTATTTTATACATTTTCTATACTTTTTTAATGAATTTTTTAAACATAAAGGTTGTGACATCAAAATATGGTAATAATAAGTTCCAAAAAATATAATGTGCTAAATTTTCTTTCACATTAGCTCAATTTCAAGTTTCAATTTACTATCTTTATTTTGGTAATCTAATTTTCTGTTTTTCTGTCTTTACAGTTCAGAAGTTGGGTCATGACTTTTTTTTTCTGTTTATCGGTATTCGGTATTCCTAAACATCACTGACTGCCAAAATACTGAACTTGTTTGAAGAAATTAAAATTTTAACTTGAATTCAGTCTGACAAGAAATCTGTAGTATAATCTGCTTCATAACTATTTATCTGTAACATTTAGATTTAATTATCATTATTCATCATTATACCTGGCTCACTTGACATCAGCACACAGTCTCTCCATCTAGCATGTGTTCAGTCATTTGAATGTCCCTTGCGGAACTTTGCCTCCCTAACAGATCTCCTGTAGGCCTCTTGGTTGTAAGCATGATGCCCTGCTGCTGATGCATCCATTTTTGCAGATTATCAATGATGTCTTGCAGCCATCTTTGCCTTGGTCTTCCTCTCTTTCTTTTTCCCATTGTGTATCCTTCTAAGACTGTCTTCTCTAAATTCTCATGACATTTAATGTGTCCAAAATATTTAAGTTTTCTCTGTTTAATTCTCTTTACTAGCCAACCTTCTTGACAATTAAGTTCTTGTAGTATGGATATATTTGTTCATTTTTGTGTCCATGATATTTGAAGAACTCTTCTGTAGCATTTACATTCAAAGGCATTTATGTGTTTCTCAGCTGTTTTGTTAAGCGTCCAGGTCTCATAGGTATATGTTGCGATTGGAAAGATGCATGCCCTTAAAAATCTTATTTTTATAGTTCTGTCTGTTCCTCTCCACAGCTTCTTTAGCTGTTTTACTTTTTGAAGAGCGATAGATATCCTCCTTTTTATTCCCTCATTGTGTCTCCATTATTAGTTAGTAATGATCTAAGATATTCAAAACTCTCCACCACTTCTAAATTTTCCTCATTGATATATATTTCAGCAGCGTTATTTGTTTTGTCATTTGTCGTCAATTTAGTTTTCTTCACATTAGTATAGAGGTTTTGCTCTTCACTATTCTTATGGACTGACATAATTAGTTTTTGCATTCCTTTTTGTATTGTGGACAGTAATATTGAGTCATCAGCATATTTAATCTCTGGTATTTCATAACCTCCAATTTTTATGGCATCGTAATATATCTTTGACTACATCTTCTCTAACACTCCTCATTAAGTTTTCAGTATACAGGTTAAATAAGTAAGGCGACAATATGCACCCTTGATGGACCCCTTGTTTTATGTCAAACCAAGTTGTGGTTTCACCATTTATTCTTACTGTTGCCTATTGGTCTAGATACAGCAGTGACATTAATTGTATCAGATGTAGTGGAAATCCCATTTTTTTCCATTATTTCCCAAAGTTTCTGGTATTGTACACAGTCAAATGCCTTTGAATAGTCTATAAAAGATAAAGATAGATTCATATTAAATTCTCTGCTTTTCTCTATTATTAATTTATATTGAAAATATGATCTCCTGTTCCTCTTCCTGTCTAAAACTAGCTTGGACAGTATTGACTTCTTTTTTTACTTTCTAACAAAGTCTGCACATTATGATTTTTAATAGAATTTTATTGGCATGACTAATCAGGACAACAGTTCTGTAATTTGTGCATAATTTTAAGTTATCCTTTTTTGTAGTGGTATGAATATAGTTCTTTTCCATTCTTTTGGCCAAATGCCTGAATGCCATATCATTTTACATAGTGCATGATAGATTGTAGCACATTCCTTTCCTCCTGCTTTAATAAGTTCAGCTATTATCTCATCACATCCTGGTGGTTTACCATTTTTCAGATTCTTTATTGGCCATAAAAGTTCTTCAATTGTCAGTTTGGATTCTTTCTCTTCCAATAATAATTCATGCTGTTAATTTCTGCTTTCACAGTCAGTTGTATCATACATTCCTCTGCAACATTCCTTCATTATTTCTTGAATTTCCTCTGTCTCTGTCAAGGTCTTTCCCATCTCGTCACAAATTACGTTTAGCTTTTCAAATTTCTCGTCAATGTCTTCATTTATTTAAACATTTCACTATCTGTTCCACACTTCTGATGTCCTTCTATTCTTTCACAACAATCCTGTATGTTTTATGTCTCTTCTAATATTTCTTCTTACTTCTTTTGTTGAAGATTTATATTCCTCTTTGTTATTTGTCCTCATTTCTCTACATTGTTTTATTAGTTCTAGTGTGGCTGTTGTAATCCATTCTTTCTTATTGTGTTTTCTTTACTGGAACTATATCTTTAGCTGCTTTTATTAAGATATCTCTGGCCTGCGTAGCCAATTCATCTCGTGTCATCTTCTCCTGTACAGCCATCAGTATCTTGAAATGGTTCTTCACTTCTATACTATATTGTTCTGGTATTTTTCTAAGATAAATGTGGAGTTGTCTTGATCCCCCAACTGTCTTTTTTATATTTATCGTCATGTTTCCTATTAATAACTCATGGTCCATGTCACAATCACCACCTGGTAAAGTTTTTGCTGATGTTATATTTGATCTCCACCTTCTTTGCACTAAAATGTAATCTATTTGATTCTTGGTTTTCCCAACACCAGAAACTTTGGGAAATAATGGAAAAAATGGGATTTCCAACACATTTGATACAATTAACATCACTGCTGTATTTAGACCAACAAGCAGCAGTAAGAATAAATGGTGAAACAACAAGTTGGTTTGACATAAAACAAGGGGTCCGTCAGGGGTGCATATTGTCACCCTACTTATTTAACTTGTATACTGAAAATATAATGAGGAATGTTAGAGAAGATGTAGACAAAGAATATTATGATGCTATAACAATAGGAGGTTATGAAATACCAGAGATTAGATATGCTGATGACACAGTATTGCTGTCCACAACACAAGAAGGAATGGAAAAACTGATTATGTCAGTCCGCAAGAACAGCGAAGAGCAGAACCTCTATCTTAATGCAAAGAAAACTAAAGTGATGACAACTGATAAAACAAACAAGGCAACTGAAATATGTATCAATGAGGAAAAACTGGAAGAAGTGGAGAGTTTTGAATATCTTGGATCACTACTAACTAATAATGGAGATACAATGAGGGAAATTAAAAGGAGGACATCTATTGCTCTTCAGAAAGTAAAACAAATAAAGAATCTGTGGAGAGGAGCAGACAGAACCACAAAAATAAGATTTTTAAGGGCATGCATCTTTCCCATCGCAACATATGCCTGTGAGACCTGGACACTTAACAAAACAGCTGAGAAGCACATAAATGCCTTTGAATGTAAATGCTATAGAAGAGTTCTCCAAATATCGTGGACACAAAAACGAACAAATATATCTATACTGCAAGAGCTTAATATTGATGAAGGCTGGCTAGTAAAGAGGATTAAAGAGAGAAAACTTAAATATTTTGGCCACATTAAACGTCATGATAATTTAGAGAAGACCATATTGGAGGGATACATAATGGGAAAAAGAAAGAGAGGAAGACCGAAACGAAGATGGCTGCAAGACATCGTTGATGATCTGGAAATGGATGCAGCAGCAGCAGGCCATCTTGCTCACAACCGAGAGGCCTACAGGAGTGCTGTTTGGGAGGCAAAGTTCCGCAAGGGACATGCAAAGGAATGAATGGTTTTCCCATCAGGTGATGTCCATGTGTAAAGTCTTCTTGGATGTTGTCTAAAAAGTATGTTAACATTAGCTCATTCTCCATACAAAATGCCTCTAGATTGTCACCAGCCTCATTTCTATGTGCTATACTAAATTTCCCCAAAACATATCCTTCATCTTCTGCTCTTTCTGTACCAATCTTTGCATTAAAATTGCCAATTATTAATACAGTATCATTTTTTTTACCTGGACTATCGTCGTTTGCAGTGTGTTATAAAAGTCTTCTACTTCCTTTTCTTCTGCTGCTGATGTAGGTACATATATCTGGATAATTGTTACATTTCTAGGAGTGCCTTTAAATCTGATAGTGAGGATTCTATCACTTACTGGATTGTAACCTAGTAATGCTTTTGATATTAATTTGTCCAAGTAAAAAGCCACTCCAATCTTTCCTCCTAATTCTCCACCAGAGTATATAAAGATATTATCATTCTTGCTCTTGAAGTGTCCTGATTGTTTCCAAACATGTTCGCAGATTCCCAAAATGTGTATCCCCGTTCTTTCCATCTTGTCACTTATTATTTGATACTTTCCCTCATACATACCTCTCACATTCCATATTTCTACTTATTTTTCTTTTTAGTTTGATGCAGGGGTTTTCCTTGGTAACTCCATCAGGATTTTGTCTGTCATCACAATTACCAGTACTGAACTCTGTCTCACACTCTTCCCCAGTGTTAAAATTAGATCTATCTGGCCCCAGAGGACTCACAACCAGATCTTTTTTCTATCTGACCCTCCATATTTCTATTAGCGTTTCTTGGTATGTTTACAGAAAGTAGTTTGCCATTGCTTTCCTTCCGGGCAGTGACTGTAGTAGTCAGTGATTGTAGCCATTGTCCCTAGTATGTGTTATGTATCTTTATTTCTTTCAGTCTCATTCCTGAACTTTGGAGTTCTCCCTAAAAGTTCATTTCCACTAATATACATCTGCATCATCTAAATCAGTGTTTCCCAGCCTTGTTTGGGGTGCTGCCCCCTTTCCTCCTACACCACATCTTCAAAGCCTCCCCCTTCCCCAGTTGTGCTACTTGTACAGTGACTTATTAAATTACAGCTTCATCTAGCATACCAGTTTATTTAACAATATGAAAGAGTACATTTTTAACTCACTCTCTGGATTATTTTCTAAATTTTGAATGTGATGGATGAGTTTCATGTAGGGATACAAGTTATTCAATATCAGATTGGAGAGTGCTAAGCAGGAAGATGTTACTGCCCCCGTCTGCTGATTTGTTTTCCCTCAATGCCCCCTACTGCACCCTTCTCTTCCAATGACCCCCTACTGACCCTTTTTCTTCCAACCCACCCCCCAGGTCATTTCCAACTCCCACAGACGGGCACTATCATGCAGAAAACACTGATCTAAGTGTTTAAAGTGTTGTAGTAAATTCCACCTTCAGGCCTTCTGTGACTTTTCTGATGGCAAAGTAAAACTAAAATAGAACAGAAGAGCATTACAAACTGTATACATGAAACTGAGCTTAGCAAGTAACAGTTTTTTACATTGATATGAATGAAATGTTACCACAGTAAAACTGACATTAGCAGACTATAGTCAGCTGAAGATATACTGTGCAAATAGTGTTAGGTAATGATCAGAAGAAAATGAGAGAAATGGCGATAAAATCTTGTTTAATGTAAGCACAGAGCATAATGTAGTGAAAAATAACAAGACGAAACTAATATGTCACCAAAATCAGGAAACACAAGACAACAGATAAAAACTTTAAAAAATACTTTGAATGAAATATGATGACCTTTTTACTTCTCTCTCTCTCTCTCTCTCTCTCTCTCTCTCTCTCTCTCTCTCTCTGAACTTTAAGTGCCCAGGGCACATGGGGCTTCTGCAATTGTTTTCCACAAATGCCTGTCCTTTGCCTTTTTTTTCTGCTCTTGCCCAGGTGAGCCCTCTATTGCTCAACATCCTTTCTGTTGTTCTTCTCCATGTCTCTTTTGGTCTACCCTTACTTCTGTCCCTGTAGTTTCCATCTTAGTGCTATTTTTGGTAGTGAGTTGTCAGTCATTCACTTCTAGCATACTGCAAACCCTCCCCCCCCCCCCTCCACAAAAAAATGTGGACTTTTGTATGTTTATTCATTGTTTTGTTGTCCTTTGTAATGGTGTTTCATCATTATGATTGAGAGTATTTTTTAAGCATTCATTTAATGAATTCAATACGTATGCATTATATTACTGACCACTATCAGTGTTGTATTGTAAATAAAAGATCTTCTTTGATCCATAGTCATGTTGCAGGACCACCAACAGTTCTAGGAACTACCCTGAATTACTGTGCAATGAGGCTTTTGGGGGTTCTAGCTGCTGATCCTGACCTGGTGAATTCAAGAAGTTTGTTGCACAAGCTAGGTAATATTTTCTGATAACCAGCTTCATGGTTAGAGAAATTTTAAAGCAATGTTAATGCACAGTTAATCATATAGAATTTGTAACTTTTGTTATAAAATTTCATTAAAAAAAAGTGAAAGAAGCTCTTTGTCATGCTGTCAAGGTTTACTGGGAATAGTGTTAGTGTTCATATCTTACTTGTCCTGCTGGCACATTAGTACAGGGTTTATCAATCAATTTCAGTTTGCAGCCTCTTTCTGGATTAATTAATTCTGATTTCACACCCACAGCCCCATTACTATAGTTTAAAATTTTTAATGGAGGGCATAAGAAACAAGACATCATTATGATGTTCATGCTACTACTGTAATCAAGCAATATTGTTCTTTTGTGTCAGTTTTATGCTGGAAGTCAAGATTATACAATATCTAAAGCTAAATTGTTATTTATTTTAAAGTATATTTTGCTTTTGTATTTCTCTCTTTCTTACTGTACTTTTCTTTCTCTTAGTTGCTTGTTGATGCTGTCTGATGAAGGTTGAAGTTAAAATGCCACATTGTTTTCTTGATGCTTATTCCTACCATTTTTCTTCTTAGCTTTTCCAAGTGGTTTTATTACAGAGATTCTGTGAATATAATGTACTATATTTCTCCAGTTATTTGAGAATAAGATACATTTAAATAAAATACAATCTATATAATATGAAAGCCACTAGAAGTTGTGAATATGAATTCAAACAATCCTTGTATACTTCTGACCATCTTCTGCAAGTTTGTAAAGATCTTTGTGATGTGAGACCTCAGGTTTCATCATATGATATGTTGGTTAAAAAAAAGTTTTATTATTTACCTTATTTTCTGCTAAAGAAAATGCAGATTTTTTTAAAAGTAAGAGTACAAGGGGTGATCAAAACGTTTGTATTCTGATATATTAACAAATATGATATGTATGCAGGAAACTCTCTACTGTAGAGAGCCGAACAATAACACAGCTCCTTCAGATCATGAGACAAGTGTTTTGGCCCTATTAAACTCCTGACACTCTAAGGAGGTGAGCCTTTCTGGGTCATGACTCTCAGAGGTCTTGTGAGTTGTTGCTTTTTTTTTTAATGTCCCGAAATTGAACCTGCGATCATCCAGTTGGCACTGCACTTCAAAGTGCATCTTAGCAATTTAGCTAAGGAGGACTGTATTGGATGTGACAAATGAAATTATTTAAGTTCTCAATGCTTGTTTTGCATGCTTCACAGACAGCATGAGGCCTTTTCTGCTGTTTCTGAATGGCTTTTCAGTCCCCTTACTCTTGCTTGTCCCTTTATGGCCAGTTGCTTACATAAGTTGTATGCTGATGTTGCTATGAATCCTCTTGCTCCCACTTCTGCAGCTATCAATTTTACATTGACTCCTAGTCCCTGCCTTAGTTGCTTGACCTGATCATTGTACCTCTCACATTTGAGTAAATGCTGCTCCTCTATTCTTGTAAGCTCGATCATTATTAGTTCCTGTTTTGCTATGGAGTACACTGCAATGTCCCATTGCATTCCTGTGTTCTTGATGGCAATCATTTTTCAACATAATCTCCTGCAACATCAATGTACTTGGTCCACTGATGCTCCAGTGCAACAATACCAGTATAACAGAAGTCAGAGTCTTGGTCTTGTAACCATGACCTACAACTGCTATGACCTCAGAATCACATTCAATCTGTGATTTTTCAGACAAGAAAATAAGCAGAAGTCTCTTGGAGCAAGATCTTGTGGGTAGGTGGGTGCTAAAGCAATTCAAATTCGGCATCATGAATTGGGTCCATTGCAACATGAGAAGTATGGCTAGGTATGTTGTGCTGCTTTGTGTTGAGCCATTAACATCTGTGGTACCAATTGTGCACTGACTTTCTGTTATTGTCCATTAAGATTGAATGAACTGTGCCCAATGAGATGCCCACTGACTCACCTACTGCTCTAATAGTCTGTCATCTATCCATCGTTATGATGCTGTTCACTAGATTAGTGTTTTCCTTGGTAGCTGACGTTGAATGCAGCCCACAATAGTCTGCTTCTTCACATCAGTCCCTTCCACACTTGAATTATCTGTGCCATTTAATAACAGTTGAGTATGATGGAGCATTGGTCCCAAAAGTTTTCATCATGTCATCATGAACTTGCTGAGGAGTCATACCCTTCAAAGTCAAATACTTTATGACAGCATGGATCTTGGATTCTTCATTTTTCTAATGATACCTCTGGAAATCATGTGAAAAAAAATTTTTTAATCTGTAAATGACATGTCTGGTTTTTTGGTAGTTAAGCTTACAAATGATTACACTAATGGAATGCAAAAAATCATCAGAATTCTTTATGTGCAACTATATCAGAATACGAATTTATGAATGCCCCTTGTATGAGACTGAGGAGTGCAAAGAAAGAAGAAGCACAAATGCTGACCCACCTGTGTATATACTAACTTACAGATTTATTAAGTATTTTATCACCCTTTTGGTTTATTGTTACTATACTCTTCAGAGCTGGAGTGTTAATTTACGTAAAAAAGGTAAATGTAACCCTGTCATGCATTAAAGGCACATAGGGACATGGTGTTAATGCTCATATTTTCCTTAACCTGTCAGCACACTAAAGAATGATGTGGTCAGCATCATGCCTGGCTGCTTTTCCTCTCCCAACTTCAAAAGAAGTCAGGTACCCATTTCTACAGTTGGATGACTGGGGTGCCTCCGACCAGATTTGAATCCTCAAACCTTCGGCATGAGAGACTAGTGTACTAACCACTTTGCCAGTCAGATGTCCATTAATTTAAGTACATGCTATATACTTTTAAGTTGTTAAATATATTATCACATTAACTGGATAATTATGCAGTTACTATATCAACAGATGTGGGTGATTAAATGTATTACAATTTTATTACATAATTAACAGTCCTATATTATGTTAATTAGGAAATTAGTTCTGCTATTTCCTTTCATTATTTAACTCTTTAACTCCTGGATTAATGTTCGTACTCTTCCAGAATAACTTTGGATGAGAAACTTTAGTAGAAAGAAACTGGAAGAAAGTTACCCTATAATTTTAAAATTGTCGGTTGGGTTCAAAATGTGCTACTTTTCATTTTATTTAGACTTTGCCTGAATATCACATGAGCACTGATTCACAAAGGTGTGCAAGATCTGTCAAAACAGCCAGTGTTGTTTTGGAAGGAATGAGTTAAAATAATGACATCTCCATTACAGGAGGTGCTGTAGCAATTCCATCCTGGGGGAAGTTTTGGCTATCAGTACTCAATGTTTACAGCTGGGATGGAGTTAATTCTCTCTTCCCTGAGATATGGTAAGGAACTTGTGAGAAGAGTGTCTGAGAAAACTATTTATTTATCAAAGTACTTTCAGCCTTCAAAAAATATAAGCAAAGTGCTGTAGACATTCATGAAAGAAAAAAACAGTAAGAGACTGACTGTGAATCAAACTGTGGACTCCAGTAAAACCAGAAAATGCCTAGCCATAAGAGGACAACACACTATCAGCTTTACCATGATACATCCATCAAAGAAGATCAGTGCTGCTGACTTGATTTATTATTAACATGCCTTTGAAAATGGGGATTATCTGTCTATGGGACAAAACAGTGAATTACACAGCATACACACTTGTTAGTGCTTGAAGAAAAATAGATTACTCCATGAAACTCAAGTTAGTCTACTATCTCACTTGGGTATGTAGCAGATAAATGCAAAAAGGAAGATCAATAATAAAAAAAAAATGAAGTTGATGTATATTAATTGTAGAGCAACTTTAAAGTTATATAGAGTTTCCAAGAGACCTACTGGCCTGTGGAAACTATATGGAAAATTGACTGTTTTTTCTTTTTTTAAGCAGAGGTTTTTATTAAGGATCTCTACTGAAAAGAAAAAAAAAAGAATCTAACTATTTCAATTCTTTTGAAATAACATAATAATATAATTTAGTATATTACTAAGATTTCAAACAGAAAGTTAGTTACTATTTTTATTTTCATTCATTGTGCATTATTTAAGATTTGTTACAAATTATTCAGAAATTTTAAAATGTTTAATAGACTAGATTGCAGGACTCCTTTTTCAGTGACATAATGATACAGCCATTTTCCATTTTTAGTAACTCATAACACATAATTCAGCAGTAACAATCTCTGAGATTTTTCCACTTATATGTGCTGTTAGACAATAATTTCATTATTAATTTCTTTCTGCTGTTAGACAATAATTTCATTATTAATTTCTTTCTCTGTAAAATTATAAAGGCCCCAGGGTCCACCCAGCCTCTAGAAATGCGTACCAGAGAAATCTGGAAAGGTAAATAGAGCCAAGTGTGATACTGATCACATTACACTTTCATATTCTATTGGTCTTGGAAATACAGGTCTAACATCATATCGCCAATATGCCCTAGTGGCATGGAAATGAGGATTTTACTTTTTTGCTCTGTAAAATGATTTTTTTTTTATTTCAAGCTATAACTCAGCAAAACTTGGAGTCAGGTCATAGGATGAAGTTTCTGCAGGTTTTGGTAGCAGCCATGTTGCTTCCATCTCACTAGCCTTATCATGAGACAGAAATCTATTTGGACATGGTCAGGATATGTGTTTCACTCTTCTGATATTTACAGAAAGTTTTAAGTTATATGAAGTTAGTTCACCAGTTTGTATACTGTACAGCAGATGGATTTGTCATATGTAATCCTAGAGTTTAGCTCAAGCCTGTAATCAGTTCTGTCCCAAGCTCATTCAGTTTTTTAGAAACCTCTTTCTCTTACTCTTTTATGTGTCAAATAGTTTGCAATGCTCTGAGTGCAAGATACAGGCTCTTTGTATAATGAATTTTATTTACTTTTTCTTGCATTGTTTATCAAGAAAAAAATGATTAAACTTTAACTCCAATATCAAGGCTTTTACCAACATGGCTGCCCTTTCACCCATCAAAATTTTGGTGCCACAATAGACAGACCTACCAGCCTATGGCCTATTGCTTTGGAAGAAGGATAGTGACACCTGAAGATGATCTAATCAGAGAGCTGAGGAAGGTAAACTCTTTTGAAAATTAATGCAATATTTCAGATCTATATCACAGAAAGCAGGTCTAAAATGAACCAAGGAAAAAAAAATATATATATGACAAGAAACAGTGACCTACACTTACACATATAGGCAGTGGAATTCAGAGTTTTTACAAAATTCTTGGATCAGTAATCAATAGTTACAACAAAATGATAGAGGAAATTAAAGATGGAATCAAGTAAGGAAATAAAATCTGTGGTGCCTTTCAATGAAGCATGAAAAATTAATAAAATGTCTTGAGGAAATCAATCTTAACAGGAAAGACATTCAAATTATAATAAATCTCTACTGGGAACAGGAAGCGTTAGTAAGCACAGTGACATCAGCAAACATACCTATGAAGAGTGGAGTCAAGCAAGGATGTGTTCTGTCTCCATGTCAGTTCAGACTGTACACAGAGAACATCTTCTGATATGCAAAAGAACTACAGGGACTGAACATAGGGAGAAGAAATGTCAACAATCTAAATGTCAACAATCTAAAGTATGCAGATGATACAGTCCTTCTAGCAGACCTTACAGAAATTACTAGATAAGATAAACACAAGTGAAGAACAGGGACTGGAGATCAGTATCAAGAAGTATTGGTGTTCAGCAGGAAAGACCAAAAACTGCAGATGAATATAACCATAAGCAATGAGAAACTGGAATAAATATCAAACTACAGTTACCTAGGATGTGGATGGGAGATGTGTGATGGTAATAAAGAGAAAAGGAATGGCAAAACACACATTCAGCACCATTAAGAATAAAAAATGAGAGTTATAAAACACTATATCTATTCTGTATTACTGTACTGACCAGAAACTTGGACTAAGCAAAAAGCAGGAGAGGATTAATGCGGCAGAAATCTGGATCTATAGAACATTAGGTCATATACCATGGAGAATGAAAAGAATAAATGCACAAGTATTAGAACAAATGTGATGTGAACTTCTCAAAGAAATAAGGATCAAGAAAACAAGATACTTTGGTCAAATCAAAAGACATAACAATATACTGAAGACCATGCTAGAAGGAAAGATGGAAGGGAAAAGAGCAAGAGGTAGACAGAGATGTAAATGAGAAGATAACATATGAGAGTGGACAGGATACAGCCTGACTGAGTGCACCATCAAAGCGAGGGAGTGAGGAAAATAAAGATTCATTTCAGCCAACCTTCATACTGCAGACAACATATGATGATGTTGATGCCCTACAACACCTATTAAAATCTGAAATATTGTCATATGGGACCAAGATTATCATATATGAAACCATTCTAAGGCCAGAAGTCAGTATGGCCTACAAACCTAGAGTACAACAAAGCAAGATGAAAAAAAAAACAACTATATTGTTTTGGGAGCAGGAACTTTGCCTTTAGAGAATATCAGTGACATATGGATAGTCAGAACCAGCACTAATCACCTCTGCCTTTTAAGATGAAAGATTACAATAGTTTGGTCATGTAGAAAGAACTTAAGAGAGTCATCAGACAAAACCCACAAGACCAAGAGGCAGATCAAGGAAAAGATAGAGTGACAGTGTGGAAGAAAACAAGGAGAACTCAGACTAAACAACTGGAGAAAGAGAGAACACCAGAAACTGAGATGGGTGGAAACAGATTGTATCTACAGCAATGAGTCTTAACACTTAAGAGAACAACATCAACAACAAATGAAAATTTTTTTTGTTATATGTTTAATATGGCTCCTATGTTTACTCAGAAATGATACAGTGCCTGTTTTTTTAGCATTTAGAGCAATTTAAAATTCCAGAATCACAACTATAAAACAAAACTATATAATTGCTAAACACCATAAGAAATAACATTTTATTAGCAGAAATGCAGATGAAACCACTGACAACAATTATTGAGGCAAGACGCTGGCGATGGTTGGGACATGTGCTCTGAATGACTGACAACTCACTACCAAAAATAGCACTAAGATGGACACCACAGGGGAGCAGAAGTAAGGGTAGACCAAAAGAGACATGGAGAAGAACAACAGAAAGGATGTTGAGCAATAGAGGGCTCACCTGGGCAAGAGCAGAAAAAAAGGCAAAGGACAGGCATTTGTGGAAAACCCTTGCGGAAGCCCCATGTGCCCTGGGCACTTAAGGTTCAGAGAGAGAGAGATATAATTGCAGTTATTTTTTTCATTTTTATTTTTTCAAAAACATTTTAAATGGTCCGTGGCATTTTAAGAGTTAAAAACTGGGAGTGTTGAAGAGAGAAATGTAATTCCTTTATTTTACTCATTTCTTTCAGGTTCTTTCCTTTGATTTTATTATCTCTTCAATGTTTTGCTCACTCGCATGAGTATATGATTATTTAGTATTATTATAGATGGTTAATAGTTTATATTTGCTGACTGTATTGATTTCATTTGTTACATGCTGTGGGACAGTTTTTCTGTTATGATTATAATAATAAGTCAGCTTTAGTTATAAAAGTTGTCTGTAATGAGCAGAAGTCCATTAGTGTCTTACATTATCATCATACATATCAATCATATGAGTGCAACATGTGATCATTTAAGCTTATCCCTATCTAGTCTTATTTTCCAATACTAATGCTACTCATGGCTCAGATATATATTTAAGCATAAAAGTATCTTTATTTGGAAGTTCTTTTTAGTTCCTACATTCACTACGCTTGAAAGCTACACAATGAGCAATTCTTGACCTGATCAGTTTTATATAATTACACTGATCTGCTTCATTTGATAATGTTTACATAGCCTGAAAATATTCACCCTGAATACCTAATGTTCTTTTATTTCTGTCAGATCTGATAATATTTTGAAAAGATACAGTTATGTCATTCTTTGAGGGAAGGTAAAAGTAATCCTATCATGCCTTAGGGGCACATAGGAATATGCTGTTAGTGCCCATATTTTCCTTGACGTGTCGGACAATAGAAGGTGATGTCAGCATCACGCCAGGCTACCTTTCCTTTCCCCAGCTCCAGAATAAGTCAGGTACCTATTTCTACAGGCTGAGTGACTGGGGCGCCTCTGGCCAGATTTGAAACCCTGACCTTCACCATGAGAGACCAGTGCACTACCCACTTCGCCACTCAGACACCCATGTCACTCTGTATTTTTATGTAAAATCTTTGTTGAATTCAGGAACTCTATGTTGAGGATTTTTACCAAATCAACTGGCCACAACAGCGGAACAATGTATCTTCAGCTGATTTATACACTCCTCACTCTTGGCTTCTGGATTTGTCATTACGTAAGTGTATGCTAGTTTTTCTGTGTCAATTCTGCCATTTAAAGTCTACTTTTAAGTTCTTTACTAAGTATATGAATTCCTGTACTCTGAGAGATTTCTGGGTTTATTACTCTCTGCTCTCAAACTTCAGGCTTAGTTAAGTTCAGTGAAGTTCTTGCTATTCATGTGTAGGCCCTGGATTGGGAGGGGGGGTCTAGCTGGTGCATTGCTTTGGGGTTGGGGGAGGGGGAGGTTTCTTTAATTTAATGATGGGCCAGGAGGATTTTGGGGGTGGGGGAAGGGATCTGTATTGGATGAAAACAGATAACAGAAGAGGGATGCATTTTTTGCATCAGCTTGCAAAATGATAATAAAATTGGTTTGGTAACCTAACAAACATTACAAAGTTAATATGAATCATTCACATTTTTAACATCATAAATCATTTTTAGAATAATCTCCGCAGGTGTATTAAACATCTATGAGAAGTTCCACGTTGGCTTCATCCGCAAGAAGACTCTGAGTGTTCTGTATGAGCATATTGTTGCAGGTGACAGATTCACCAAGTGCATAAGCATAGATGCTGTGAGTGTTTTGCTATTTTTCCAGTCTTTCAATTATGAACAAAAAAATTATTATACCATAAATAATATTTTTTTAAAGAAAGCATGGAAGCTAACAATATATTATGATGCCATTCTGGTAGTTGTGTTTGGTTGTCTGGTTGGTTAGTTGTCCAACTCTGACTGTAATTTTTTTTTTTTTTTTTGATTACTGTGAGTCAGTTATGGTGTCATTGTTATGGTTTTATCAAAAGTTAATTATTTCACATTACTGAGATGAAATTGTAAAGATATAGTATTGCTCAGGCAATGATACTTTAAAAAACTTTCATTTTTAGAATTGCAAAATACTAACCATGCTTGCCCGATACTACGAGGAAGGTCCACTTTCCAGAGATTTCAAGCTTCATCAGAGCAGAGTGCAAGATTACCTATGGTAAGACTTGTTCATTTACTAATTAAGCACATAATTAACAAAAAATGAGCTAATGAGCATTTGTATATTGTAAAATCAACCAGTCTTAATCTAACCATTTCTTCTTCACCCTCTTTGAACTGTCATAGATGTTATCTTGAATATTCCTGAGGGCCAATGAATATTCAAGCTTGCTCTAGATTAGTATTGGTAATGGCTATGACTGTACAGTTCTGCAGCAGGTTATGGAGTGTTATGTTTATAGCACCTCAGATACAATCATTTGTTCTGCTTAACTTTCAGCCTGTTATACATGTTGTGTCTAAATCTGTTGTGGCCAAGCAGAGTCTGAATATCTTGAATTGGTTGACCTTTGTAATTTAGGAGATCATTTAAAGGAGATTTACATCTACGAGTATTACTGTAAAGCTTGATTCAGTAGATACCCAAGTTCTCTCACCAAACAAAGCCATCAGTGCTGCATGTTTATTACCTCTTAGTCACATTTAGCAGAAAAGTTCTTGTAATAGTAGTTATTAAAATATTTATAATTATTAAATAAACCTTCATTAGACATTAGACATCTGTTTTGTTGCCAGCACTCTTTGTTAAATTTGTATAGTGAAGTACCAATTGAAGAGTGCAGGGTTATCACCCAGACAATTAAAATTATACTGACTTTGACATGACTGACTGTGATAAACAAGAATACTGCAAGAACAAGTTACTTTCACTCTACCTAAGATACAGATAAATGAGATATGTGCAGATGGCATATAATGTATATAAAAAGCTGTTGTTACTTGATAAGAGCATGATACAAAATAAGGCACGGAGGAATGATAATCATACAGTGCTATGCACCCACAGACGATGCAGATGATGAAATAAGAGACAATTTCTATTACCAACTACAACTCATTAACAAAGTCCTAAACACAACATCGTAATTGTCATGGGAGACTTCAACACCAAGGTAGGAGAAGGTAATACCGACGTCGAAAAAGTAATGGGGAAAGAAGGAACTGATACAATAAATCAGAATGGAGAAATATTAATTGAAATATGTCTAACAGAGGGCATGGTCATTGGAGGAACAATATTTCCACACAAAGAAATACATAAAACAACATGGATATCTCCAGATGATAGAACCAGAAGCCAGATAGATCATTTTTGTATTAGAAAACAATTCAGAACATCTCTGATAGATGTAAGAGCATATAGGGGTGCAGATGTCAACAGTGATCACAACTTATGTACAGGGAAGGTAAGACTTAAACTCACTGCCCACGCAAATGAAACCCTATAAAAGGATGAAGTTACACAAACACATTCAGTTAATTTTCAAGCAGACAATTATGGTGCGTCTATCGCAAAATTTACGAAACATTGCTGTTGGTTGCCTGCAAGCAGGCGGAAGTCAAAGTCAGGTTGCCAGACATTTAAACGTGCAGCACAGTACCATCATTCGACTTTGGCACCATTTCCAAGCCACTGGCTCAACTGAAGACCGGCATCGCAGTGGACTATCTAGGGTGACAACAGCAGGTGATGATCACTTTATTCTGGTTCATCACCTCAGAAACAGGTTTACAACAGCTTCCTCAAGTTCCCAGTCATTGCTTGCAGGACGTTGTGTGTCTGATCAAACTGTCCGGAATAGACTGCATGATGCTGGACTGGTGGCACGATGACCTCACCGGGGTCCTGTCTTAACAAGACGCCATCGCCAAAATCGACTTGTTTGGTCCAACCAACATCAGCCCTGGACAACTGACAAACAGTAGAGACATGTCTGGTTTAGTGACGAATCTTCCTTTTTGTTGCACCGCCATGGTATGCGGAGAAGGGTCTACTGTAGGCTAAATGAACGTTTTGCCAAAAAGTGTGTTGATGAAGCTCCGCCGCACGGTGGAGGATGTGTAATGGTATGGTGAATGATCAATTTCAATGGAAGGAGTCCATTGGTGCAGATTGAAGGAGGCTTGAATGTGCAACGATACATCAATAAAATTCTTTGACCCCATGTCCTTCCATTTTTGGTTGTGCAAAGGTCTGCGTTTCAACAGGACAATGCCAGACCCCATTCTGCATGGTTCACCACACAGTTCCTGACTGTCAACAACATTCTCACCCTTCCCTGGCCATCTCTGTATCCAGACATGAATCCAATCGAGCACCTATAAGATGAGCTGCAAAGACGTGTTTGTCGCCGAAACGTTTCTCCAGCCTATCATAGTGATCTGTGGTAGGCACTCCAGGAAGAGTGGGCAGCCATCCCACAGGTGCACATCAGACATCTTATTGCATCTATGCCCAGGAGATGCCAGTCGCTGATCAATGCAAGCGGAGGCCGCACACTATACTAACTTGAGAACCCCTGGGACTACCAAATTCTCATCACACAGATGCAAGAAACTGTCAAGTGACTGTTTAAACCCTTAGGTATTATTGTATGCAATTTGAAAAATTTATTCATTCAATTTAAAAAGCTATAGAATATCAAAGTTATGGCTAAAATTAGGTCATCAGTAGTTATGCCTTTCTTTTTTTTTTTGGAAAGTATATATATGAATGAGGAAAAACTGGAAGAAGTGGAGAGTTTTGAATATCTTGGATCACTGCTAACTAATAATGGAGATACAATGAGGGAAATTAAAAGGAGAACATCTATCACTCTTCATAAAGTAAAACAACTAAAGAATCTGTGGAGAGGAACAGACAGAACTACAAAAATAAGATTTTTAAGGGCATGCATCTTTCCCATCGCAACATATGCCTGTGAGACCTGGACACTTAACAAAACAGCTGAGAAACACATAAATGCCTTTTAATGTAAATGCTACAGAAGAGTTCTTCAGATATCATGGACACAAAAAAAGAACAAATATATTGAAGAGGGCTGGCTAGTAAAGAAGATTAAAGAGAGAAAACTTAAATATTTTGGACACATTAAACATCATGATAATCTAGAGAAAACCATCTTGGAAGGGTACAAAATGGAAAAAAGAAAGAGAGGAAGACCAAGGCGAAGATGTTGATGATCTGCAAATGGATGCATCAGCGCTCACAACCGAGAGGCCTAAAGGAGTGCTGTTAGGGAGGCAAAGTTCCGCAAGGGACATGCAAATGAATGAAATGATATATATGAATTTGCGAATTCATACAGCACAGCCATAATCACGGCAGCAAAAGCAAGTGCTGGACTGCAATCAACAAGAAGAAAAGCATGGATATCAGATAACACATGGAAATACATACATGAAAAATGAGCAGCCAAATTAGCCTTGTTGAATGTAAGGACAGATCTTGGAAAAGTTTTGGCAAAAGCAACATACAAAGAACTAGACAATAAAGTAAAAAGTTCAGCTAGAAGAGACAAAATAGAATATATGGACAACATGGCAAAATAAGCAGAAAATGCAGGAAGAAAAGGAGACAGCAAAACTCTATATAACACACAGAAGAAGCTAACAGGTGCTATTTCCTCCAGAGAAAGACCAGTCTTTAGCAAAACAGACAACCTATTAACATCAGGTAAAGACCATAATCAAAGATGGGCTGAACACTTCCAAGAAATACTTAATCAACCACACCCATATGAATTAATAAATCTTGTAACCGATTTACCAGTTCCACAACTAAATGTCAACTTAGATAAAGTTACACTGAATGAAATTGAAACAGCAGTGAATCTAATGGCTAACAACAAAGCTTCAGGTGAAGATGAAATAACAGTCGAAATGTTAAAAGCTATTAACAGTGACAACATGAGCCAGCTACGTAGAATGTTTAATCAAATTTGGAGAGAAGAAAAGGTCCCTTCTAAATGGAAAAAAGGAATCATTGTTAAAATATCAAAAACAGGCAACCTCAGTGACTGCAACAACTGGAGGAGTGTAACCTTACTATCAGTTGTGTCAAAGGTATTTTGTAAAATGATGTAGTGGATAGTGCAATGAGAGAAGAATAGGCAGGATTGTGAAAAGGGAGAAGCTGTCTCAACCAGATCTTTAAGAATAATACTTGAAGAACATATTGAAAAGCCAAAACCATTAATCCTGAACTTCATAGACTTTAAAAAGGCATTTGATAGCATACAGAGAGATTCATTGTGGATAATTTTAAGACTATATGGAACACCATCTAAAATTGTCAACATCATTAGAGATATCTACAACAGATATGTTTGTACAGTCAAGACAGAAGAAGGAATGAGCAAATGGCTTCAAACTGAAACAGGCATGAAACAAGGATGTATATTATCTCCCTTGCTTTTTGGAATTGCCATAGACTTTATAATGAAAAGATGCTGTACAGATAAAACCGGCATTGATTGGGTACATGAGACCCATATAGAAGATCTTGATTTTGCAGATGACATAATTCTTATCAGTGACAATGTGAAATCGATGCAGGAAAAAACAGATTCCCTGTCTTCTTTGGCTAGCAAAATAGGTCTTGAAATTAACAAAGACAAAACAAAAATTATGAAACTTCTCATTAATCAAGAAGGAAAAATATACATAGAAGGAACAGGTGTTGATGAAGTAAACCAATCTGCATACCTTGGCAGCTACATAGACCAGGATGGTGACACCAGGAAGGAAGTTAGAATTCGAATTGCAAAAGCGGCATTGTCCTTAAAAAATATTGAGAAAATATGGAATTCATAAGTTATAAGCACAAAAACCAAGTTAAGATTATTCATTTCAAATGTGATATCCACCCTCATTTATGCATGAAAAGCGGAAACCAACTAAATAAATAGACAAGAAATTAGACAAACAAATGCCTGAGGAAAATACTTTGTATACAGTGGAATGAATTTAAGAACAACACATAGATAATGACAAAGATAATGACATAGAGACAGCCCTAAAACTTTGTATACATATGACTTCGGAGTCGGCTGTGTCCTGTTCGGAGACAGAAGATGATGACTTGTTCCTTTCTGTTTAGCATGTGATAGTCATCATGTGGTGGTGTTTGTGGCTTCCTGTAGGTTTTTATCATGCTTTTCTTCTGATTATAAGTGATTGGTATGTCTGGTTGCTCCATTTCAGTGCCCTCTTTGGCCAGTTGGTCAGCTTTCTCATTGCCTGGTATCCCACAGTGGGAGGGAATCCATTGCAAAGTGACTCCATGTTGTAAGCCAATTTTTGACAAGGCATCCTTAAGGTCTGGTAGTTTGTTGCACTGAAGAGCCTCCAGTACTGATCTTGCATCTGTGAGAATTACTACAGGACATGTATCAATTCTGGAGTCTGATAGTTTTTCAACTGCAGCAATAATTGCCCTAACTTCTGCATCAAAGTTGTTGCAGTATTTACCAGTGGGTATGGAAATCTTGTCAATGGTGTTGTTTGGATATTCAGTATATGCTCCTGCCCCTCCATTCTTTATGGCATTATGTGCAGATCCATCTGTATACACACGTATCCAGGTGTCACATGGATATTTGTCATCTAGAACACTAAGTGTGGCTGTTGATCTTACAAGACTGCTCTGCATCTCACCATTCTGCACACCTTTCACTTCAGTCTGAATAGTTATTTGTGTATAATCTGCTTCTTTCCATGGTGTATGCTCTGGTACAGATGATAATGGAGCGACTACAGTTGGAAGGTCAGGTATCAGCTTACGCATACGCTTGGCCTGATGAATGAAGCTGCTTCTTTTAAGCCGTCCTAATGCCAAGTTATTGAATCTCTCCTTCAGGGGATGGCTTACAGAGCTAAGGAATTTTTCTCCCATGGTCATGACCTTTGTGTCTCTACGTTCCTTTAGCGCTTGAACACCAACTATTTTCTGCATTTCTACTATTGGTGTGGACCTCATGGCACCTGTGATAATCCGTAGTGACTGATTTTGAACCTTGTCTAGATTATGCAGCGTAGTGTTTGATGCTGTGCACCAAGATGTTGAGCCATATTCTAAATGTGGTAGAATACTTTGCTGATATACATTCTTGAGGATTCTTTCACTAGCTCCCCATGTGGTTCCACTCAATTTTCTTAATATGGCTAGTTTTCTTCTGGCTTTTGCTTCTGCACTGTTGATGTGTTGCTTCCACGTCAGTTTTGAGTCAAGAGTCACTCCTAAGTAAGTGGGTTGGTTGTCCATCCTTAAGGGTATTTCATTTACAAAGATCTTACCTGCTTTCTGTTTAGATGAGAGGGTGAATAGAGTGGTACTTGATTTCTCTGTGTTGATACTTACACACCATTTGTTTGTCCATGATGTCAAGATGTCTGCTGCTCTTTGGAGTCTCTGTGTAGCAACTGTCGCATATTCATCTGTACACCACATGACCAGATCATCTGCATACAGTGCCGCTTTGATTCCATAGGGAAGTTCCTTGACCAGGTCATTAATGAATACAAGGAATAGTGTAGGTGAAAGGACTCCTCCTTGTGGTACACCGTGTCGCAGAAGTACTTTCTGGCTGTTGTGTCCATCCATTACTACTCTAGCTCTTCTATTGTGTAAATAGGACTTTATCCAGTTGTACAGTCTTCCATTCACATTGCAGTTTCTTAGTTTCCACAGCAGACCTTTTTTCCATACTTTATCAAAGGCTTTCTTCAGGTCTATCCACGCTGCTAGTACAAGGTTTTTCTCTTGGAATGCATCCTCAATCTCTTGAGAGAGATAGGTCACTTGATCTTCCGTACTGTAGTACTGCCTAAATCCTGCTTGTTGTGGAACGAGAAGGTTTTCACTTTCTAGGTACCATTTTAGCCTCAGGTCAATGATGCGTTCCATCGTTTTGCATAGGCAGCTAGTGAGACTGATTGGCCTGTAGCTGGAGGCAGTATCACTGTTTTTCCCTGGTTTTAACAGTGGTACCATGCTTGCTTCCTTCCAGATTTGAGGTAACTTACCTGTGCTCCAGCACATATTGAAAATATCCAACAGCTTTCCCATTGCTGCCATTCCCAAGTTCTTGATCATTTCATTGGACACTCCATCTGGTCCTGGTGATTTCCTTGGTTTCAGTTTACTAACTACTAGGTCTAACTCACTGTGTGTGATTGGTGCATCCATGACCTCCACTTTTCTGACTTGTTCCTCCTCTTTCTGTGGCTCGATGCGCACTGTACGCTCCTTCTCTGGATGGATATCAATGTTGCAGTCCTGTGCAAAATGCGAGCAAAGTGATCTGCTACCTGCTTACCTGTAAGAGTTTTCCCATCCTCTATTAGTGTAACCTTTGTACTTCTTCCAGTACTCTCATCATTTAACTGTTTGATTAGTTTCCACAGTTTCCTTCCATCCTTTTCAAAGTTTAGGGACTCTGTTTTCTCTCTCCAACTTTCCCGTCTGGCTTGCAGCTTTGCTCTCTGAAATTTGGCCTTAGAATGTTGGTAATTATTGTGGTGTTCTTGGCATGGTCTATTTTCTGCTTGCTTTCGAGCTGCTTCCACGTCATCATGGAGTTTTCCCAGCTCACTAGACCAGTATGGTTTATAGTCCCTGCGAGCTCCTCTGGGAATGGTTTCACGAGCGGCCTGAAGGATACAAGCATTGAATTCCTTCACTATGCTGTTAATATCCTTACCTTCTATGGACAGCTGTCCCACCAGGGTACCTGTACGATGCCTGTACATTGTCCAGTTTGCTTTTTTATAGTTCCATCTGGGGAGAGGGTTACTGGTGTTAAGGAGTTCATTTTCTATTGTTAGGAAGACTGGTCGATGGTCGCTACCTCCAAGTTGTTTTCCAACTTCACGTGTAATGTTCCACTTCAGATCTGGAGAGTGGAATGCCAGATCTGGTGTTGATTTTGTATGCCATGCCCTTGAGTAAAATGTTGGGGCATCCATTGGCTGGTTGATCAGGAGAAGTCCATTATCATCCTGCCAGCTCTCAACTTCCTCTCCTCTCTTGTCTATGTGGTCATAGCCCCAGCTCTGCGAATGACTGTTAAAATCACCACAGACCATCAGTCTCTCTTTGTGTGGGATTGTTCCTGAAGTAAGTGGGCGGTCATTAGGACAGTAATAGTTAAGGAGGTGGAAATCTGTATTACTGCTTTTTAGATGGATCATCTGGTATTCGGCTCCTTCCATGTACACTCCCACCTGACATGCGCTGATGTTATTCTTAACAAGTGTGAGTACTCCTCCTTTTCTTCTGTCCTGTCGGTCTGATCTAAAGCACTGGTAGCCTCTGATTTTAAAGGCGGCATCTTTGGTTAGGTGTGTCTCCTGTATGCAGCATATACTTACCTGCTCTGCAAAAAGTATGTTCTCTAGTTCAACCTTTTTGCTATAGCCATCTCTAACACTGCTGACACCCTCAGCATTCCACTGCATTATTTTAAGTTCTTGCTTTTTGGCTATTTTCTTCTGTTGTATTTTTTGGCCAGTAGCTCTACTCTCATGTCTCCTGACTCCACAAGATGAACTGAGAGGACCTCCAGTAGCATTGGGTGGACCCTTTCGAGGCAGGGGGCCCGGCACTGCACCTGCCTGGTTAGTCTTCACAGGGCGAGCACCATGTTTGAAAACTGCAGATAGAGACATTTCATTAGCGATAATGCGTGTTACCCTGATTTTTGCGATGCGCCTTTTGGCTGGGTAACTCCGACTTCAGCACCTTTCCTTGCTAGGGCAGACTGTGGTCTTGCTCGGACTGCCATGAAGACAGTGTGGCTGGCCTGGCCAAAACTTTGTTTTCGAGCCCCTGGTGGCTGTACTTAAGCGCCTTCTCCATGTCAGATGGTTTGAGACAGTTCCACAAAGACACTCTGACTTTGAGATGAGGAATCTGATGAGTGCTTCAACGATATCCATTCCCCGCCACCCATAGTCTACTGGCTCTGTTTTGTTTACATCATTCTGATAGCCATTGTTGTAAAGACCCATAGGCTTGTCACGTCCTGGATTCATTGGTTTCACACCAGACTTCCCTCATCCCCGCCAGAGATCTCCATGTCCCCATCTGTCCACCAACCTGACATTACATTTTGCAAAAATAACAATTACAATTAGTGTTGATTGCTACAAGTTTCTGGGCTACAGAGGTAGGTCAGAGTTTTTAAGCAAACAGATCTATGTTCCCTGTCTCACAAACACTATGTTAAGATAAGTGTGCTCTTAACACAGTTGTTCCCAGGGGGGAAACAGCAGTGAATCTAATGGCTAACAACAAAGCTTCAGGTGAAGATGAAATAACAGTCGAAATGTTAAAAGCTATTAACAGTGACAACATGAGCCAGCTACGTAGAATGTTTAATCAAATTTGGAAAGAAGAAAAGGTCCCTTCTAAATGGAAAAAAGGAATCATTGTTAAAATATCAAGAACAGGCAACCTCAGTGACTGTAACAACTGGAGGAGTGTAACCTTACTATCAGTTGTGTCAAAGGTATTTTGTAAAATGATGTAGTGGATAGTGCAATGAGAGAAGAATAGGCAGGATTGTGAAAAGGGAGAAGCTGTCTCAACCAGATCTTTAAGAATAATACTTGAAGAACATATTGAAAAGCCAAAACCATTAATCCTGAACTTCATAGACTTTAAAAAGGCATTTGATAGCATACAGAGAGATTCATTGTGGATAATTTTAAGACTATATGGAATACCATCTAAAATTGTCAACATCATTAGAGATATCTACAACAGATATGTTTGTACAGTCAAGACAGAAGAAGGAATGAGCAAATGGCTTCAAACTGAAACAGGCATGAAACAAGGATGTATATTATCTCCCTTGCTTTTTGGAATTGCCATAGACTTTATAATGAAAAGATGCTGTACAGATAAAACCGGCATTGATTTGGTACATGAGACCCATATAGAAGATCTTGATTTTGCAGATGACATAATTCTTATCAGTGACAATGTGAAATCGATGCAGGAAAAAACAGATTCCCTGTCTTCTTTGGCTAGCAAAATAGGTCTTGAAATTAACAAAGACAAAACAAAAATTATGAAACTTCTCATTAATCAAGAAGGAAAAATATACATAGAAGGAACAGGTGTTGATGAAGTAAACCAATCTGCATACCTTGGCAACTACATAGACCAGGATGGTGACACCAGGAAGGAAGTTAGAATTCGAATTGCAAAAGCGGTATTGTCCTTAAAAAATATTGAGAAAATATGGAATTCATAAGTTATAAGCACAAAAACCAAGTTAAGATTATTCATTTCAAATGTGATATCCACCCTCATTTATGCATGAAAAGCGGAAACCAACTAAATAAATAGACAAGAAATTAGACAAACAAATGCCTGAGGAAAATACTTTGTATACAGTGGAATGAATTTAAGAACAACACATAGATAATGACAAAGATAATGACATAGAGACAGCCCTAAAACACACAAAGTCACATGAAGTTACTATAGTCATGGGAGATTTTAATGCCAAAGTTGGTAAAGGAAGAACTTCAGACATTGTTGGTGACTATAGACTGGGGGAGAGGAATGACAGAGGTAGTAAATTAATTGAATGGGCAAGAATACATAGCATGGTTGTAGGTAACACCTGGTTTAAACAACATCCCCGAAGACTGGCAACGTGGTGCAGCCCAGACAAAAAGACTTTTAACCAGATAGACTACATATTAATCAATAAATAATTCCAAAATGCATTACTGACAATAAAAACCATGCCAGGAGCCGACTGCAGTAGTGACCATGACCTAATGTGTGGAAAAATTAGAATAAAGCTAAAGAAAGCATGCAGAAAAGTGAGAAACGTCAAACTAAATACAGAACTCCTTAAAAATGACCAAGAACTGCGAGAACAATACAAAGTTATTATAACAAATAGATACATTGCAATAGCAAAGATAAATAGTATAGATGAGCAATGGGAAATGTTAAGAGATTCTATCCACCAAACTGTTAAGGAGATAATATCACCGAAAAAAGAAGCCCCTAAAAATAAATGGGTGACAAGTCATGTGCCAAAAAGTTAATTGTTCCCTTACTTTAAGAAAGTAACATTACAACTTTTGACAGCTGCATTGCATTCAGCCTTGAAATCCATGAACTTAACTGCAAGACAAACACTGATATGTGAAAATTATTTATTGTACAATCCAGTTATAAAAATGTACCATCTCTTTCATCCTTTCTGCATTAACCATATGTATAAACCATCCACAACAAGTTAAAGATTAAAATATTTTAAAGTAAGCAATGTGTGCACTATATAATCATTTAACTTCAGTATTTTTAGCACTGGTTTTATTGCACCATTAATATGTAAATGTAAACATGTTATCAGGCTTTTGTGTACACATGCTAGTGGAAAAAAAGACTATATTTCATGTTTTTAAAATGGTTTTCATTATTTGAATGACATCTGTAACAGCCAACCGCAACTGTAATTATCTGTGCTACAAAACTGTGCAGTCATTTTTTTTTCATTCTTTCCAAAAGTTTTGTATTTTGTTTCTATTTTCACTTGTATAAACTTTCTGTCTTACAATATCTAGTTATTTTATGGAAATTGTAAAAATGTAGTTTTGTTTTCTTGTCCCTTCCATCTCACTTTGTGGCCCTAATGTTAATGAAAGAAGAAAAGAATTTCCTTGGAGCTGTGAACAGCCAATGCCATGACAATGCTGCAGCACAGGCATTTTGCTGAACTGGGAGTGAATTATAGAAATCTGCTTGAAGACAAGGAATGGGCCAAGACAGCATAATTCTGAGAAGACTCCACATAATGAGGACCACAGCAACATTGAGTCTGTTATTATGAGTTCCAGTGGAAAAGTTGGATAGGATTTTGACCAGTTCTAATTTGGCTACCCTTGAAAAATGTGTTGTCGCATTCATCTTTTCTCTGAGACTATGGGTGTGTAGCTGAAACTACAAATTCTAAAGAGATTACTTGATGGATAAACAACCAGCACTAGTAGAACAGAGTGTAAGATTTTTTATGGTAAGACAAGAAGGAGACAAGTCATCCTACCTCAGATTCTGAATAAGAATTAAAACACTCAAGAAGCAAAATGTGCTATGTTTTTTTATATTTTTAACATTTTTTTCTTCTGTTGTACTGAACATATTTCATTATTTTGCAGGGAACAAATGGTAGTCAGCTTTGGGACACAGCTTTTGCTCTTCATGCTTATATTGAGGTAACCTAATCCAGCGTCATTTCTTGAGGATAAATTTAAAGTTATTAAACATGAAATGCTATGAGTGAAATTTACACAAATTCATGCCACTAGCTACATAATATGCACTGCTAGCAGGGTTATTGAGCACTGCTCCTTTTGTAGTGACAATGACAGCAGAATATACCAATAATTAGATTATTTGTGCCTTCAATTTAATAGCATGGCATCACTCTGTTTTGGTTTTGAATATTAAAATCCACCTGCTATAGAAATGAAAATCTCTGGAAGAATCTTCACCAAATAAGCTTACTTTACCCCATAGACTAGGTGAAGATATTACACATTGTTGAGACCCATAGTTCAGTTCAGTTTGGTTAGTTATATGTAAATGCATTCCCAGGTGGGGCATTTTGAGGCAGTCAGTTTGATCTCCTTATGTTTACTTTGCTCATAAATATTAGATTTATATTACACCGTGAAAAAAATTAAACTTCATTTTCTTGAAATATGACAAAAGGCTTCTAAGTGTAATTTTATTCATCTTCGTTCTCTCTTCCTACCCACCTTCTTTACCCCCATCTGGGGCATATGCAATCAAAAAGGGCTCTCAATTTATTTCTGTCCTGATCTTTCTTGTTTCCTCTTACCCTGGGGATTCCAGACTGATGCTGTCCATGTTCATTCTCTCCTTGCAATAAAACTGGTTCAGGTAGAGAAACTTTTGTGATCATTTTTTACAAGATTAGATTGTAAAGTATATCTAATAAAATGTTTCATATGTAAATTTTGCTTCTTTTCTTTCTTAAGTCAGATTACATTTTTCTCACAAATCAAACTTAACTGTATTTTTCTGTCTTTATGTTCTTTCACTCTTGAGACACATCTAGCAGAGTTAAGATCTTAACCACAAGCAGTAAGAAAAATATAAAAATGTGGTAGGTTTTTGGTCAGTTACGAGGAGTGATTGATAAGTTCTCGGCATAAGGTACAACAGATTATTTGTGGACAACTTTTTGGGGTTATTTCTCAACATAGTCCCCTTGCAAGTTTATGCACTTAGTCCAGCAATCCTGGAACATGCAGATCCCTTCTTTGTAAAAGTCAGCATCTTGTCCCAGTAGAAGTGGTCTACAGCATGAATGACGTCAGCAAATTTGTGACCACTGAGCTCCTTTTTGAGTTTGGTAAACAGGTAATAGTCCGAATGGGCCAAATCTGGTGAATAAGGAGGATGTTCAAGAAGCTGGAAGCCGCATTCATGAATGGCAGCCATTGCCACCACCAACTTGTGAACTGAAGGATTGTCTTGCTGAAAGATGACTCCTCTCGTCAATTTCCCTTGACGCTTTTCCTTCAGTTTGACCTGCAGTTGCTTGACAAGTTAGCGTAATATGCCTCGGTGACCGTTTTCCCCTTTTAAAGATAGTCTATCAATAGCACAATTTCTGAATCCCAAAAGATGGAAGCCATCACTTTGCCTGCAGACAGAACCACCCTTACTTTCTTTGGAGGTGGGGATCCATGATGTTTCCACTGCTTTGACTGTTCTTTGGTTTCTGGTTGAAAATGATGAACCCAAGTCTCATGCATGAGAAGAGCTGGAGAGACAAAAAATCTTGTCAAAAAAATAAGAGAGAGACAATGTACTTTCATAGGACATGCAGTGAGAAGAGGGGGCATTGAAAATATTATAACAACAGGAAAAATAGAGGGAAGAAGATCCGGAGGAAGACTAAGAGAAATGATACTGGACAGTCTGACGGGATGGTGTGAGAGGAGATCACCAACCGAGCCGATGGCCTGTATGAAGGATCATGTACTCTGGAGAAGCATAATAGCCAATGCCAGTTGGCATGGCACCTGGTGACGATGATGATGAAATCTCATCCATAGTCACAAATTGCTGAAGAAACTTTTCAGGATCTGCAGAAAAATGGCCAAGATTGTCTCTTGACATGTTGAGACACTGTCATTTGTGATCAGCTCCAAGAAGTTTCGGGACCCATCAAGCAGAGACCTTTGTCATTTGAAGATCTTTGTGAATAATGGCATGAACATGTTCCTGGGAGATGCCCAACTTAGTAGCAATGTACTGCTTAGTTAGTCGTCGATCTTCCATTATCATGTCATGGATTCTGCTGGTGGTTTCATTGGTGGTTACTGTTCTTGGTTTTCTTGGACGGGGATCATATTCCAGACTCTTCCTTCCATGTTTGAATTGAGCTGCCCATTTCTTCACTGTGCTGTGAGAAGGGGCACTCTCCCCTAGAGTCTCTACCATATCCTCATGGATCTTCTTCGATGATAAGCCCTTGATGCACAGGTAGCGAATGACTGCTTGATGAGAAATTTTATAAATTTTCTCAATTTCTGCCACCCATTACCACTTCAGTAGCCTGTAAAAAAAACTGGTTGCAGTTAATTTTTGAAACTTTGTGTTTAATCTTACATTAACCTGATCTACAAAAGCACCTAATATCAACTGTGTGTTTCAAGTATTTGTACCTTATGCCGAGAACTTATCAGTCACCCCTGGTATTTGCTATTTTTTTTATATTATTATTTCTGCATTTACATTTAGTTTTTTAAACATTTCATTCTAGTATTTGTGTAACAGTTTTGTTCACTTTTTTCAGAACTACTTTTCCACTTCCATTTTTAATTCATAATAGTTCTGGAATTTTAATAAAAACTAAAATAGAAAGCCAGATCATTTTAACATTTTAAACCATTTTGAACATCATCACATAGATTTCACATGCTGATTTCCTTCTTTTTCCTTCCTGTTTGTCATCCATCTAATAGGCTGTTTCCTAAAAGTTACATATGCACTCCCAACCAAATAAATAGGCACTCCAAAGCAACTAACTTATGCTCTGTGGAAGATAAAACCACATCTCATAAATTCATCAGCTAGATCAACCGTTTCAGTGTGTTTCTGTATGGTTCTGTTCATAACTATTTTTCATTGTAATATCTACATGATTTACTTCATATTCCCAACAGCTGTTTTTATTTTAATAACTAAATTTGACAAACTAAAAACAGTCTGGAAGCTTGCTCATTTTACTTCTATTTTCTTCCTTTCAATATGCAGACCAGTTCATTTTACAATTAAAAAAAAAATGAAAATTGTAATTAGATTTGCTTCAGTCCAATTTTTCATAGCTGTTTTAGTCACCAAGTAAAAGATCTGATCTGCCTTTCCCTACAGTTTTTTTTTAATGTAATAAATTTTTCTTAATTTCATAATCAGAAAATTAATTTCACCATTTTTCCCCATAAGATAATTCACCTATGCCATACCAATTTTTAAAAAAAGTTTTATTCTCTTAGAATAAAAGAAACTTTCAACACATGCCACTGTACTACCCAAAAGCACAAGCTATATGAGAGAGCTGTGTCAGCACAGTGGATTAGTCACTTGCTTCGCTGACCAGGCAACCCAGTTTCAATTTCCACTCACCACAGTGGCGGTCAGACTATGGCTCGCAAGAAAACTCCCAGGGTTCACTCAGTCTCAGATGGGTACCAGGGTTAACTCTTGGAAGGAAGAGGAATGATGCCGCTAGCTACTGAGTTCATGCTGATGACGACACTAGTGGGCAGTTTCTGGTCAACTAATAGCACTAATAGTTTAACAACCATGTACAATTCTGGTTCACAACTCATACCTTTATCTTTACTGGCTATCTGAACCACTAAATCAATTGTACACAAAGTGTTTGCTCTAAAAATGTACTTGTGATGTCCTACATTATAGTGAGACCACAGGTCATGTATAATTATTTGGCATTGAATATCTTTAAATACATCATGATTTTTTTTAAAAAAACTGGCCTCAATAATTTTCAGGCAGGTGCTTGCAACAAAGAGGAATTTGGTCCTTGTTTAAGAGCTGCCCATGAGTTCATATGTCTCACACAGATACGAGAGAACCTGCCAGATTATAAGAAGTACTACAGACAAATGAGTAAGGTTGGTTACATGCAAAACTATTACACTTTTAACTTAAATTTAAAATAAAATAGTGAAAAATATACTCTGTGCTGCCACATATTTTAATAATAGAATGTATATGCTGTATAATGGCAGCTTGGCTAGCTGAGTGGTTAGGTGCTCGGTTTACTAATCTGGTGGTATCAGGTTCAGTTACCAGCAGTTGGTTTTTTTCTGGTACGCATACAAAAAAAGACCCCGGCATTCACCCAGCCTCTGAAAATGGGTACCAGAGAAATTTGGGATGATAAATGCAGCCGGGCATAATACTAACCACATCACAGGTCATTTGCCAAAGGTCTTGGAAAGACGGGCCTAATACCGTATCTCCATTATACCTTAATGGCATGGAACTGGTAATATTACCTTTAAATACTGTATAACCTTCAAACAAACTTGCAAAGATGTTATCACCATTCTGTGCCCTCTCCCTATGAAGGACTGGGTGCAGTAGTCCTCCAACTTGCTCTATTCCTCATTCTTACCATGCATCCGGCCAAACTCTGCCCAGTCCATTTTTTAAAAATTAATGTTGTCCACCACTATATTGTTATTGACCATTTGCTCTTTTTCTTTTACTTTTCCCTCTAGTATGGTTTTCATTATTATATTATGCCTATTGATTTGATTGAAATATTTTTTACTGACTGGTTCTAATGCAATTTTAGTTTAGTTCTTTATTTTCTTTTCTGTTCATGAAATTCATCCTATTCTTCTGTATATCCACATTTCAAGTGCCTCAGTTTTCTTTTCCATTTTCTTATTTTAATGCTCATGCCTCCATGCCTTAGAGTACCAAAGATGCTAAAAACTGATTATTAAAGATTCCGCAGATGGCTAAAGCAAATGATTAGATATACCACAGAAGCAACTGAATAGGAATCAAAGGAAGAGTTCTACAATAGTCTCCAAGCCATAATAGAAACAATATCAAAACATGATGTGCAATGTATCTTGGAAGACTTCAACACAAAAGTAGGTGAGAGAGACAAAGATCAAATAAGCATCATGGGTAACAAAGGCACTGGAGAGATATATGAAAATGGTGAAACTGCGGATTCTGCAACGAAAACATACTGACATTCAGAAGGACAGTGGTTCTAAGGACTGCAAATGCGCCTGAAACAGACTCTGGCAGTCAAGTCCAGCTCCTGGCCTTCCCGTGGCAGAACTGTTTAAACTGACAGGAGAAGGGGCGAGGGCGAATATCTGGTGCCTGAAAACCAGATACTTAGGGTAGATGAGTGGCACGTTTGGTAGCTCATCTGCTGCTGTTGGCGAGATTTTTCAGCTGCCGTGCGTGGAGCGGTGCTCTTCCCGGCCAATGAAGAAAGGTGCAAATGAGGTTGCCGCTCAGCATCACTGCGGAAAAGGTGGTAGAAAGGATAAAGCGAAGCAAACAGTCAAATCACAGCACCTCTGGTCTGGAGGTCGGCCACGTCCTAAGTGCAGTCATATCGGGTGAAATGCATGAACCAGCTTGTCCCAGAGGTTAAGACACTGCTGGCAAGACTCTTCAAATGCCACGCGTGGAGTGAAGCTCCTCCCGGTCAAGGAAGGAGTGCGGAAAAGAAATAAAGGTTTCTGTGTGGTGCTGATGGGAAAAGGTGGTGAAGTGAAGTTTAACTGGTATGTCCAGTAGTATCGCTACAAGAGCTATACCATGGCACCTCTGCTCTAGAGGCTGGCCATGTCTGAAATACACCTACACTGGTGAAATATGCCTAAACCGGCACACACCAGGAGTGGAACTTGATGGCTAGACATGTCATGCCACCTCCGCTCTAGAGGTCGGTTACGCCTGATATACACCCATACTGGTGAATTTTGCCTAAACCGGCTCACACCAGGGGTGAATCTTGAAGGCTATGCATGTCACAGTACCTCTGCTCTAGAGGTCGGTCTCATCCCAAACACGCCCATACTGGGATAATGCCTAAACCGGCTCAACCCAGGGGTAGAAGTCACTAGTGGCGAGGATTTGTCCTCCTGGACAAAAGCTCCATCCTAGTCACAACTAGGAAGGGTAGCTGGCCATGACCGCAAAATACTGAAGTCGGAGACACTGGACCAGGGAAGTCTAGATAGGGAACCACCTCTCACCCGGCGGGGATGTTTGCGTATCCTAATCACGCTGAGGTTTTCTGGTGAGAAAGTCCAACTCTTTACTGGATGGGCAACCACCTCTCACCCGGCGGTGATACACGGGTATCTCAAAACACGTCGAGGTTTTCCGGTGAGAAGGTCCAACTCTGGGCTGGGTGGGCTACCGCCTCTCACCCAGCAGGGATGCACTGAAATCCTAAACACGTCGAGGTCTTCCGGTGAGAAAGTCCAACCCTAGACTAAACTGGTGCAACGAAAACCACGGTGTCACGCAATCCCGCTTCGGAGACCCACCAAGAATACAGGCTAAAGCCCTGTGATACTCTGAACCCCTTGTGGTCCTCTCGTGGATCTCGTGTGGTCTTTTCGGGGACCACGGGACCTAACGAGGACCACAAGCGTAAATTCAGTAGGATCACAGTGCGGTTTTGGTGGTAGAAGCGAACGAAGAAGAAGAAGAAGGACAGTATTCCAATAAATAAAACTCAGTAAAGTAACTTGGAGGATAAAACAACAACAGAAAACCAAATCAACTACAAATTGATAAATAACAAGTGGAAGCAATCATTACAAGTTGTGAGAGCAAATGAGAGATGTAGGAAGTGGTGGTGAGAGTAAGACTAAAAGAAAGCCAGAATAAATAAGAGAACTAAGGAATGCATGCTCTGATACAATAAAACTGAAAGACCAGCAAACAAGAAATTAATTCTCAATAACATTCAAGAACCATTGCAGTGTTCTGCTTGATAAAACAGAAACGACTATACAAAAAGATGGACAGGACAAAGCAGAAGGAAATTAACAACACAGTACACAGAAGATACAATAATATGGTCAGGTAAAGAAGATCATCATGAAGGAGGAGTAGCACTGATTATAACAAAAGAAGCATCAAGAGCATTGCTGAAATGGACCCCTATAAATGAAAGATTATTATATGGACACTTCAACACAAGATTCACGAAGCAGTCTATTATAGTTTGTTATGCACCAACAGAAGCAGCTGAAGAGGAATTAAAAGAAGATTTTTACAACAGCCTCCAAGCCACAGTAGAAACAATACCCAAGCATGATATGATACTCATCTTGGGTGTCTTCATGCAAAAGTAGGTGAGGGAAATGAAGATAGAAGAAGAATTATGGAAAGAGAAGGAATCGGAAAAATAAATGAAAATGGAGAACGATTGTGCAGTTTCTGTGAATAAAATCCGATGATCATCGGAAGGACAATTTGCCAACATAAAAACATCCATAAAGTGATTTGGAGGTCCCCAGATAAAACCACAGAAAACCAAATCGATCACATACTAATAAACAACAAGTGGAAACGGTCACTACAAGATGTGTGAGCAAGGAAAGGAGCAGATGTAGGAAGTGATCACAACTTTCTGGTAGCAAAAACAAAACTAAAATTAAGGAAAGCCAAAATCAGAGAACACAGAAAGATATGTTTTGATACAAGAAAACTGAAAGACCAGCAAACAAGAAATGACTTCTCAGTAGTACTTAAGAACCGCTTCAGTGTCCTACAAGACGAAGCAGAAATGTCCATACTAGAGTTCAATAAAACGCTACAGGAAACAGCAAAAGAGGTGCTGGGATATCCGAAAAGGAGAAAAGAGGAATGGATAAGCAAGACCACATGGGAAAATATAGAGCAAAGAAAAGAAATCAAGAAAAAATTACTGAACACCAAATCACAACGGCTTGAAGAACAAGTTTGAAGTAATTATGCACAAAAAGACAAAGAAGTGAAGGAATCATGCCGTCAAGATAAATGTCAGTACTATGACAACTTAGCAGAAACAGCAGAGAAAGCAGCATATACAAATGACTTGAAAACCATATACAAAATCACAAAGCAGATGACAGGTAACTTGATGTGAGAGTGCAGTAAGGACATATAATGGACGACTGGTCAGTGGAGAAAGAGAAAAAATTGAAAGATGGAGGGAACACTTTAACACCCTACTAAACAGAACACAAGCAGCACAAACAATAGACATACCTGAAGCAAAAACGGAACTAAACATCAATACAGGACCAATAACAACAAGTGAAGTAAAGGAGGCGATAAAGAAGCTAAAATTAGACAGGTTACCAGGCAAAGATGAAGTGATTGCTGAGATGCTGAAAGCAGAAGAAACAGAAACACCAAAACAACTTTGCCAGATACTACAACAAATTTGGGATCTAGAAAAAGAGGATTACAATGGACCCTTGACACAGTGCTGGAGGACCTTGACTTTGCGGACGACATTTGTCTGCTATCAAGCAGCCACAGAGATATACAAGATAAAATAAACAAGCTAATTCAGAATGCAAACAACATAAGACTAAAGATCAACATAGGAAAGACAAAGTTAATGAAGCAAAATGTGAACAAAAGAAATGTACTGAGAGTAGATAGCAAGTTAGTGGAGGAGGTCAACGAATTTGTATACCTAGGCAGTAGAGTAGTAGAAAATGGAGACAGCACAGAGGACATCAACAGCAGACTTACTAGAGCAAACCAGGCTTCTGCAATGCTGCAAACTATATGGAAAACTAAGCATGAATACGAAAATCAGAATAATTAAGAGTAATGTTCTAAGTGTACTACTCCATGGAAGTGAATGCTGGAAAATCACCAAAACCATAGAAAACAAGTTGAATTCTTTCCAGACTAAATGTTTACGAAGAATTAGAAAAATATTTTGGCCAAACACCATAAAAAAATAACATCTTGTTGGCAGAAATGCAGATGAAGCCACTGACAGCAATTATTGAGGAAAGACGCTGGCGATGGTTGGGACATGTGCTCCAAATGACTGACAACTCACTACCAAAAATAGCACTAAGATGGACATCACAGGAGAACAGAAGTAAGGGTAGATCAAAAGAGACATGGAGAAGAACAACAGAAAGGATGCTGAGCAACAGAGGGCTCACCTGGGCAAGAGCAGAAAAAAAGACGAAGGACAGGGATTTGTGGAAAACCTTTACGGAAGCCCCATGTGCCCTGGGCACTTAAGGTTCAGAGAGAGAGAATTCAACAAAACACTACATGATACAGCAAAAAAGGTACTCAGTCGGTCAGTCATTTGCGTGTCCTTTGAAGAACTTTGCCTCCCTAACAGCTCTCCTGTAGGCCTCTTGGTTGTAAGCAAGATGCCCTGCTGATGATGCATCCATTTGCAGATTATCAACGATGTCTTGCAACTATCCTCACCTTGGTCTTCCTCTCTTTCTTTTTCCCATTATGTACCCTTCCAAGACGGTCTTCTTTAAATTATCATGACATTTAATGTGTCCAAAATATTTAAGTTTTCTCTGCTTAATCCTCTTTAATAGCCAACCTTCTTCAGTAATAACTTCCTTGTAGTATGGATATTTTTTTTTTTTTTGTGTCCATGATATTTGAAAAACTCTTCTATAGCATTTACATTCAAAGGCATTTATGTGTTTCTCAGTTGTCTTGTTAAGTGTCCAGGTCTCACAGGCATATGTTGCTATGGGAAAGATGCATGCCCTTAAAAATCTTATTTTTGTAGTTCTTTCTGTTCCTCTCCATGGTACTGGGATATCAAAAAAGGAGGAAAGAAGAAAGGATATTTAAAAGTACATGGGAAAAAATAGAGCAAAGAAAGGATATAAAGAAAAATCTACTGAGCACAAAACTGCAAATAAAAGAAACAGTCTTAAATAAATATACACAAAAAGTACTCTGACAGATATTAGAGTGGTCAAACAAATGGCACAGCATAAAATATTTGCTATTCATAGACTTTGAAAAAGCCTCTGATAGTATAAACAGAGAATCACTGTGGAAAATTCTTAGATGGCTGGGCTTCCCACTAAAGATAGTGAATGTCATCAAGGCACTATATTAAGGTTTCAAGTGCAAAGTCACTTGTGGAGATCACATGCCAGATAACTTTGGGCTGCAGATAGAAGTGAAGCAAGAATGTGTACTGTCACCAAAATTATTTATCCAGGCAGTAATTATTTATTAATGTTAATGAAAGAAACAATATCAGACAAATGTAGAGGGCTACAGTGGACTCTTGATACAATACTGGAGGACCTTGATTTTGCAGATGACATTTGTCTGCTAGCAAGTAGACACAAGGGCTTACAGGAGAAAACAAGAAGTTTACATAAAACACTGCTAGAACAGGACTAAAATTCAATGTAGAAAAGAAGAAAAAAAGCTAACACAAAATGCTGCTAGAATAATGCAAAAGTCAATGTAGGAAAGACAAAATTAGTGAAACAAAATGTTAGCAATAGAAGTGCGCTGAAGTAGATAATACATTAGAAGAGGTGGTCAAGGAGAAAGTATGGTAGCAGAAGATGGAGACAATGAAGAGGACATTAACAACAGGCTAACTAGAGCAAACCAAGCATTTGCAATCTTGCGCAATATATGTAAATCCAAAAAGCTGAATATGAAAACCAAAATCAGGATGTATAAGAGCAACATCCTACATGTATTATTTTACAGAAGTGAATGCTGGAAAACCACCAAAACCATAGAAAACAAGCCAACTCTTTTCAGACCAAATGTTTGCGAAGTAAACAAGTATTTTATATTATGAAGTAAACAAGAAGGCAAGTTTTTCGGCCAAATATCATAAGAAATAATACCTTGCTGGCAGAAATGCAGATGAAGAAGCTGACATCAGCCATTGATGAAAGACACTGGTGATGGCCGGAACATGTGTTCTGGGTGTCTGGTGACTCATTGCCAAAAATAGCACTGAAATGGACACCTTAAGGAAACAGGACCAAGAGACAAAAGGAGAAATGAAGAAGAACAGTAGAGAGGATGCTGAGCAACAGAAGTTTCCTCTGGACAAGAGTGGGAAAAAAAGGCAAAGGACAGACATTTGGGGAATGCTCTTGCAGAAACCCCATGTTTAAGATCCAGATAGAGAGAGAGAGAGAGAGAGATCTTCATGTTATGTCTTTTACATGCCCTTGCTAAGTTATCCATGTTCTGCTGTAGGTCTTTCTCTGATGTGACTTTACATGTTTGGTTGTCAGCGAAAAGGAGTTAATATATGGTCCACCTTTGGGTGTTTTTTGAAAGGTGTAAGTTTATTGGCATTGTTTCTGGAGTTAGGCAGTTTTGTGATGGATTTTTTACTATGTATGTAAGCTTCTTTACAGATGTTGTCAATGTATGTTACGAATAATAAGGGAGATAGTACACAAACCTGCCTTGCTCCAGATTTTATGATGAATAGTTCAGGGTTCTCACATTTGTTCTAACTGTACCCTGACTGTTTTCATATGGGTTTTTTTGCATAAGTTGATCAGACATGAGTTTTAAATGTAATCTTTCTCTCATAGGGGGCATTTCCATTCAGTACCAGAGATCATGGTTGGATTTTGAGTGACTGCACAGCTGAGGCAATTAGAGCTGTGATTAGACTTCAAAACAAGTTTCCTATACAAAAGCCAATACCTAAAGAGATGCTGTTCTGTGGCATAGATGTTGTGAGTTAATTTTTAGATCCTTGAGATGTAGATGTTTCAATGATTTGTCCTCTTATTCTGTATTAAATCAACAGACAGAAAGACAGGTTAGTTCAAAAAATGAATGATCAAAAATAAAATTATATGTTTGATGTAAATAATTTCTTTTTATTTATGCTGCCAGTAATGATACAAAATTGTATTTGCCTAAGTTTTCATGAGGATACCAAAAGTTATTAATAATATTAATTTGCCATGGCTTTTAGACAAAACGTTCATCACTGTCAAATAATTAGATTACTGTTACCATAGCATCAAATATAAACTGAAATATACTCCATTATGGTGATTCCAGTATTAACTGAAATGGTTATGATACCATGTGAAATGCTCATCAGATTACATGTGAGTACTGCAATATGATGTTGCCAAGTTTAGAGCTCTGAAACTCTCATGTGATCACAATGAAGTGCAATCTTGTAATTCATTTTATTACTAGTTACAGACTGAAAATATAAAAATTCACTAATGCAGATGACAGTTATCAGACAATGATAGAAGAACATTTTGGCAGTATCCTCCTGACTAACAAAAATGTTACAATGTGCCTTTGATGGATAAAAACAGATAAAATACTAGAAATAAAGTACATAGCAATAATGGACTACGGTGTTGAATATGAGTGAAAGCTTACCTATGTTATACAGTAGACTCTCAGTTAACTGGGAACCATGGGAATTGGTAAATGCTGGATCTTCTTCTTCTTCGTTCGCTTCTACCACCAAAACCGCACTGTGATCCTACTGAATTCACACCTGTGGTCCTCGTTAGGTCCCGTGGTCCCCTGTGTGGTCCCTGGAAAGACCACACGAGATCCACGAGAGGACCACAAGGGGTTCAGAGTATCACAGGGCTTTAGCCTGTATTCTTGGTGGGTCTCCGAAGCGGGATTGCGTGACACCGTGGTTTTTATTGCACCAGTTTAGTCTAGGGTTGGACTTTCTCACCGGAAGACCTCGACGTGTTTAGGATATCAGTGCATCCCCGCTGGGTGAGAGGCGGTAGCCCACCCAGGCCAGAGTTGGACTTTCTCACCGGAAAACCTCGACGTGTTTTGAGATACCCGTGTATCACCGCCGGGTGAGAGGTGGTTGCCCATCCAGTCCAGAGTTGGACTTTTTCACCGGAAAACCTCAGCATGATTAGGATACGCAAACATCCCCACCGGGTGAGAGGTGGTTGCCTATCTAGACTTCCCTGGTCCAGTGTCTCCGACTTCAGCATTTTGCGGTCGTAGCCGCTACCCTTCCTAGTTGTGACCAGGATGGAGCTTTTGTCTAGGAGGATGAATCCTCGCCACTAGTGACTTCTACCCCTGGGTGTAAATGCTGGATAAATTTAGCTTCTGATTGCTTGAGAGTTACTATTCAAAATAGGCCTAATTAATACTGTACTCTGTACTATACCATACCATGCCATAAACTCTGTATTGACTGATATTAATAATACAGTAATTAAAAGCAAATTAAGACAAATAAAGACAAACTTAATATAACACAGTTTTATTATAAAAACAGCTTTGTGAATGCAGTGTGCAATTTTAGTTAAATGACGGTTAATACTTTTCAGCTGAATGAACTTCACAAACATAATTTTTTTAACTTCATGTAACTTCCTGTACTGGCAAGTTTGCGTGCATCTTTCTAGAAATTGATTTTATTTTACTTTTTATTTAAAGTATTATTTCTTCAATTTTTTTTTTTTTTTGCCATTTGCTTGAGAATGCCAGTTGCTTGAGTTCTAATTAATGGAGCGTCTACTGCATTTCATTTTACCTCTAACTTCAGATTAAAAATATGGACTTAATAACTCTTTCACATGCCAGTTAATTTTTATGCTGTGGCAGAATGAGTTTTGATGAGAACTTCTCATAGTTTAAAAAAAAAAACTAGAACAAAGTTACTCTATAATTTTAAATTATAGGTTTGGATTAGATATATGCTGCTTTTTATTTTATTTAGATTTTGCCTAAATATGGTCATAAACACTGATTAGCACAGGCATGCATGATCTTCCAACACTGCCAGTATTGTTTCAGAGTGAAAGAGCTAATACACATCAGTAAGATTACATCCCCATTTAAGCATGCCATGATATATGCTTATAATCAGCTCCTGTTTACAAGAAGTGAAAATGGATGGGTGGTTCCAAATCGCAATTTTAAATTTGATTTCAACATTGGTCAACTTTTCAAAAGGAAAGAATTTCTCATCATTTCTCATACTTTGTTAAAAAGCTGAATCCTTTCAAGAAAAAAAATTTCTTCAAGTGTATTGTGTAAAGAATTTTACAGATGAATTTCTTTGTAATTTTTAATTACTTTTACATTCACAAAAATTAATCCACAAACTATACAATCTATCACCATTTACAAGCAATTTATTTCTTCTAGATGGTGAATGGAAATCTATGAGTGTAAATTTTTCAAATGAGAAACAACAAAACTTTTGCACAGTTAACTGAACCCTCTGCTGCTCAGTATATATATATAATATGATAATATACACAGCATCATATGGTTGGCATTAAAAAAATGGTAGACAAAGCACCACTGTGTTTCAAATGCTAACCATACAACACTGTGCCAAATATTTGTGTGCAAGACTATGAATTTCTCTTTTATTAGTTGCTGTCTCTAAGAAATGATGATAATGGTTGGGCAACCTATGAAAAGACAAGAGGTTGGAAAATGCTGGAATTGTTAAATGCTTCTGAGGTGTATGGTAAGCCAGTTCTTACTCTATGTTCGCTACAGTATGGCTGGACATGGAAAAACTACAGTACATCCAAAAATACATTAATCTTTTATTATTATATTAACATTATCCATTATCATCATGCCCAAATGCAAAATAAAGCAGAGATATTAACTCCCCGTCTGGCCTGAACTGGGGCATCTCTATCTCTATAACTGGAACTTATGCCAGCAGAACATAAACAACCAACTAGAAAAAAAAAACCGCAATTACCATGAAGCGGGGTTTCTCAACCACAGTTCTGTGGAACTCTAAGGTTCTGTGAAAGCCTGAATAATGTTCCTTGAGACTTCATGATTTAAAACTTTAAAAATATTAACATTATGTATAACAGATCCATCAAAAGATATTTTCTGCTAAAAAGGGTATTTGCATTTTTTTTCTGAATTATTATATTTACAACATATTGAACAAGCTAATGCACACTTTTATACTTGTACATGGGTTCACTGAGACCTGAAATTACTTCAAGAATTATGCCCATATCAAAAAGGTAGAGAAAGCTACTCTAGTTTTGCACTTGTAATCATTTAATATATGAGACTGAGTAATGGTGAAAGAAATGTTATGTTTGCTATGACTGCTTAGCACCATTGATGCAGAGAGTGATCTAGTTTAGCAGTTTTGATCAGCTTTACAGTAGTTATCATCTCATTCATTTGTTGAATTACTTGGTTTAAGTTTGCTTTGGTGTTTTTTTTTTTCTTTTTGCATGTAGCTCTCCTTTTTCTGGTCCATGCCAATCAGATATTGGTCATCATTTTAGTCCATCAAGTATCTTGTTTCTTTGTCTTCCTCTGTCCCTTTCTTCCTACAGTTTTCCAGTTGTCACAATGTATTCCAGTTTTCCTCTCTCAAAATATGTCCTACAAATCTGGACTGTCATGTTCTGTATTTTGCCATAATTGTGCCCAGCCTCACTTAGAACTTCATTTGTTTTCTTGGCTCTCCATGGTATTCTCATCATTTTTCTTATGAACCACATCTCTGCTGCTTCCAATAGATTTTGAGTGCCATTGGTTACTTGTCCATGCTTTGCTTCTATATAACAATACAGGTTCAATGTAACACTGAATAGCTTTTTTTCTAGTATTCACAGAAATAGCTTTATTGCATGGTATGTTTTTCATTTTCATAAATGCTGACTTGGCTTGGACTATTCTGCTCGTTATTTCAGTTTTGCATTTTCCATTATGTTAATACTGTTTCTAAATACATGTATACATATTTATAAAACTATTTTAGAGCAGACACAATGCTGTGATCACAACTAGAAAATCAAAACAGATAAAGACCATAGTCTAGAATCAGCAATATACATTGTATCAGCATTTGTGCTGATGTGGCCTTGTAGTAGGAATTGTGTAGCTTGTTTTAGTGCGTACTGTTCATTTTTACTTCTAGTCCCTTGCCACACTAGTCAGTCTTTCTTTCTATCCCTATGGTGTCTAATGCATGGCTTTTTAGTAATGATACTTCTCCTTCCATTATGATACCTTTATTACAAGGTTTTATCAGTGTTATGGTTCTTTTAGTTAGCTGATTAGAAAAGCTTGGAGTTAGAGTAGTGAATACATTTTTTTATTTGGTAGTATCTTCGGTTTCTGTAGGCAGATCATAGCTCCATGCAGGTGTTGTTAACTGAGTGTGGAATCTTTCAGGAAACACTGTGATTGACTGCAGCTATGCTGAATGCACTTCATCCTGTATACAGGGCCTAGCTGTTTTCACAAACATGTATCCAGAGTACAGACAAAGTGAAATAAAAATTGCTCTGCATGAGGGACTCAAGTTCATCCAAAACAAACAAAGGCCTGATGGTTCCTGGGAGGGAAGCTGGGGTGTTTGTTTCACATATGGAACCTGGTTTGCACTGGAGGCATATGGTTGCATGGGATATACATACAGCAGTGGGAAGGATTTGCCCCTTGCTGTGAGAAGAGGATGCGAATTTCTTTTGAGTAAACAGATGGATGATGGTGGCTGGGGTGAGAACTTTGAGTCCTGTGAGCTTAGAGAGTATGTGAACAGTGAGACATCACAAATTATCAACACATGCTGGGCAATATTAGGTCTCCTGGCAGTGAAGTAAGTGGGGTTTTTTCTGTCTCAGTTTTAATTATCATTCTTTATCAGTCATGAATCTTACCACAGAGGTAACTATGTATAATCTGTATAATATAATGTATCTCTCTTATAAGCTAGATAGAATGGACCATCATCTTTACATTCTGGATGCATCCATAGGTGGTTTGATCTCTCACCTTATCTCCATCAACATAAAATGAGTGACAGTACCTGTGCTAATTTGACCTCCAATGCTTTTAATTAGTCACACATGTTTTGCAACACCAAGTTTCACCCTGTCCCTTCTTTTTTAACAAGGATGCTGATTCACATTTGTCAGTGAAATCTTTGGCTAATCCATTTTTATAGCATTTATGACATCAGTTTAATCCACTACCTGTCTATGATTATTGAGTCAGCTGATCTGCTCTTTCATTTCCCCTGACCCTTGTATGGTCTGGTACAAAAATGAAGGTTAGTAGATGGATCAGTGACATTTGCAGGGATTTAAGTCAGGCTGAATTTTACTTAGCATGTTCACTGAATCAGTCAAAATGGATACTTGTGTCTTAGCCAGCTCTAGGCTTTTGTAACAGCTGTAGTTTCAGAAATATTGTGAGGCTTCTCATTATTGTAGCAAAAGCACCACTTGCTCCTTTGACTACTCTGCCATTTGAAGCCACTCAAAAGCCCCATGTTCAGCTCTTTTTCACAAGCCACTGATCCATTTATAAAAATAACATGTTGCCATCTCTGGTATTTTCACTGATTAGTGCTTTAACTTCAGCATCTGTTGTAGTTGTAATAGCAATATATTACCTGTATCTCCTGTCAAGTGTTCTGTGAACAGACAGAGCCACTTGGAAGTACCCATCTTAGAATATCCTTGTAGATCCTGGACAGGAATGGATACTCATGCTACCAAACTTCATCATCATTCCGACCATCCTTCCTTTCTTGTGCCATTAAGTTATGACACATCTCTCACTATTATTTTTGCTTTTAATTTTCCAGCAATAATAGGGTATATTGTAAGTTTCCCATGATATTCTTAAAAATTGTTGGTTGTATCTCCTTCTGGTCTTAGTTTTCTGCACTCTACAACTTCTCTGCAAGTTTCTTCATTATCTGTTATGGCTATATACATTTTGCTACATCATTTTATAAATTTAGTTCAGTGTTGCGGCCATCATTTGCTTTTGTCCACAGCAAGCCTCTGTATCTAGGGACCTTTCCACCTTCTGGTTCCTGGTTAACATGCCTGGAAGAAAGATGTGTAGATTTTTACATCCACAACTGCATCATTTCCAAATTACTCTAGTGTTTGTGTCATGCAACATTTCCTTGTTGTCCTTATAATTGTCATTTATCCCAAAGATTTAAATATTTCAGAATCTCATTTTTTTTTCTTTTCCACCTTTTTCTGTCAAATTATTACAACATGTATTCATTTAGTTTTACTTTTATCAGAGCTGTTAATTCTCTTGCCTGCTTTTCTTGACTTTTTAATTCTGCTGCTGATTCTTTCAAATTTCTTGATGCATCTCTCTCGCTCACCATCTTTTTTTTTAAAGAAAAAAAAACATGTCCTTCTTTATTAACAGCCATTCTCTATTCATCTCTTTTTGCTTGTCTGCACATTCAGACTGTTGTTCCTTTACATATTTAAAACTGCATATGAGGACAGATATTTTTTAAAAAAACAAGGAAATTCCTTCCCAAACATCAATGGTAGATCATTTAATAACTTTAAATATACAAATGACACTGTATTGATTATTAAAAAGTCTAAATCTTGAAATGCATATCTTATGGTACAAATGATGCGATATTTGAAACAGAGGCAATAAATTTAATTTTTAATAAGTCAAAAATAATGATAAACAGCAAGGCAGATAAAAAAAACTGTGTGTAAATGTAAGATTAAAAAAACAAAAAAACGATAGCTGGTACAAAAATCCATGTCAAAAAATTGCATGAAAAATATATAATCATCATCAGATGCCATGCCAACTGGCATTGGCTATTATGTTTCTCCATAGTACCTGATCCTTCATGCTGGTGATCTCATCTCACACCATCTCATCAAACTGTTCAGTATCATTTCTCTCAGCCTTCCCCTGGCTCTTTTTCCCTCTATTTTTCTTGGTATTACAGTATTTTCAGTGCCCCCTTATATATGATTGAAAATGAATATCAGTGAGAGAATATAGTTAAATTATTACTGAACTATGTGAGACAAACCCATGACCAGCTGCAGAAGTCAGGGTGTTATGTAAAGTCAATGCTATACTGAAGTATGGAAGTATAGTCACTAAGCAAGAAAACAAATAATAAAATATATAGCAAAGAAATTTTAATATAAAGAGTGGAATGTGTTTAAAGACAGAATACAAAAAATAAGTAAATAAATAAATATAAAAATAACATAAATACAGAAAAAATGAAATAGAAATATGAAGAAATGAACCAGTCACCTACATTTTTTGTGTGCCTATTAAGAAGAAAAATATACTGAAAGTTACACTGGAATTGGAAAGAAGTACTTAAGACAAATGAGCAAGATAATAGTTTAAATGGGTGGGTATAATCAAAAGATATACAGAAGACAGCTTGCCTGACTGACCGTCAGAGCAGGGACCTGACTAAATTATAGATCCTTTGTCATGAACCATCACCATGAACACAACTTTGCATGATGAGTTCATGTCCTTGATAAAACTGCCACAAACACTTTATGTAACAATATTTTACAAAACTTTAAATACATTGTATGGACATATAAAGTACTTCTAATAGTTTAATCCTAAAACAGTTTACTTTCTGTTTTCATTAGTTATCCAGACTTGGAGGTCCTTGAGAGAGGCATTATGACCATAATGTCAAGACAGTTGCCCAATGGGGACTGGCCTGAGGTATAAACTTGTGAATATTGTTGGAATTTTCAATGTTGTGAAGGGTCTGTGTTACATAAGAAGTGAAGAAAGATAACTCAGTATTTAAACATGGAGAAATTAAATATCTGAATGGTTGCTTTCTAAAGTTGCATATCATATCCTAGAGTAATTTTTTATAAGGATCAATGAAAAATGATTATGCATGCCTAATATCCTGCCTGTGAAGACATCTTATCTTACCTTACATCTTTCCCATGCCGTTAAACATCACATAGGGCTTGCAAGGTAGTTCATCAATTTTTCCTGTTTTCAGCGAGCTTTTCAACCTCATCAAGGGATTTTATGCCTGTTGTTTGGCCTCTCTTAACAATGTCCTCTTTAGAGTTTCCCATGGTCTGCCTATTTTTCTTTGGCCTGTTGTGTTCCACTTTATAACTTGTTTTGGGATTCTCTGATTGTTTCTTCTCCTGTGAAGATATGGAACAGAGAAAATGCTGGTAAACATGGGAGACAACCAAAACAGATAGCAAAGAGCCAACAGAAGTGGAAATCTCTTGCTACATGCAGCCTCATTTATCCTGGGCACTGAAGTGACAGAATGTCCTGCTTAAGATCAAACATACTGAACAATACTGGACTACTGTGAACAAAAGAAAGTTTTTATTTATATTTTATTCATACTTTTCCCCATAACTAGTATATTTTGTGTTGGACTGCAAATAAATTTTCTAATGAACTCCAGTGATTAGTGTGTTAACAGGGAAGAAGAGTTCAATGAAAATGAATTTAAAACACAAGTGAGGCGATATTCACAGTGGTGGAGGAATTGAAATGAAAAGTCACACTCCCTTATAATGAGTGTGCCCTTCTCCTGCAGCAATCACAGCAGTACAGTGGTGCCTCTCTGCATGGATTAAGTTTTGGATTGCAGATTGTGGAAGATTATTCCAAGCATGTATGGGTTCATTTTTTAACTGTGCAACAAATTGTGTACCTTATGGTGGATCTGGCACATTTCACACATGGCGGTCAAATATGTCCCACAGATGTTCAATAGGGTCAGGTGACACTGGTGGCCATGAATGCAGAACATAAATATAAATGTTCTTCTGATGGAGAAAAGCTGTGGTTACTCCTGCTCAATGAGGGCTGCATTGTAGTGCATAAAAGTAAAGCTTGTTCCTGGGTTTGAAAAAAACAACACAACATAGGTGTCAGGACATCATGCATGTTCTGTTGTGCAGGTGATCTTCCCTTGAATTGGTACTAGCTGTGTTCTAAAATTCTATTATCCCCCCCCCCAATCATGATGCTGCCCCCACCAAAGTCCAAAGCCTCTCAGATGCAGTTATGAGCGTATCGTTCATGTGGTCATCCGTACACCCTGATCCAATCATCATGCCTTTCCATCATGAATCTGGACTTGTCTGAGAACATGACAAACAGACTGCCACTGCCTCTGCAGCCATCTGACATACACATTTGCCCACTGAAGTCTGTTCTGGATGTGGCATGGCTGAAGTTGAGAGTGTTGGACAGGCTGGCATGGACATATGTTTGCTTCCCTCAGCAGATGTAAAGCTGTTCAGCAAAACATGTCCATTATTCAATAATGCATTTATGGCATCAGTTATCCTTTGAGCAAGCTGAAAACAGTTCTGTAAATGAACAATTTGAATCAATCCATCTGGCCTTTGCATGGTAACCTTTGGTCTTCCTGGCCTTGGACAGTCTCTGATGATGCCTGTTAGCTGAAAACATTGTTACAGTCTACAGACTGTCAGGAGACATTGCACATCTGTGCAATAGTTACAGTTCTTGGCCTGGCATTAAGATACCTAACAGTCTGATTTCTTTCTGTTTCTGTGAGACACAGCATGATGAAAAAAACTGCAATTAATCCAGATCTAATGAGGGAAAAATTTAGCAGGATGACCTAATCTTTACAATGAGTGATAAAAATTACATTTCAAATGTATTTATAGGTCAGAAATGGGGAAAGCACAATTTCATGTGATTTCAGTTTTTCGTGACACATGAGAAGTGAGTACTGTTCATGCTTTTATCACTTTCTGGGATTAACATGTAATCACTACACTGAAAAGTAGTTTTCAGAATATATACTTTTCAAAAGTGTTAACTTTCTTTTGCAAAACAGTACAGAATAAGTATGAATGGTACTGTACTGGAATTGTTGGAATTAAGAGCCAAATTTATGTACACCTTTTAAGCAGGTCAATCAAGAAAATTATTTCTTTTTCTTTTGAAATTTCTTCCTCACCTTGTATCACTGTTTATGAAGTTTATGTGTTTGAAATTTAGGCTTTTCTTTCTCCATGACAGGAAGATGCCTGTGGAGCGCACAATATGTCAGGTGCATTTAACTACACAAGCTATCGCAGTATATTCCCTATCTGGACGCTTGGTCGATTTGTACATATGCATCCTGAAAGTAGCCTTGTGAAAGCTTAAGAGATAAATTTTCCAGTCACAAAAGCCATTTTTAAGACATAAGCTTCCAGCCACTCTAGCCATTTTAGTTTCTTACTTATTTTTGTGCACTGACAGTTTATCCATTCACAAAGTGAAAAACATGCTAACAGTATAGTATGAAATCAAATGAGTTTACCAGAAGCTACTAAAGCATAGTTTCTCTGAAAAAAATCAAGAATTTATCACGATGGCTAAAGAAAAATGTGAGAAGTTTGTATACAGCATCACAGTTACAAAGATATGAAAACTGCTCTCAGGCACTTATAACAGTAGGTAAATTATGAAAGATCACTGGAAAAATCCAAAGCACAAGAAGTAGAGAACAAAAATGGCAGGCATATAGCATTGAAATGTGAAAGGTTTACAAAAAATTTGATGAATTTTTTTTTTTAATATAGACACCTGGGGGAACAAATGCACAGGTGCCACCTATGGTGATGATTTTTAAGGTATCATCACTTAGAACATTTCAGACTTGTTTGTGAAAATATACAATGCATAACAGATCAGCTGAAGGGAACAAATGTCTGGGATGTTGCTGTGTGCTGTGTTTTAAAACAAAAACAAAAAAAAGTGTATGTAACACAAATAGTTTGCAAATCTAGGAAAAACAATGAAGGATTACTTTAATTTTAAATTTCTCTTTTTAGTTATGAAAGTCTGCAAATCTATGCAAGACAGTGAAAGATTAATTTTCAGTTTCTCTATTTAGTTATCAAAGAGTTATATAAGTCTGCAAATCGAAGCAAGACAATAAAAGATTAATTTTAATTTCTTTATTTAGTTATAATCAATAATTGTTATACATATTATTATCAAGTTTATTATTAATTTTATCATATAACAAAATGTAATAAATACAGTTGTAAATTGCTTAATTGTATCATTTCTTAGATTACATGAATACTAACAACAAAACTGTTTTGTAAAAATCTTTCTATATTGAATTACAACATTATTTGTTACATTATAAGTAACTGACTAGAAGCCTTTTTTTTAAAATTCCATTTCCTTTTATTACGAAGGTTGTTTAGAAATTATTGCCCCACAATTTTTTTTCTCAGAATACATTTAATGAAAAATGTTGAAACACTCATAGTATACAAAATGTTTCCTTTACAAACACTATTTTCTACATCAACTTGTACTGCCTTACACCAGTGTAAAACAAGTGCCTGCATGCCTTACTTGTACCAGCTCCTGTCCTGTTCACGCAACCATGTCTTCACTGCATGAATCACGTTCTCATCATCTTCAAACCTTGTCCCTCAGACAAACTTGTGGCCCAAAATGGTGGAAATTTAAAACTTTTTAAAGGTGCCAGATCTGGACTGTAATGTGGATGGGGCAACACTGTCCAACCCAATTTCATGATTTCTTCTCGGGTTTTCAGACTTGCCTGAGGGCATGCACTGTCATGCTGAAGCATCATTTCTCTTGGATTTTTGTGAAGTCAAACTTGCAGCAGTGCTTCTTTTTTCTGGGTCTTGATGTACACCTCTGAATTTGATAGTCTCACCTTTTGGCATCACATCCACAAGAATGACCCTATCAGTGTCCCAAAAAGACACTCATCATGACTTTTCCACCTAAGAGAATTGTTTTGAATTTCTTCTTTCTCAGTGATTGTGGATGATGTAACTCCTGTGACTGCCTTTTCGTCTCCAGCACAAAGTGGTGCAAAAAGGTTGCATCACCTGTTGACTGTCAGAGACAGAAAGGTCGCCATGGGGATCATACACAAAGTTGCACAGGTCAAGGATTATCTCACTGTGGTCGGCAACGCCACTCATCCCCTGCATAAATCACTGGCGGTAATAAAAGGTTGTCATATGAAACGTAGCTTGTAGATAGTCAAGACTGAAACATTTGTGTGTGTGCTTTGGTGGATGTTGCAAAAGGAATGGATTGGACAGAAGTGAGAGATGATACCAACGGGCTCACTAGTGTGGTCATCTCTATGCTTGGCAGAGAATGTAGAGAATGGACAGGAGGCAGAGCTAAGTTTGCAATTCAGGAGCTCATTTACACTCATGCTCAATCAACTGACCCAGTCATCTTCACAACAGCTCAGTGCTGCGAGGCAAAAAAGAGTGGATGGGGCTTCATTGTCTATCGTAAGGCGGACTGGTAGCACAGAAAGCAGGGGTCTCCTTTATGACGACATCGAGCAAGCAGATGGAAACTGAGGTAGTGACCAAGGCTTTGTCCAGGCTAGTTCAGCTGGATGATACATATGGTGTGGTGGTAATGGACTCTCAAAGCATGCTTCGCAAGATAGAGAAGGGTTTACTACATCATGTATGGGTTCAGCTCTTGCGACAATCCTATGTCACCAGTCTGACGTGGATAATATCCAGAGCACATGGGAGTGAGAGACAATGGGGTAGGTGATCATGTTGCCCCCTAACGCTGTTGCAACAGATATGATTCCTCAGGATAGGACGGATATACTGAAATCAGTGGCCGAGGACCTGGTACAGGAGAAGGAAAGGGCATGTGTTGAGAATATATATCTACAGAGGATGAGACAGAGGTACGAGAGGGGGGAAGGAAGTCGCCAGAACCAACAGTTGACTGACACAATTAATGTTCATACTCTTCAGTGGTTACTGAAATATAGCATTATGGGTGTGGGCCGAGTGTGATGATGTTAATTCCTAGATTCAAGATTCAATCTGTAATCTGACATTAGAACGCACATTTGCACACAAAATATTTCTGAGAATATATTTGCACACAAAATATTTCTGAAAAAATATCTGCACACGGTTTGAACAATTTTGTACACGAACTGCAAAACCTTGGAGGGAAGAGGGAACATTGGTTTGTAAGTCAGTTAGTTTTTTTGCCAAAATTTTTTTCAACATGAGAAAATATGACTGTTATGAAGTAGAGGGCATTAATTATTTTAATCAGCTTCTCAGGATAAAAAATAATAATAATAACATGCATTTGTTAATTTCAATTCATATTTCCATAATAACCTCCCAGGCTGACAGCAGCCCACAGGCCATCAGTGGTCTAACAAACATCTTATAAAACTGAGTATGTGAATGCAGCAATTTTTAAATATTTTTAAAATTATAATGATTATTACTAAATTTTGCCACAAAATCAAATTTTGCTATCACTTAGTATGTACCAGCTTCAGAATTTCAGTGAGTAGAGCTCAATATGACCATACTTTAGGCTGGCTTCATATGCTGAATGACTGAAAAGCTAAGGGCACTTTTTTTTTTTTATTTCAGTGGGAAAAAAAATGAATTTAACAAAATGTCAGTTTATTTAAGGCTGCTTCACTGGACCAGTGAATTACCTCATGGTTTATAAGGTGTGCAGTTACAGAAGATGTATCCATATCTCACATCTGTTTTAAGTATGTATGGCTATATCATCCATATTAAATTTTGTGTGAATGTGGACACAGGATAGACTGTATCTTAGTCTGTGAGAAAGAAAAAAGATGAATTTCTCACTTCCAAGATGTTGGACATCAGACAGTGGATGACAAGCATGGTTTTATATATACACCTGGAATAATTCTTTCAGTTCAATAATCAATAATTCTCTAAATGTCTGCGTAGCAAAGCACACTGGATCACACTACATATATGGCTGTGAGGAGATGAAGAGAAAATTAAAATCATGTGCAAACTCAGTTCATGGAGCTTGTGAACACACACACACAATTCTTTACACACTTAGATAGCATATATGTCATTGTGTTATGGAAACTATTAGTCTGTCTATTACCAAACATTTCAGAAGATTAATATCATTGTTTTGCAACTATCAATATTTTTTGTAAGCTCATCATTTTAATATTTGTTGAGTGCCCCTACATTGTAATGTTCTTAATTTTATATATTTAATCTTGCTCTATAAATGAACATTGCTTTGTGGCAAAGCCTTTTATGATGTACAAAATGTGCTTAGGATGTGTCACTGACATTCTTTAGGAACAGAATTTAGATTTGCAGATTTGAAGAGTAAAAGTGTCTTCTGCTCATAATTTAATTTGTTATATTTTGATAGCAAAAATATTCATCCGATTCATTTTCCCTGTATCTTTACCATGTAAAACATTGTTTGTTTGTTTGTGTAAAGTCCAAAGAAATGTTTGCAGAATAAATTCAACATTCAAGTGATATTTCCTTCGTTAATGTGTAATTTTCATGTAGTTTTAATGTGTGAATATGTAGAAAAAAATGTCAGTGAACCATTTTTTTTTTTATTTTCAAACTGATAATCCTCAAATAATTAAGTCTGCCCTCAGAATATTCCATATGCTAAATTGCTTGGCAGCATTAAACAAAATTTACCTGGCAAGAATAGAACTGCCTGGACCTGCAAACTAAAGCTGGCAGAGACCCTGTCCCCATCTCCTTACTCCTGAAAACCAGAACTTGGCATTATTTCAACCTGCCAGTAGGGTACAGATCAAATTTTTACCAGTGTTTCTTGAATATATTTGTAGAATTAAATGCATTTTGACTCAAATATCTGTTTCTTGATCTTCATTTATTGACTTGGCCTTTTAATACTCAAATTTTAATTTCCAGGGAGATCAGAAACCAGCACACAAAATGGGAAATAAATTACATATTATTAGTATTATTGTTTGCCACGCTGGATAGCATATGCAGTGTTTCTCCATCTTGTGCAGTCTTTGATGTTTCTGATTAATTCAGATGGTTTTCTTTTTCCATGCCATTTCTTCAGTCCACTGAGATATTATTCTCTTGGCCTTCCTCTCTTTCTTTTTCCACTGAATTTTCCAGTTACTACTAGATTCTCAGGCTTCTGCTACTCATGGACATGTCCAAGAAATTTTTACTGCCTTTTTTCTTAATATTTTAACTGCTTTTTCATTGTTCTGAACCTTCTTTGATGACCTTTGTTTTTCTATCTGCCCTGGGTATTTGTTGCATCTTTTGCCAAAACCACATCTTTGTTGCTTCAAGCTTCTTTGTCATGTTTTTGATGACTGCCCAAGTTTCACAATAATATGATGCTGCCTTGGTACGGCACTATAATACCCTTTTCTTCTCTTTTAGGGACATCCTGTTATTGTTCCAAGGTAACTGAAATATATGTGAATTAAATATTTAAAATCTGCTTCTCTTCTGTGGCAAGGCCAATTTTATTTTAAGAATATGACGGAGTGTTGGAGAGTACTGGAAATGAATTAGCCACGAAATCTAATAAACTTCACTGGACGATGAATCATTTGCCACTTTGGTTACTGAAAAATGTGCCCCTGCCAATAGATCTAGCCAATCTTATTTTTCCTCTTGTTGATGAATGTCACTTTTCATGGCTGATTCTAAGTCAAATATTCGATTGTCACAATTAGGAGGCAATAACAGCCCATATTTGTTTTTTCCACGGTCCGTTCTATGTGCTCTTCAATTGTCTAAGTCAAATATTCGATTGTCACAATTAGGGGGCAATAACAGCCCATATTTGTTTTTTTCCGCGGTCCGTTCTATGTGTTCTTCAATTGTCTAAGTCAAATATTCGATTGTCACAATTAGGAGGCAATAACAGCCCATATTTGTTTTTTCCACGGTCCGTTCTTTGTCACGGTCTATTATTGGTTCTTTCTTTGACCAGAAAACTTTGTACTACAAGTACAAAAGTATGAGGAATACGATTTATTTTGTTTTCCAAAGACAGACGAGTTCCACGTGAATATGAGTTTCTATTGGTTATTAAAGTATCGTCTGCTGCATCGACACACTTTACGTGATCTTTGAATTGTCGGGAGACTGTGGCGTTTGGTAATAAGAATTTGAAGTGCATTTACTATAGTGGTAAGAAAATTAATTTTCTTATTATTAAGTATGTTAATGTTTTCAAGAGTGCTGACGTCGCTGTCTGTTTTCTCAATCGAAGTCATATCTCAGCATAAGTGATCAGTTGGAAAGTACGTCATCAACTCTTACAATCCATTATAACACAAAATAATTATACTAATACAGTGTTTTATAACCTGTTTCAGAACAGGACCCATGAAGCCAATGATAATTCGTCGATCTTAAATGTAATAAATCCTTCTTTGCTTGAATAAATAAATAACCCTCACATATTTCAAATACTCTACATAACCTAATAGACAACGTCAGACCCCTGGTTGGTAACCTATGTAACAGTACATTGCAGCTTTGCCGTTTTCCAGCGTAATATAATGACTTCAGGAAGACTATGCCACAAATCTGTTAATACACCCATTTAATTTTGTTTTTACTATCTAACGATCAACATTTGAAATAATCAGATTTGTTCACAGCAAAAATAGAGAGGGTAAAGTACGCCTACATTTTTCATCTAGTACACTCCCACTTCCACCCCCCCCCCTTTCACTCCTCTCCCTCTCTCACTCTCCTTCTCTCTCACCCTCTCTTGTTCATTCTCTCTCCCTAGAATCAGTAAATTATTTTCATCATATTAAACTGAGTGTACAGTATATAGCATGTGAGTTTTAAAAATATAGTGTAAAAGATCAGTCAGTCATTTGCATGTCCTTTGTGGTACTTTGCCTCCCTAACAACTCTCCTGTAGGCCTCTTGGTTGTAAGCAAGATGCCCTGCTGCTGATGCATCCATTTGCAGGTTATCAACGATGTCTTGCAGCCATCTTCGCCTTGATCTTACTCTCTTTCTTTTTCCCATTATGTAGCCTTCCAATACGGTCTTCTATAAATTATCATGACATTTAATGTTTCCAAAATATTTCAGTTTTCTCTGTTTGATCCTCTTTACTAGCCAGCCTTCTTCAATATTAAGTTCTTGTAGTATGGTCAGAAGGCAGGTCTGCACAAAAATTATTGGAAGCAGTAGAAATGTGGTTTATTAGAAGGTTAATGTTGCGAATTCCCTGGACAGCAAAAATAACTAAAGAAGAATGTATGAGAAGAGCTGGAGAGACAAAAAAATCTTGTCAAAAACATAAGAGAGAGACAATGTACTTTCGTAGGACATGCAGTGAGAAGAGGGGCATTGAAAATATTCCAACAACAGGAAAAAGAGAAGGAAGAAGATCCAGAGGAAGACTGAGAGAAATGATACTGGACAGTCTGACGAGATGGTGTAGGAGGAGATCATTAACTGAACTGATGGTCTGTATGAAGGATCGTGTACTCTGGAGAAGCATAATAGCCAACGCCAGTCGGCACGGCACTTGATGATGATGAGTATGGATATATTTTTCTTTTTTGTGTCCATGATATTTGAAAAACTCTTCTGTAGCATTTACATTCAAGGCGTTTATGTGTTTCTAAGCTGTTTTGTTAAGTGTCCAGGTCTCATAGGCAGGTGTTGCGATGGGAAAGATGCATGTCCTTAAAAATCTTATTTTTGTAGTTCTGTCTGTTCCACTCCACAGCTTCTTTAGTTGTTTTACCTTTTTGAAGAACGATAGATGTCCTCCTTTTAATTTCCCTAATTGTATCTCCATTATTAGTTAGTTATGATCCAAGATATTCAAAACTCTCACATCTTCCAATTTTTCCTCATTGATACATATTTCAGTTGCCTTATTTGTTTTGTCATTAGTCATCACTTTAATTTTCTTCGCATTAAGATAGAGGTTTTGCTCTTCACTGTTCTTACGGACTGACATAATTAGTTTTTCCATTCCTTTTTGTGTTGTGGACAGTAATACTGTGTCATCAGCTTATCTAATCTCTGGTATTTCATAACCTCCAATTGTTATAGCATCGTAATATTCTTTGTCTACATCTTCTTTAACATTCCTCATTATATTTTCAGTGTACAAGTTAAATAAGTAAGATGACAGTATGCACCCCTGATAGACCCCTTGTTTTATGTTAAAAGATCATAAACTTATAAAAATGTTGGGGTCAGAGAGCTTCTCTGCAGGTAAATGAAAGTGAAAATAGTAGCATGTCATGCCCCTTTGTGCCCACAGGTCAGTCCCACATCCCTGTTTGTATGGGTTGGGAGCTTGAAACCTCTGGCTAATGAGACTGACTTACACATCATCATCATCATCAGGTGCTGTGCCGACTGGCGTTGGCTATTATGCTTCTCCAGAGTACCCGATCCTTCATGCAGGCCATCAGTTCAGTTGGTGATCTCCTCTCACACCATCTTGTCAGGCTGTCCAGTATCATTTCTCTTGGTCTTCCTCGTGATCTTCTTCCTTCTATTTTTCCTGTTGTTATAATAATTTCAATGCCCCCTCTTCTCATTGCATGTCCTATGAAAGTACATTGTCTCTCTCTTATCTTTTTGACAAGGTTTTTTTGTCTCTCCAGCTCTTCTCATACATTCTTCATTAGTTATTTTTGCTGTCCAGGGGATTCGCAACATTCTTCTAATAAACCACATTTCTGCTGCTTCCAATGATTTTTGTGCAGACTTGCCTATTGTCCATGATTCACTTCCATATAACAAGATAGGTTCAATATAGCATTTTAGGACTTGTTTTCTAACATTCATTGATAAAGATGTGTTAGCTAATATGTTTCTCATTCTCTGAAATGCAGTCTTTGCGTGGCCTATTCTGTTCCTAATTTCTGTTCTGCATTTCCCATCTGATAAGCAGATAAATAAGCAGGCGTGGACCAACTGGCGGTAGACTCAGAGAGTGAGGTGGGGTAGTAGGTGGCTCTACTACTCCTATAAAGTGCCTCAGGTGCTCAGTGAAGGGAATACCAGTGGGGTCAGAGGTGCCTTAAAACCTCTTGCTCCCGCTGCCTTGCGGGTAGGACAGGGAGTCCAAAGGCTAGCGGAGAGTCCGTACACAAACCGACAGAAGGCAATGGGAAACCACTGTTGTAGTTCCCAAGAATAGTTATGCTTGACTTACACATGGTGACAGTTAAATTCTGCCATTAAATCACAACTAGTCCAGCAAGCCAGTGGTGATCTCTTTATTGCTCATAGAAAACACAAGAAAAATAACCACATTACATGATTACTGACAGACAGTATAGGAGAGAAAATATTCATGCTATGAATTGTATGAAAAAAAAAAAAAGAAGAAGAGGCCACTTATACAAGAGGTGGAAGGATAAAATGACATAACCCTGTATATCGTAATAAATGTAACACATTGTAGAGCCTTATCAAGACATTTATTTATTCCTTCAACACTGAAAGCCATATGAGGAGGAAGACAAGACAAGACAAATGATCTGCTCTTAGAGCAGGCGAATCAACATGTTAAGTGGCAAGTCATTTAGAAAACTTTTACCAAGTTCTGTTGTCTAAGCAGGAAGGTTGTGAAGCAACAAACTAAAGATCTTATTTTTGTCATGTCATGTAAATAGTGCTATTTTATTGTGATGAGGATTTCTTTTAAAGCCTCTTTACTTCAGTGCTATTAAACATTTTTATGTTAATGAGTCTTCTTAAGCCTTCCATGTTCTTATCTCATCTCTCAGTCTCATAAGGCTGTGTCTCAGTTACACTCTTCAAAAATGTCATTTTGTTTAATTTGTAATGCAAAAAGATGACTTCACAGTATAAAGTGATACATTATCTTTTAAGAGTGCTAGTTATCATAGTTGTATCCATCTTATTCATGCAGTTCTCTTGCATTTTTAGTATAATACAGGTCTTTAGTGGTGATTAATATAGTATAAACATCTGAAAGTTATGTGAAAATATCTGTGTTCAGATCATGCCTTTCAAATATGTCAATGAAATGAGACGGAACAGAGGAGGGCCCTATAAAACAAAACCCTTAACGGACCTAACAAAATGGCGACTTTCTAATGTGGAAGGGCGGCAGACATGGCAGTATTTTGAGAAAGTAGAGGACGCACCCCGACCTCAGACTTTATTAGAGAAACATTCACTTGGATTAGATACGGTAAGTTAGAATTGTTATTCATACATCATAATGAACATTACATGTTTTTAAATGTTGGATAATGGAGTAATTCTGCTAATGGTATGATTATGATGTTTTTCATCCTCTTTCTGTTAACATATGTTAGATCTGCTTAGTTGTCTGTCTCTAAGGTGACTGTATTCCCACTTCTTCTGTCTGCAAATGAAGTTTTTTTTTTTCTGCATGGAGTTTTCTTTTTTGCTACATATTTGTATAATATGAAACTTACTAAAATGTGCTTAATATTGAATTATGTCTTTTGTCATGTTATTGTTTCACACAGGATTTTATTTCACTGGGACTTTCATGGGTAGAACTTTTCATCCACACCAATGTAATATTTTCAGCATTATTGATTTTTAACTAGTTGTGCTGCATGTATTAAAAATTCAACAACAGCTTGTTGACCAAATTCTTATCTTATATCCTTCCTGTGCCATTAAACATCACATAGGGCTCGCAAGATAAAAAAAAAAAAAAGGTAATCCTCTCATGCCTTAGAGGCACATAGGGATATGGTGTTAGTGCCTATATTTTCCTTGACCTGTCAGCACACTAGAGGGTGATATGGTCAGTATCACGCCTGGCCGCCTTTCCTTTCCCAACTCCAGAAGAAATCAGCTACCCATTTCTATAGCTGGGTGACTGGGGCGCCTCAGGGAGGCAAGATAGTTCGCCAATTTTTCCTATTTTCTCCAAACTTTTCAACCTCATCGAGGGATTTTATGCCTATTAATGTGGCCTTTCTTAACAGTGTCCTCTTTAGAGTTTCATATGGTCGCCCTCTTTTTCTTCAGCCTGTTGTGTTCCACTTGATAGCTTTTTTGGGATTCTCTGATCGTTTCTTCTCATCACATGACCAACTTATGTCCATCTTCTTTTCCAGATAACCCATGAGACTGGTTGTTGTTCATTAATCTGTCTTATCTCTGCATTGTTCTTGAATTTGTTCCACTTGATGCCGAGTATTTTCCTTAGGCATTTTTTTTCAAAAGAATCTAATTTCTTGTCTATTTCTTTAGTTGTTTTCTAGCTTTCGTATGCATAAATGAGGGTGGATATTACATTTGAATTGAATAGTCTTAATTTGGTTTTTGTGCTTACAGCTTTGAAATTCCATATGTTCTCAAGATTCTTGAAGATCGATTCTGCTTTTGCAATTCAAATTCTAACTTCCTTTCTGGTGTCACCATCCTGGTTTATGTAGCTGCCAAGGTATGCAAATTGATTGACTTCTTCATCTGTCCTTTCTACATGTAATTTTCCATGTTGATTAATGGGAAGTTTAATTATTTTTGTTTTGTCCTTGTTAATTTCAAGTCCTATTTTGCTAGCCAGTGAAGACAGGATACCTGTTTTTTTCTTGCATGGAATTCACATTATTACTGATAAGAGTTATGTCATCAGCAAAATCAAGATCTTCTAGTTGTGTCCCATGTACCCAGTCAATACCTCTGTTACCAGTGCAGCATTTTAAAGTATATGAAGTTCAGTATTAATGGTTTCTGCATTTCAGTATGTTCTTCAAGTATTATTCTTAGAGTAAAGATCTGGTCGAGAGCTTCTCCCTTTTCGAAATCCTGCTTATTCTTCTCTCATTGCAGTATCCACTATATCTTTAAGTCTGTTCAAAATGACCTTGCAAAATACTTTTGACACAACTGATACTAAGGTTGCTCCTCTCCAATGTTGCAATTGCTACGGTTGCCTTTTTTTTTTTTTTTTGGTATTTTAACAATGATTCCTTTTTTCCATTTAGAAGGGACCTTTTATTCTTTCCAAATCTTATTAAACATTCTCTGTAGTTGTCTCATGTTGTCACTGTTGATAGCTTTTAACTTTTCGGGTCCAAATTGAGTAACATTTAATTTTATGCTATCATTAATACAATGGATATATTTGTGCAGTCAAGACAGAAGAAGGGATGAGTGAATGGTTCCAGATTGAAACAGGTGTGAAACAAGGATGTATACTGTCTCCTTTACTTTTTGGGATTACAATAGACTTCATAATGAAAAAATGCTGCACAGGTAACACAGGTATTGACTGGGTACATGGGACCCAACAAGAAAATCTTGATTTTGCTGATGACATAACTCTCATCAGTAATAATGTGAATTCCATGCAAAAAAAAACAGATAGCCTGTCTTCAATGGCTAGCAAAATAGGACTTGAAATTAATAAGGACAAAACAAAAATAATGAAAATTCCCATTAATCAAAATGGGAAAATACACATAGAAGGGACAGATATTGAAGAAGTCAATCAATTTGCATACCTTGGCAGCTACATAAACCAGGATGGTGACACTAGAAAGGAAGTTATGATCAGAATTGTAAAAACAGCATCAATCTTCAAGAATCTTGAGAACATATGGAATTCAAGTTATAAGCACAAAAACCAAGTTAAGACTATTCAATTCAAATGTAATATTCACCCTCATTTATGCATGTGAAAGCTGGAAAACAACTAAAGAAATAGAAAAGAAATTAGACTCTTTTGAAAAAAAATGCCTAAGGAAAATACTCGGCATCAAGTGGAACAAATTCAAGAACAATGCAGAGATAAGACAGATTAATGAACAACAACCAGTCTCATGGGTTATCAGGAAAAGAAGACGGACATAAGTTGGTCACTTGATGAGAAGAAATAATCAGAGAATCCCAAAACAAGCTATCAAGTGGAACATAACAGGCCAAAGAAAAAGAGGCAGACCACGTGAAACTCTGAAGAGGACATTATTAAGAGAGGCCAAATTAACAGGCATAAAATCCTTTGACGAGGTTGAAAGACTCGCCGAAGACAGGAAAAATTGACGAACTACTTTGCTAGCCCTATGTGACGTTTAACGGCACGGGAAGGATATAAGATAAGATTAATTCCTGTGGTATTTAATATTGTTTACATACTGTTCTCTTTTATAGAGTGAAGAGGCACCCCCTCTACCCCAGGCTGAAAAAGCGCAAGATGCAGCAAACAATGGCATGACATTCTATGCCAAGCTACAAGGGGAAGATGGCCACTGGGCCGGAGATTATGGTGGACCTCTGTTCCTAATGCCAGGTCTAAACACAGATTAGTGTTTCAAAGTTTTTTTCCTCAATATGGTATATATTCCAAAATCAGCCTCTGATTGGCTTGTTAAAGAAAAGGTAATAAAATAAACAGTTTTATTTCATACAAAATTTACATACATAGCTCCATTACTTTCCCACATATTTCCCACCCACATTCAGGCACTTGTCATGCTGTGGGACCAGCATTTGCAGTCTCTTGTCAAAGAAAGGTGCTGCTAGGATATCCAGCCAGTTTTTTTACACCATCAGCTCCTTGTTGTTTTCAAAGTGCTAAGTAACCAGCAAGCCCTTCATGTTGCTGAGGAGATGGTAATCGCTTGATGCCAAGACTATGCTGTTAGAGGAGTGATTGAAATTCTCCCTGATGAACTGCTCAAATAAAGCACTTGTGCAAGCTGCGGCATGAGACCCTGTGCTGTCGTGCAGGAGAGCAGCGTCCTTGGTGAGCATTCTCTGTCTTTTGTTTTGTATCAACCTCCAAAGCTTATTCAACATTTCACAATAAACCACTGGCATTATTGTGATCCCTGGTGCCTTGAATTCCATCTACAAAATTCCCTTCTTGTTCCAGAACACCGTAGTCATCGTTTTTGATTTGAAGGTGTTTGAATTTCCTGGGCTTGTTTGGAGATTGAGTGGCCATCTGTTTGAATTTTTTTTTTTTTTGTGCATTCATGAACTGAACCATTGTCTTGTCCTAGTCACAGTTCTGTTGAGAAATTTATCCACCTCTACCCTGTAAAACAGAAGGAACATCAAAGCTGATCCCATTCTTTGACTTTTATGAGTGTTATTTTTTTTCAACATTCTCTCTCTCTCTCTCTCTCTCTCTCTCTCTCTCTGCACACAGGCAGACAGACACTCACTCTCTGTCCCTCTCCCTCCCTCCCTCCCTCTTTTCCTCTGTCACACACTCTTCTCCCGCCCGCCCCGCCCCCTCAAAATGAACAGATCTTATGGTAACCCAACCTCTCTGTACCAGTTTGAAGCAGACAAGGCCCCAGAATTTGAGGAAATTCATGAGAAAGATCTTAAATCATGAAATTGTTTTTTCATGCATGACTCAGTTGACTTTTTGAATGAGTTCTTCAGTCACAGTTGAATGTTGTCCTTGTCTCCACTTGTATAAACTAGGAAAAAACTAGGAACAGCTTTATTACATAACAAGTACACAGCTGTGATGTTTCGGTGTGAGCCTTAATCATGCAAAAACACACAGGATGAAGAAATAGAGAGAGGAGATATAGTATAAATTCACATGAATGCTATTTAAAAAAAAAAAAAAAAAGCCAATAAAATGAATAAAGTACTTAGCTGTAACCTGTAAGAAGCTGTGGTTATCTGACACTGTGTCAGAAATGTCATGGTGGAGTGTAGAAAGTATTTAAATGGATAGTTGGGATGTGTGATAGGTGGGTCATGACTGAGTGTGGTGGGTGGGGAAACCGTGGAGGGGAGAGAGTGATACAGTGGTAATCTAGCTGAGAGAAGGTGAAATATGTGATTATAGTTGTTATAGAGGGGTTGTAATGTGATGCTGTGAGGAGGTTGTGAACTATGTGTAACAAGTGAGAAGGGAGTGGAACTTGAAGAGGAGGGATTATGATTTATACTTTATCTCTTCTCTCTGTTTCTTTGTCCTGTGTATCTTAAGGCTCACGCCAAGATGTCACAGCTGTGTATTCATTAAGTAATAAAGCTGTTCCTACTTTTTTCCCTAGTTTATACATTTTGGTATCACAGCTTTACCGCAATGGCTCAGTGTATAGTTATATACTCGTACACTAATTATTGTGTCTCCACTTGTGTACGTTTGTACACTCCTAATGTTTATGGCCATACACATGACACAATCAACAGTGAATCTCTGTGGCACTGTGTCATTCTGCTTGCAGAAAACGAATTACACCATAGCTTCACAGCTGATGGAATGTCGATTACAGGTTCCGTGTTAACTTGGTCTTTACTCACATACAACTGAACAGAACTGACTGTGAGTTGGCATTTAGCATGATAAGACTTTACTTGTCTCACTTTCAGTGTTATGTCTTGGATTGCTCCTATTTGGTTCTCAGCCTTCATTGCTGCTGATTGCTGCCAGTATATGTTTTTGATGAGTTTCAGATCTGTCCCATCTATGTTGATGTCTTCCAGTATTCTTATAATTTCTATGTGTCTCACTTTATCGAATGCTTTACAGTAGTCTATGAAGCATAAGTATAGGTCCATCTTTACTTCTATTGATCTTTCTATCAATGTTCTCAGTATGTATATGGCATTACTTGTGCCTTTTCCTCTGATGAAGCCACACTGTTCTTCAGCAATTTCTGGTTTTATTTTGCCCCTGACTCATCTCATGACAATACAAAGCAGGATTTTGGTAACATGGCTCATAAGACTAATGGTTCGATAATCTTCACATTCAAATGCACCTTGTTTCTTTGGTAGGGCAATGAAAACTGATTGCAAAAGGTCTGATGGGACGTAGTTACTGTTATAGATGTCATTCAGCAGTCTGATAATTATTTCTATGCCAAGCTCTCCTAATGCTTCCAATTCTTCCTTGGTGATTTTATCTGGTCCTGGTGCTTTGTTGTTCTTCATGTGTTTGATGGCTTCTTCCATTTCTGTTTTTAATATGGGAGGCCCTTCATTATTATTTCGTATATATATTTCGCCTCTATTGTTCTCATAGAGTTCTCTAATGTATTCACACCATTGTGCCATTATTTCATCTCTGTCTGTTATTGTGTGCCCTCCTTTGACTTCAGGCAACCAGTCTTGTGGTATGCCCTTTTGTTTGTTAACTCCTTTATTTGTTTGTACATATCTCTTGTGTTTCCACGATGGTGTGTCTCTATTTCATTACAATTCTTATTTAGCCACTCTTCTTTATCTTTATTGCATTTGTGTCTTATTTCTTTATTTATTTTGTCATATTCATCTTTATCTTCCTTAAAACTTCTTCTCCGATCCATTAGTTGCAAAATTTCTTCTGTCATCTGCCCCTGTTTAGCGTGTTGTTTATTTAGAGGTAGGATTTCGATAGATGTTTGCTCGGTAAGAGTCTTCAAGCATATTCCATTGTTCGTCAGTCTTTTCAATCTTCTCTATAGCATTATGCCTATTATGTACTATGGTCCTATATTGTTCTTGTATTACCTTGTCTTTCCATAACAGCTCTCTATCTAGTTCTTTTTTTTTTAGCTGCTACCTTTAACCTCTTTAGCCTGATTCTCACTTTTCCTACAACTGGGATGTGGTCATTGTTGCAGTCTGTGCTTGGTCTTATTTTCATGGATATTAGTGAGTTCCTGAATCTTCTGTTGATCATAATGTAATCTGTCTGGTTATGTATGTTATTATTTGGGATTTTCCATGTCTATAGTCACCTTGGGTGTTGTCGAAACCAAGTATTTCCTATTATCATTTTATTATTTTCTGCCCTCTCAATCAACATCTCTCCTCTTGTATTTCTGATACCTAGTCCATACTTGCCAGTAGCTTCATTGTCTTGTTCAGTCCCTGCTTTTGCATTTAAATCACCCAGCACAAAGTTTACTTCCCATGGTTTGCACTGTTTCATTGCCATGTCCAGATTGTTGTAAAATTCTTTTATCTCATCATCAGAGTTTTCTGAAGTTGGTGTGTATACTTGGATGAGATTTGTGTCTATTGGGTGGCCCTGTAATTTAACCATTAACACTCTGTCCGATATGCACCAGAAACCTTTCACAGTTCTTACTGTCTTCTTATCCAGTATTATGCCAACTCCATTTCTGCACTGGTTTCCTGCAGAATATATTATTTTGAAATCTTTATGATCTCTGCTTCCTGCTCCAGTTCATCTCATTTCACATAAACCAAGATGTTAATTTACATTCCTTTCATTTTTTGTTCACTGTTTTTCAGTTTTCCAAGCTCTGTTAGTGTTCTAATGTTCCATGTTGAAATTACTGTGGTGTTACTTGTGTTTTCTTTGCGTACAGTAGTTGGATGACGATCTGGTATCACCTGTTGCACGTGATAGTCCCTACCGGACAAGGTGGTTCCACTGGAACCCCCATTAACATCATTATGATTCAAAGAATTGTGGATTGTCATGATTGTTCTTGGAAATGTACAGTGTTGGTTTCCCCTTGCCTTTCACTGGTTTGTTTATGGTTTACTCCACTAGCCCTTGACTCTAGCCAGAGCCTACCCTACAAGGCATCAGGGGGTTTGAAATCAGAGTTTTCCTTCTCTTAGATGAGCTACCAACCAAGACTAACAAGTCTCATCTACCTGAAGCGTCTGGTTTTCAGGTGCCAGGTGCTCACCTTTCGCCCCTTCTCCTGTCAGTTTAAACAGTTCCGCCATGAGAAGGTCAGGCGCTGGAGTTGGACTGTCAGAGGCTGTTTGAGACGCACACCTTGGAGACATTTAATTGGAGTGGAGAGCTTATCCTCCACTCCACCCCAGCTATCACAGTCCTTAGAATGTGGTTCATAAGAAGGATGTTGAAGATACCATGGACAGCTAAGAAAACCAACAAAGAAGTCTTAAGAGAGGCTGGAGTTAAAAGGCAAATTACAGCAGAGATCAGAGGCAGACAAGCGAGATTTGTAGGACATTTTCTGAGAAGAGGAAAATTGGAACACATTGTGGCAACTAGAAAAATTGAGGGAAGAAGAGACAGAGGGAGAAGTTACTGGATGGGCTGTCAGTGTGGCTAGGAAGAGAGTCACCTGTGGATCTCATAATCAAGTCTAAAGACAGGGAATTGTGGAGAGATGATCGATCGCCCATGCCATGCGGCTCGGCACTTGATTGATTGAATGCTTTACTGGTTGCTACATGAAGTATGCCTTGTCACTGTGGTAACCAATTTATTTTTACCAGCCAGTCAAAAGTTGATTTTTAAATTGCCCACATGTGCATGCATTTATAGTGTGTGTGTACATTCAGATCTTTGAGGGCAACTGTCTGTTGTATGTATAGCTGTATCAGTGGTCAGTGTCATATAACAATTTTCCAAGCCATGATAACTCTGGAGATTTTTTCTTTTGCAACAGTTGAACAAAAAGAATCCAGATTATAAGACAGAAATATACCACACAGTACTATGTTTAATAGGAACTGGAATAAACCTGCATATTTTTTTCATATCTGAAGTAACTTGAAAATAATACATATTCACTGTAGACATTTCCCTCCTGCCCCAGAGGTGTAGTTATATTACAGTTATATTAAATTGATAATATTTCCATTTTCTCAGGTCTTGTTATAGTATGTTACATTACCAAAACACCATTTACTGAAGCCCAACGATTGGAGATGATTCGATATATGCGTTCTGTAATGTGTCCAGATGGTGGATGGGGACTGTAAGTTGCAAAATACTTCTCAATTATTGATCATTTGTGATTTTTTTAAACATATCAGCATTTATGCTAGCTTTTATATATATATATATATATATATATATATATATATATTAATGGATTATTACCATTGTTATGTTTTCAGACTACTTGAGGGCTGTAATGTTCACATATATCTCTATACACACAATAATTAGTGTGTAATTATACAACTATACATGAAACACTGCAGTAAAGCTGTGATACTAGAGTGTATAAACTAGGAAAAAACTAGGAACATCTTTATTACTTAATGACTACAAAGTTGTGACATTTCAGCATGAGCCTTAATCATACAAAAACATGCAGGATGAAGAAATAGAGAGAGGAGATCAAGTGTAGATTCACATGAATGCTATGTTAAAAAAAAAAAATTAAATAAAATGAATAAGGCACTTAGCTGAAACTTATAAGTAAATGTGGCTTGTCCAACGCTTGTTCAGAAATGGGCATGGTGGAGCATAGGGAATGTTTAAATGGAGACTTGTGATATGTGATAGGTGGGTTGTAACTGAGGGTGGTGGGTGAGGAAACCGTGGAGAGGAGAAAAAGTGATATAGTGTTAAACTAGGAAGGAGAAGGTGAAATGGGTGATTACTGTTGGGGTAGAGGGGTTGTAATGTGATGCTGTGAGGAGGTTCTGAACTATATGCAACAAGTGAGAAGGGAGTGGAGCTTAGTGGAGAGAGATTATGATTATTGAAGAGGAGAATGTTAGGTATAGCTGAATGAGTTCAAACCATGTGGTTCCAGCATATATGTGATATATGTCATCGTATGCAAATGATGCAGAAAAACATATATTGGTGAGACTGGCCTCAGATTAGGGGACCGCATGTGGTTTTTGTATGATTAAGACTCACGCCGAAACGTCACAACTTTGTAGTCATTAAATATCTCTATACATTCCTGTTATAGACAACATTTTATTTACTGAACAGAAATTTTACATAAACTATATGCTACTGTGACAACTCACTACCAAAAATAGCACTAAGATGGACACCACAGGGGAACAGAAGTAAGGGTAGACCAAAAGAGACATGGAGAAGAACAACAGAAAGGATGTTGAGCAATAGAGGCCTCACCTGGGCAAGAGCAGAAAAAAAGGCGAAGGACAGGCATTTGTGGAAAACCCTTGCGGAAGCCCCATGTTCCCTGGGCACTTAAGGTTCAGAGAGAGAGAGAGATATGCTACTGCCCTTTCAGTTTCTGATTGTGTCACTGGATTTAGCTGGAAGGACTGGAACTAAAGTTGAGCCTATAATGTTGCTATAGGGAAAATATCACCCTGGAGTAGAGGAGGGACTCTTTTAGGTTGAACTGGAATGCTGAAAGAGTTATATTAGGTCAAGTTTAACTAAATTTTGAATCGTGCGGTATGACTGATTACAAATAGCTTTCACTGCAGAGATACTTCTGTTGTCCTTAGGCACATTGAAGGACCACCAACGGTGTTTGGATGTGCCCTTAACTACTGTGTAATGAGAATTTTGGGTGTTCCAGCGGATGATCTAGATCTGGTGAAGACAAGGAATTTGTTGCACAAGCTGGGTAATTTTTATGTAATGCTTCAACTAAGTGTAGCAGAGTATGTCAGCATCAGCAACTAGAAGTGTAGCTTTCATTTTCTGTTTCATGTGACCTGAGGCATATTAGGTTTAAAGAAGTTATTTCATTTAATTTAGGATTTGATCATAAAGTAAAATTACAGTTAAAATTTTACAACCAACTTTTATGTCTGTTGATGAATTATTTCAACTCTTTTAGATACTTATTCTTAGTGTTTTTCTGTGTGCAGGAGGTGCTGCTGCTATTCCATCCTGGGGCAAGTTTTGGCTTGCAGTGCTCAATGTTTACAGCTGGGAAGGAATGAACTCTCTCTTCCCCGAGATGTGGTAAATAGATTGTACTGCATGTTCTTGATATTACAAGTAATCACATTTATCGTAAATAAATATAAAGCTGTGAATATTGACTGAGGATCAGTTTTAGAGAGATTTCTTTAAGATATGGTGCATTACTTCCTTATGGGACTGAATGAAAGGCAAATGGAAAGTTTTTACATATTCTTTTTTTTTTCCACAAAAAAATGGATGTAGAAGAGTAGAAAGATGAGAAATAAAATAGCATTTCAGCTAATTTTCAAACAAAACAATAATGACAGTTTATTTATAAAAAAAAAAAAAAAAGAAAAAGAAATAATCTTTAAGTAGTATTTATCACAGGTAATAAGAATTTTAGCTAGTAGTGTTTGACTGACTGACTGACTCCCTGTATTCTTTTTCCTATAAAGTCAATAGGATACTTGTCTTGCATTCATATTATTTGTGTATTAATGTCTTGCATTCATATTATTTGTGTATTATTAATTGTAAAAGTTTGATGAAGCCTAACATCCAGATAAGAAATTTGCATAGCCATGTATATACATATGAGATTCATGATGTGTTCAGTGCTGAGGCTTGTGACCTGTTCTGCCCAGACTCTGAAAGAGGTTGTCTACACTAATCTGTTTGTCATTTACTATATCCTGAATTTACTTTTTTTTCACAATGCAAATTGTTTTCAGTCATTCTTACAAGAGAAAATACAGGCTTTTTGGCCAGATTATCAATTTTGATTATGGTTGCACATCTCACTAAGAGAGAAAAATAATTAAATTTTTGCCTCCACTGTCAAAAGATACTTGAGTGGTGTAGTAGTTATCGTGCTAATATCTCATGTGGAGTTTGGTGGTTTAAGTGTGACAGAAAGTGTCCCAGTCACCTAGCTAGAGAAATGGGTACCTCATTTCCACTGGAGCTGGGAAAGGAAAGGTGGCCATATGTGATGCTGAACACACACTAAAATCATATCCCTAAATATCTCTGTGGCATGATGGAACTACTTTTTTTTTTTTTTCATTTTCCAGGACCTTACCATCATGGATTCCCTTTCACCCATCGAAATTGTGGTGTCACTGCAGACAAGTCTACCTGCCAATGGCTTACTGTTTTGGAAGAAGAATAGTGGCGCCAGAAGATGAGCTCATTAGACAGCTGAGGAAGGTAAATTATATTCAGAATTCTAACATGTTTTAATATAAAACACATGCAGAGTATAGTTTTATTTTGGTGTGCATAATTATTTTTCTACTTATTACATTTTTCAGATTATCTCCTTCTATCTGATTTTATGTTCTTCAGTTTGTTTTATTTGTACCAATTTTATTTGCTCTAGATGTTAGGTTTTTATTTGTTCTTTCTCCTTTTCCATTTAATAGGTTCGTAGTTTGTTTTCTTTTCTCTCTATTTTTCATCAGTACTTTAAATGAATGTGTATTTAGGAGGAGTTGAGGAGATCTTTCTTTCATGGGGTCTGTTATTTTTAGTTTATGTTATTATGTTACCAAATAATCTGACATAAGAACTTCTTCTTCGTTCACTTCTACCATCAAGATCACCTCATGATCCTACTGAATTTACTCATGTGGTTTCCATGATAGTCTTATTTAGGATGGAGGCTCAGAGCATTGTGGGTCTTGGGCCTATATTCTCAGTGGGTCACAGAAGCGACATTGCGTGACACTGTGGTTTTTGTTTCACCAGTTTAGTCTAGAGTTGGGCTTCCTCACCGGAAAACCTCAATGTCTTCTTCTTCTTCGTTCGCTTCTACCACCAAAACCGCACTGTGATCCTACTAAATTTACGCCTGTGGTCCTCGTTAGGTCCGGTGGTCTCCTGTGTGGTCCCCGAAAGGACCACATGAGATTCACGAGAGGACCACAAGGGGTTCAGAGTATCGCAGGGCTTTAGCCTGTATTCTTGGTGGGTCTCCGAAGCGGATTGCGTGACACCGTGGTTTTCGTTGCACCAGTTTAGCCTAGAGTTGGACTTGCTCACCGGAAGACCTCGGCGTGTTTAGGATATCAGTGCATCCCCGCAGGGTGAGAGGCGGTAGCCCACCCAGGGCAGAGTTGGACCTTCTCACCGGAAAACCTCGACGTGTTTTGAGATACCCGTGTATCACCGCCGGGTGAGAGGTGGTTGCCCATCCAGTCCAGAGTTGGACTTTCTCACCGGAAAACCTCAGCATGATTAGGATACGCAAACATCCCCGTCGGGTGAGAGGTGGTTGCCTATCTAGACTGCCCTGGTCCAGTGTCTCCGACTTCAGCATTTTGCGGTCGTGGCCGCTACCCTTCCTAGTTGTGACCAGGATGGAGCTTTTGTCCAGGAGGACGAATCCTCGCCACTAGTGACTTCCACCCCTGGGTTGAGCCGGTTTAGGCATATTATCCCAGTATGGGCGTGTTTGGGACTTGACTGACCTCTATACAGAGGTACTGTGACATGCATAGTCTTCAAGATTCACCCCTGGTATGAGCCGGTTTAGGCAAAATTCACCAGTATGGGTGTATATCAGGAGTGACCGACCTCTAGAGCGGAGGTGGTATGACATGTCTAGCCATCAAGTTCCACCCCTGGTGTGTGCTGGTTTAGGCATATTTCACCAGTGTAGGTGTATTTCGGACGTGGCCGGCCTCTAGAGCAGAGGTGCCATGGTATGTCAGCGATACTATTAGGCATACCGATTAAACTTCACTTCTGGAGGAGCTTCACTCCACGCGCGGCATTCGAAGAGTCTCGCCAGCAGTGTCTTAACCTCTGGGACAAGCTGGTTCATGCATTTCACCCAACAGGACTGCACTCAGGACGTGGCCGACCTCCAGACCAGAGGTGCCGTGATTTGACTTTTTGCTTCGCTTTATTTTTTCTACCACCTTTTCCGCAGTGATGCTGCGCGACAACCCCATTTGCACTTTTCTTCGTTGGCCGGGAGGAGCACCGCTCCACGCACGGCAGCCGAAGAATATCGCCAACAGCGAACCTCAATGTGATTTGGATATGAATATATCCCTGTTGGGTGAGAGGTGGTTGCCTATCTAGATGCACTGGTCCAGTGTCTCTAACTTCAGTATTTTGTGGTCGTGGCCACTACCCTTCCTGGTGGTGACCAGGACGGAGCTTTTGTCAAGGAGGACGAGTCTTTGCCACTAGTAAGTTTCACCCGTGGGTTAAGCCGGTTTAGACATATTATCCCAGTATGTGTGTATATAGGACCTGACCAGCCTCTAGAGCAGAGATACTGTGATATGAGTAGCTATCAAGTTTCACCCCTGGGTTAAGCCGGTTTAGGCATATTGCCTCAGTATGGGTGTATATGGGACATTCCCGGCCTCTAGAGCAGAGGTGCCATGGTAAGAGTAGCCTTCACCACAAGACTACTGGCCATACGATTAAACTTCACTTAATCCTTTCCATCACCTTTTTCACAGCAGCACCACGCAGCAACCATAATCACATTTTTCTTCAGTGGCCAGAAGGAATTTCACCCCACGTGTGGCAGCCGAAGAATCTCACCAACAGTGTCTTAATTTAACCCCTGGGTTAAGCTGGTTTAGGCATTTTGCCCAGTGTGTGTGTATATAGGACTGTGGTATGAGTAGCCCTCACCGCAAGACTACTGGCCATACCAATAAAACTTCACTTAATCCTTGCCATCACCTTTTCCACGGCCGTGCTGCACGGCAACCCTAATCGCATTTTTCTTCATTGGCTGGGATGAGTTTCACCCCACGCACTGCAGCTGAGGAATCTCGCCAGCAGCGTTACGTACCATCGACATTTGATAGGGCAGGCATTTGAAAGATGCGTCGTTGGCACAGAAGGCCATGCAGTCAGCACAGAGTTATCCAGGTTTTGAACTAATAAAAATGCTCTTTCCACAAGGGTCAGAGCTTGGTAAGCATGTATTAGCTCTAGAATTGCCACAGTTATCCAAGTAGGATCGTGTCATCTAAGAAACCTCGACTGATTTAATGAGCCATTCACAATTTCACCATGAGACAATGTGATCTTAGAGATGCATGGCTTAATCTTTGAGACAAGTATATGACTACTGGCAGGATCAACCAGATAGCTTTTTTCACTGAACGGATATCTTCCAACAGACTGACGCGGGGCAAGGGAGACAGTGCTCTGCTCAGAGTGGATCCCTTTCAACCCCCGCAGCGTTTCATTTCCTTTAATCACTGGCAGCAACGGCAGCCGGTTCTCTCCGCTCAAACGAACGAGAAGAAAGCGCTGCTCCAACAACCAACGCACATTACATACTGCAGACCCGACACTCTTTTCGAGAGATGGGCCAATTTCGAGACCATCAGTCAGCAACACTGTAGTACACCACCGATGCGTTAGCATGAACCTGGCTGGCTAGCCATTTATAGGCTTCACTCGATGGACAAACCACTCACTTCTGCATCGAACCACCTTAACTCTTGCCATCCGGGAAGGGAGTGAAAACCTTTCTCCCCACGCACGGAACTCAAGACCGCTTTTTCGCCAAAAGAACGGTTGGCCTGCGTAACAGCAGCCCGCGCTGCGCAGCTGTGCGTGGCTGACACATAATAACTTAAAATATTGTTATTGATTATAACTGACATCTTGTACAAATATTATTAATCAGAATTAATTCTTGGTTTCTCAGTTTAATGCCACAGACATTGGCACTCACAGATTTGTTAGTTTATATATTTTTCTGTTGCAGTTACGTTGAATATTTGTGCCCAGATGGTGAGAACTTAGTGATGTAATTTTTGGCCCTATTGTATTTTGTTCACTTTTACATATTCACAGTGGCTCAGATTTGATTATTATAATATAATTTACTTAAAAATACTCCAGACATTACATTATTATACAGGATGATTCAAAATTATTGTAAGGGTTTCCTTGGCCTATAATTTTCAAACTGGAAACAAAATAAATCTGCTTATGGAATGTGGAAGTGTAACTCAGAAAGTTTTATTTGGCAGTTCTGTATTTGCCGTAGTGATGTCTGGAAAATATGACATCATACCTTAAAATGGTAACTTTTGAATGTGCAAACTTTGGTTTTTTTTAAACGGAGTCTGTTATCTAAACACAGTATCATTACAGGACTCTATGGAAAAAAATCCCCCTTCAGATAATGCTGTCTGAAATTGGTAAAAGGATTTTCAAGACTTTTAGTATTCTGCACTGAAAAGGAGCAGAAAGAATGAGCACTTCACAGGAAAATGCTAATTTAATCCAGGAAGCAGTTTATCAAAGCATGCAAAAATCAGCTAGACCAGCATCTTTGTAGTTAGATACATCAATAGTGACTATGTGGAGGGTTGCTCATAACTGCATCAAGGAGAGTAAATTGTCATAACTGCAGAAGATGGGGATCAGAAAACCCTCATGTCATTTGAGAAATTGAAGGAGATAATGTAGAGATGAATGTCTGGTGTGTTTTATCATGTTCAAAAGTTTTGGGGCCCTGTCTTCATATGGAGCAAACAGTGACAGCAGTGGTCTTTACCTGGACATGCTACGGCTGTATCTGTTACCCCAACTGAAATATCACCAGCCACATGTGGTGTTATAGCAAGATGATGCACCTCCACATTTGACTCATATTGTCCAAGAATTTCCTGACATTCATTATTGTGGGTGCTGGGTTGGATGTGATGTGCCAGTTCCATTGCCTACATGTTCACCTAATATTACACTGCTTGATGTCTTCTTATGGGAATATGTTAAGGGTATTGTTTATAAGACCCCTGTGACCTCCTTTGATGAATTGAAGCTCAGAATTGCTGCTGCGATCGAAACAATTGGAAGGAAATCAAATACCGCTTGGACATCTTACATGCCTCGAAAGGTGCATATGTTGAAATTATTTAACATTCTGTAGTATTGGATGCATCAGCAGCAAGACATCTTACTTACAACCGAAAGGCCTACAGGAGAGCTGTTAGGGAGACAAAGTTCCGCAAAGGGCATGCAAATGACCGGCTGACTGTAGTATTGATTCTACAGGTATTATGACCTTTTGAGTTACAGTTTCATATTCTATAAGCAGTTATATTTTGTTGTTTCCAGTTTGAAAATTATAAACCACAGACAACACGACAATAATTTTGAATTGCCGTGTGTTTCTGTTGAATCTTCCAGCTCTTGGAGAAGATACATATGCGTCATTTTGTGTTATACGTATAATTTTCATTGAATTCAGGAACTCTATGTTGAGGATTTCTATAAAATTAATTGGCCGTGTCAGCGAAACAATGTGTCTTCAGCTGATTTATACACTCCTCACTCTTGGCTTTTGGATCTAGCATATTGTAAGTATGTTCTAGAGCAGTGAATATTGTTATACTGTAAGTTGTCGTTTATTTCCCCAATGCTGTTTTGATGACAAGAACTTAATATTGAAGAAGGCTGACTAGTAAAGGGGATTAAACAAAGAAAACTTAAATATTTTGGACACATTAAACATCATGATAATCAAGAGAAGACCATCTTGGAAGAGTACATAATGAGAAAAAGAAAGAGAGGAAGACCACGGCGAAGATGGCTGCAAGACATCGTTGATGATCTGCAAATGGATGCATCTGCAACAGGCCATCTTGCTTACAACTGAGAGGCCTACGGGAGTGCTGTTAGGGATGCAAAGTTCCACAAGGGACATGCAAATGAATGAATGAAATGTTTTGATGTCAGTAAAGATCACATTGTTTCATGGTTTGTAGATTTCTTATTTTGAGAGGGTGAAATTTATTCCTGATGTTAACTTTGATATGTAGAACAGAATTCTCCATCCAGATCACTTAATTCAAATTGTTAATTTTAGGATACTCAGCACATGCTCCAAATCATAGATTTGTCATGAGGTCAGAGCTGTCAGTATAAGTAATTTATTTAGTGACTGTCTAAAGTTTCTGTCTTCATAATTGTAGGAAAATATTAGTTAGTAGTCAGTATAACTGTGATGACTTCTCTTATAGTTTGTATTTCCTCTTTAATATATGGTAAGTGATGTTTTTTTTAGTTTTATTATAAATCTGGAAGGTATTTTTTTTGTTTGTAGTTACACATGCCATAATAAACTGATCTGATTATCTCACTTTTAAGAAACATTGCAAAGTCCATTTGGATCATTCATATTTTGACCAATTGGAATAATGTATATAATCTCCACAGTTATGTTAAACATTTATGAGAAGTTCCACTCTGGTTACATCCGCAAGAAGACTCTGAGTGTCCTGTATGACCATATTGCTGCAGATGACAGATTCACCAAGTGCATAAGCATAGGACCAGTGAGTCATTTCAGACATTTCAGTTATGGGAAAAAGAGATTATGAACACATTGTCAGTTAAGGCGATGGTTGGCAGAGAAGTAAAAATTCACCAAAACATAGCCAGTTCAATATTTTATGTTCTTAATAGTTCCTTAAGGTCACAGATATGCATTTATTTTTGAAGTAAAAAATATGAGTTGTGAACCCTCTGGAAATCAAAAATAAGTTGTAAATCCCCCTCCTGAATAGAATTTAATATCACATGAAAAATAACATTTAAGGAACAGTTTATGTGGAAATCAGCTCAGATTCTTAGGAAGTACATGTAATATATCTTACTGCAGGCTGACAAAAGATTTTTTCATAAAAATAAAATCAAATTTAAAAATGATTTTTTTTCTAGCATGGTACAGTGGAAACGAAAATTAAGGGATATACCTTATAAAACTGTGTCTCTAAGGCATGACAGGATTACCTTTACCTTATAAAACTGAAGTGGTGTAAAATTTATATTCCTTATATTACAAAATGCTTTTGCCACCAAGTAGCAGAAATATAGAGGACTATCCTATTCAAATTTCAAAGAGTTTGGACCAAAAAGTGAAGAATATATCTGCTGCACAGTATCACAAAAAAACATGACTTTGAGAATTTGAAGAAAAACAGAAAGATAAACTATCACTTAGTTTTGTATAACAAATCATAAATAATACCTCTGAACTGCCGTGCTGCATAAGATGGACCACATTCTTTCTTGATTAGGTGATTTTCTCTGGCAATTCTGGCTAATCTAGCTTTATCCTTTCTGCATTTCTCTCTGTCCTTTGTCATTTTGTCCAAGCTTTTTAAACTGGTTCTGAAGCATTATCCTCTGTGCAGCGATTAATTGTGCTGCTTTCGATTGCTTTTTACCTTTCATTGGCTCATGTTTCATTGACATTTTTGTTGGGGCTTTGATTTCTTCTTCAGAATTGATTAAAACTAATCAGAAACAAGAGAAATGTATACATTTACGCTATTCGATGCCAGATGTTTACCGTTTCTAGAGGAAGTTCTCTTACATATGAAGGATGATACTATTTTTACCCCCAATCATGACGCCATGACCTAATTGTCACACCATTTGCCATATATAGAAATCTGCACACATTTCTACAAAGATTCATGAAATGGATGCCAGCTTCTAAAATTAAACATTAAATTGTGAGTTTCCATTGACTGATTCATATATATATATATATATATATATATATACTAAGTGATAGCTGGGATTCCAAGCTTTCCAATGATATACATTTGAAGGGCTTTCGCTTCAAAAATAATGGCGTAACTAAGGCACTGAAGAGAGAAAATGTTGGGGATTTTGTGCAAAAATGGGTTTAAATAATATATTTCAAACACATTGTTTAACATTGTTTACAAAATTTCACATAAAATAACAGCTGGGCACTATAGAAGACATGTTAAAATATTAGAAACTGCTGTCAACTTATTTTTAATAAATTTGACCCAAAACTGATAATTTCCCTGCCAGCCATCACCTTAATGGTTGAGTATTATGAGCTACACAAGAGTAGCTGGTGTTGCCAAGTAGGTTGTGTGCAGGATGGAACCTGCCATTATTTGGTGATAGAGGCTGAAGAAAATCATCTGTCTTTAAGCCTGTTCATTGTCCGTCAGTTCATACAGTTTCTTTCCATGCATATGAACTGGTGAAAAAGTGACTTGGCATCTCAGACCAAACATCATGCCAGATAAAATATTTAGTTAAGTAGTTCCTTCTACACATTTGTGTAAAATAAATTTTTTTGTGTAGAGACTGGTAAAGTTCTGCTGTACAAACCAGTTATTACTAAAACATGAAGATGAGAAAAATTACACTTGGGAACTTTGTTTTTAAAAACAGTTACATATTTCCAAAGGAATAGTGCTTAATTAGAAAATTCTGACTCTGTGGTGACAATGGCTGCCTCAGTTTTCTCCATTTAATAAAATTTGGTATTAGGTATCCCTTAAGGGGTAAAATATTGACTAAGCCTCTTTCCTATTAAAAAATGATAAGCTCTGCAAAATTTGTATGGATACTCATGGCAGATTTTCATTTCTATTGAAGACAATGTGTGTAGGAGATTTGAACATTTGTAAATAAGATACCTTTGGTTTATTGTAACACTATCAAAGATAACAATGCATTTTGCACTTTGAGAGCAAGCTGTCATAGTAAAATAACTGGGTTAGAGCTAATAATGAGCTTGTATGCTGAGAGCACTTCTTAATGACAGAAAAATGCATTGACTAGTTAGTTCCATAGCTCTGATAACCTTGTCATTTCTTGAACACAGTCATCTTATCTCATGGTGAAAATAGTTTATTGAATTGAAACTACAGACTTGTTGAGTTAGTAATTAACTTTAATGATAGTTGTTGAAACCCACAGCATGGATCATATAGTGAGGATTTTTCTGCCTGTAATCATTACCACATTTTTGAAAATCCATTATAGTTGTTGTGTTTTCAATATTTTGTACTATGCTAAACTCTTGTTTTTGTTGAAAATGGCCAGTCATTTAAAAATAATTATTTCAATAAATTTTTTTATAACAAGATTTCCAAAGTAATCAACATGCTTATTCGATATCATGAGGAAGGTCCTCTCTGCAAAGATTTCAAGCTCCACCAGTACAGAGTGCAAGATTATTTGTGGTATGGTTGGTTAATTTATTTTTAATGAGATAATTAACAGAAAGACCCACTGAGCAATGTTTCTGTTGTGAGGCTCATCAAGTAATAGTTTTTTAGAAGTGCTGCTAAACAGCTGGTTTGTGGTTTGACCTCATAAATATTGGTTAATTATTTTTATTTTTCTTCTTTGACTATTTTCATTTGTTTACCTCTTAACCTACCAAACAATACCCATTACATGCAAACATTTTTTGTAATAAAAAAAATCACTGCTGCAGTGTTTTGCCAGGAAATAACACTATTTTTGGTGTTTACTGCAGTTTAAATTTATGAGTTCTCATATACAGAGCAAAACCATATGATTGTAGTTATTCTGTGTTCAATTTTTTTGTTTTGGAAAAACCATTTAAACATTTAGATAGGTTAAGTGATAAAAAATGGTGAATCAGAGATTGTTGAAATCACCTTATTATCCTGGCCCATTCCCCCCATCCCCCATCTCTTCATATCTTTTACTCTGAACTAGTAATAATTATTATCCATTGAATGAATTTTCTTGTTTTAATGCTTGTAACATCTTCATTAACTTGTCAGTGTAATGATTTTTTTTTTTTTTTTGCAAAACCTTTTGACAAGTTAGTGTATTTTTACATGGCATTTTTGTTAGGTTATCCTACATTTTCCCTTAGCCCTCCTTAGTATAACTAAGAGACAGTAAATTGGTGTTTAAGTCTGATCTGTACTTTTCAGTCAGTATGTAGTCCTGTCAGTGGGTTACTACAGCATAGCTATTGTGATTATGAGTAAAAAAAACTTGTTTAACCCTTGTAGATGGTCATGCAGAACAGATGATTAATTAATACTTATGAACATATTTATAATTCTGATAGTTAATGAAATATTCCTGGCCATTGAAATATCTATGTCAATAATTTAGGGCACTAAATATGTAAATTGTTGGTCCGTTATGGCTTGGTCCAAACTCAAGAAGAAAAAGCTTTTTTTTTTTTTTTTTGAGAAGAAAAAGCTTTTTTTTTTTTATATCTTCACTCCTACAGCTAAAATGATATTGTTAAAACTTATGAAAAAAAATGTGACTAAAATAATGTGCAGAATTATATATTTTTTATGGCTTGCTTTATAACTTCCATCATCATCATCATTAATCCTCCTCATGCAATGAATTGCATAATGCAGAGACAGAAAGTCTCTGTCCAGATCAGTCACAAACATCTGTCTCTGTCCCTCTCATTTTGTCTTGTCTGAAAGATTCATCTCTGTGTATGTCTGAGTTTGTTTTCTCCTTCTCTGGTCAAGTTCATAACTTGTCTTGGCTGTCATTCCTTTTTTCCTGTAAGGCATCTAACCCACGTGCCTCCAGCTTTGTATGTTTAATTTTAATAAATCTAGCACTGCTATTTCTCCAGGATTGGCTTGGATGGAATGAAAATGACAGTAAGTGTTACAGTGTTGTTTTTATCAGTGAGACTTTCAGTTTGTATTGCAGTGTTTAACTGTGTTCTGACATTGAAATTTACATGTGCATAATATACTGACAGGTGTGTGAACATCTTATTTTTAAAAAAGTGCAGAAAGGCATCATCCTTTTCAGAGATATTTGTATATTTCTTGTCATAAAACTAGATGTCTGAATAGATTCTGTATGAATTCTGCTTGGGTATCATCATATATTACCAACTACGAGAACTCGTGAACGAAACCCCTAAACACAGCATCCTGATTGTTATGGGAGACTTCAGTGCCAAGGTAGGAAAAGATAAAACATGTAGAAAAAGTAATGGGGAAAGAAGGAATTGATACCATAGAATGGAGAAAGGTTAATTGAACTATGTCTAACGGAGGGCATAGTCATAGGAGGAACAGTATTTCCACACAAAGAGATACATAAAACAATATGGATATCCCAAGATGATAGAACCAAAAACCAGATAGATCATTTTTGTAGTAGAAAGCAATTCAGGACATCATCTTTTGCATATAGAGGTGCAGTGTCAACAGTGACCACAACCTGCATATAGGGAAAATAAGATTAAAACTGAAAAGCCAACACAAGAAGTCAGTACCCAGAAAGATAAACAGCCACAGTCTACAGGAAGAAAATACTAAAAGGAATTTCAATCTGGAACTTACGTGGATATAGATGAATTATAGAACTCTATAGCACAGCCATAATCAAAGCAGCAAAAGCAAGTGCTGGACTGCAAAAAAAAAATAGAAAAGCATGGATATTGGAAAACATAAAAATACATACTTGAAAGATGAGCAACCAAATTAGCCATGTTGAATGTAAAGACAGATCTTGGAAAAAAATTTGGCAAAAGCAACATATATAGAACTAGACAGTAAAGTAAAAAGTTCAGCTATAAGAGAAAATACATAGTATGGCAAAAGAAGCAGAGAAAGCAGCAAAAACAGGAGACGCAAAACTCTATACATCATACAAAAGAGGCTAATGGGTACTATTACACCCAAAGAAAGGTCAGTCTTTAGTGAACTGGCACCTATTAACATCAAATAAATACTAAAAACAAAGATGGGCCGAATTCTTCCAAGAACTGTTAATCGACCACACCCAAAAGAATTGATAGACCTTGAAACCAACTTACCATTCCCACAACTAAATGTCAACTTGTCAAAATGTCAGCAGTGAATCTAATGGCTAACAACAAAGCTGCAGATGAAGATGAAATAACAGCCGAAATGTTAAAAGCTATTAACATTGACAACATGAGCCAACTACAGAGAATGTTTAATAAAGTTTGGAAAGAAGAAAAAATACCTTCTAAATGGAAAAAAGGAGTCATTGTTAAAATACAAAAAAATAAGACAACCTCTCATTGCAATAATTGAAGCTATGTCAGAAGTATTTTGCAAAGTCATTCTGAATAGAATTAAAGATATAGTGGATATTGCAGTGAGAGAACAACAAACAGGATTTCAAAAATGGAGAAGCTGTCTCGACCAGATCTTTACTCTAAGAATAATACTTGAAGAACATATTGAAAAACAAAAACCATTAATCCTCAACTTCATAGATTTTAAGAAGGCATTTTGATAGCTAACACAGAGTATCTTTGTGGAGAATTTTTAAGTCTATATGGAATACCATCTAAAGTAGTCAGCATCATTAAGGATCACTACAATGGATATGTTTGTGCAGTCAACACAAAGCGAATTGTTCCAGATTGAAACAGGTGAAACAAGGATGTATACTATCTCCTTTGCTTTTTTGGAATTGCCATAGACTTCATAATGAAAAAATATTGCACAGGTCAAATGGGGATTGATTGGGTATGTGGGACCCAACTAGATCTTGATTTTGCAGATGAAATAACTCTTATCATTGACAGTGTGAATTCAATCCAAAAAAAATTGATATCCTGTCTTCACTGGCTAGCAAAATAGGACTTGAAATTAACAAAGAAAAAAACAAAAATAATGAAACTTCCCAGTAATCAAGAAGGAAAAATATACAAAGAAGGAACAACTGTTGAAGAAGTAAACCTATTTCCATGCCACAGCAGCTACATAGACCATGATGGCGACACCAGAAAGGATGTTCGAATTATAATTGCAAAAGCAACACTGACCTTGATTGATTGATTGATTTATTGATCTTTATTTCAAAAGGGTTAAGAATTGGGCATGCAGGCCCATTTGACATTCTGCCCTTTATCATACATCTTTCACTCTATTCTAGACATTCTACAAATATGCTGTTCATGTAACAAACATAATTTAACATTGAAGCTGAGAGACATAAAATATAACATTTAAGTTTCGCTCTTATCCATTCACTCAGTACAGAAGTAACTACATACATATATAAATGACTGTCTACTAAACAAAAATTTCAAGACTATTCAGAATAAACAATTAACTATATTCAGTGTCTGTAAAAGCAGTTTAAGATAACTTTTAAATTTTATGATTCATGGAGGCATATAGTCGACATCAAATAGATATTGGAAAAGTTTGTAGTTGTAGGAACGAGTATAATTTATATTTTTTATACAGGATGGGAAGATATTCCATAGATGAGCAGCAGAATAACTAAAGCTTTTCTTGTAAAGATCAAGTCTAGGTTTTGGAAGACTTATGTTGTTCAAGCGTTGGCTGCTTTTTGGGCTAAATTAAAAAATGTAATTAAAGAATCTTGAGAACATATGACACTCAAAATTTATAAACACAAAAACCAAGCTAAGATTATTCAAATCAAATGTAATATCCACCCTTATTTATGCATACAAAAGCTGGAAAACAACTAAAGAAATAGACAGCAAATTAGACTCTTTTGAAAATGAATGCCCAAAGAAAATACTCAGTATAAAGTGGAACAAATTCAAGAACAATGCAGAGATAAGGCATCTGAGTGAACAGCCTGTCTCATGGGTGATCAGAAAAAGAAGATGGACATATATTGGTCATGTGATGAGAAGAAACGATCATAAAATCCCAAAACAAGCTATCAAGTGGAACACAACAGGCTGAAGAAAAAGAGATTGACCACATGAAGATCTAAAGAGAACGTTGTTAAGAGAGGCCATGTTAGTAGGCATAAAATCCCTTGATAAGGCTGAAAAGCTCACCAAAAACAAGAAATCTTGGCAAACTACCATGCGAGCCCTATGTGATGTTTTATGGCACAGGAATGTTGTAAGATCATCATGTATTTGGCTACAAGTCATAATTTTCTCCTGCAGTAAGAAAATATGTTATTGTTGTTAATAAACATACAGCATAACCTGCCCACATATTGTAGTTACAATGGTTTGAATAGTGCAGTGACAAAACATCCATCCAGTGAGCAAAAAAATGTTGAGGAAGCTGGGATTTGTGCATGGGTCCATGCTTCCTTATGAGAGGGTCATTTTATTTTTTTTTACTTTTTTGATGATGGAATTCTATCCATAATCATCTGGGATAAAGGATGGAAAACGGGTCATACTTGTATGTATGTTGTAGTCTCTGTGAAAGCAGAAGTATGAGTTTTTACAAAGTAAATCATTTGTGATACCATTTAATAACGAGAATGAATAATAGTTAACAGTTGTATAGTCTTGCACTGTAACTGATATCTTAAAGATGGGTTAATTTTTCCTGAGCTTATGAAATTTAACAAATTAAGAAACTGTATGCAGAATTATATGCAGTGTGTCAAACCAAGCAGTGATCACAGGAAAATGGAACCATTACGGCTATATCTACAAATCCTTTTTATGATTACTTGATAGGGAGATGTGTTAAGAGTGAGAAGAAGCAGTCAGCCAGCAGGCCATCTGAGCTCAAAACCTAAATAAAAAAATTACCTAAAAGGACAAACATTTGCTAAGATCAAACTATCCTGCATTATTTCATGTTGTTGTTCCTGGATCTGTTTTTGTTACTTCCCTTCTGCTTTTATTTCTCGGATGTCTTACTTCTTTTTTAACAGGGAACAAATGGTAGTCAGCTATGGGACACAGCCTTTGCTGTTCATGCTTTTATAGAGGTATTTAATAGTCATGCTCTGAGTGTTTGGTGAGATACACTAAATGTTCTGTGAATTTATTTACAAAACAGTACTCTGCCTCATATCATATTTCTCCTCCCCCCGACTTCCCCGTCTACAGTATAGAATTTCCTGCATACATTGCATACTATAATGCTATAAGTGGCACATTTTATTTGAGCAGAATATGTTACTGGTAGAGAAAATCAATAGACTGGTTATAAATTTTAGGTAGAAATGTTTAGTTTACATTTTTTAAAGTAGTCTATCCATTCCTAATCAGCCTGTATTTTATCAGTTTAAAACTGACTCAATTTGAATAAAGTAATCAGTAGGTTATGATTATTCTTGGGAATGTACAATGTTGGTTTCCCCTTGCCTTCCACCGATTTGTTTATGGTTTACTCCACTAGCCTTTAAGACTGGCCAGAGCCTACCCTACAAGGCAGCAATGGAAACAAGATTCCGAGTAGTTAAATGTTACATCAAGCCAATTTTGTTTTATGGATATGATGCATAGTCCATGAATAAGAGAGTACAGCGAGAAATGGAGGCCATGGAAATGTGGTCCACAAGAAGGATGTTGAAGGTACCATGGACAGCTAAGAAAACCATGAAGAAGTCTTAAGAGAGGCTGGAATTAAAAGGCAAATTACAGCAAAGATCAGAGGCAGACAAGCGAGATTTGTAGGACATTTTCTGAGAAGAGGAAAATTGAAACACATTGTGGCAACTGCAAAAATTGAGGGAAGAAGAGACAGAGGAAGTTACTGGATGTGCTGTCAGTGTGGGTAGGAAGAAAGTCACCAACAGATCTCATAATCAAGTCTAAAGACAGGGAATTGTGGAGAGAAATGATCGCCTATGCCACACAGCACGACACTTGATTGATTGAATCAGTAGGCAGTATTTCTAATTTTATTCTTGAAGGATTTTGCATTCTTAAAATGTTATAGAGGCATTAGTCTCGGCACATTATTCCCACAACTGTTTGGATTTATGTTTTTGCAGCACTCATCATATGTTTTGTAAATGGTGTTTCAAAGCATTATGGATTATTTCCATGTTTTTTTAATGGCATATTATGCTGATACTAGATGGTTCATTTTTACTATACAGTATTTTAATTATATATATTTTTTACTCTGCTGATTTCTTTCTTATTTTTGCCTGTTTACTGTGACTGCTTTTTATGCCCCATAATTTGTAATTTTGAAAATTACATTTTCTTAATTTTGTAATTTAGAAATCGTATTTCAGTAATATTTTTTCTGAAAATATATTTGGGTACCCATGGTACAAAAATGTGTACTCTGTGAAAGTTAAATATTTATACTATGAAATTCTGATCAGTCTGCACTGAGACTAATCTGTCTAGGTGCTGTGGTTAAAATATCCATCATATACAGATTGATTGATTGATTGATCTTTATTTCTAAAGGGTTAAGAATTGCGCATGCAGGACATTCTGCCTTTTATCATACAACTTTCACTCTGTTCCAGACATTCTACAAATATTCTGCTCATATAACCAGTATAACTAACATTGGAAATCTGAGAGAAATAAAATTAAAGTATAACATTCACATTTCACTCTTATCTGTGCAGTCAATACAGAAAGTAACTACATACATATATAAATGACTACAAAAAATAACTACTTACATATATAAATGACTACAGAAAGTAATTACGTACATATATAAATGACTACAGAAAGTAACCATGTACATATAACTACAGAAGAACTGCAGAAGTCCTTACTTTATATTCAACATTTAATTATGTTGTTAAATTGCATTAAATATTGATTTTAAATAACCGAGGTTGTAATTTTTATGAAATTTTTTATGAATGTCTTCAAGAATATAGTGCTGAAATCTTTGCTCCCATAATTTCAGGCAGGTGCGTGCAATATAGAGAAGTTTGGTCCTTGTTTGACTGCTGCCTACGAGTTTTTACGTCTCACTCAGATTCCAGAGAATCCACCTGACTATCAGAAGTACTACAGACAGATGAATAAGGTTAGCTCGGTTCTGAGAAATGTGATTATTTAACATTTCAAATTCTCATTTAGTCAAAGTTTTAATTTTCAAAGTCTACTGTTTAATATTGAAACATCACTTTAGCAGAACTTCATTGTTTCTGTTATAGTTAGTTATTCAGTTTTAAGAAATATGGCAGTAACTTTTTGTTAAAATTTCTTTGATAATCTTTATGATTTTATAAGATTCATATTCAGTCCATTTTTCAGCACAGTTAGGTCTCTGTTGTAGTTTTTGTTGTTTTTTTTTAAAAATTATATAAAACTTGCATTTTTTTTCTCCCCATATGATTGCAGAACAGAACATTTTTGTAAATCTAACACTAGGATCAGAAGAAAGTTGTTTAAAATTTTTTTTTTAAATGATATAAGAGATCGTTATATGAAAATATTTCACAAATATTTTACTAACCTTTCAGAAGGCTAAGAGATAATGAAATAAGACAACAACAGTGCTCATGATGATGCCAGTGGAAAAAAGACAAAACAGTTTTATAAACTAGATTCAGTTATATTATCACTTGGTACATTGATGAATTAGCATGCTTGTAATGATGTGGTTTCTTTAAAGGCTTATAATACTTCCTTAGGTGGAATTCTGAAATTTGCTAAGTAGAAAATACAATTTATTAGAAAGAAATGATTAAGATCACAAACCTTCATTCTTTTAAAAATAGTATGGTCACCATATATGAATCATAATTTTAAAAGGGGGGGGGGGGGAATGAATGACAAAAGATAAAAGAAAATATTGAAAAATAGGCAGCATTAGATTTGAGGAAGAAGTAATTGATAAATCTTATGAAAAACCATTGCAAATTAAATCCTGAAAGGATATTCTTATCTGTCAGTGAGATTTTTGTGCATGATAAAACAGAATTTGAAAAAAAAAAAAGATTTTTTAAAATTCCTCAAAGGGAGCATTCCCATTCAGTACCAGAGACTGTGGTTGGATTGTGAGTGACTGTACAGCTGAGGCACTTAAAGCTGTGATCAAACTTCATGACAAGCTTCCAATACAGCAGCAGATACCCAAAGAGAAGCTGTTCCAAGGTGTTGATGTTGTAAGTTAATTTGAAATTCAGTTACCGATAATGTTTTCAAATGAATTTAATTGACTTGAATGCGTGTTAAATTAGTTGTCTTCAACTAGTAGATGGCTCTTGATCAGAAATATAAGGGCGTTCTGGGCTTCAGCTATTTCATTATGACTGTATACTCATAAAATCATTGAAAAGCACCTAGTATTCATGACCATTGGAAAACTGCAGGACCTAGAAACAAGTGAAACAAATTCATAAGCTTTCAGACTACACCATGTATGAAAGATTATATTTACTTTGGATGAGAAGATTCTGTGAAACAACAGAAGAGTACAATAGTAATGTTTGGTTTCCTAACCAGAAAGAGAGAGAGAGCAGAAATTCAGGATCTAAAAGCCTACATCACAGGGACTAAAAAGTACATTTAACTCTTTCCGTGCATATGGTCGAATTTTCGACACTTCCGGTGGTCCCAAGCTACCGTATGGTCGAAAATTCAACATTGTTTGTTTCATTAAAACAAGCGGTGTAACATTTAGATTGTACATATTTCGTCCGCAATTCCGGTGACACTTCAAAATGGCGAATGCATGCCTAGTTACGAGCGATGCCGAGCGAGAACAAGGACACGAAGCATGGAAATTTTTCAATTTTTGACGATGTAGATAGGCGTATGGACATAGCCTATGGCCACCCCGCTGCTCTTGAATGTTTTCTAAGTAGATTTAGACATATTTAGACAACTGGAGAAGTAGTTAGGAGGTTATTTCAGACATTCATTCAGCGAAAATGCAATACGGAGTCACAATACGAGATCGACAAGTAGATCTACACATCTTAGATGGTAAGTAGCGCGAATCTAGACCTAGCCGATGGTGAACTGGCCACAATCAGTGTCTAAAAACATCACATTACTTCTTTTTTCCTAAAAAACTCTGCATTTATGAAATTTTCATTCATTTAGCTATACTTTGACACATATTATGTATATGGAAGTACATGGAAATATTGTTTTCCATTCCATTTTACAACTAGACCCCCTTACAGACCAAGACCCGCGTTTTACTCCTGCACACCATGACACGTCTGTGTTTCTTCTCCCGCACGGAAAGAGTTAAAAAGCAAGAAAATGTTTGGCATTTATATTCATAATGGAAAACTTACAGAGCAACTTCTCAAGTCACATGTTCACTAAACATTTGTAATGAGGAGAGCTGGAAAAAAAGCAGAGAGGACAGAGGAACCTTTCTCATTCTGAAAAAAAATGGTGAACAGTAAATAATATCAGCAGTAGAAGGGAGGTCTCAAACAAATGCAGAGCAATAGCAGATGTCTTCTATCAGCTATAGTGAATCCTTCTGTAGTAAATGAAGATATAGAAATGTTTGTTATTTTTATACACATGTACTGTCACTGATGAGTGAGAGAAGAAAAGACTCTTCTTTTATATTTTGCAGCAGAGTTAGAATTTTCACAGATTATCACTCATAGAACAGCCTTAAGCTAAAAGTTCATTTACATTGCAGATTATTGGTAAGGAAGAAGTTTGAATTACTGTGTATGATGCTTCCATAGAATAATGCTTTAAGATATGTTGTACATAAGATGTTTTACAGATTCATTGTAGTTTTAACAAATTATCATCAGTTCTTGTCATGTCTAGAAGTAAATAAAGTAGTGATGAAATTTTCCATACATAGTCTTGAGCCATCTTGGACTTTGGAATGTCTGAAAAATTCATCTTCATATTCTTCTGGATCTGCATTGATCTCTCTCTCCTATATGAAATCTGCTCCGTTGCTTCTCATTGTTGTCTTTTTTTTTTTTTTTGACAGAGCGGTCATAGTTTTGAAATGAATAATCTACAAACTAATTAATCTACCACCACATGAACGAGTAATCTGTAATTTTCTTATGATGATCTCTACTTTAGCCTCAGTAACAGTATTGCATCCAAAACCATTAACTTTTTTTTTTCAGCTGCTTGATCTAAGATGTGATGATAATGGCTGGGCAACCTATGAGAAGAAAAGAGGTGGCAAAATGTTGGAGATTTTGAACACATCTGAGGTGTTTGGTAAGATTGTTTTTTTTTTTTTTTGAAACATCAGATCTAGTTTAAGCAAAAAATATAATTTAAAAAAACTAACACATTAAAAACATATGATAATACATAAAGCATATTTTACTGCTTCAAAGAACACAGTGCTATTTCAAATGCAAAGAGGTCGTGAGCAAAATTTTCTTCAGGAGAAAATGTATTTGCTAGCAAAAGCTACATAGAATTTTATGTGTAAATGTAAGATAGACATGTTATTGCAATGTATATTTTTCATTTCTTATATTATAATTTATATGCACGTGGTTGTAGGCAGGGCCTTTTTTTTTATAATTATGCAAGTTGGACAAAGGGTTAACTTTAAAAACATCCTCTTTCTGCCCACATGAGAAGCCTGATGTTCATAATCTCTTGTGACCTAATGTCATACAATATAGGTCAGAGCTCATGGTCTGCAAAATATTTCATTTGATTAATCTGTAGGGTTTAAACAATTGCTTTTATTTTGCTTTAGTAGGACACATGTCCTGTCTTTTGAATACAGAGTAATTTGCTATAGACTGTCATATCACAACTCCCTATTGATGTTAACAGAATGTGAAATTTTTCAGGGGACATCATGATTGACTACACATATGTTGAATGCACTTCAGCCTGCATGCAGTGCCTAGCTACTTTCACAAAGTTTTATCCTGAATACAGACAAAGTGAAATAAAAATTGCTCTGCACGAGGGGCTCAAGTTCATCCAAAACAAACAAAGGCCTGATGGTTCCTGGGAGGGAAGCTGGGGTGTTTGTTTCACATATGGAGCCTGGTTTGCACTGGAGGCATATGGTTGCATGGGATATACATACAGCAGTGGGAAGGATTTGCCCATTGCTGTGAAAAGAGGATGTGAGTTTCTTTTGAGTAAACAGATGGATGATGGTGGCTGGGGTGAGAACTTTGAATCCTGTGAGCTGAGAGAGTATGTGAACAGTGAGACATCACAGGTTGTCAACACATGCTGGGCAATATTAGGTCTCCTGGCAGTGAAGTAAGTGGGGTTTTTCTAAGTTTTAATTTTTGATTAATCATGAAAACTGACCACAAGGATAACATTGTATTATTGTTTAGTGCTGTTCTATTGCAGAATTTCATAGACCGATTCTATGCCATTGCATTTTGTTCAGATTTATGTATCACCAATAGAAGACACAGTGATGTGTATATTGTGAAGATTGCCTTTTTTTTTTTTTTTTTCACATTTTAAAAATTTCATGCAGATTTTTTTTTTTCTGTTGCTGTTCTCATTTCTGTCATCTATTCATCTATACCAAAAACTGCACTGATCTTGTACCTTTAATTTGCAATTTTTTCAATGCTGCTGCAGTAGTACTTCTCAAAGCATGAAATTTGTATACTAGCATTTTTTCCAGTGATATTTATAGATTTGCTCCATTAAACATTATATAATGAAACAATGCTGATTTTTATACTTGTTAGTTATCCAGACTTGGAGGTCATAGAGAGAGGCATCAAGCTTATTATGTCAAGACAGTTGCCCAATGGGGACTGGCCACAGGTACAGGCTTATATCTGTTGAATTAATATTACAGAAATTTTAAGTATTGTATAGTATTTGCAGTGTATGATAAATGAGGAAGAGTAAAGATCATATTTGTAGTACAGGAGTGGTATGAACTTGATTACTGGATGGAGATTACTTCCTTCCTTGCCTTGTCAGTGGCATAGGCCATCAACAAGGGCTCTCCATTTATTTCTGTCCTGGGCCATATATATATATATATATATCTCTGAACCTTAAGTGTCCAGGGCACATGGGGCTTCCGCAAGGGTTTTCCACAAATGCCTGTCCTTTGCCTTTTTTTCTGCTCTTGCCCAGGTGAGCCCTCTATTGCTCAACACCCTTTCTGTTGTTCTTCTCCATGTCTCTTTTGGTCTACCCTTACTTCTATTCCCCTGTGGTGTCCATCTTAGTGTGGTACCCGGGATCTGCAAAGAATAGGACCACTGTACCCTACCACGCATGATCGTAAAAGGCGATTAAGGAGGGTTCAGCATAGGGCCAGCAACCCTATCTGAAAAAAAAAACTATCAGACTGCTACAGAAACGGAAGCTATATATATATATATATCCATCTCCAGGTGTAGACCCTTTTTTTATCAAGACTCCTTTGCCAAGTGTTTCTAGGTAGCGATTGTCCTGTTTGATAGAAGGGGACTCAGTTGTTCGGCTTCCAGACATTTCTGGCTTTCACCACACTGCATCATAGATCTTCGTAAAGAGCTTCCATCCTCTTCCGTAAAAAAGTTTCCTCTTGTTGACATTTTCATGGCTGATATATTTTGTACTGGATAGAGTTGCTGATCATAGGGCCAGCAACCCTATCTGGTAAAAAACAATCAGACTGCTACAGAAACAGAAGCAAGGGAAAAAGCAAATGCAGGTGGAAGGAGAAATGCGTATCAGGAAACTGAGCCCATGAAGGTTGTGGATGAAAGCCAGCCACTGGAAGTCCCCAGCCCGACTGCAGACCTCCTGGAACCTAAACAAAAGATGCAAATAGGCAGCTGGAATGTAAGAACACTAAACCAGACTGGAAAACTAGCACAAACCATCAAGGAAATGCACAGATACAAACTAGACATACTAGGAATACAAGAAGCAAGATGGACAGGACAAGGCAGAAGGAAATTAACAACACAGCACACAGAAGATACAATAATATGGTCAGGTAAAGAAGATCTTCATGAAGGAGGAGTAGCATTGATTATAACAAAAGAAGCATCAAGAGCATTGCTGAAATGGACCCCAATAAATGAGAGATTATTATATGCACGTTTCAACTCAAGATTCACGAAGCTGTCTATTATAGTTTGTTATGCACCAACAGAAGCAGCTGAAGAGGAATTAAAAGAAGATTTTACAACAGCCTCCAAGCCACAGTAGAAACAATACCCAAGCATGACATGCTACTCATCTTGGGCGACTTCAATGCAAAAGTAGGTGAAGGAAATGAAGATAGAAGAAGAATCATGGGAAGAGAAGGAATCGGAGAAATAAATGAAAATGGAGAAAGACTGTGCAGTTTCTGTGAAGAAAACATGATGACCATCGGAGGGACAATTTTCCAACACAAAAACATCCATAAGGTGACTTGGAGGTCACCAGATAAAACCACAGAAAACCAAATCGATCACATACTAATAAACAACAAGTGGAAACGGTCACTACAAGATGTGCGAGCAAGGAAAGGAGCAGATATAGGAAGTGATCACAACCTTCTGGTAGCAAAAATAAAACTAAAATTAAGGAAAGCCAGAATCGGAGAACACAGAAAGATACATTTTGATACAAGAAAACTGAAAGACCAGCAAACAAGAAATGAATTCTCAATAATACTTAAGAACCGCTTCAGTGTCCTACAAGATGAAGCAGAAATGTCCATATTAGAGTTCAATAAAACACTACAGGAAACAGCAAAAGAGGTGCTGGGATATCGGAAAAGGAGAAAAGAGGAATGGATAAGTGAGACCACATGGGAAAAGATAGAGCAAAGAAAAGAAATCAAGAAAAAATTACTGAACACCAAATCACAACGGCTTAAAGAACGAGTTTTAAGTAATTATACACAAAAGGACAAAGAAGTGAAGGAATCATGCCGTCAAGATAAACGTCAGTATTATGACAACTTAGCAGAGACAGCAGAGAAAGCAGCATATACAAATGACATGAAAACCATATATAAAATCACAAAGCAGATGACAGGTAACTTCAATACAAGATGTGAAAGTGCAGTAAGAACACAAAATGGACAACTGGTCAGTGGAGAAAGAGAAAAAATTGAAAGATGGAGGGAACACTTTAACACCCTACTAAACAGAACACAAGCAGCACAAGCAATAGATATACCTGAAGCAAAAGCGGAACTAAACATCAATACAGGACCAATAACAATAAATGAAGTAAAAGAGGCGATAAAGATGCTAAAATCAGACAGGGCACCAGGTGAAGATGAAGTGACTGCTGAGATGTTGAAAGCAGAAGAAACAGAAACACCAAAACAACTTTGCCGGATATTACAACAAATTTGGGATTTAGAAAAAGCCCCAGAGGAGTGGAAAACTGGTCTTATAGTAAAACTACCAAAGAAGGGTGACCTCAGAGATTGTGGGAACTGGAGAGGCATTACCCTACTGCCACTCACTAGTAAAGTATTTTGCAGAATAATCATCAACAGAATTGTACCAACACTTGAGGAAAAACTTCGGAAAGAGCAGGCAGGATTTAGGAAAGGAAGATCATGCATAGACCATATATTTGTACTTAGACAAATATTAGAACAGGCAAATGAATGGCATAGCACAACATATGCATTATTCATAGATTTTGAGAAAGCCTTTGACAGTGTCAACAGAGATGCACTGTGGAAAATCCTAAGATGGCATGGCCTCCCCCATAAAATAGTTAATGTAATCAAAGCCCTATACGAGGGTTTTCAGTGCAAAGTTATCTGTGGAGAACATACCTCCAGCAGCTTTAGGGTACAAACAGGAGTGAAACAGGGATGTGTACTATCACCAACATTATTTATCTTGGCAGTAGACTGGTTAATGAAGGAGGCAACATCAGACAAACGCAGAGGATTACAATGGACCCTTAACACAGTGCTGGAGGACCTTGACTTTGCGGACGACATTTGTCTATTATCAAGCAGTCACAAAGATATGCAAGATAAAATAAACAAGTTAACCCAGAATGCAAACAACATAGGACTAAAGATCAACGTAGGAAAGACAAAGTTAATGAAGCAAAATGTGAACAACAGAAATGTACTCAGAGTAGATAACAAGTTAGTGGAGGAGGTCAACGAATTTGTATACCTTGGCAGCAGAGTAGTAGAAAATGGAGACAGCACAGAGGACATCAACAGCAGACTTACTAGAGCAAACCAGGCTTTTGCAATGCTACAGAATATATGGAAATCAAATAAACTAAGCACAAATATGAAAATCAGGATATTTAAGAGTAATGTTCTAAGTGTACTACTCTATGGAAGTGAATGCTGGAAAATCACCAAAACCATAGAAAACAAGTTGAATTCTTTCCAGACTAAATGTTTACGTAGAATTAAAAAAATATTTTGGCCAAACACCATAAGAAATAACATCTTATTGGCAGAAATGCAGATGAAACCACTGACAACAATTATTGAGGAAAGACGCTGGCGATGGTTGGGACATGTGCTCCGAATGACTGACAACTCACTACCAAAAATAGCACTAAGATGGACACCACAGGGGAGCAGAAGTAAGGGTAGACCAAAAGAGACATGGAGAAGAACAACAGAAAGGATGTTGAGCAATAGAGGGCTCACCTGGGCAAGAGCAGAAAAAAAGGCGAAAGACAGGCATTTGTGGAAAACCCTTGCGGAAGCCCCATGTGCCCTGGGCACTTAAGGTTCAGAGAGAGAGAGAGTTGCTGATCCTATGGCAAATTGTCATCAGTTGCCTTTTACAATCATGCTTGGTAGGGTACAGTGGTCCTATTCTTTGTTTCTCAGGTCCTGGGTACCATGCTGGAGATTGGATGGATATTAGTATTTGATATCTTTGTATAAGACTTGTGCAGGTGGTGATCGTGATTGATGATCATTTAACTTTATTCACACGCTCATATTTCACTTAGCCATTTGTCCTTGTTTACAAAATAGATTTTGAAATGTATATTTGCTTTATTTTTAACAGGAAAACATAAGTGGAGTGTTCAACAAGTCTTGTGCAATTAGCTACACATGCTATAGAAATGTATTCCCTATCTGGACACTTGGTCGGTTTGCACACATGCACCCTGAAAGTAAACTTGTGAAAGCTTAAAGAGTCTTCCATTTATCTAGTTATGTTGGTTTTTGTTCATATTTTCATGTTTTGATAGTTCAGTGATTCATAAAAGAGAATAATGAGCAAGTGCCTGGACAAAATATTAAGAACTAGAAAAAAAAAAAAAAAGTAGGAACAGTTTTATTCATTAATGAGCACACAGTTTAACAGTTTATGCCTTTTTCATACAAAAACGTACTGGATAAATAGTCATTTTTTTTAAAATAGTCTAATAGTTATCACAGTTTTACAGTGGTGACTGTGTGTATTTATAGTTTTATATACTTATACCCAAAAACTCTGTGTTTACAGGCCAGTTTACCAGGAAATAAAATAACTGGAGATAATGAAAAACAGTTACTCATGAAACTGTTAATTCAAAACAATGACTAATGGGAAGCTGTTAATTCAAGACAATGACTAATGGGAAGCTGTTAATTCAAGACAATGACTAATGGGAAGCTGTTAATTCAAGACAATGACTAATGAGAAGCTTTGGTAATAAGCTAGTGAAGTTTGCAAGGGAGTTGATGAACAATAAAGACTTGAAATCTCTGCAGGACAACAAAAATTTGATTGTGAATGTTTTTCAGACGGGTTCATATTTTTTTTATCAATATATACTTGATTTTCAGATAAGTGATTGGTGTACCATATTTTTTGAGTTGCAAGTACTAGATGTAAATAGTGTGAAATATGAAGAGAAATTTTGTTTAAAATGTAGACTTTTGCAACACACATAACCTTTTTTTTTTTTTTTGCTTTAAAAGTGCTAGGACCACATAGAGGTGCGTGACTATTTCATTAGTCTGCTGTAAACTAGCAGATTCATACAGATCTATTTTTAGTACACCATGAGGTCATCACTTGCAAGGAGTTTGTGACAGCATGACAAATCAGATTTCTTTTGCAGATTTATACTCTGAAGAAAACATCCAATTTTCCCCATTGCCACCTCAGTACATGTTAGCATTTGTTTATGTAGTTTTTAAAATTATAAAATAATGCAGATACAGCAAAGAAAATTAATCTGTGTGAGATTTTTTTTTTAATCTGTACATATTTCTGATTATATCTGACACAATTATTAAATTTGTTTTTGTGCCTTCAGCATACACATACTTTGTGCAATGATTTTAACAGTATGGCAAGTTAGATTTCACATTTTTAAATCAGAGAGAAATGTGCAACACTTTAAAGATGTTTGTTTTTTCTCTGATTGCAACAAATTTATATTGTTTTTGTGTTTATAAAATACTTTTGTCTATAGCTACGGCCAACTACATTACTATTTCTGACCAGTGTGACAATTTTGATATCTCACTAATGATTATATATTCATGCCCATTCAGTGGTAAGAGCGTTTGTTTTTTTTTAAAAGATGAGAGGCACTTTATGCTCAATAGAATATAGCCTAGTTTGTAATTAAAATGTTGTATCATTAAAACATGATTTATTTATCTGTTACTGGAATAACTGATTAAATTTTTATGGCTTGATAATTAATGTATTTCTCACCATATACGATGCACCAGTACATAAGACACACTTATAATTTGGCAAGTAATATTTTAGAACAAATCTAAAAATGCCACATCCCTCCCCTCAATAGGGGCTTTGGTCCAAGCAAGACTGTATGCTACTAGATACTTTCCTACTGAACATCTTAAGCAAAACATGCACCTAAACTTATAAATACTGGTGTATCCACAATTATATGTATGCTAACTTGCTTAGGGTTTATCAGTTAGCTCACAGACCACACTACTGTCCAAGCAATATAGGGCTATGCATCTCTCATTCATGGAACCTTATAGCCAGAGTATTGTCAGCCTATGGGGCACGTCAAGAAAAATTTCTTTATTGCAGTGCAGTAACAGCAGCAGCATTTTTAAAAGTTGTCTAATATTGATCACTATTAACTGAATATTATGGTAAATACATCAAAAGCTTACAAACACTGACTACAATAAACAGTTACTGTCCACTTGGAACTTTAAACACAGGTGTTCAGGTGATAGTATACAACTGATAACCTGTACCTGAATGTACATCAAAGTATAGAAAAGGATATGGAGTTTTTTTTTGGTTTTTTTTTTTCTAGAAAATTAAAAAAGGTATGTCTTGTATGGTAGGAAACATTACTTTCCCTTATTTGCAAACTCTTATCTAATGTGTTTTCCTTTGTCTGTAGATGAAAATCTACATATTGCAGTCATGCCGAATAAAGATAACTTTGTGACAAAAGTTTTTATTTGTAATACTTTTCGAATCAGCATTAATCATTGATGTGCCATTTGTGAAATGCTTATAACTATGATGCAGCAAAAAGAAAGAATACTTTTTGTTTTTGTAATAGTAATATTTACTTAAATCTGTGATTTGTTTGCTTTAATAAATATATTGTTGGGATTCTGACCAAAGTAATTTCAAAGAAAACAGAACTAAAACTTTAGATTTGGTGATTTTATTTTTTCCTTAGTGTTTTTTTTTTCCTCAAAAGCAATGTTAACTTTCCATGCCTGTCGTCAGATTTTTTACACTTCCAGTTTCTCACGTGGATGCCAGTCGTGAAAAATTTGACACTTGGTTTGTTTCATTTAAAAAAAAAAAAAACTGATGTAACGTTTAGATCGTACATATTTCGTGCGCATGTCCGGTGACACTTTTCAAAATGACGAAAGAGTGCTTAGTTTCAAGTGACAAAAATGAAGAGAAACATCAAGAAATATTTTTGATGATGTAGATAGGGGTATGGACATGGCCTGTGACCAGACCACTGTTCTTGAATTTATCCCAAGTAGACATATTACACAGCAGGAGAAGTAGTTAGAAGGTTATTTCTGACATTATTTTAGTGACAATGCAACATAGAATCACAATACAAGACCAACAGGTATATCTAGGCATCTCAGAAGGTAAGTACTGTACATCTAGACCTAACCGATAGTAAGCTGGACACAATCATTGTCTAAAAACATCACATTACTTCTTTTTTCCTTAAAAAAAACTCTGCATTTATGAATCTTCATACATTTAGTTATATTTTGAAATATAATAAGTACATGGAAATACTGTTTTCATTCAATTTTACAACTATAACCCCTATCATATCAACACCCGCACTTTTACTCCGGTACCAAATGAACATCCACATTTCTTCCTGAGGTACGGAAAGAGTTAATATACAAGCATACTGTTTAAAAAGTGAAGGATTGCAAAACAACAACTGCATCTCTTCCTTTTATTGATATTCACAAATGAATTGAATGCTTTTTTTTTAAAATAAAATTCAAGCACACCTACACCCACCCCCTCACACCTTTTTTTTTTTTGTTGCCCTTAACTATTGCCAAAATTTCTCATTCAATTGTACCTTGTTAAAATATCACCAAATTCAAGAATGTAGAACAGAAAATGACACCAAATACCAATATGTGAATTCAGGCACACCAGAACATGTTATCATATCAGGTTTACCTGGTAGGAAATTACCTGAAGGTATCTACATTCATTTATGTGGTGATATAACCAGTTCTTTACGAGTTTCTCTGGTCGTTTAAATTAAAAATTGGCTAACTACCTTGCGAGCCCTATGTGACGTTTAACGGCACGGGAAGGATATAAGATAACCAGTTCAGGTACACCGTTTTTAAACAACCAACCAATCTGCGCATGCTGAACAATAAACTGAAAAGTATCACGATTTCATTCACAACTGCTAAAGGGAATCTGTCTCAGTACAATTTCTGTCAGCTGACATCCATCTTGTCTGTGCCAACGTTTTCTGTAGCGTTGTGAAAACAGGTACAGATTTCAACACTTTGTCAACATAATCACTGAATTCTTGCTGCACAAAACCTGACGTCTTCACCTGCAGAAAGACAGCACTAATATGAAATAAAAGAAACATTTCATTCCCAGTGGAGACTGACCTAACAATAAATGAATAGGAAATGCCTAATGTAATGAACTAATGAATCAAAATACTAGAGTTACTTAAAGACACTTTAAATAGTAAACAAGCCTTGTTTCTTTAAATATTTGCATTAAAAAAATAAAAACATAAAAATCCTTCATGACTGAAGAAACATGTAACAAAACCATATTTTGAAACACTTTATATGCTGAAAACGATAAAGAAATATTAACCGCAGCAGGTGGAGAATGCAAAAGAAACAGAACTAGACCTGGTGCAGTGAAAAATTGATGAACAAATGCAGCTTCGTCAAAGTGCTCTGTGGAACATCCTGACAACCTGGTGAATGAGGCAGGTGGTGTCTGTTATGGTGGAGCCTACCAAGGACCTTGTAAATCTGTACTTATGCACTATGTAACTGAGGATAGCCATAATGGTTAGTTGTCACCATCATCATCACTTGGCAGAATATTTGGTCTTGTAGCATTCAGAATATGAGGAATGTTACAATGCCATAAAAATTGGAAGTTATGAAATACCGGAGATTAGATATGCTGATGGACAGTATTACTGTCCACAACACTAAAAAAGGAATGGAAAAAATAATTATGTCAGTCCGTAAGAATAGTGAAGAGCAAAATTTCTATCTTAATGTGAAGAAAACCAAATTGATGATTAACTGACAAAACAAATAATGCAGCTGAAATATATATCAATGAGGAAAAATTGAAAGAGGTGGGAGTTTTGAATATCCTGGGTCATTACTAACTAATAATGGAGATACGATGAGGGAATTTAAAAGGAGGACATCTATCACTCTTCAAAAAATAAAACAACCAAAGAAGCTGTGGAAAGGAACAAACTACAAAAATAAGATTTGTAAGGACATGCATCTTTCCCATCACAACATATGCCTATGAGACCTGGACACTTAACAAAACAGCTGAGAAACACATAAATGCCTTTGAATGTAAATGCTACAGAAGAGTCCTTCAAATATCATGGACCAGAAAAGAACAAACATATCCATACTACAAGAACTTAATATTGAAGAAGGCTAGCTAGTAAAGAGGATTAAATAGAGAAAACTTAAGTATTTTGGACACATTTAAATGTCATGAGAATTTAGAGGAGAGTCTAGGAAGGCTACATAATGGGAAAATGAAAACCAAAGTGAAGATGGCTGCGAGATGTATTGATGATCTGCAAATGGATGCATCAGCAACAGGGCATCTTGCTTACAACCGAGATGCCTACAAGAGAGCTGTTAGGAAGGCAAAGTTCCTCAAGGGACATGCAAATGATTGAGCATTCAGAAAAACAAAACTACTTAAGGAGGTGCCTTTGGAAATGCCATAATTACATGCAAAACTCTGATGGTTAGGATAAAAAATTTTTAAAAAATCATAGGATCAAGGAAGTATACCAGGAATATTAACAATGAGCATGTTAACTCTTCCCTGGTTGGATATTGAAAAAGTGGTGCATATCGATATAGTGATACTTGTTTCGTTTCAGTATAATATCAATTCAGCTTTTGGTTTACATGTTAACTGCGCATATCAGATTTACCCAGCTTCCTTTTCTCACAGTGTGGGCAACCGCCAGACATACTTTCAAAATCTCTGTTCAGTTTTGTGAATATTTTTGTAAGTAGATTCAAAAAGAGGCACACCCTCCGACAAGACAAGTGTTACTGGATGTATCCCAGCTAGGTGCAGACCTGCTAGATGGACTAAACTATCTGGTAATCAGTTATTTTTTAGATTATATGGTCAGAAATCTCGCCATGCTTCTGACTGTGATCTGATTCAGACAATGCTTCTGGCATGCCAAGTTCTGACTCTGTGACTGATTCTGACTTGTCCCTTGACAAGTGCTGTCACTTCTGCTCCTCCACTAGCCAAAGAGGCAAAGAAGAATGTTTCTGCAGCTCAAACAGCAAATGCAGAACCAGTTTCAACATGGAGAGCAGCAGAGATAGATGAAGAAGTAGGTAATGCTACTAACGACTATGATGACAGTGGTATCTTGCTGAATCTTGGAAATGATAGGGCACCTATGGCTTTCTTCCTAGCACTGTTCACAGAAAACTATTTTGGACAGCCTCATTAGCAGCATAAATGAATATCTGCTGTGAAACTTATCCAAACTGCAAGTCTAAAAAAGTGCAGTAGACCACAAGGTCTGACAGTTAAGTAATGAGACTAATTCCACAAAAAATAAAATAACAGTTGAAGATATAACCTGTATTTTATTCAAAGTAAGGCCCTTGTGCATTGATACAGCGAGTGGCATGATCTAACAAGCACTGGAAGGACCTCTGCAGTTCTGTTGCTATGGCCCTTAAACTCGGATGTTACAGCCCATTGAATGTCATCAGTATCGTCAAAGAAGCGTCCTTTCAATGGTAACTTTAATTTTGGGAATAGAAAATAACTGCAGGGAGACAAATCTGAGGAATAGGGTGGATGGCTGAGAACACACACTTGTTTTCGGGCCAAAAATTCCTGTACAACTGCCGGTGCACTATCATGAAGAAAGAAAAAACTGCTAGGTGTTGAATGCTCGTGTCGGACTCGGAGAATCCTTTTCAATAGGCGTTTCTAAATACTTAAATAAACTTTGACAGTGACAGTCGGTCCCTCTAGAATAAATTCTTTGTGAATAACTCCTTTGCTGTTGTAGAAGCACACTAACATTATCTTCACTTTCAACTTTTGAACACACATTTTTTTGCCTTTTGGTGATGATTTTCACTGAGCACTTTGGCGTTTAGTTGTGGGACCATAGCAGAAAATCCATGTTTCATCCTCTGCAACAATCAAATTTAAGAAATGTTTATTTCTGCGATATGTTTTGATGATGTCTTTTGCGTACTCAACACGCTGATGTTTTTGGTCATCAGACAAAAAATATGGTACAAACCGGCAAGCAACTTTTTTCTTGCCCAAATCTTCCACTAATATTTTACAAATGGTCTCTCAGTTAACACCAAATTCATCTGCCATAATCCTCACTGTCAAAAAATGATCTTGTATCCGTTCTCTGACTTTTGCAATGAGTTCCTCATTATGAACAGAAATTGGGCCTCCATGTCTAGTTGCATTTGTGATCATTTCCACACTACTTTTAAATTGTGAACACCAGCTGAATATCTCTGCACAAGATAAACAATTATCCCCATAAACTTGTCGCATCAATTCAAATGTCTCAGTGGCACTTTTTTGCGAGTTTTAAACAGAATTTAATGTTAGCTTTTTGCTCAATATTGATTATGTAACATTGTACCTCTGACTAGGTCTACAAAATGGCGGCTTGTTTGTCGTCTGCTTATCAGGCGGCGATGAAAAGTTGCCATATCACAGATGCAGGTTGCCTCTTTGGATTCCATGCTTTACTTCATAGATGGAATTTTTGTCTTGGCCATAATAAAATCAGTCTCATTACGTAATTGTTGGACCTTGTATATCAGTGGGTACCTGTTGGTCGCCATTAAATGTACAAATTTCTGGCAACAACCATAGTCATGAGCATTCAACATAAATCCAAAGTCAGTGATTATTGGAGCACCATACCTCGCAATCACCATTTTTGGGCAGATTTTTTCTAGGAATCAGTTTCAACTGATATACAACACCATGTTGCATGTCAGTGAAGCTGATAGTCAAGGCAAGTCCAAAACTGAGCCATGTGTTAATCAGTTGTTGCCATCATTTCAGGCAGCCTTTTACCCCTACAGTGACTTGAGCATTGATGAGATGGTAATTGGCTACAAGGAACACTGGAGTCACAAGCAGTTCAAATGCCAGAAAAATATCACATCAAATGACTCCATCACAGGTTATGTTTTCAACCTGTTGATTTATTTTGGGTCTGACACCTCTTACTCCCCTACCAGTGCTGACATGCATTCAAGAAAAACAGTGAAGTGGTGGAAGAAGACATTCACTTGGATTTTGGAAGTTGTACAGGTGAATGCTCAGATATTTGTTATCTGAGGAACCTGTTGCCAGGGAACAGACATCTCTGTCCTGGTTCAAGAGTCAACTTAATGAAGGCCTGAGATCTCTGGCATCCAGCAGCACCATTCCTGGTGTTAGTATGCAATCTCCCAGGCCACTTGGAAGGAAGCAAATGCTCCAGTAGGTGATAGGTTCCAAGGTACTCACCTAGTGGACAGGGATAAAACTTTGAACTGCTGTGCCTACTGCTCCAGACGTGATAAGATCATCTAGACAAAGTTCTACTGCACAGGGTGCTTGGACAAACCTCATCTGTGTCCACAAGACTCTTTGGAAGTATCATCAGCCACCTTCAGCATGATGCTACTGCTTCCACAACTACATCTGTCTGCATTTTCTGTTTGGGTCACCTCTTTCATCTTTCTTTTTATACCATTCTTGTTGGTTATCTTGGTTTGTTATCTATTTCTTGGACTGGAGACAGTAGATGACAGTGTGCTGTACAGTGTTCGTGTATTGTACATATATTCTGTACATACTATTTTTTGTCATTTTTTTTTCACTTTTCATGTCTTGTATATATTTCCTGTACATAATATTTTTATGTCTGTTTTGTACATAGCATATGTTAACTGCTTCGTGGTTTTTTTGGTTTTGTTTTTTATTTTATTTCTGCTGGCTGCCAGCTGTAATATTCATGAAAAGTTGTTCACAAGGTTATTATATTTTATATGAATAATTCCATTTACCATCAAATTCATTGAGTTTTTTTGTGCAAGAAGTGGAATTGTGCAGGATTCAAGTTATTTTGCACCAGCAATATTTATGAAAAGTTATCCAAATCTGTGCATAAAGTGATTATATTTCATGTGAGGAATTCTATTTACCATCAAATTGTGTTTTACAAGTGGATGTTTACAGCTCTAATGGTAAGTAGAAAACAATTTTATTTGTGTGTCATAACCTTTTATTTGGAGGGGGAGGGGGCTAAAAATGTTGTCTTATTTTTTCACCAAGTTTTTTTTTCCTAAAAAACCTCTGTATTTATGGAATCTTCATTCATTTATATTTGCTTGATGTATAATAAATATACTTTTAAGATGGAAATAATTTGTTACATTCACTTTTTCAATGATACCCCAAAAATATCAAAACACACGTGCATTTTATTTGGCACCAAATGGAACGTCTGTGTTTTTGCCTCCGCCGCAGAAAGAGTTAATCTAGGCAGTCTTTGAATATAAAAATCAATACAGGCTGTCAAATGCAGGAAGAAATGTAGCAATAAATATGCTTTCAGCAAACATCCTAAAACTTTTTGAAGAGTTACCTTTTGTCTCTTTGGACCTTTTGTGGGAAGCTTGTTAGTAAACACATCTCTCGTTCTAAATTGTTCATAAAGGTCTTTAGGTAACCTGAAATATCAAATTATTGCAAGATATTCCTGAAAATCACTTTTTTTTACTTTTAAGTGTAAAATAGGGAAATTAAAATTTAATTAAAACATTTTAGAAGAATTTTCAACTTTGTTTTCCTCATCCAACAAAGAGTACTATACTGAGCCAAAGCTGTGAACTATGGCCATAATTGCTGTTCTTCATCGACAGAAATTTAGAGCACAATCAATACAATTGAGCACAGCTGCAAAATTTTGATAAATAAACTCTTCCGAATGCATGTACTTCAGAGACTATGTAATTATCTGGCACTGCATATATCTCAAGACTGTCTAATCTCCTGAAGCATTGCTTATGTTCAAACTTCCAATTTAGAAGACATGAAGACAGAATAAGCACAGCCTCTATATTCCTTGTATCTGTTTTGCTGGTACAATTTTTCTTTTCTTTTTTTTTTCAATTTCTTTTTCATGGTAAGAGAAGCAGTTCACAACCATCTTGCGCCTTGCTAGTTTCTCTCTTTAAACTTCATTACTGAAATATTTCCATTTTCTCCAAGCTCATCAGGGACTCTCAACTTTTCTACATTAATAAGATTTACAGATGAGCTTCATTTCTTCTGGGTTACACTCCTCTATGGGCAATTACCGCTGGTCTTTAAACTTACTTTCTAGCTAATTCCTGTGGTAACTGGTGCTCCCCTCCAAGTGGTGCCAATTTAATAAGATGTTCTGAATACAACCTTACATCTGGGCAATAATGGCGCTACAAGAAGAAACAAAAAATGAATATATATTTTTTTTTATGTATAAGCATTTTTCCCCAAGCTAGGCTGGGGGGGGGGGGGGGGGGGGAGAGAAAAAAAAGAAAATAAAGAGAACAGTTTTAGAGGCTATTCTTAAAGCAGAATGTGCAACTAACTTTATTTTCAAAATGTGAAGAATTGGACATGAAGGCCTGTCAGATATTCTGCCATTCACCTTTCAACACTCACTCTATTACAAATATTCAACGTCAGTTTAGCATAATAAAATGAACATTCCATGCAAATGTTTAACAATATAATCGACAGATAAAAACTACACATGACAAAGCTCATGCACCTGATGTAGCTTTCCTCCACCCCTGGTCTCCCCTTGCTCCAATTTCTTAACCGGTAATTATTACATTATTACTCCTTCCCTTATCTGACTTCTAGCTCCCTGAAACTGCAGGCTGGTGTTCTTTGCAGCTGATGTGGTGAAGGTGTTGAGGCACAATATCATGCTGGATCAGGAGCGGGTTACAACAGCTATCTTTTCTGTCCCTAAGCGAAGCCAAAAAGCAGGGTATGTGCAATACTTCTTTATCACACTCCACCACTATGAGTCCTGCCTTGTCATCTAGGCTGTGCCTGCTTCTGAGGGTACCAACAGAGATATGTGACAGTGTCTTGGTTAGCTATGAATGCACCAACCCTGATGCAAGCATATCAGCTGCTGACTGCCAGACTGAACAACGTCTTCACCCCAATCCTAACCTTAAGTATAATTTTTACTGCAGCTTTTCCAGGGATGTTAAATCCTGACCCTGCCCTCCCTCCACCCCAATCACATGCATAAGCTTCATACATAATTATTTCTGCTGCTGCTAATCTCAATAAAGTCATGATTATTACTGCTGTCAATGGTGATCTTATCACAGGCAGAGACTGATAAACACATTTATTCTGCATCTAATTTTTGCCAAACTGTTTTAAGTTATTTTTTTGTCTCAGATTAATTAGAATGCTTTTTTCTTTGTATTCAACCTTTTTTTATCATGATTTCTAGTAAATTATTATTCTTCCTCCCCCGTGTGGTACCCGGGATCTGCAAAGAATAGGACCACTGTACCCTACCATGCATGATCGTAAAAGGCGACTAAGGAGGGTTCAGCATAGGGCCAGCAACCCTATCTGGTAAAAAACTATCAGACTGCTACAGAAACAGAAGCAAGGGAAAAAGCAAATGCAGGTGGAAGGAGAAATGCTTATCAGGAAACTGAGCCCATGAAGGTTGTGGATGAAAGCCAGCCACTGGAAGTCCCCAGCCCGACTGCAGACCTCCTGGAACCTAAACAAAAGATGCAAATAGGCAGCTGGAATGTAAGAACACTAAACCAGACTGGAAAACTAGCACAAACCATCAAGGAAATGCACAGATACAAACTAGACATACTAGGAATACAAGAAGCAAGATGGACAGGACAAGGCAGAAGGAAATTAACAACACAGCACACAGAAGATACAATAATATGGTCAGGTAAAGAAGATCTTCATGAAGGAGGAGTAGCATTGATTATAACAAAAGAAGCATCAAGAGCATTGCTGAAATGGACCCCAATAAATGAGAGACTATTATATGCACGGTTCAACTCAAGATTCACGAAGCTGTCTATTATAGTTTGTTATGCACCAACAGAAGCAGCTGAAGAGGAATTAAAAGAAGATTTTTACAACAGCCTCCAAGCCACAGTAGAAACAATACCCAAGCATGATATGCTACTCATCTTGGGCGACTTCAATGCAAAAGTAGGTGAAGGAAATGAAGATAGAAGAAGAATCATGGGAAGAGAAGGAATCGGAGAAATAAATGAAAATGGAGAAAGACTGTGCAGTTTCTGTGAAGAAAACATGATGACCATCGGAGGGACAATTTTCCAACACAAAAACATCCATAAGGTGACTTGGAGGTCACCAGATAAAACCACAGAAAACCAAATCGATCACATACTAATAAACAACAAGTGGAAACGGTCACTACAAGATGTGCGAGCAAGGAAAGGAGCAGATATAGGAAGTGATCACAACCTTCTGGTAGCAAAAATAAAACTAAAATTAAGGAAAGCCAGAATCGGAGAACACAGAAAGATACATTTTGATACAAGAAAACTGATAGACCAGCAAACAAGAAATGAATTCTCAATAATACTTAAGAACCGCTTCAGTGTCCTACAAGATGAAGCAGAAATGTCCATATTAGAGTTCAATAAAACACTACAGGAAACAGCAAAAGAGGTGCTGGGATATCGGAAAAGGAGAAAAGAGGAATGGATAAGTGAGACCACATGGGAAAAGATAGAGCAAAGAAAAGAAATCAAGAAAAAATTACTGAACACCAAATCACAACGGCTTAAAGAACGAGTTTTAAGTAATTATGCACAAAAAGACAAAGAAGTGAAGGAATCATGCCGTCAAGATAAACGTCAATATTATGACAACTTAGCAGAAACAGCAGAGAAAGCAGCATATACAAATGACATGAAAACCATATATAAAATCACAAAGCAGATGACAGGTAACTTCAATACAAGATGTGAAAGTGCAGTAAGAACACAAAATGGACAACTGGTCAGTGGAGAAAGAGAAAAAATTGAAAGATGGAGGGAACACTTTAACACCCTACTAAACAGAACACAAGCAGCACAAGCAATAGATATACCTGAAGCAAAAGCGGAACTAAACATCAATACAGGACCAATAACAATAAATGAAGTAAAAGAGGCGATAAAGATGCTAAAATCAGACAGGGCACCAGGTGAAGATGAAGTGACTGCTGAGATGTTGAAAGCAGAAGAAACAGAAACACCAAAACAACTTTGCCGGATATTACAACAAATTTGGGATTTAGAAAAAGCCCCAGAGGAATGGAAAACTGGTCTTATAGTAAAACTACCAAAGAAGGGTGACCTCAGAGATTGCGGGAACTGGAGAGGCATTACCCTACTGCCACTCACTAGTAAAGTATTTTGCAGAATAATCATCAACAGAATTGTACCAACACTTGAGGAAAAACTTCGGAAAGAGCAGGCAGGATTTAGGAAAGGAAGATCATGCATAGACCATATATTTGTACTTAGACAAATATTAGAACAGGCAAATGAGTGGCATAGCACAACATATGCATTATTCATAGATTTTGAGAAAGCCTTTGACAGTGTCAACAGAGATGCACTGTGGAAAATCCTAAGATGGCATGGCCTCCCCCATAAAATAGTTAATGTAATCAAAGCCCTATACGAGGGTTTTCAGTGCAAAGTTATCTGTGGAGAACATACCTCCAGCAGCTTTAGGGTACAAACAGGAGTGAAACAGGGATGTGTACTATCACCAACATTATTTATCTTGGCAGTAGACTGGTTAATGAAGGAGGCAACATCAGACAAACGCAGAGGATTACAATGGACCCTTGACACAGTGCTGGAGGACCTTGACTTTGCGGACGACATCTGTCTATTATCAAGCAGTCACAAAGATATGCAAGATAAAATAAACAAGTTAACCCAGAATGCAAACAACATAGGACTAAAGATCAATGTAGGAAAGACAAAGTTAATGAAGCAAAATGTGAACAACAGAAATGTACTCAGAGTAGATAACAAGTTAGTGGAGGAGGTCAACGAATTTGTATACCTTGGCAGCAGAGTAGTAGAAAATGGAGACAGCACAGAGGACATCAACAGCAGACTTACTAGAGCAAACCAGGCTTTTGCAATGCTACAGAATATATGGAAATCAAATAAACTAAGCATAAATATGAAAATCAGGATATTTAAGAGTAATGTTCTAAGTGTACTACTCTATGGAAGTGAATGCTGGAAAATCACCAAAACCATAGAAAACAAGTTGAATTCTTTCCAGACTAAATGTTTACGTAGAATTAAAAAAATATTTTGGCCAAACACCATAAGAAATAACATTTTATTGGCAGAAATGCAGATGAAACCACTGACAACAATTACTGAGGAAAGACGCTGGCGATGGTTGGGACATGTGCTCCGAATGACTGACAACTCACTACCAAAAATAGCACTAAGATGGACACCACAGGGGAGCAGAAGTAAGGGTAGACCAAAAGAGACATGGAGAAGAACAACAGAAAGGATGTTGAGCAATAGAGGGCTCACCTGGGCAAGAGCAGAAAAAAAGGCGAAAGACAGGCATTTGTGGAAAACCCTTGCGGAAGCCCCATGTGCCCTGGGCACTTAAGGTTCAGAGAGAGAGAGATTATTCTTCCTGGTCAAGAAACATAACAGTTTTTGGTCTTCAGCTCCTCTCCATTTCTAGAATCCTTAACAAAATGTAAGTGAAGAAGCTTTTAACAAAATAAAGGCAACCAATAAACAACCATAAATTATTAAGTATGTAAAACATGAGGTAATGAAACTTGTGAGCAGCCACTACTTCCTTTAACAGAAAATTATGAAAGATAAACAGTTCTTAAAATCTCTGTATCAACAGCAAAGGATGGCAGTGAGACAGACAACACAGTACAGGCAATACTGTGTAAGCCAGTCACAAGAGAAGCTGTTGCTACTGCAGCTTACCTTCATTAGATACAGCTCCCAGAGTGTGGTACTGTTTGCACAGCAGTGCTCGGGATCATCTAGGTATGGCAAGTACACACCACTACCTTGAGCATCAATGTCAAACAGGATTTCACTGAATTTATATGTCTGAAAACAGAAGGTTTTACATACAGAAAAGACAAAAAGTCTGTGAATCATAATTTTAAGCCTGAAACATAGGAAAGTGTTGCAAGCAGTTTTAAAGTAAAAGAAAAAAGAAATCTGAATTCAAAGAACAGTAGTTTTGGTGGAATATGCAATGGAAAAGTCAGAGTTTTGAAAAAAGAAAAAATGTTTGTCAAATGCATCAAAACTATATTTTAATATGTTAAAATGTTGAATTTTCACTGCATTGAACTGTCTAGAGCAAGCAAGCAGATGCAATGAAAATTATTAAAAAAGCATTCTGAAATCTATGCTACACAAGAAGAGAGAGAAGAAAAAAAAATACAAAGGTATGGCTAAGATTTGAAACCTTGACTCCAGATAGGTAAGTAACCTCATGCCAACGAAAGTCAGAATGGAAATTGCTAAATTATGCTCGTCCCACACAACCTGCCCATGAAAGATTCTGAATATTTTTTGGACATGAATCATAAGGAACAGACTTGCTAGCAATAAAATATGAGTAAATGCACAAAAAGTGCTGGATATAGACTGATTATGTACTTAAAAAAAAAAAAAATCATCATGACATTATACTGATTAAACATATTTGCAATGGACACTTGAAGGTCAGGATATAGTCAACAAAAAACAACCCAGTAAAGAATTGTAGAAGCTGAGCTGGAAGTTACGCAATGAGGGATGGCTGTATATAAGGGATGGCTGTAGACTATAAGAAGATAATAATTTTTTCTGCTTCCTTGCAAGATCAAACATAGTGTACTGAACGGTGGCTATCTGGTCAAGCAGTTTCTAAAGATGTTTATGAATGGATGGAATAACTGACCCACAACTGGAATAATTGCACTGTTACATCTGATATGGTCTAACACAACCGTTAATGATATAGTTTCCTCTGGGCTGAAAGCTGCCGACTTCTCTGAATTAATCTGAATTGCCTTGGGCTCCATATCACTAGGACACAAAATTTAAACCTTTCACAATTACAGGCATCATCATCCCATTAAAAAGAACCAGTATAGTCTGAAGTTGCAAGTGTGAAGCCATGTAATATTTATTACAGGTAAATTGTTGGGCTTTTCTGTTGTGAAAATGTGGGCATTTAACACATACTGGGCTGTTTTATAAGAGATTCTGTTGCCACAAAATCTGGCTTATAAGAATTCAAACTGCTTAACTCTTCCCGTGCTGGAGGAAGAAACACGGATGTGTTCTGGAGTGCGAGAGTAAAAACGCCGGTCTTGATATGTTAGGGGGTCTAGTTGTAAAATGGAATGGAAAACAGTATTTCCATTTACTTCCGCATACATATTATGTTTCAAAGTATAGCTAAATGAATGAAAATTTCATAAATGCAGAGTTTTTTAGGAAAAAAGAAGTAATGTGATGTTTTCAGACACTGATTGTGCCCAGCTCACCATCGGCGAGGTCTAGATCTGCACTACTTATCATCTGAGATGTCTAGATATACTTGTCGATCTCATAGTCTGATTCTATGTTGCATTCTCGCTAAATTAATGTCTGAAATAACTACTTCTCCAGTCATCTAAATATGTTTAGATCTACTTGGGATACATTCAAGAGCAGTGGGGTGGTCACAGGCCATGTCCATACCCCTATCTACATCATCAAAAATTGAAAAATTTCGGTCTTTCGCTTCCTTTTTCTCGGTCGGAATCGCTCGTAACTAGGCACTCTTTCGCCATTTTGAAAAGTGTCACCAGAATCGTGGACGAAATGTGTACAATCTAAATGTTACACCGTTTGTTTTAATGAAACAAACCAATGACATTATAATGATTATTCGCACGCACTGGGTATACCGGAACTGACACTATAATGTCGAAAAGCACGGGAAGAGTTAAAGCTCTGCCAAAAATAATTCAAACTGTATAAAGGTTTACCAGTAAGAATTCAAACTGTTTATAGGTTTAAAAATAATGGTTTCCATGTCTTTCAACAAATGATGAATGAACACAATCATCGAGACAGAATAAAAGGGAATGGGGTGTATGTGTGTGTGTGTTTGATAAATAAACGAATTACATGTCACTAGACTGAACTATCAAGTGAAACAATATCACTAATAATTAACATTAGTCAGAAAGACATGTACAGTCATGTGAGAGTTACAGTTATTATTGTGTGACTCACATGTAGAAACTGACGGACTGATGCAAGAAATGCAATGGCTGTCTCAGGAGTTTGCTGAAGACACAAAGTACACAGCCTCTTCATGAATGCAAGAACCCTCTGTTGTGAAAGCTGAAATTACATGACATTTATAATCAAGGTTTACAGAAAGTTTCCATGACATGACTAACATCAATCTAATGCTCTAAACACATGGGCAAAATGTCTAGAAATCTGAAATTAATACAAAAATAGATGAATAAAAAATACTTTACAATTTAAAGAACAGAACAACTACAATAAATATCCGTGGTTGTTAAATGTTCTGATGTCTGCTGTTCATTTAAAGTGGTTCATTTTGTTCCCTGGCCACATGTAGTCAATGTTACCCCAACACCTGGATAACTTTATGTTAGTTTTTGGTTTAAAAAAGGCATCTGAGGATCAAATGATGACAGTTTCATAAAGTGCCTTCTTCTATTTGGAAGATGGCAGGTGTATATTTCTGTTATAATATCTATCATGTGAAACCTGTCATGTAAAAACTGTCACACCATGTTGTGTCTTTCTAGCGATCTTTCTCTCTGTATTTCTCTCACTAATCAAAAACATTTCAAAAGTGAAAAAGCATTTCACAGAAAGAAAATTTCAAGTTTCCCTTTTTTGTTTGTGTCTGTATTTAGCAGTCTCTTACATGGACATCTCAAGCAAGGCACGTGAAAAGCAGAAGACTATGACAGCTGGGATATGCAACAAGAACAGATGGCAGCCATGTACCAAAGCAGGTTTTGTATGGCAAACTAATGATGGGAAGGAGACCACATGGAAGAGGGCAAACTGAAATATAAAGATGTTTGTAGCAAGATTTTTCTATCAGCCATGAGGTCTGGCAAGAATATGCAAAAGAAAGTTTGGAGAGCAAATCTGCACAAGGGTATGACATCACTTGAGGAGGAAACGAGGACAAAACCTGAAGTTAGAAGATGCATGGGCAAGGAAACTGGACGTTGCAAGACAAATATTGCTTGCTGTTACTGTGGCCAACCATGCAACCCCAACATTGGTAGAGTCAGCCATGGGAATAGCTGCCGAGCAAAATTCGTAACAGTTGGTATCAACTATCTCCTTCTATATATATATATATTTATGGTTTTGTTTTTGTTTGTTTTTTTTTATTTTTATTTTTATCGAGAACCTTTGACAAGAAATTCCTGCTGATTATATGTCATCACCAAATTTATAATTTAATAAATGTAAACTGATAGAACTTGATGCTTATTAAATACTTTCCTGTCTTATATTCTGCGTACTTCTATAATTTTTTTTTCATAACTCACCTGTCTTCTTCTTTTGTTGATCATTGAAACCAGACATTCCAGGACAATGGGAACTGTCTCTGAAGAGGAACCTAGATCAGATGAAAACAAAGTTTGCTCTCAGTATATGCACAAATTAGCTGGTGTGATGACTATCAAATAATAACTTCCCACTAATGACTTCTTCTTCTTCGTATGCATTGTCTGTCTATATCTGCAGTCCTGTCTCTTGGATAAATTTCACTGTTTTTTTAAATTCATGTATGGAACTGTAAAGCTTATCTTCTCTGGTGGTTTCACTGGGCCAGTAATTATTTCTCAGTGTCTCATAGTTGGTGCAGTTTTGGAGGATATGTTCCACAGTTTGGGGCACCTTGGTTCATGTACAAAGAGTAGTAGTACCGACCTTAAACTTTGTATACATATGACTTCGGAGTCGGTTGTGTCCTGTTCGAAGACAGAAAATGGTGACTTGTTCCTTCTATTTAGCATGTGATAGTCATCATGTGGTGGTGTTTGTGGCTTCCTGTAGGTTTTTATCATGCTTTTCTTCTGATTATGGGTAAATGGTATGTCTGGTTGCTCCATTTCAGTGTCGTCTTTGGCCAAACAGTCAGCTTTCTCACTGGCTGATATTCCACAGTGGGATGGAATCCATTGCAAAGTGACTCTGTGTTGTAAGTCAATTTTTGACAAGGCATCCTTAAGACCTGGTAGTTTGTTGCACTGAAGAGCTTCCAGTACTGATCTTGCATCTGTGAGAATTACTACGGGGCATGTATCAATTCTGGAGTCTGATAGTTTTTCAACCGCAGCAATGATTGCCCTAACTTCTGCATCATAGTTGTTGCAGTATTTTCCAGTGGGTATGGAAATCTTGTCAGTGGTGCTGTTTGGATATTCAATATGTGCTCCTGCCCCTCCATTCTTTGTAGCATTGTGCACAGATCCATCTGTATACAGATATATCCAGGTGTCACATGGATATTTGTCATCTAGCACACTAAGTGTGGCTGTTGATCTTACAAGACTGCTTTGCATCTCACCATTCTGCAGGCCTTTCACTTCAGTTTGAATAGTTATTTGTGTACAATCTGTGCCACCAATGACTGATCACTATATTTTTTTTCGTGCTTTGTGCACTGAGAACCAGAATGAGAATGTTTCCTTACTGAATGTGACTCTAGGTTTCTTTCGGATGTTTTTCCTGCCATTCTGATCTTTTTTTTTTTTTTTCTGTACTATGTAATCTGAGAGGATTACCTTTACCTTATGTAATCTAAATGTGTCTTGAATTATTTATCATTTAAAATGTGTGAAATATATTCAGTTCTTAATAACAATCCAGCACTTTCAATGTCAGAAAAATGTGAGATAATTAAATTATATTCTATATTTAATAATTATAATCTAACATATGTCTAAGAGCCCATGCCTAGCAAACAGCTCAGTGCACTTGACTCTCCAGGAGAAGGTCAGTGTTCAATTCTCCTGCCAGAAGCACCTAAGTCAACCTAACTGTAGAAATGTTTAACTGGTTCCTCTCAGTGTTGGGGAAGGAAAAAGAGAATACAGGCACTAAAACGATATCCTGCATGTGGGTCAGTGCCATGAAACACAACTACTTTAACCACATTTCCAGGCAAAAAAAAATTCAATAAATAGATTTACGCATTCTAGTTTCATATAACCGAAATCATGGCTTTAATCAAATTTTTGCTATTACAATGGAAAATCAGCTTCTTGAACAAAAGGATGCCAAAGATATATCGGAACTGAAGACAGTAAAAAAGTATGGAAACATGTACACATCTCGCCCTTGTGAGAAGCCAAGAAGCCTGTACCATTCCATTCTCTTGTCTCTCAGAATATCTTGATAGCTTGTTTTGGGATTCTCTGATTATTTCTTCTCATCATGTGACTGATATATGTCCATCTCATTTTTCTGATCACCCATGAGACAGGTTGTTGTCAACTCATCTGCCTTATCTCTGAGTTGTCTTTGAATTCGTTCCACTTTATACCCAGCATTTTCCTTAGGCATTTGTTTTCAAAAGAGTCTAATTTGTTGTTTATTTCTCTAGTTGTTTCTCAGCTTTCGCATGCATAAATGAGAGTGGATATTACATTTGAATTGAATAATCTTAGCTTGGTTTTTGTGTTTATAAATATCGAGCGCCATGTTCTCAGGATTCTTGAAGATCAATACTGCTTTTGCAATTCTAACTTCCTTTCTGGTGTCACCATCCTGGTTTATCTAGCTGCCGAGGTATGCAAATTGATTTACTTCTTCAACAGCTGTTCCCTCTGTGTATATTTTTCCTTCTTGATTAATGGGACATTTCATTATTTTTGTTTTTTCTTGTTAATTTCAAGTCCTATTTTGCTAGCCAGTGAAGATAGGGTATCTTATTTTTTTTTCTTGCATCGAATTCACAATGTCACTAATAAGAGTTATGTCATCTGCAAAATTAAGATCTTCTAGTTAGGTCCCATGTACCCAATGCCCATTTTACCTGTGCAACCTTTTTTCATTATGAAGTCTATTCTCAGGATATACAGCAGGAAAAATTATGTTCAGTGATTTATCTTTCTGAGACTAAAACAAAATAATACTTTTCTTTAACTTCTGGCAACCTCTGAGGATGTCTTGAGGTGCATTAAATTCTTTAAATTCAAAGTTCGATCAGTTTTTCTTTTCATGCACAAAAATTAATGAAGTATGTAATTTATACAGCTTTTAACACACAAAGCATTAAATTATTCCTGGAATAATCCATACAAATTTAAGTCCTCAGCATAAAAAAGACTAACATTTACAATAAAACTGAAGTGCACAAGTCCTACCTGCATGAACTGAAGGAAGAGTGTTGTAGAAGTGCTTGTAAAAGTTGGTGGGATCAATACTGATCACAGACCCCTGCCCTGAAAGAATGGTGAAAGCTGTCTGCATGCAGTGAAGCATTTCTTTGTTTGACAGGATCTGTCAGGGATGAAAGTGTCAAATACAGGTCAAATATATCCAAGAAAGTACATCTTATGTCCTTCCCGTGCCGTTAAACGTCACATGGAGCTCACAAAGTTGTTTGCCAAGTTTTCCTGCTCTCGGCGAGTCTTTCAGCTTCATCAAGGGATGTTATGCTCACTAAACTGGCTTTTCTTAACAGGATGTTATGCTCACTAAACTGGCTTTTCTTAACAATGTCCTCTTTAGAGTTTCACGTGGTCAACCTCTTTTTCTTCGGCCTGTTGTGCTCCACTTGATAGCTTGTTTTGGTATTCTCCGACTGTTTCTTCTCATCACATGCCTACATATGTCCATCTTCTTTTTCTGATCACCCATGAGACAGGTTGTTGTTTGCTCATCTGTCTTATCTCTGTGTTGTTCTTGAATTCGTTCCATTTTATACCAAGTATTTTCCTTAGCCATTTGTTTTCAAAAGGGTCTAATTTCTTGTCTATTTCTTTAGTTGATTTCCAGCTTTCACATGCATAAATGAGGGTGGATATCACATCTGAATTGAATACTTAACTTGGATTTTGTGCTTATAACTTCTTCTTCTGCTTTTGAGGTTGTTGGTCATATCAGATCTTGATACCTGTTGACAAGGCAGTCCTCTCCAGATCCTGATAGGAGCCCCAAAGTTTTTTCCCCAAGCTTGTGTCTTCTGGCCATGTCTCACGCCTCAGGTCTGCATGGTTTAGGCAATCTTGAAGGATGTGTTCTAGGGTCTGGACTCCACTGCCACATCTGTGTGAGACATTTAAGTCGATGTAGGTGGCTTAGTAGTCTGCAGTGGCCTGTCCTTAGGCAGAAGAGGGTAGTTTGCTGATATCTTTGTAGTTGGTGTATTGAATCTGGTTCACTGTTACATTTCAGTTTCTTTTTCCATTCAGATCTGCACTGGTTACAGATTATAGTTTACTGGATGATATGTTTGATCTTGATTGCCGCCAGCTCTGGATAGGGTGTCAGCTATTTCACTGCCAGCTATTCCACAGGGTGATGGAACCCATTGTAGGGCCACAATTGTTGACAGTGTAAGGTGCTTCAGTTCTATTGTGATTTCTTGTATGTTTGCCTGTGGGTTGTTTGTTGTTTTTAGAGATTCTAGAAGTGCCATGCAGTCTGTGAAGAAGGATATTTTGTGTGGTGGGTGTGGTTTTCTGTTTTAAGTGTTCTGAGGGCTTCAAGGAGGGCTGTTGTTTCTGCCCTGTAGTTGGAGGAAATCTTTCCTGTCGCGAAGGCCTTTTTGATTTGTCTCCCATCTGTGTATCTTATGTAGGCGCCCCCACTTCCATTTTTTACTGCTTTTTCTGCAGACCCGTCTGTGTACACATGTGTCCATTTAGCTGGGTTGTATTTGCTGTCAATCAGCTCCTGGGTCAGTGTCTTCATCTGAAGTGTTGTTAGGTAGTTTATAACTTAAATTCCATATGTTCTCAAGATTTTTGAAGGACAATGCTGGTTTTGCAATTCGAATTCTAACTTCCTTCCTGGTGTCACCATCCTGGTCTATGTAGCTGCCAAGGTATGCAAATTGGTTTACTTCAACAACTGTTCCTTCTATGTATATTTTTCCTTCTTGATTAATGAGAAGTTTCATTATTTTTGTTTTGTCTTTGTTAATTTCAAGACCTATTTTGCTAGCCAAGGAAGACAGGGAATCTGTTTTTTCCTGCATCAATTTCACATCGTCACTGATAAGAGTTATGTCATCTACAAAATCAAAATCTTCTAATTTTGTCACATGTACCCAATCAATGCCGGTTTTAACTGTACAGCATCTTTTCATTATAAAGTCTATGGTAATTCCAAAAAGCAAGGGAGATAATATACGCCCTTGTTTCACACCTGTTTCAATCTGAAACCATTCGCTCAGTCCTTATTCTGTCTTGACTGCACAAACATATCCGTTGTAGAGATCTCTAATGATGTTCAGAATTTTAGATGGTACTCAATACAGTCTTAAAATTCTCCACAATGAATCTCTGTGTATGCTATCAAATGCATTTTTAAAGAATATGAAGTTCAGGATTAATGGTTTCTGCTTTTCAATATGTTCTTCACGTATCAGAGTAAAGATCTGGTCAAGACAGCTTCTCCATTTTCGAAATCCTGCCTGTTCTTCTCTCACTGCAGTATCCACTACATCTTTAATTCTATTCAGAATCACTTTACAAAACACCTTTGACACAACTAATAGTAAGGTTACACTCCTCCAGTTACTGCAGTGACTGAGGTTGCCTTTTTTGGTATTTTAACAATGATTCCCTTTTTCCATTTAGAAGGGACCTTTTCTTCTTTCCACATTTTATTAAACATTCTTTGTAGTTGGCTCATGTTATCACTGTTAATAGCTTTTAACATTTCGACTGTTATTTCATCTTCACCTGCAGCTTTGTTGTTAGCCATTAGATTCACTGCTGTTTCAGTTTCATTCAGTGTAACTTCATCAACGTTGACATTTAGTTGTGGGACTGGTAAATCGGTTTCAAGATTTATTAATTCATTTGGGTGTGGTCGGTTAAGTATTTCTTGGAACTGTTCAGCCCATCTTTGCTTTTGGTCTTTAGGTTGCCTGCTTTGCTAAAGACTGGTCTTTCTCTGGAGGTAATAACACCTGTTAGCTTCTTCTGTATGTTATATAAGAAAGTACAGACTAAACAAATATTTCTTCAAATCACAGAACAGCATATTACTGATTCTAGTTATCTTCACAACATTCTATGTATACTACTTCCCAATCTTTGTCAAAGATTTCAAAGATGGCAAATATCATTAATTGAATATAAAAAATATTCAGATTAGCTGTAATTCACGAATTACAGTAAATTATCTTTTATAAATTCCACACAAGTTAAAAACAAATATAAGAAACAAACTGGACCAAATAAACTGAACTGTTCAGGGGCTGGGCAGTGTCTTCAATTTTTTGTGTCAGAAACTGATGGAATAATGTAAGCATTTCTGCAGTGACTCAGCTAAACTTGTCTTCATTATCCTTCTTTGTCCTTATGGTTTGTTTCATTCACTTGAAATATATGAAATGTATTTTATCCACATTACACTACACACTTATTTAAACTATAGAAAGCTGACTTTCATATAATGGATTTTGCTAATGGTCTCTCTATGTCCTGTGGCATCTGCATGCCGTAGGGGTGTGAAGTGTTAATGTTTTCACATTTCTAGGCCACTACAGCATGCCAGCACCCATCCTCACTGCCTTTGTTTTCCAAGGGAAGTCCCAGATACTCATTCTAGAGGCTGGGTTGACCTCACTTGCCAATATGTCCGAAAAAACTCCACCCTAGTGCAAAATTGAACCAGTCCCTTCTGATTAGCAGGCAAGTACACTAACTACTGTACCACCATCGACAACTAATGGTTTAGGTACACATAAATTACTAGTTTTGTGTTTTTATTTTTCTCTGTTTAACCAGTAACCAGATGGAAGTGAAAATGCTCTAAGAAACTATAAGTAACTTACTCCAGACTCAATCAAACGGTTGAAGGCTGTGAATAGACTCTCAAAGTACTCCACATTGATCAAATGGGCAAATCTAGAGTGGAGTGGAAAAGACAATTCTGAAATTAATTTTGAAAGGTATATTTAACACATATAGACCTTACATTAATGAAAAATACTATAGCCTACATATACTATATACCTGTTACTAGTACACACGCTGGATAACAACAACAAAAAATTGTAAACTTTCAGCAATGGCATCATATTTCTTGAAACACAGGTTAATGAACATTTTAACTGGACACATTTCTGTAGTGAAATACCATAAACTGACACTTCTGTCTTTACTCCTTTATTTTCTGGTACTAATAAAATGTTATTTAAAAAATGTATGCTCAAAGACCTATGTAATATTACAAACATTAAGTTATGTATGACATATGCTTCAGGAAACTATTCTGGACAGCCTGACTTCAAGAAAATTTCATGGAGATGTCATTTACATGAACTACATAAACAAGTCTACCTTTCTGCTGTATGAACAATCCAAATGTACAAAATGCATCATAGTAGCCATTGGTAGGAAAACATGCTACACAATCATCGAATATCAAAAGCAGTACACCAGAATAGATCAGTATTTCAAAGTGTTTTTTTTAAAAAGCATTTTAAGCCCATTTTGTTTCAGAATTCTAAATTAGAAATATTTTGCAGTTGAAAATGCAATCTTTTAGATGACACATGAGTCCCACAAGGAAAGTTTTAAAATGTTTATACTCTTCTGAAAAAATTTTTTCTGTGTTCTTTCACTACTGTTGTGTATGTACGCATATCTGAAAATAAGCTGAAAATGAGATAGCTAAAAAAAAAAACTTTTTATGTGGGAAAAACTTCAAAAATATCTTGTGCATTTTGTGCGTGACCTTACTACTAGGAGACCAAAAAAAAAAAAAAAAAGCTACGTCTATATTTTTCATTAATTTTGTTTGTTTTATCTGTTGTGTTGTTTTTGTACGTGATCCTTGACAAAAAAAAAAAAGGCTTTTGCCAAAATATTGGATTGCTGCACATTCTTCATTTGTATTTACTCATTTTGCTTCCTGCCATTCTTGTTTCTACCCACTTTCCTCACTCTTATCTTTCTTTGTAAAACTGAACCATACACCTCCATCTACTATCATTACTAGAAGCAGTTTTACTGCAGTCATCATTTTTCTTATCTTTCAAAAGCATCTTAATGCATACTATTTAACACCTTTCAGTAACAGCATTGTTTTTATGCACTGTAAAATGCCCAAACCCCACACATGCATGCAACGGGCCCCCACATTATCTTGTGTCAGTTCTTAGTTATGTGCTATTTCACTGTCCTAGGTAAGATTATTCAATTCAAAGGTAATATCCACCCCCTATTTATGGATGCGAAAAATGGAAAACTAAAGAAATAAACAACAAATCAGACTCTTTTGAAAACAAATGCCTAAGGAAAATACTCGGTATAAAGTGGAACAAATTCAAGGGCAGCACAGAGATAAGGCAGATGAGTGAAGAACAACCTGTCTCATGGGTGATCAGAAAAAGAAGATGGACACATACTGGTTGTGTGATGAGAAGGAACAATCAGAGAATCCCAAAACAAGCTATCAAGTGGAACACAACAGGCTGAAGAAAAATAGGTCGACCACATGAAACTCTAAAGAGGTCATTGGTAAGAGACCAAATTAGCAGGTATAAAATCCCTAGATTACATTGAAAAACTCATCGAAAACAAGAACGCTTGGCGAACTACCATGTGAACCCTATGTGATGTTTAACAGCACAGGAAGGATGTAAGATTTCACTGTTCTACAGATCCACACTTTATAACTGAAAAGATTTTATACTGGCCTAAATAATCCAACAATAAAGTCAACTGAAAATCCATACACAAATATTCTTCCCATCCCTATAACTTTATGCATAACGATGAACGCTAACAGTTTATGAGGAGTAATGAACTTTTAAAACCTTATTGGCAAATTAGCTTGCATTCAATTGACAAGAAAACTCCAAATACAGATCTGAACCTCCAACACCTGTTGAGAAGATAATGAAAATCATGCAGCAAACCCATATACATTTGAGATGCTTTACTTGTTTAGCACATTTTAACTGGATATATTTTACTTGAATAACCCATAAGTTAAAAATGGAAGACACTTCCCACAAAGGCATTTCCAAGAAAGAAAATATGTCCTACTTGGCCAGTCCCTCAAGAACTGCAGGCAACAGCTTAGAGTCAGCAGCCAGCTTGATAACTCTAATGTAAGTCTCGAACACTGCTTGAATTATTTCTGTGTGCTGTAGCAAAGTGAAATATGTTTGACAAAATTTGAAAAAAAAAAAAAAAAAAAACATGGTTAAAACAGCATACAAACAAATACAACTTCATCAAAACCTGGACTTGCCTTCCAGATCATTAATGTAAGAAATAAACATGTTTAAAAAAGCATCTACATCCAATTTCACATGTACTAGTACTTTCTCTACATTTTCCATCCATTGAAATTCTGGCTAACTCATCACTTCACACACCCCCTGGGAACAACTGTGTTAAGAGCACACTTATCTTAACACAGTGTTTGTGAGACAGGGAACATAGATCTGTTTGCTTAAAAACTCTGACCTACCTCTGTAGCCCAGAAACTTGTAGCAATCAACACTAATTGTAATTGTAATTGTTATTTTTGCAAAATGTAATGTCAGGTTGGTGGACGGATGGGGACATGGAGATCTCTGGCGGGGATGAGGGAAGTCTGGTGTGAAACCAATGAATCCAGGACGTGACAAGCCTATGGGTCTTTACAACAATGGCTATCAGAATGATGTGAACAAAACAGAGCCAGTAGACTATAGGTGGCGGGGAATGGATATCGTTGAAGCACTCATCAGATTCCTCATCTCAGAGTCAGAGTGTCTTTGTGGAACTGTCTCAAACCATCTGACATGGAGAAGGGGTTTAAGTACAGCCACCAGAGGCTGGAAAACAAAGTTTTGGCCAGGCCAGCCACACTGTCTTCATGGCAGTCCGAGCAAGACCACAGTCTGCCCTAGCAAGGAAAGGTGCTGAAGTCGGAGTTACCCAGCCAAAAGGCGCATCGCAAAAATCAGGGTAACACGCATTATCGCTAATGAAATGTCTATATCTACAGTTTTCAAACATGGTGCTCGCCCTGTGAAGACTAACCAGGCAGGTGCAGTGCCGGGCCCCCTGCCTCGAAAGGGTCCACCCAATGCTACTGGAGGTCCTCTCAGTTCGTCTTGTGGAGTCAGGAGACATGAGAGTAGAGCTACTGGCCAAAAAATACAACAGAAGAAAACAGCCAAAAAGCAAGAACTTAAAATAATGCAGTGGAATGCTGAGGGTGTCAGCAGTGTTAGAGATGGCTATAGCAAAAAGGTTGAACTAGAGAACATACTTTTTGCAGAGCAGGTAAGTATATGCTGCATACAGGAGACACACCTAACCAAAGATGCCGCCTTTAAAATCAGAGGCTACCAGTGTTTTAGATCAGACCGACAGGACAGAAGAAAAGGAGGAGTACTCACACTTGTTAAGAATAACATCAGCGCATGTCAGGTGGGAGTGTACATGGAAGGAGCCGAATACCAGATGATCCATCTAAAAAGTAGTAATACAGATTTCCACCTCCTTAACTATTACTGTCCTAATGACCGCCCACTTGCTTTAGGAACAATCCCACACAAAGAGAGACTGATGGTCTGTGGTGATTTTAACAGTCATTCCCAGAGCTGGGGCTATGACCACATAGACAAGAGAGGAGAGGAAGTTGAGAGCTGGCAGGATGATAATGGACTTCTCCTGATCAACCAGCCAATGGATGCCCCAACATTTTACTCAAGGGCTTGGCATACAAAATCAACACCAGATCTGGCATTCCACTCTCCAGATCTGAAGTGGAACATTACACGTGAAGTTGGAAAACAACTTGGAGGTAGCGACCATCGACCAGTCTTCCTGACAATAGAAAATGAACTCCTTAACACCAGTAACCCTCTCCCCAGATGGAACTATAAAAAAGCAAACTGGACAATGTACAGACATCGTACAGGTATCCTGGTGGGACAGCTGTCCATAGAAGGTAAGGATATTAACAGCATAGTGAAGGAATTCAATGCTTGTATCCTTCAGGCCGCTCGTGAAACCATTCCCAGAGGAGCTCGCAGGGACTATAAACCATACTGGTCTAGTGAGCTGGGAAAACTCCATGATGACGTGGAAGCAGCTCGAAAGCAAGCAGAAAATAGACCATGCCAAGAACACCACAATAATTACCAACATTCTAAGGCCAAATTTCAGAGAGCAAAGCTGCAAGCCAGACGGGAAAGTTGGAGAGAGAAAACAGAGTCCCTAAACTTTGAAAAGGATGGAAGGAAACTGTGGAAACTAATCAAACAGTTAAATGATGAGAGTACTGGAAGAAGTACAAAGATTACACTAATAGAGGATGGGAAAACTCTTACAGGTAAGCAGGTAGCAGATCACTTTGCTCGCATGTTTGCACAGGACTGCAACATTGATATCCATCCAGAGAAGGAGCGTACAGTGCGCATCGAGCCACAGAAAGAGGAGGAACAAGTCAGAAAAGTGGAGGTCATGGATGCACCAATCACACGCAGTGAGTTAGACCTAGCAGTTAGTAAACTGAAACCAAGGAAATCACCAGGACCAGATGGAGTGTCCAATGAAATGATCAAGAACCTGGGAATGGCAGCAATGGGAAAGCTGTTGGATATTTTCAATATGTGCTGGAGCACAGGTAAGTTACCTCAAATCTGGAAGGAAGCAAGCATGGTACCACTGCTAAAACCAGGAAAAACAGTGATACTGCCTCCAGCTACAGGCCAATCAGTCTCACTAGCTGCCTATGCAAAACGATGGAACGCATCATTGACCTGAGGCTAAAATGGTACCTAGAAAGTGAAAACCTTCTCGTTCCACAACAAGCAGGATTTAGGCAGTACTACAGTACGGAAGATCAAGTGACCTATCTCTCTCAAGAGATTGAGGATGCATTCCAAGAGAAAAACCTTGTACTAGCAGCGTGGATAGACCTGAAGAAAGCCTTTGATAAAGTATGGAAAAAAGGTCTGTTGTGGAAACTAAGAAACTGCAATGTGAATGGAAGACTGTACAACTGGATAAAGTCCTATTTACACAATAGAAGAGCTAGAGTAGTAATGGATGGACACAAAAGCCAGAAAGTACTTCTGCGACACGGTGTACCACAAGGAGGAGTCCTTTCGCCTACACTATTCCTTGTATTCATTAATGACCTGGTCAAGGAACTTCCCTATGGAATCAAAGCAGCACTGTATGCAGATGATCTGGTCATGTGGTGTACAGATGAATATGCGACAGTTGCTACACAGAGACTCCAAAGAGCAGCAGACATCTTGACATCATGGACAAACAAATGGTGTGTAAGTATCAACACAGAGAAATCAAGTACCACTCTGTTCACCCTCTCATCTAAACAGAAAGCAGGTAAGATCTTTGTAAATGAAATACCCTTAAGGATGGACAACCAACCCACTTACTTAGGAGTGACTCTTGACTCAAAACTGACTTGGAAGCAACACATCAACAGTGCAGAAGCAAAAGCCAGAAGAAAACTAGCCATATTAAGAAAATTGAGTGGGACTACATGGGGAGCTAGTGAAAGAATCCTCAAGAACGTATATCAGCAAAGTATTCTACCACATTTAGAATATGGCTCAACATCTTGGTGCACAGCATCAAACACTACGCTGCATAATCTAGACAAGGTTCAAAATCAGTCACTACGGATTATCACAGGTGCCATGAGGTCCACACCAATAGTAGAAATGCAGAAAATAGTTGGTGTTCAACCGCTAAAGGAACGTAGAGACACAAAGGTCATGACCATGGGAGAAAAATTCCTTAGCTCTGTAAGCCATCCCCTGAAGGAGAGATTCAATAACTTGGCATTAGGACGGCTTAAAAGAAGCAGCTTCATTCATCAGGCCAAGCGTATGCGTAAGCTGATACCTGACCTTCCAACTGTAGTCACTCCATTATCATCTGTACCAGAGCATACACCATGGAAAGAAGCAGATTATACACAAATAACTATTCAGACTGAAGTGAAAGATGTGCAGAATGGTGAGATGCAGAGCAGTCTTGTAAGATCAATAGCCACACTTAGTGTTCTAGATGACAAATATCCATGTGACACCTGGATACGTGTGTATACAGATGGATCTGCACATAATGCCATAAAAAATGGTGGAGCAGGAGCATATATTGAATATCCAAACAACACCATTGACAAGATTTCCATACCCACTGGTAAATACTGCAACAACTTTGATGCAGAAGTTAGGGCAATTATTGCTGCAGTTGAAAAACTATCAGACTCCAGAATTGATACATGTCCTGTAGTAATTCTCACAGATGCAAGATCAGTACTGGAGGCTCTTCAGTGCAACAAACTACCAGACCTTAAGGATGCCTTGTCAAAAATTGGCTTACAACATGGAGTCACTTTGCAGTGGATTCCCTCCCACTGTGGGATACCAGGCAATGAGAAAGCTGACCATCTGGCCAAAGAGGGCACTGAAATGGAGCAACCAGACATACCAGTCACCTATAATCAGAAGAAAAGCATGATAAAAACCTACAGGAAGCCACAAACACCACCACATGATGACTATCACATGCTAAACAGAAAGGAACAAGTCACCATCTTCCGTCTCCGAACAGGACACAGCCGACTCCGAAGTCATATGTATACAAAGTTTAAGGTTGGTACTACTAATCTATGTACATGTGCCCAGGTGCCCCAAACCGTGGAACATATCCTCCAGAACTGCATCAACTACGAGACACTGAGAAATAATTACTGGCCAAGTGAAACCACTAAAGAAGATAAGCTCTACGGTTCCATACATGAATTACAAAAAACAGTGAAATTTATCCAAGAGACAGGACTGCAGATATAGACAGACAGTGCGAACGAAGAAGAAGAAGAAGAAGATCACTTCACACAATAATTTTTCTCGATTTTCACTACAGCACAGCATTCTTTGCCCATAAATGGTATTCCGTATTAAAAAAAAAATTATATATGGTTCCCCCCCCCCAAATAACAATTTCAAACCACTCTGGTTACCATTAATAAAGTGCACTAATAAAGTTTTATGATTTAAAAAAATGGGGGAAAAAAGGAAAGAGCAACAACTTGCCAGCTTCAATTTTTGTTGTCTGTCTGCTGTAGCTTTAGTCTCTAACAGTTCCTTATCCAGCTGTTCTTTCTGTTTAAGACGCTGAAAAGATAGAAGAAAACAAAACAAACAGAATATGAGTACTTCTAGAAAAGCATCAATTACATTTGCAAAATAAAATAATTTCAAAAAAAAAAAAAAAGCAATTTGAAAGATGTGACATGATGGTATTCCTGTCTTCTCAATCTATCATATCTTTACTCCATCTATGGCTCAGGGAATGTTACAAATGATATTTAATGAATACTGAACAAAATTTCATCAGCTAATGATGAAAGACGACCAGAGTCCACAGCAATGAACTGAAGAGTTCACAGTGATGAACAGACCACTTAGCCACATATAAAAATAAAATGTTATACACTCTCCTTTCTGGAATGTGACCTATCCCAGTTACACTTTCCATTACTTCTGAACTCTTCTAAAACAAAGAACAGTAGTGGTCATTCATTTCACTATGCTGTGAAACATTTTGATCTTCCTATATACCCAGTGCTGTTCTCAAAACAACCATGTTATAGCACTTCCTGTAAGTATCCTCAAAGTGATATCCTTGTTAGTATCCTGTAAACTCTACATATTTCCACTATAAACATTCAGTTAAGACGTGCTGTTATATAGACAAACTTTACCTTGCGTTCTCTACGAGAGAGTTTCAGCATCTTTTCCTTTCTCTTCATCTTCTCAATTTTCCCTCCAATCATGGACAGATCAACTTCTTTGATATTCAGTACAAGAAAGCATTCTAAAACCTGAAAAGGATAACAACATATAATTAGTTATCAGCAAATGCTCACAAACAGCTATTGCAAGAACCTTCAGAATTATAACAATTGTTTGTTATAATCTATGTGCTTCTAAATAGGCAGAAATAAACAACAAAAAGTTTTAATTTATATCACTGAAATTGTAGGAAAAAAACAACTCTGCTAAAGCAATGTTATCACAGCTGGCAAACCAGAGCCGGTCAAGACCCTCTGTGATGCCTATGTCTTCCTTCAGTCTGGCTAATGGGGTAAGACCTGCATTATGTTCCAGGGTGGTGGACTCCACCTCATGTCCTAGCTCCACTCAGAGCCCTGTAGCAAGCCACGATAATCTATTCACAATCCAGCATGATGCCCATGTCCTAGCTCCACTCTAGCAAGCCATTATAATCTATTCACAATCCAGCATGATGCCCATGTCCTAGCTCCACTCTAGCAAGCCATTATAATCTATTCACAATCCAGCATGATGCCCATGTCCTAGCTCCACTCCAGCAAGCCATTATAATCTATTCACAATCCAGCATGATGCCCATGTCCTAGCTCCACTCTAGCAAGCCATTATAATCTATTCACAATCCAGCATGATGCCCATGGTTCAACAACATCATGACAACAGACAACAGTCTGCACTTTCTGGCAGATCAAAAGAAAAAAAAAAAAAAGAAAGAACAAGTTTAAATATGCCTGAAATAACATAATATTTTCATTTCACTCACCTTTCTTGATAATTTACTGTACCTACAGTAAATTACCTACTTATTTCCAACTGAGTCCTCTTAATCACCTTTTGTTCTGACTACCTATTACATTCTGTTTACTTCCACTTAAAGTGGAATATGTGCAGTAGCCTCTAAAAACCTTTTTGTCATCCATACCCTATATAAAATTATACTGGGAATTAAAAGGAGGCCATCTATCACTCATCAGAAAGTAAAACAACTAAAGAAGCTGTGGAGAGGAACAGACAGAACTACAAAAATAAGATTTTCAAGGGCATGCATCTTTCCCATCACAACATATGCCTGTGAGACCTGGACACTTAACAAAACAGCTGAGAAACACATAAATGCCTTTGAATGTAAATGCTACAGAAGAGTTCTTCAAATATCATGGACACAGAAAAGAACAAATATATCTATACTACAAGAGCTTAATACTGAAGAAGGCTGGCTAGTGAAGAGGATTAAAGAGAGAAAACTGAAATATTTTGGACACATTAAATGTCATGATAATTTAGAGAAGACCATCTTGGAAGGATACATAATGGGAAAAAGAAAGAGAGGAAGACCAAGGTGAAGATGGCTCCAAGACATTATTGATAATCTGCAAATGGATGCATCAGCAACAGGGCACCTTGCTTACAACTGAGGAGGCCTACAGAAGAGCTGTTAGAGAGGCAAAGTTCCGCAAGGGACATGCAAATGACTGACTAACTGATAATTTACCTGCTACTTATTTTCTTTTTTTTTCTTCCTTTTTTTCATTTCAAATGCTGTGTCCACTATTGAAATTTGCCCTCTTCATAGCCAGTCTGAAGATGTCTTGTTGTTAAACCAAGATGCCTGCATCCAGGAGTGGAGTGTTCAGAATTTACAGTATTTTTTCTATTACCTGACTGCATGCTCTTATTTCACCATTCAACTTGTTCTGTTCCTCTTCTGCACAGTAGCTGCAATATTTTTAATATTATTCCTTTCCTGTAGTTTACTTTCTCTTGTACATTATCTCTCTCCCTCTCTCTCTCTAAATGAAGGAAGAAGTCTCTCACCTCAAAAAGCCTGTAATAATTTGTTTCCTTTTAGATTCCTTGAATATTCTGTAGCTAGATATTCTTATTTATAAAAATATTTTATCTTTATAACACACTATTTTCTGCAAATAAAAGTAACAAAGAAACTCTGCACATAAGAGTAACAAAGAATCTCTGTACATCAGAGTAACAGAGAATTACACAGATATAAAACAAAATAAAAAAAAGAAATTATTTTCTACCTGAGGTCTGACATCAAACTTTCTTTTCTTCACCATCTTACCAATGCATCTGATAATCTGAAAACAAAATATAGAAGAAATGTTTTTTTTTTTTTCATTTTTTTCTTCTTATCATTCAAAGCAAATACCACAGTTATTTCAGCTTCCCTTCGGTAAATGATCTGTTACTTCAATGAATTTATTTTTTAGCATGTATTTCATGTCACAACAACAAAAATCACAACAAGAAATCCCTCTAATATTTAAAAACTCCTACAGGTAAAAGTGAAGTTTTATATTACACATAAAATTGTATTTATTCATTCTTTCATAAAACTTCATCCTACAACTGAAATTTCATTTATCATTTACTGAGGAGTAGAAATGATGATTTCATCTCAACTTGGAGAAAATAAAATTTTGAATCAGCTCAGTCAAGAAATGTTTCTGAAACAAACCTCTAATGTGACTTCTCCAGACTTGTCTTCTCTGAACACTTTCTTAACAGCATCACAGGCAATTTCTGAAAACTGAAAAAGTCATATTTCCATATTACAAAATGAACCTTTCATGACTGAAAACAAAACAGACATTCAGAAATAGTACTTAAAGAGCCAATTTCACACATGAAGCTGATCTGAAGACAATCAAGAACATCTTGAACTAAGACATAAAACAGCAAGAACAACTATAAGTCTGGGAATGATAAACTTACAAAGTACATTTTCTTTTACTTTTCTACAGACTCGCAAGTGTAAATTTTGATTGTAAACATTTAGTGTGCATGTCCAGTGACCCTTCTTCGTTAGTTTGAAGTGTGGGTAGCAACCACGGCATTTTTTCAAAGTTATGATCAATAATTTTTAACTTTTTTGTGACTGGAGGCATACAGAAATGCCCCATGACCAGACAACTTTTCTTGAATGTACCCCAAGTAGATCTATACCTATTAGACGGACTGGAGAAGTAGCTCGAAGGTTACTTCAGACATTATTTTTGTGAGCATGCCACATATCATCACAAGATGATCAGTCATGTGATACAAGTAGGTCTACACTGTTCCGATGATAAATTTGACACAATCATCTGTTTTTGTTGTTGTTGGTGCTAAAAATTTTCTCCTATTTTCACACCACTTCTTTTGTCCTGCAAAAACTCTGCATTTATGGAATCTTCATATATTTACAGTTATTTTGATGCATAATAAGTATACTTTTAATGTGGAAATATTTTGTTACATTCACTTTTCCAACTATACCCCCTGTACATATTTACAACATACTACAGAAACTTAATATTGAGGAAGGATGGCTAGTAAAGAGGATTAAACAGAGAAAACTTAAATATTTTGGACACATTAAACGCCATGATAATCTACAGAAGACCGTCTTGGAAGGGTATATAATGGGAAAAAGAAAGAGAGGAAGACCAAAGCGAAGATGGCTGCAAGACATCGTTGATAATCTGCAAATGGATGCATCAGCAACAGGGCACCTTGCTTACAACTGAGAGGCCTACAGAAGAGCTGTTAAAGAGGCAAAGTTCCACAAGGGACATGCAAATGACTGACTGATTGACCCCCTGTACATATCAAGACCCGCACTTTTACTCTCGCAGAAAGGGAATGTCCATGCTTTTGCCTTCAGCAATGAAACAGTTAATGAGACAGGTCTCTCAGGCAAGATCTAAATTCATGTTGCTCAGAACATTCCTTCTAGGCATGTTTTTCTCATTGATTTACAGTACTCATCAAAACACTTGATTTCCATACTTGTCCAATTCTTACACAAGAAATGTGATCTCTTCTACTTAATAAGGCATATTTTCTCATGATCTCTGTATATCTGTCTTTCCCCTTCCCTCTCACTTTCTTTAAGTCTGATTTCTCATTCTTAAAAGAATCATTTCAGCTGGATTTTAATAGGTGATAATTTTACCATTATGTTTCTTTGTGCATCTAGAGCATAACACTACATCATTCACAGATTATCACAGCTACTACATAGTATCATATCATTCACAGATTATCACAGCTAGTGCATAGCATCACATCATTCACAGATTATCATAACATACTCTCATACACTTGTAACATCTGCACTACTTTTCACAATGACTGTAATAATTTAGTAAATATTAAAATTAAACAATTCATGCAGTGAATATGAAGATTCTCCATCCCACCCTGCCAACAACAACAACAACAACAATAACAAACTGAAATAAGTCATCTCAGTTATTAAAGTTTAACCTGGCTTACCTATAAAAACTATAGATGCAGCTTTATCTGCTAAAATACTGTAATGTATCACTTCAGCTTCTAAATTTCTCAATGTGATAAATAACAAAAACAAAAAGCAGCTTTTCACCACTTTAGTTTAAATGTGATATCTATGAACTTGGGAAACATGCAGCTTTCATATATTTGAAAGAAAACAATCCTTACCTCAGAGTTTCTGTGATTGGTGAAAGGGACAAGAGCTGTGATGATGTTGTTACGGTAATTAAAATGGGGATGATTCACCAGCATCTCACACAAGCATTTTAGGGCCACTTTTCCAAATTTCTGAAGGTGAAGGTGGATAAATAAACAACTGCAGTAAAATTGGCTATAGTAATGAAAATAAATGGGTGTATGGTTCAGTTTCACAAAAAGATAGACAAAGTGAGGAAAGTGGACAGAAACAAGAATGGCAGAAAGCAAGATGAGTACATATAAATGAAGGACATACAACAATCCAATATTTCACCAAAAGCCTTTTCAAGGATCACATAGAAAAACAACACAATAGATAAAAACATGAAAAATGGATGAAAAATAGACTTAGCTTTTGGCCTCCTTGTAGTAAGAAAGTCTGGCACAAAATGGTTTTGTTTTTATCTATTGTGTTGTTTTTGTATGCGATCCTTAGAAAAAAGCTTTTGCCAAAATACTGGAGACTGTTGTATATCCTTCATTTATATGTACTCATCTTGCTTTCTGCTGTTCTTGTTTCTGCCCTCTCTCCTCACTCTTTATATCTTTTTGTGAAGCTGAACCATATACCTATTTATTTTCATTTGTTTCACTACTTTTTGTTTCAATTACTTATGCCTGTTCTGTTCAATTCTTTCACTACTTTTTGTTTCAATTACTTATGCCTGTTCTGTTCATTTCTTTCACTACTTTTTGTTTCAATTACTTATGCCTGTTCTGTTCATTTCTTTCACTACTTTTTGTTTCAATTACTTATGCCTGTTCTGTTCATTTCTTTCACTACTTTTTGTTTCAATTACTTATGCCTGTTCTGTTCATTTGTTTCACTACTTTTTGTTTCAATTACTTATGCCTGTTCTGTTCATTTCTTTCACTACTTTTTGTTTCAATTACTTATGCCTGTTCTGTTCATTTCTTTCACTACTTTTTGTTTCAATTACTTATGCCTGTCCTCTTCATTTCTGACAGTTCCTTAACTCTTACTGTACTATTGGCTGTATAAATGGACTTTTAAAAAACTTAAATCATATGGTTTTGTTCCATAGTTATGAGTTTGTAATTTTAAAGTAACTTTAAATGACAAAAATAGCCATCTTATCATTTCCTGGTTAAAAAACATCGTCCCTGCTGAACGCTTCATTACAAAAACGTTCTTATGGCATAGAGCGTTGCTTGGCAGAATCAGAGAGAAAATATTTAATGATGTCAATTCTCTTCTATATGTATCTATTTTCTTAGATCTTCCTACTCTTTTCCCAAGAACTTTGCCATATAGAATAGTCTTTTGCCATGTAATCTGAACATGGCCATGAAAACATAAGTTGCCTCTAGCCTCCTATAGTTAAATAACAACAATCAAGCAAAGCAAACAAAGAATCCCATGCCCATTAACTATCCCACTGAAGCTAGTGAAACAGCCTTTCCAGCAGATTTTTCTGACAAACTCTATGGTGACATAACTGCTGATGCAAAGTTTACTAATGGATCCACTTACAACCATACTGGCACGAGGAAGCTTGAGATCAAAGATTCCATGCTTGGTTAAGAAACTCTTGTCTGGAACAGGTTTCACTGCAAAGAGTCAGCAGTATCAAAAGCATATGTAACCACACAAAAACCACTGTTAAAGAAATCAGCAAAGTCACACAAAAACCACTGTTAAAGAAATCAGCAAAGTCACACAAAAAATAGCAAATAAAGTTTTAAAAACAAAAATATCATCATGTAAAACATCAGCAAAAAAAAAGACAAAAAAACATGAAAAAAATATCCGTATACAAGTTAATTAACACAGCAACATGAAAACATGAATGTATGAATTAAACACTGTCCTGAACTGTGCTTGCCAGCTTAAAAGATCATTTCCACTAAGATTTTTTTTTTGTTAATCTCTTCTAATTTTTGTTGGTGATTTTCTACACGTCATCATATACAACTAATCTTTTATCTTTTTTTTTTTTTGGCTCTGTCTATTCTTCCTTTACTCAGATGCATTACTCTGAAATTCTCATGCCTTTCTCTTCTCACAGCATCTAAAGAACATACAGTTTTAAGTATTTTCAACATGCTAACAACAAAAAACAAAACATCTAACATGAAATTCTTTAGTAAGAGATCCAAAGTTTGACAACGGTACAGACAGATGAACGATATTAAAAGATGATCTGTGTACAGCTTGTCTATATGCATGATCCAGCCATAAGAATAAATAAGGACTTTTTCAAACATTCTCAGATGTCAACATCGATATTCTTGAAGAAAGCAGCAGTTCATTTTATGTTACTGATACCATCATACAGCTTGGTTTTGATATGTCCATGCATGCCTTCTTTACTCCCTGTATATAGAGCAGAAGCTGGATTGTGATTTTTCCAGCACCATCAGTTGCAGCTTCTTTTCCTTTGGTATTCATCTTTTAAATGTATGTTGAATGCATTGTGTCGCAGTTATGCGCCCTATAGCCCAGTAAATCTAACTTCTGCTCAGTGCAATTTTAGGACCAAGCTCGCTTTCCCACTGCAGTCCTTATTTACTTGGTCAGACTACTATCTGTACACAGGGGCACCACTGGGAGGTAGAACAGAGCCTTGGCTGGCTGTGGTTCACTGACCACTGCTCAATTCAGCTTGAGTACCACATCTTCACCCCCGTCAGTTGTAGCTACCTACAACTTCTTATTTAAGATCCACTCAACATAGAGATAGTGCAGGATAATATCAACTTCTCATTTCTAACTTATCCAAAACATATCTAGAACGCTCAACATGTGTCTTAACAAACAACATTTTGGTTAAACTGTCTCTATTGGGTATCTCACTGTCCAAAAACTACTTTTGATAATACTTCATATGGTGTAACACTGACAGTAACTTCTTCTGTTTCTCTTTAATACACCTTGTAAGTTAGCATTAGGTAGTCCATTTTTTTTCTGGTTAGATTCCTATCATTCACCCAGTTTAGAACAGCCAACACTGCCACCGGCATGGACAACCTTGCCAGGAAGTTATAATTATTATGGCTATGTATGCCATTTGCTGCTGACTCTTTGGTTTAAAAAAAAAAAAAAAAGAGAGAGTGTTACTCCTGATGAAATGTGACAGTGATAGAAGGCTGTCATGGCTTTCTTCATTTCTCAAGGCTTGACAATAACTTCCCTAAAAACAGGAACCACAGTGGCTCATATTTCATTAAGCAGGTTAACTGTGACACAGCCTACTTCCAGGGAGCAGCAGGAAAGTGAATGATGATTTTACTTGTCAACCTCACATCAAAGTGGCCATACCTGTTCCCCCCGTGTAAGGTCAATTTAAAAAAATACAATTTTTATAAACAGACAACTCCTACTTTTTGCCATTGTTTCCAAGAATTCCAGATAAATTCTATAATTCAGCAAGAATGATGCCTCATAGTTCCACAAGCTTTTTGTTTCTTTCTTCACCTGAAAGTTTACAACCATTATTGCAGCAAACCAAACAATAACACACTGTCTTTGTAACATAATTATAATTCATATGTGCCAATTTAGCACACACACACACACACAAAATTCTCATTGCAGTTTTTTATAACAATTTTCTGACAGCTTTAATTTTTGTGTACAGCAAAACACAGATAAACATTTTAATACCTGCTGTAATATCCTGCATCTGTAACCCCACAGCAAATTGAGTCTTCATGCTAACAGCGTTGACTACTTGTATTTTTACACTTACAGTTACATTAGAATGCAGTATTCTACTAGGAATTTTTGTGTTTTAGTAGTGTTTAACTCTTCCCGTGCGGCAGAAGAAACACGGACGTGTCATGGCGTGCGGGAGTAAAACGCGGGTCTTTGTCACTAAGGGGGTATAGTTGTAAAATGGAATGGAAAACAGTATTTCCATGTACTTCCGTATACGTAATATGTGTCAAAGTGTAGCTAAATGAATGAAAATTTCATAAATGCAAAGTTTTTTAGGAAAAAAGAAGTAATGTGAGGTTTTCAGACACTGACTGTGGCCAACTCACCATCGGCTAGGTCTAGATTCACGCTACTTACCCCTATTTACCATCTAAGATGTGTAGATCTACTTGTCAATCTCATATTGTGACTCCGTATGGCATTTTCGCTGAATGAATGTCTGAAATAACCTCCTAACTACTTCTCCAGTCGTCTAAATATGTCTAAATCTATTTAGAAAGCATTCAAGAGCAGCGGGGTGGCCATAGGCTATGTCCATACCCCTATCTACATCGTCAAAAAATGAAAAATTTCCATGCTTCGCGTCCTTGTTCTCACTCGGCATCGCTCGTAACTAGGCACGCATTCTCCATTTTGAAAGTGTCACCGGAATCGTGAACGAAATATGTACAATCTAAATGTTACACCGCTTGTTTTAATGAAACAAACAATGTCGAATTTTCGACCATACGCACGCACAGGGCCACCAGAAATGTCGAAAATTCGACCTGCCGCATGGAAAGAGTTAAAATAACTACACTAAGGTGAACTAAATTGTAGTAGCAGGATTATTTACTACTCTGTAGTCAGAAGAAATGTTATCTGTGTGCAGCAATGAACAAGTATAATGTACACAGGATCTGTCTTGGAAAACTGTAGGCAATGCACAAACTGTGGATGTGAGAGGAATAATGACCCTGGACTCCAACAGGACAAGCAAACATCTATCCACAATAGGACAGCACATCCTTTTCTGGGTGAAAAATATCAAAGCAGTTTATGTGCTGTCTTCTCTCAGCTTCATCACTGCTCCTCCTATTGCAGTTCAGGGTCTGAGTCTTAGCCGTTGAACTGCAACTTTTCTCTTCCTCACATCTTTTGTGTCTACATTTTCTTGAGGGTGTTTCTATCTAACTGTAATAACATTACCTTTTGTGCTTTTTCCTTCTCTGTGGGTATCCTCAGGCGATAGCCAGGAACAATATCCTTGAACACTTCAATCAGTGACACCATAGCATACTTTCTCACAGTCAAAGATACACCTGGATCAGATTCTCCTAGCATAAGGCGAAGCTCTTTCAGCTTATTCATCTGAAGCAAGGGAACAATGCAAGTGTCCATAAAGCAAAGATGATAGCTAATTACTACCTAACTACATAAATTAAAACTTATTATACAGTCTGTTAAACAGATCACTTATCAGTACCTTGCATGCACTGAGTTGACTATCTCTCTCAAAAGTGACTAAATTACTGAAGATATGGTCAGGATATAGCCAGTCACATTTTGTTTGATAGGCCTAATCTATCAGATGCACAAATTTAGATTCAACTGAACTAAAAAGGACTCCATAAAAGACTGCCACAGATTATAAACATGGGTTCTTTAAAACTTTAAAAACTTGTTAAACTATATTAAACTAAAGCTTGACCCACATAGTAAACCAAAAACGGATGGAAGTTTATCATCCCATTTTGCTTAATAGTATAATAAGAATGATTATTTTATAAAAATCATTTACTATCTCACTGAAATGAACCTGCATATAACCTTTGATGTAAATAAGCAACTTCTTAAAACAATAACTGACCATAAAATAGAACACAAAAAAAAAAAAAAAATTAGAGAATATTACATTATTCTGTGGATCCTCCAGCACAGCATGCGCTAATGAAACAATCTTCTGCTTCTTCTCTACCAGCTTGTTCTTGCGATAGGCAAACAACTCAATGGTACTCAGTGACGCCACATAATCTTTTTCAGTGTCCTTTTCACTTCTATCTGAAACTGGCCCAACATTTTCCACTGCTGTTTCTTGCACAAGCTTCACATCTACAGGCTCATTCCTTTCTACATCTGTGCATCAAACATTTGAAAAAAATAAAGAAAAAAAAAAAAAAATTAAATCAATTCAAACCTGTCTCAGTGGATGAGTCAATTTACACATCAAGTCTAAACATTCTAATGCTTTTTATGGTTCATCTGGGAATGACTCCTTGTGATCTCTACAGATGTCACAGGGATGATCTTGAAATATAGCAAGAAATCCCAGAGCAGACCAGGGCTGGCTTTTCAAGAAGACTCCAGAACAATACTTCTGTTGTCCAGGGCTGGCTTTTCAAGAAGACTCCAGAACAATACCTCTGTTGTCCAGGGCTGGCTTTTCAAGAAGACTCCAGAACAATACCTCTGTTGTCCATGGCTGGCTTTTCAAGAAGACTCCAGAACAATACTTCTGTTGTCCAGGGCTGGCTTTTCAAGAAGACTCCAGAACAATACTTCTGTTGTCCAGGGCTGGCTTTTCAAGAAGACTCCAGAACAATACCTCTGTTGTCCAGGGTAAAGGTGCACAACAGACAGTTACTTGGTTCCTCACAAAATATTGAAGACATAAAAGCTTGGTCAACTCTGGTTCATCACCCTTGATAACTGCAGTGCCCTTGAAGTTCATCTTCACTTCCACACTTTCTTATGTCAATCATTAGCATCAACCTTTAATGCTCTGTGGTAATATATCTGATCTAATAGCAACAGCACTAGAAATGTACAATAACACACATAGTGCACAAAACTAACATTAAATTACTATAGCTCTGCATTAAATATCATTATCATCTTTCGATGATCAAGAGACCATCAAGAGACAAGATCATTTAGTAAAGTCTAAGGACATTTTCCAGTCTTGAATGTTCTGCTATATTTAACAATATCTGTAAAAAATTATGGCAATGGTTTCATATGGAAATTCTAGAAGTACTTTCTGAATGTGTCACTATTGAACAGTATTAAGGAAATTATCTAAAACATCAACAACTATAATGGGAAATAAATCTTAACAGAGAAAGAGAATCTTAAGTCCATTACCTTCTTTGTTTTCTGTTACATCTTTCTCAACCATCTGCCTGATGACTCTTCCCTTTGAAATTATAGGAAGCATCATTTTCACATTCTGTGATTCCTTGTCTGCAGCAAATATTCTTGGTCGTTTCTCATATGCCTCTTCCTCATCTGACTCTGGTCTTTTCCTTTTTTTGCTGCGTGGCTCAATTCTAAAACAACAAATGTTCATAAACATATATTACTGATTACATAATTTTATGAGTCTCAAAATACAAATTACATTAAATCATTAAGTTATCAAATACATGTTTCAGGCCTTCAATATATAACAGATAAAGTTAAACCATGAGAGGCACCAAAGAAGATAGTGGCTCTGCTTCTCATGCCAAACACACTCAGTTTCATTTCCATTCTTGCAGAACTCTTTTCAGCCAAGCTATAAAAATAGGTTCCTAACCAAAGGGAAAACTGAAATTGCAGAATGTTTCCATGCACAGCAAGATGTAGCAAGAAAAAACTTATCAGTGCATTAAATATGTAAAAAATATATATATGTATTCATGTTTTCCACACATGCTAAAATGATGGCTCTGCATTTAAGTTGAAAGGAAGTGAACAAAAAATAAAATTTAAAAAAAAGAATGACAGTTAGCTCTTGTCTCTTCTGAAATAATTTTTCATCATTCTCTAAATGATTCCACTTACTCTGTGTTCAAATCAGCCTTTGCAAAGACATGTGCATTCTTCAAGTGCTGAAAATAATCAATATTTTCATCGCAGATATCATCATCATCATCATCCTCAATGCTTCCATTGTTGCTGTGCCATATCTGTTGCTGCTCCTGCTGCTGTTTCTTATTAGCAATCTCTTGTAGTGCCTTCTTTTTCCTTTTCTTTTTATCTGCTTTATGCAGTTTCCCTTGTTTAGCCAGACGATTGGTTCTTTTGTTGGCCAGTTTGGCTAAGCTAGCCTTGTGAGAAGTTGCTTTAGTTTTGGCCTTCTTCATCTAAAATAAACAAAAAAATTCAGAACATAACCACTTATAAATGAAAATGCAATTAATAAATCAATAACTCCATAAGTCTAAACCTGTTAGTAAGTCAAGAAGAGAAATAAAAATGGAGCCTATTACATTTAAAAACTGAATGAATGCTGTGGGCACATCTCATGTCTGTTATGCAAAGCTATGCTGTCATTGCTTACCTACACACTTCTTAAAATTCATGTGTTGCATATTTCTTTCTTTCTTTCTTTCTTTTTCAATCTTAGGGAAATCACTCTAATGTTATTTATAAAATGTTTCACTGTTATGATGTTGAATTTTCAACACTGACATAATATTTCTCCTTAAAATATTGAGCTGTTAAACAGTGTTGATTGGCTGGTTATTCTTGTAAATAAAGTTCACTTTATAAACTCTCATCTCTTATACAACCAGTTAATCTTGACTGTGAAGAAGTAAGGCACTTCTACTGGCAGAAACAGGCAGGGAACAGCAACTGATGAATGAATGTACTTTTTCTAACCGCTATGATGAAATGGCATCTGAGTGGCGAAGTGGTTAGTGCACTAGTCTCTCATGGCAAAGGTTGGGGTTTGAATCCGGCCAGAGGCACTCCAGTCACCCAGCTGTAGAAATGGGTACCCAACTTCTTCTGGAGTTGGGGAAGGAAAGGCAGCCAGGATACGATACTGACCATATCACCATCTAGTGTGCTAGCAGGTAAAAGAAAATATGGGCACTAAGGCATAACAGGATTAACTTTACCTTTATGATGATATCAGTACCAGGAAGCTTAGATTATGAATCAAATTAATATTAACTGTATTGAGGACTTTTTCAAGTCATGAATTCCTGAAGCCACTGATAATTCCCAAACTCTAACCCACTAGTCATTATTAAAGCCTTTATACATTTCTTTTATTATACATCATTTAGACCTGTCTTGCGCACACACCTTCCCCCCACCCCCCACGGATTTACAGACCTTATTTTAAAAACTACAGATCTACACCATTTGACTGTAAGAAAAAAATTACTTACAGATATGGCTGCAGATCTAACTGTAAATTCTTTTTATGGATGTTTAAAATAAAAGATTTTGACATGTAACCTACCACTGAAAAGATCCTGGTGTTTAAATTGAAAGAAATCATCAGAATGAGCTCACGAAATTTACTGAAACAATGAAAGCCATGGACGCTGCTGTCAGATTTTGTCTTTATGATTATTCTGTACTGGAAACACGTTGTTCAAATGCTCTTCCCTACTATAAAATTTTAAATTATATATATATATATATTCCTATCCTTCAAATAATGCTGCATTTGGCAGAACTAGATTGAGGGGAAGAAAAACAATATGCAGTTATATTGTGACAGTATCTGTCTAAGTGTTATAAAGCAATTGCTGGGAGATCCAGAGCAGCTAAACTCAGTTCAAAGACTTTATGGCATCAAAGACATGATAAGCTATGCTGAAAATGATCAGAGATGTCAAGTTTATAACAAAGATAATGATTCAAATCATCATCAGGTGCTGTGATGACTGGCGTTGGCTATTATGCTTCTCCAGAGTACACGATCCTTCATGCAGGCCATCAGCTCAGTTGGTGATCTCCTCTCACACCATCCCGTCAGACGGTCCAGTATCATTTCTCTTGGCCTTCTTCTTTATCTTCTTCCCTCTATTTTGACTGTTGTTATAATAGTTCCAATGCCCCCTCTTCTCACTGCATGTTCTATGAAAGCACATTGTCTCTCTCTTATTTTTTTGTCTCTCCAGCTCTTCTCATACATTCTTCATTAGTTATTTTTGCTGTCCAGGGGATTTGCAACATTCTTTACTAAACCACATTCTGCTGCTTCCAATGATTTTTGTGCAGACTTGCCTATTGTCCATGATTCACTTCTATATAACAATATAGGTTTGATATAGCATTTTAGGAATCGTTTTCTAACATTCATTGATAAGGATGTGCTGGATAATATGTTTCTCATTCTCTGAAATGCAGTCTTTGCCTGGCCTATACTGTTCCTAATTTCTGTTCTGCATTTACCATCTGAAGTTATTACTACTCCAAGGTATTTGAATTTCTGCACCTGATTTAGAATAGTTCCGTTTTATTTTATACTGCGTGTTGGTGGATTCTGTTTCTTAGATATAACCATAGTCTCTGTTTTTTTTTATGTTTAAAGTAAGGCCTTTCTGTTCACTTCCTTTAGCGATTTTATCCAAGAGATGTTGCAGGTCTTGTTGGCTCTCAGTACTGTGTCGTCAGCATACTGAAGGTTGTTAATATTGTATCCTCCAATTTTTATACCTGGTTCTGTGATGATCGTTCTTGGAATATTCTCGCTGTACAGAAAAAAGGTCTGGAAATAGTACTGGAGATGATTCAAAACAAAACAAAATTTCATTTGTGAATCAACCATTTTCCTGGCAGTAACTTCTTTACAACATAACATAAAAGTACTATGTGGGTTTTTTTATGTTTCTTCCAAACTCCTTGGACTGAAACAAGGTCTCGGGGATCACATGAGGCTGTCAGTACTCACATCTTACATCCTTCACGTGCCGTTAAACATCACGTAGGGCTCGCATGGTAGTTCGCCAAGTTTTCCTGTTTTCGGCGAGCTTTTCAACCTCATCAAGGGATTTTACGTTTTTATGAGATTGTATGTTTTTACTTTATTGTCTAGTGTCTAGTTGTCCAGTTCTTTTTCACTACTTACTACTCACCATCTTTATTTTCCGTTTATGAAAGGAAATCCAAAACTCTGCTCACAATTTTTATATTCAGTCCTTAGTCACACGTGTGCACTTCGGTTCTGATTTTTTAAAAAACATTTGATGAACGTAAACGACAGTATTTATTAATGAATATTCTGAAGCATGAACAGCAAAGTCTGCCCACATGAAACTTTAGTAAGTCGCCATTTTGTCAAGGGGCGTCACTGCAAACAAGCACTTATTCCAGTATGAAATGTCTCATACAATTAAAAATCACAATATTACGATACAATGCTTATATTATATCTTATATCCTTCCCGTGCCGTTATATGTCACATAGGGCTCGCAAAGTAGTTCGCCAATTTTTTCCTGTCTTCGGCGAGTCTTTCAACCTCATCAAGGGATTTTATGCCTGTTAATTTGGCCTCTCTTAAGTTGTTTGCCAAGTTTTCCTGTTCTCAGCGAGTCTTTCATCTTCATCAAGGGATGTTATGCTCACTAAACTGGCTTCTCTTAACACTGTCCTCTTTAGAGTTTCACGCATTCGACCTCTTTTCCTTCGGCCTGTTGTGTTCCACTTGATAGCTTGTTTTGGTATTCTCTGATTGTTTCTTCTCATCACATGGCCTACATATGTCCATCTTCTTTTTCTGATCACCCATAAGACAGGTTGTTTGCTCATCTGTCTTATCTCTGCGTTGCTCTTGAATTCATTCCACTTTATACCAAATATTTTCCTTGGGCATTTGTTTTCAAAAGGTCTAATTTCTATTTCTTTAGTTGATTTCCAGCTTTCACATGCATAAATGATGGTGGATATCACATTTGAATTGAATAATCTTAACTTGGTTTTTGTGCTTATAACTTTTGAATTCCATATGTTCTCAAGATTTTTAAGGATAATGCTGCTTTTGCAATTCGAATTCTAACTTCCTTCCTAGTGTCGCCATCCTGGTCTTTGTAGCTGCCAAGGTATGCAGATTGGTTTACTTCATCAACAGCTGTTCCTCCTACGTATATTTTTCTTTCTTGATTAATGGGAATTTTCATTATTTTTGTTTTGTCTTTGTTAATTTCAAGACCTATTTTGCTAGCCAGGGAAGACAGGGAATCTGTTTTTTTCCTGCATCGATTTCACATTGTCACTGATACGAGTTATGTCATCTGCAAAATCAAGATCTTCTATTTGGGTCCCATGTACCCAATCAATGCCGGTTTTACCTGTACAGCATCTTTTCATCATAAAGTCTATGGCAATTCCAAAAAGCAATGTTGATAATATATATCCTTTATAATAATAATACACAAAGATAATTTGAATTTTACAACAGTATGCTAAAATCTTATTTAGAAAAGAGACAACCAAGCCGCAGATGGACTCAGGACATCACGGAAAGTCTGAATGTGCCACTGCAAGATGCTGGTCAATTTGTACAAAACTGTATTGCATTCAGGGAGGTTGTAAGTTCAGGAAAGGACATGTCACATGAATAAATGAATGCAAAAATCTCATCTTTTACACAAACTTTTCCCATTTCTTTTGTCTGTTGTTATAGTACAATGCAGCATGATTAACACCAGCATGATTCACCATGCATGTTCTCTTTAAATATATCTAACTTTTTATGATTTTATCTGATTTCAGTTCCTGTAAATCTGCACTGTTTTGAATAACTTAAAAGTTTTTCCTTTGATACTAATGGTAGTACCAGACCTCTTTGTGCCCCTGAAATAATAGCTTATGACAGATATCTACAATGAAAACTTTAGACACTATCATTTGTATTCAGTTAGTCTTGGAATTTTCTAACTTTTAGCAGGATACAGTAACATTTCATTATAACAGACTTCAAGGGGATTGGCAGACCAGTCCATTATATTCAAAGTTCACTGTCAGTCAGTGAGTCTTTTGCATGTCCCTTACAGAACTTTGCCTTCCTAACAGCTCTCTTGTAGTCCTCTTAGTTGTAAACAAGATGCCCTGCTGCTGATGCATCCTTTTGTAGATTATCAACGATGTCTTGCAGCCATCTTCGCATTAGTTTTCCTCTCTTTTTTTTCCCATTAAGTACCCTTCCAAGACGGTCTTTAAATTATCATGACGTTTAATGTGTCTAAAATATTTAAGTTTTCTCTCTTTAATCCTCCTTACTAGCCAGCCTTCTTCAATATTAAGTTCTTGTAGTATGGATATATTTATTCTTTTTTGTGTCCATGATATTTGAAAAACTCGTCTGTAGCATTTACAGGCATTTATGTGTTTCTCGGCTGTTTTGTTAAGTGTCCAGGTTTCACAGGCATATGTTGCGATGGGAAAGATGCATGCCCTTACAAATCTTATTTTTGTAGTTCTGTCTGTTCCTCTCTACAGCTTCTTTAGTTGTTTTATTTTTTGAAGAGCAATAGATGTCCTCCTTTTAATCTCCCTCATTGTATCTCCATTATTAGTTAGTAGTGATCTAAGATATTCAAAACTCTCCACTTCTTCCAATTTGTCCTGATTGATATATATTTCAGATGTCTTGTTTGTTTTGTCAGTTTTCATGAATTTAGTTTTCTTCACATTAGGATGGAGGTTTTGCTCTTTACTATTCTTAGAATGACATAATTAGTTTTTCCATTACTTTTTCAACAAGGCCAAGTTAATTCACAGAATTCTATCACACAATGCTCCACCTCATCTGTGGTCGTTGTTCAAATCCAACCTAAAACACAGTCAATGCTTAAGCAACTGCAATCTCCCATAACCAAGCTTGACATATTTAAAAAAAAAACTTCTCTTACTCAGCTGCCCACCTTTGAAATGCCCTACCAATTCATGTAAAACTTATAAGTAATATTCGTTCTTATAACTTCAAAATTTGTCAACATCTATTTGATATGGACTATATGCCTCCCTAAGAATAGTCTAAAGCAGTTTAAAGTTTGGCTTAATTGTTGTAAAATTTTTTATACTGCTTTTCTATAAATTTGTTAGTTTTGAATGAATGTAAGAATGCAAGTTTATTTCATGTTGTTGCATAAATCAGAGTGTAGAGTGTATGGACACGAGATAAATTTATTATTCATTATGTAATCATTTAATGTGTCTTCATGATTATTATACTCATTAACAAATGCTGAATGACTGTGACTGAGTGAAAGCTGTATGATGAAGCGCAGAATGTCAGATGGGCATGGGTGCCCAATTCTTAACCCTTTGAAAATAAAGTATGTTTGTTTGTTGTTCTGTGTTGTGGACAATAATACTGTGTCATCAGCATATGTAATCTCTGGTATTTCATAACCTCCAATTTTTATGGCAACATAATGTTCTTTGTCTACATCTTCTCTAACATTCCTCATTATATTTTCGGTATACAAGTTAAATAAGTAAAGCGACAATATGCACCCCTGACGGACCCCTTTGTTTTATGTCAAACCAAGTTGTTGTTTCACCATTTATTCCTACTGCTGCTTGTTGGTCAAGATATATCAGTGATATTAATTGAAACATATGTGTTGGAAATCCCATTCTTTCCTTTATTTTCCAAAGTTTCTGGTGTTGTACACAATCAAATGCCTTTGAGTAGTCCATAAAAGATAAATATAGATTCACACTGAATTCTCTGCATTTCTCTATTATTAATTTTATATTGAATATATAATCTCTTGTTCCTCTTCCATACCTAAAATCAGCTTGGACCATACTGACTTCTTCTGTTTTCTTTCGAAGTCTACCCATTATGATTTTTAACAGAATTTTACTGGCATGACTAATCAGGGCAACAGTTCTGTAGTTTGTGCATAATTTCAGGTTACCCTTTTTCGGCAATGGTATGAATACAGTTCTTTTCCATTCTTTTGGCCAAACATCTGAATGCCATATCTTTTTACATAGTGCATGATAGATTTTTGCACATTCCTTTCCTCCTGCTTTAATAAGTTCAGTTGTTATCTCATCACATCCTGGCGATTTACTGTTTTTCAGATTTTTTTTATTGCCCATAACACTTCTTTAGTTGTCGGTTCAGGTTCTTTCTCCTCCAATAATAGTTCACAATGTTGATTTCTGTTTTCACAGTCAGTTGTATCATACATTTCCTCTGCAGTATTCCTTCTATCTTTCTAGAATTTCCTCTGTCTCTGTCAAAGTACTCCCCATCTCATCACAAATCATATTTAGCTTAGGTGTGACATTTCCCGCCAATGTCTTCATTTCTTTAAACATTTCACTATCTCTTCCACATTTTTATGTCCTTCTATTCTTTCACAGCAGTCTTGTGTGTATTGTTTTTTTGTCTTTTCTTATGTTTCCTCTTACTTCTTTTGTTAAAGGTTTATATTCATCTCTGTTTTTATTTGCCACTTTCCATTTCGCCTTCATTTCTCTGCATTGTTTTATTAGTTCTAGTGTACCTGGTGTAATCCATTAATTCTTGTGTGTTTTCTTTACTGGAACCATATCTTTAGCTGCTGTTATAAAGATATCTCTGGCCTGCGTAGCCAATTCATCTGGTGTTATATCTTCCTGTACAGCCATCAGTATCATTCACTTCTATACCGTATTATTCTGGTATATTTGTAAGATCAAAGCGGAGTGGTCTTGATCCCCTGTCTTTTTTATCTTTATCTTCATGTCTGCTATTAATAATTCATGGTCCATGTCACAATCAGCACCTGCTAGAGTTTTAGCTGATGTTATACTTGATCTCCACCATCTTTGCACTTAAATGTAATCTATCTGATTCTTGGTTTTCCCATCAGGTGATGTCCATGTGTAAAGTCTTCTTGGATGTTGTCTAAAAAGTGTGTTAGTGACCATTAGCTAATTTTCCATGCAAAATGCCACTAGATTGTTACCTGCCTCATTTCTGTGCCCTATACCAACAAAAACTACTCGGGTCATCAAAGAAATGGAGAGTTACCACCTAGACATACTGGGCATCAGTGAAGTGCGATGGCCAGAAGCAGGTAAAAGATTGGTGGAAAACGGTAAGTTAATAATACATTCAGGCAGAAACAACAGTAAACATCAAGAAGGGGTAGGTATTATTATGTCAAATGTAGCAGTAAAGAGCCTTGTAGAAAGGTAATCAGTGAACAGTCGTATAATAAGAGTACAACACAACCTAAGACACGGAAGAATGACAATAATACAGTGTTATGCACCCACGAACGATGCAGATGATGAGGTGAAAGACGATTTATATCACCAATTGCAACAAATCATCAACAAAGTCCCTAAACACGACATCCTAATTTCTATGGGGGACTTCAATGCTAAGGTAGGGAAAGATAACACCAACGTTGAAAAAGTGATGGGGAAAGAAGGAATTGATATGGTTAATCAGAACGGAGAAAGATTAACTGAAATATGTCTAACAGAGGGAATGGTCATTGGAGGCACAATATTTCCACACAAAGAGATACATAAAACAACGTGGATATCTCCAGATGATAGAACTAGAAACCAGATAGATCATTTTCGTATTAGAAAGCAATACAGAACATTTCTGATAGATGTTAGGGCATATAGCGGTGCAGATGTTAACAGTGATCACAACCTGTGTATAGGGTAAATAAAACTAAAACTGAAAAGCCAACACAAGAAATCAATACACAAAAAGATAAACAGCCACAGCCTACAATAAGAGAATATTAACAGTAATTTCAATCAGGAACTTGCCAATCATTCCACAACACCCAGTGAAATAGAGGAGATAGGTATAGAAGAATTATGGAATTCTTATAGCACAGCCATAATCACAGCAGCAAAAGCAAGCGTTGGACTGAAAAAACCAAATAGAAAAGCATGGATATCAGATAATACATGGAAGTACATACATGAAAGACGAGCAGTTAAATTAGACATGTTGAATGTAAAAACAGACCTTGGAAGAGATCTGGCAAAAACAACATATAAAGAAATAGACAAGAAAGTAAAAAGTTCAGCTAGAAGGGATAAAAGAGAATACATGGACAATATGGTGAAAGAGGCAGATAAAGCAGCAAATACAGGAGACAGCAAAACTTTATATAACATACAAAAGAAGCTAACAGGTACTATTACATCTAAAGAAAGACCAGTTCTTAGCAAAAATGGAACTCTATTAACATCAAGTAAAGACCAAAAGCAAAGATAGGCTGAACACTTCCAAGAAATACTTAATCGACCACACCCAAAAGAATTGTTAAATCTTGAAACTGACTCACCAGCCCCACAACTAAATGTCAACCTAGACGAAATTAAATTGCATGAAATTGAAACAGCAGTGAATTTAATGGCTAACAACAAAGCTGCAGGTGAAGATGAAATAACACCCGAAATGTTAATAGCTATCAATAGTGACAACATGAGACAACTACAGAGAATGTTTAATAAGATTTGGAAAGAAGAAAAAGTCCCTTCTAAATGGAAAACAGGAATCGTTGTTAAAATACCAAAAACGGTCAACCTTAGTGACTGTAACAATTGGAGAGGAGTAACCTTAATATCAGTTGTGCCAAAAGTATTTTGCAAGGTCATTTTAAATAGACTTAAAGATATAATGGATACAGCAATGAGAGAATAACAAGCAGGATTTCGAAAAGGGAGAAGCTGTCTCGACCAGATCTTTACTCTAAGAATAATACTTGAAGAACATATTGAAAAGCAGAAACCACTAATACTGAACTTCGTAGACTTTAAAAATGCCATTTGATAGCATACACAGAGATTCATTATGGAGAATTTTAATTCTATATGGAATACCATATAAAATTGTCACCATCATTAAGGACTTCTACAATGGATATGTTTGTGCAGTAAAAACAGAAGAAGGGATGAGTGAATGGTTCCAGATTGAAACAGGTGTGAAACAAGGATGTATACTGTCTCCTTTGCTTTTTGGAATTGTAATAGACTTCATAATGAAAAAATGCTGCACAGGTAACACAGGTATTGACTGGTTACATGGGACCCAAATAGAAAATCTTGATTTTGCTGATGACATAACTCTTATCAGTAATAATGTGAATTCCATGCAAGAAAAAACAGATAGCCTGTCTTCACTGGCTAGCAAAATAGGACTTGAAATTAACAAGAACAAAACAAAAATAATGAAAATTCCCATTAATCAAAATGGAAAAATTCACATAGAAGGGACAGATATTGAAGAAGTCAATCAATTTGCATACCTTGGCAGCTACATAGACCAAGGTGGTGACACCAGAAAGGAAGTTAGAATTAGAATTGCAAAAGCAGCACTGATCTTCAAGAATCTTGAAAACATATGGAATTCAAAAGTTATAAACACAAAAACCAAGTTAAGATTATTCAATTCAAATGTAATATCCACCCTTATTTATGCATGTGAAAGCTGGAAAACAACTAAAGAAAAAGACAAATTTGAAAACAAATGCCTAAGGAAAATACTTGGCATCAAGTGGAACAAATTCAAGAACAATGCAGAGATAAGACATTTAACTGAACAACAACCAGTCTCATGGGTGATCAGAAAAAGGAGATGGATATATGTTGATCACGTGATGAGAAGAAACAGTCAGAGAATCCCAAAACAAGCTATAAAATGGAACACAACAGGCCAAAGAAAAAGAGGCAGACTGTATGAAATTCTGAAGAGGACATTATTAAGAGAGGCCAAATTAACAGGCATAAAATCCCTTGATGAGATTGAAAGACTTGCCGAAGACAGGAAAAATTGGCAAACTACATTGCGAGCCCTAAGTGACGTTTAACGGCACGGGAAGGATATAAGATAAGATACTAAATTTCCCCAAAACATACCCTTCATCTTCTGCTTTCTGTAAAGTTCACTGTATCCAGAATTATGTATACATAAATAATAGTGCAGTCAGGACCTGGTCCGTTATTACCGAAGCTCTGTTATAGACAGGATCTTTTATAACAGTATTTTACTGTACTACAGTGCGTTCAGAAAATAACTGTGCACTAATCCAGTATCGATTCTAATACTGTAATATCTCAGTGTAACGGAAGGTAGATGTGGCTAGATACCACAGACGGAATCGATACTGGGTTAGTGCACAGTTACTTATGGAACACCCTGTAGTATCACAATACCATGAAATTTAAGATTTTAGTGTTGATGTGTCTCTGGATGCATTTACATTAGCATCCAATATAGACTCATTGATCAATATACAGCAAACTATTATCATCCTGTGCCATCTCCCCAAGGAAGATTAGCTGCAATCACCCTGCAACATGCTCTGTCCCTCATTTTCACAGTGCACCCAGTGAAGTTGAGTCCAGTCCATCTCTTTGTATTGTCTGGCCACCTGTGTTGTTGTAAAACTGTTGCTCTTTTTCCTTCAACTTTTCCCTTCAGAATGGATGTCACAATTGTATTATGCCTCTTGATATGACCAAAATATTTTAACTGACTGATTTTAATAGGGGTTTTTTTTTGTGTGTTATTCCTCTTTTCAATTTCAGTTATTTAGTAGTTCTTTGTTTTCTTTTCTGTTTGTAGACTTTGCCCTTTTCTTCTGTATATCATTTCCATTTGGCTTATTAATATCCATGCTTCTATAACATGAAGGAGTGTGGTCATAACATCTGATAACTTTCAGAATTAAGGCACATGATTCATGACACCAAAACACTTTGCACAAACATATCCAGGAAATGGAAATCTAAGAGTATTTATTGCATTTCTTGTTGTGTTCATGAGGGTCATGTAAAATTTTAGGTTTCATGAGAACTTTCAAGAAAATAGCATTGAGGCACAAGTCTTGATTTGCCACATAAAATAGAATAAGTTGGGTATCAACTATTTATTTATTTATTTTCATGATTCAGAAAAGCTATGGGGTTACCTTGTCTAGCATGTGGGGTGAGGGGGGAAGGGGGAGGTATTGATTGGTTGTGAGTGGAGAGAAAGAAGAAGTAATGAATTAAAGCAACAACAATATTTTTATTCACATTTTCTTTTCCCATCATTTTTTTTCAGTGGATATGAATGTATCATATTGTCTTGTATCAAGACAAATTACTTTTTCCAAATTTCACATCACAACTTTAAAAAAAAAATAATAATAAAAAAAAGAGAGAGAAAGATAGTAAGAAAGTCTGACCCAAATGCCTTCAAAAGTTTGTCTCACTTCACATTTATTGGGTTTTTTTTTTTCAAACCCTCCATTCACATTTTTATAGTGGGAAAGACAAAAACCAAGAAAAGTCAAGTTATTTCTGAATAAGTACATAAGCTAGTGAATATTTGTTGGCATCCATTACTGGTAAAATTTTAATTACATCTCATAAAATCATTTAGAAAAGTAAAATAATAAGAAAAGACATAACTATTACTCTCTTTTTGTTTTCAGTAATAGTAAAGGTAAAATCCCCATTTCCATGTCATATTGGGGATATGGTGTTAGGTCCGTATTTCCAAGACTTCGGCAAACAAAAGTGTGATGTGGTCAGTATCACACCTGGCCGCATTTACCTTCCCACCTTTCTCTAGTACCCATTTTTAGAGGCTGAGTGGACTCCAGAGCCCTTTTGGTGTGGTGGTGCCAGAAAAAAATCCCCACTGCTGGGATCGGAAACCAGAACCACCAGAACAGTAGACCAAGTGCCTAACTACTCAGCCAATCAGACCCAGTAAAAGACCCTAATTAGGTCAGATTCGTTTAAAAGAAAAAAAAAATCTACTTGTACACTGCAAAAAGGACATGAAATATTTACTGTTTAAATATAACATATGAAGATATTTTACTCTAGATTTGCTACAAAATAAACGGGGTGAAGATCCACTACTCGGGCTGGGTTAAATTAATAAAATTAATGAGGCGTACTACACACTACAAGTATGCTTAGATATTTTTAGTATGTTTATAATACAAAAACAACCATGTTTTAAATAGTGAGAAGAATGTAGAATGCTGTTCTAAATATTAGTTGGAATACAATAATTAATACCGTGAATAATTTCTATATGTTAAAAAAAAAAAAACATGGCACTAACTGTCAACTAAGATCATCTCCAATCTATCTTCTGCAAAAGTAGGGTCCTAACCAATAATTAACCCTTCTAGATCTAGAAACATTTTTGTTTCTGATCTTCTCACACTGGCACATTTTTTTCCCATTTTTTTAGGGTATTTTCTGTCTTCTGCTTTACTGCACCTTGTTTGAAAGGTAAGATGTTGAACTATCTGAATCCACAACATTTATGTTTTTTGTAAATATTTATATCCGAGAATTCAAAAGAAAAAAATTTGATGGCTGATTCTCAACTCTGAATGAAGAAAAAGTCATTAAAACACAAGAAAACAGAAAATGTCTTACCATCTTTGTTATCTTCTGCCTGTCTTATATAATCAGAAAATAAATCATATTTCTTACTTTTATTTACATACACATAATTCAAATAAAACTCATAAGAATGTAGAATGTATATCTGGTCTTGACCACACATTCACAAACTGAAACTAATTCATAAAAAAAAAAGTTAAAGAATTGACCAAGTCTCAAATGAACTATCAATAAATAGGTAATCCAACGAGTAATCTAATAGACACTACTATGATTAGTTTCCTTGACAGGAATTAGGCAGTGTACTGTTAAAAAGTACACTGGACTAAAGATCAGCCCCATCATTTTAGTCATTCATGAATAGATGGATCACTGCCCACCTAGACTCGTAAAGGTAAGGTCGTATCCATTAATCAAGGTCGTCACCTAACTGCTTATTACAGTTATCACCAGTCTATACCCTGATTGCTCTGGTCAACCTGGCCAGGAAAACATCAGAAACTTGACTATATTTAAACTCTGTGAGGCATCTCATTCTTCCTGAAGGTATTAAAACTGTCAGTTTGAACAATTCACTTATGCAGCCTATACCAAATCTTTACTGCATAAGATTTAACAATCTCATTTAAGTCTTCTCCAGGATGATAGTTACTGTAACATTCTATCTTGCATCTTACATCCTTCCCATTCCATTAAATGTCACATAGGTCTTGCATGGTAGTTTGCCAAGTTTTTCTGTTTTCAGCGAGTTTTTCAGCTGCATCAAGGGATTTTATGCCTACTAATTTGGCCTCTCTTAACAATGTCCTCTTTAGAGTTTCATGTGGTTGACTTCTTTTTCTTTGACTTGTTGTGTTTCACTTGATAGCTTATTTTGGGATTCTCTGACTGTTTCTTCTCACCATGTGGCCGTTATATGTTCATTTCTTTTTTTTCTGATCACCCATGAGACAGGTTGTTGTTCACTCATCTTCCTTATCTCTGCACTGTTCTTGAATTCGTTCCATTTTATACGGAGTATTTTCCTTAGGCATTTGTTTTCGAAAGAGTCTAATTTGCTGTTTATGTTTTTAGTTTTCCAGCTTTCGCATGCATAAATGAGGGCAGATATTACATCTGAATTGAATAATCTTAGCTTGGTTTTTGTGCTTATAACTTTAGAGTGCCATATGTTCTCAAGATTCTTGAAGGTCAATGTTGCTTTTGCAGTTCTAACTTCCTTTCTGGTGTCACCATCTTGGTCTGTGTAGCTGCCGAGGTATGCAAACTGGTTTACTTCTTCAACAGCTGTTCCTTCTATGTATATTTTTCCTTCTGATTAATGAGAAGTTTCATTATTTTTGTTTTTTCCTTGTTAATTTCAAGTCCTATTTTGCTAGCCAGTGAAGACAGGCTATCTGTTTTTTCTTGTATGCAATTCACACTGTTACTGATAAGAGTTATGTCATCTGCAAAATCAAGATCTTCTAGTTGGGTCCCATGTACCCAATCAATGCCTGTTTTACCTGTGGAACATTTTTTCATTATAAAGTCTATGGCAATTCCAAAAAGCAAGGGAGATAGTATACATCCTTGTTTCACGCCTGTTTCAGTCTGGAATCATTCGCTCATTCCTTCTTCTGTTTTGACTGCTCAAACATATCAGTTGTAAAGCTCCTTAATGATGTTGACAATTTTAGATGGTATTCCATAACAGACTTAAAATTCTCCACAATGAATCTCTGTGTATGCTACCAAATGCCTTTTTAAAGTCTATGAAGTTCAGGATTAATGGTTTTTGCTTTTCAGTATGTTCTTCAAGTAAAGATCTGGTCGAGACAGCTTCTCCCTTTTCGAAATCCTTCTTGTTCTTCTGTCATTGCAGTATCCACTATATCTTTATTCAGAATGAGTTTGCAAAATACTTTTGGCACAACTGATAGTAAGGTTACTCCTCTCCGATTATTGCAGTCACTAAGACTGCCTTTTTTTTTCATTTGGTATTTTAACAATGATTCCTGTTTTCCATTTAAAAGGGACTTTTTCTTCTTTCCAAATTTTATTAAACATTCTCTGTAGTTGGCTCATGTTGTCACTGTTAATAGCTTTTAACATTTCAGCTGTTATTTCATCTTCACCTGCAGCTTTGTTGTTAGCTATGAGACTCACTTCTGTTTCAATTTCATTCAGTGTAATTTCATCTAGTTTTACCTTTAATTGTGTAACATTCTATAGAAGTTATAAATTTTTTTGTGCATGCTTTTTCTTGGTTCTCCTAATGATGTTACCAGTGGTTCATTTTCTTCTTCTCCTTCACATCTCAAGCTGCTTAGCTGCTGCGTCAAGAATGTGTAGATTTATATTCAGTTATAATAGTGCTGAAAGTTGTGCCTTTTATGTAAATATCTGGATATCCCTACATGCCACTGGGCTGAAAGGTGAAAAAAACAACAACAAAAAACCTCATAGATAGCTGAATCAGTAACAAAACATCATGAATGCACCTTATCCTGTGTAGAAACTTTGCTTACAAATTATCCAGTACACGTTTTATCTTTAAAATGAATTGCTGTCATTTAATCTCATGCCACTTCTCTTATTTTTGACCATGTACTAGATGAAGTAACAGTGTTAAAAGAAATGCTTCTCATAAGTCAATGAATAGCGATGGCAAACTAATCTACGCTGTCAATGCTGGAACGCAGGACCAGTGTGCATCTGAGAGGGTAGCCTTCACTTTATCTGTTCCAGTAAAATCCTAGTTGGACAGGAGGAAAAAAAAATTCACATAGAACAGAATATGTTGTAGAAAAACAAAAAATGAAGAGTGATAGAAAAATACGGTGCTGTGGTATTATCTTAGAATGAAAGTATTTGTTACCAATTTCATTGCCAGTGCCAAAATACACTCATGCCTATATTTTGAGTGCCTCACTGATTATGTTAACAAAAATTCAATCAGGCTTAATGCAGTGAAAACAGTTTGGGTAAAAACTGCATTCATCTCCTTCATTCACTTTCAAAAGAGTGGTGGTTACACTGTAGCTTTCTATCCAAAACAACCAACTTTAGCTTGACACGCTTTTAGGATCAGGTTCATCTTCCAACTGCGATCCCTACTCCTTTGGCCAGACTGCTCTCTATTTTCAGGGAAACCACTGGGAGATAGAACAGGGTCTTTGCCAGCCACGGGTGGCTGACTGTTATTCAGTCTGAGTAGCGCATCTTAGCCCCCTGCATTCAACAGTTTTCTAAATTACTTTCATCTTTGTCCCAGGGCATGCAGGTAAATCCAGATGGAGATAGCAAACTGGTTTGCTGGGTTAAATTCATCTACAGTAAAAGGTGAACAGCAAACATCATTGACCTTATGGAAGCAGACAAAACAGAAGTTTTCCACATCATGCTGTGACATACCATCTCTGTTACGGATGAAAGAAATGGGAACAATACACAGTGATGTCTGACATGAACACTTTACATAAAAGCTGCAAGAGACAAAGTGGAAATCAACATAAAACTGGCGCCATTAACTACCAGTAGTTCCCAAAGTGGCAGTACAGCCCCTTGGTGGGTGGCAGGATGATCCAAGCTGACAATGACAGAAGAGGGAGCAGCAAGGTGCATTAGAACCAGATGAGGCATATGTATATTTGGTATATATGGTATGTATGGGAGGTGGTAGGGATATGACCTGGAAAGAAAAGGGGCAGGAGCCTGGAAGAGTCTGAGAACCACTGTCGTACAGTGAGGGATATATTAAAGAGGAGATCAGAGCACCTGGGAACTTGCCTGGAGTGTAGAAATGGCCATTCTAACAGGGCAGTACATGAAAAATGTAGGCTGGTCGATTAAACAGTATTAAGTTTTATTAGTAATAAAAGCATAACAAAATAATACTATATTATTCTGAAGTATATTTCAAGTGCATTATTTTAGTATAGTTACTGTTATTTATTTACAATTTAAAAACTTTTCTTGAAAATGAAGTTCTTCATCTAGCAGACTAAAAATTATTGCAAGCAGGGTTACCTTTATCATGTGCCATGCTATACAAAATTGGTTCTAGCACAGATGCTATATTCTGTTACATAATTACTTAGCAAAGTGAAAGCTTCACACTGCAGTTCTTGTGATTGTGATACTAATGTGAATTTTCAGCTGCTATTTACCATGCAGAGCGTGCCTCTACAGCTTGCTTCCTGACCAATCTTTTCTTGTCATCCAGAGCAGCAGCCAATTCTCTCACCACTCGCGACTGATGAGGGACAATATTGTAATTTGGTAACGATGCCAGATTTTCCAAACATTTCAGGGCAGATATGCGCACTTTCTGTGAAGACGGCAGTCAAGTTTAATAAGACTTGAAAAAATATAAACAGAATTAAAGACGTAACACAGCCACTCGGAGAAGAAGGCACTAAAAATCCATCAAAAAGAAATCTATATAAAAAAAAATAAAATGCTGCTTATTTTTTTTATTGAGTTCAATTCCATTTGCCAAGTCATCTACTCAAACACATTATGCCATCTCCAAGAATACCATCTCATCATCAGCAGGAGTTATTCATGCATGATTCACAATTTTCCATCAATGCTCTTTTCTTTTGGATGAGTTTAGGATCTTAAATCTCTGTAGACAGTGTAGATTTGCAGGATTTGTTCTGCAGTCTGGAACATGCAGAGGGTGATTTGGGCAGTATTTTGTTTATACTAACAGACTACCAAAGTATATTTTCAACCATCTGATGCAGCATCAGGCCAGTCTATGAAATGTTTGTAAACTGTTCACTTTGACATTACTTTTATACATTTAGCACTTTACCAAATGAAAGTAACGTGCTCTTGAAGGAGGAGCGGATGCATCTCTTCTTCTTCTTCGTTCGCTTCTACCACCAAGACCGCCCTGTGATCCTACTGAATTTACGCCTGTGGTCCTCACTGAGTCCTGTGGTCCCCTGTGTGGTCCCTGAAAGATCCCTGAGAGGACCACAAAAGGTTCAGAGTATTGCAGAGCTTGAGCCTGTATTCTTGGTGGGTCTCAGAAGCGAGAATGCATGACACCGTGGTTTTCGTTGCACCAGTTTAATCTAGAGTTGGACTTTCTCACAGGAAAACCTCGACGTGTTTTGGATATCAGCATATCCCCGCTGGGTGAGAAGTGGTAGACCACCCAGGCCAGAGTTGGACTTTCTCATCGGAAAACCTCGACGTGTTTTGAGATACCCATGTATCACCGCCAGGTGAGAGGTGGTTGCCCATCCAGTCCAGTGTTTGACTTTCTCACCGGAAAACCTCAGTGTGATTAGGATATGCATACATCCCCGCTGGGTGAGAGGTGGTTGCCTATCTAGACTGTCTTGGTCCAGTGTCTCCAACTTTAGCATTTTGTGGTTGTGGCCACTACCCTTCCTAGTTGTGACCAGGATGGAGCTTTTGTCCAGGAGGACGAATCCTCGCCACTAGTGATTTCCACCCCTGGGTTGAGCCGGTTTAGGCATATTATTCCAGTATGGGCGAGTTTGGGACATGACCGACCTCTAGAGCAGAGGTACTGTGACATGCGTAGCCTTCAAGTTTCACCCCTGGTGTGAGTCAGTTTAGGCATATTTCATCAGTATGGATGTATATCGGGCGTGACCGACCTCTAGAGCGGAGGTGGCGTGACATGCCTAGCCATCAAGTTTCACCCCTGGTGCACGCCAGTTTAGGCATATTTCACCAGTGTAGGTGTATTTCAGACGTGGCCGGTCTCTACAGCAGAGGCGCTGTGGTATGTGTAGCTCTTGCAGCGATACTACTGGACATACCGATTAAACTTCACTTTATCCTTTCCTTCACCTTTTCACATTGGCACAGCACAGCAACCCTTACTTCTTTTCGTGGATGCATCTAACTAGGGCTAACAAACTCAAGACAATACTTTAATTTCTCAGTCCTCGCTGGCAGAATATTCAGTCTGGTGAAGGAGGTATCAATATAACAACTGTCAAGGCAGAATTCACTGAAAACCTTCATACAGCTGCTCACTGGTGGACCAATGACTCATCTTCTTGATTATCGACATCATTATCATCCATCATCACTGAGTGAAACAACAAACTCTCTGTCCCTAAGCAGATTAAAGAAATTAATGTAAACTCCAATAGCTGGAAAACTCACCATTGATGAATCTTTTAACAGTTTCAGAAGGCGATCAATCAAAGAATCTATGCTTGGAATAATCACATCTGGAACATTTATCACAGCACTGCAGATTGTCCTCAGGGTCTGTTCATGACTAGAATTTCTGGGTTGATCCAAGGACAGGAGAAGAAGTGGAATTAACTGTAACAATGGAAAACAAAAGTTAAATTAATCTAACTTTATATAATTCTATGGAGTTTGGAGAGTCAGAACCAATAAAGAAATTCATATCTGTACAAAGTAATACCATGAGGAATGTTAAAGAAAATGTAGACAAAAGAATATTACAATGCCATAACAACTGGAGGTTATGAAATACCAGAGATTAGATAGGGTGATGACACAGTATTACTGTTCATAACACAAATGGAAATGAAAAAAACAGTTCGTAAGAACAATGAAGAGCAAAACCTTTATCTTAATGCAAAGAAAACTAAATTGATGACAAATAACAAAACAAATAAGGTAGCTGAAATATACAAGGTGTGTCTGGTAAGTAATGAGACTGATTCCATAAAATTCAATTTGTTCAAGACACATATACTTAAAATTCCTTGTAATAACATCCTTGAGGATCACTACACCGTTGCCAGCGGTTCTGCCATGTGTTGTAGCTCACCTGGAAGTCTTGAACAGGGATCTCCTTCAAAGCACTCATCACGGTAGCTTGTACATCATTAACAGTTCCAAAATGGTGATCCTTCAAGCTTGATTTGAGCCAGGGAAAGCAAAGAAGTCAACCGGGGCCAAATCTGGGCCATAGGGAGGTTGGCAGTGTTGCCACAGTTTGTTTCACCAGAAATTCTCTCACTAGCAGCAACGCATGGTTGTGGTGAAGAACCCAGGTGTTGGCGATCTCCAGGCAGATGCGAGTGACTCTTGTTCTTCAGCCATTTAAGCACTTCCATATAAAATGCTGTGCTGATCATTTGTCCGGGTGGTATGAACTACTTATGGACAACACCTTTAGAGTAAAAAAAAAGACCATGAGCATCGATTTCATCTTCGATTTGCTCATTCAAACCTTCTTTGGTTGAGGAGACTTGGTAGAGTGCCACTCAGAGCTCTGTCTTTCTGTCTCTGGATCATTCTCAAATACCTAAGTTTCATCACTGGTTATCACTTTCTTCAAAAAACTCTGGTTTAGTCCTCACACAGTCCGAAAGCTCATGAGAAATTGACACAAGGTTTTTCTTCTGTTCATCGCTCAAAACCTTAGGAACCAATTTGTCACAATTTTCCCACATGTGCAATTCTTTTATGACAATTTCATGCACAATGGACTTTGGACGTCCCACTTGATCTGCTATCAATCTAAGACTCAGACATCGGTCACAGTCCAAAACAGCTTTCACCTTATCAGCACTGTCTGAAATGTGAGACATTAATGGCCACCCTGTACACTGTTCATCCTTGACACTCTCTCTTCTTTCATTGAACATCTTGTGCCACCGAAAGACTTGTGCTTTCAATAAACCATCCTTCTCATAGACTTTTTTTATCATAGCAAGTGTCTTGGTCACAGATTTTTCAAGTTTAACAGAAAACTTTATCGTGTATCACTGCTCGACACTCCTCTGCAATTTGACCGTCATTATGTGACGCTTAAAAAGCTGTGCACTTAGCAAGTGATAGATACTCTGTAAAAGCTCAGAGCCAAATGACGAGATATCGACCCTTTACCTAACATCCTCCACTAACCTTCAGGCTCTAGAGAATCCCCCCCCCCCAGCCCTGCTGATTGGCTGAATAAAATAAGTCTCATTACTTACCAGACACACCTTGTATACCAATGAGGAAAAATTGGAAAAGGTGGAGAGTTTTTAATATCCTGGATCATTACTAACTAATAATGGAGATACAATGAGGGATATTAAAAGGAGGACATCTACTGCTCTTCAAAAAATAAAACAACTAAAAAAATTGTGGAGAGAACTACAAAAATAACATTTTTAAGGGCATGCATCTTTTCCATCGCAACATATGCCTGTGCGACCTGGACACTTAACAAAACAGCTGAGAAACACATAAATGCCTTTGAATGTAAACGCTACAGAAGAGTTCTTCAAATATCATGGACACAGAAAAATAACAAATATATCCATACTACAAGAACTTAATACTGAAGAAGGCTGGCTAGTAAAGAGGATTAAACAGAGAAAACTTCATTCATTCACTGTTTTTTGGACTACTGCAAGAATAGCTAGGAAGGCCAGCAAATTGCTTTGCTTTACTATCGTGGCTTAAGCTTACACAAAGATCTAGAGTTTAAAAAAACATGACACAGGATTTTCAGTAGTAATAATTGTTGTACAGTACATTTTTTATTAGCTCACTGCAGGATATTGTTCTTGGAAGATGGTGAAATCTGTGTAAAAATCAAATTTTCATTGTTTTTTTTAACTCCATCAATTTTTGACAGGTCACAGCATGTGATTTCAAATAACCTTTGAATGTATGCAAAAAATAACATAGTTCAGGGTCACACATCAAGTAAAACAGTGCAGTGACTGGGTGAAGTTCTCATAGTCTTAAGAACTGGCTTGAATGACGTATCACAAATTATTGCAGTTATGTTAGTCTGAGAACTACAACACTGTGGCTGACACTTCAATCTTGGGAACTTTAATCACAGTTTACTGTGAGGTTTCAATATTAAGTTACAAACAAAGATTTTACGATCACACTGTCCAAAAATATATAGCTCAATATATGAAAGTTAATAACTCAGTTATAAATACAGTTAATACTATAAAAAAAAACATGAAAACACTGTTTCATTCTCGTGAGTTTTATTGAAATGTTAAAACTGGTAGAATTTGTTGATTTAATAGGGGTGTGGTCTCTCTGTCAATCTCAAACATAAGTGTAGGATTAAATCTCACTCATCACATCCTAATCATTGTCAAGAGTTCTTACCAGAGCTATGGAGTTTGTGCACTAGGCTGAGATAATCCTTCACAGGAGGAGGTATGAGCACTCATGGACTTGTCCAATGTGCAGTGATGACATGTACAAAAATATGAACATACAAACCTTTGAGAAATGTGGTTTCATCACTTGAAGTGGAAGATGTGAAGTAATCTGAGAGATGGCTCCAAGATAGTTCTGTTGTATTTCTGAAAGTCAAGAGATGCCACTACTAATAAATATATCTGCTCATTTTATTTTGCTATGGAAGGTCATAAATGAACACATAAAAGAAACCTTCTGAAAATATTGCAGTCAGTCAATCATTAGCATGTCCTTTGTGGAACTTTGCCTCCCTTACAGCTCTCCTGTAGGCCTCTCGGTTGTAAGCAAGATGCCCTGCTGCTGATGCATCCATCTGCAGATTATCAATGATGTCTTGCAGCCATCTTCACCTTGATCTTCCTCTCTTTCTTTTTCCTATTATGTATCCTTCCAAGACTGTCTTCTCTAAATTCTCATGATGTTTAATGTATCCAAAATATTTCAGTTTTCTTTGTTTAATCCTCTTTACTAGCAAATCTTCAATATGGTAGTATGGATATATGTTCTTTTTTGTGTCCATGATACAAGCGTATTTGAAGAACTCTTCTGTAGCATTTACTTTCAAAGGCATTTATGTGTTTCTCAGCTGTTTTGTTAAGTGTCCAGGTCTCACAGGCATATGTTGCGATGGGAAAGATGCATGCCTTTAAAAATCTTATTTATGTAGTTCTGTCTGTTCCTCTCCACAACTTCTTTAGTTGTTTTACTTTTTGAAGAGTACTGCATGAAAGGAGAAAAACTTTTTTTCTTTTTTTTAAAAAACACAGTCATTTTAGTTTCCACTCTTCTCTCCTTTCTTCTGCTTTTTATCTCTTACAGCTTTCTATCTTTTGGCACAGATTTGTTTTAAATCTTTTTCTTAAGATTACTCACAGAAAAGGAATAAGTCAATACTGAAATACCTTCTCAGACTGAAGATTGTGCATACTGATCCTGCTGTTGCTACTATTTCTATTTACTGTAGTTCTCACCAGTTCCATAGAGTTCATGCAATGTTTTGTGATCTTCCTTTAGTGGATGAGATCAATGATCTGTCCTGAATGCATTTATGACAACCATTTAACTCCAGGAAGAATGGAAAGCCACTGTAGCTTATTCCTGATCCAGTTTAATGCTTTTATTCCAAGTTCTTTCGCACATCATAGGTGCTATCAAGAGTGTGCACAGTCTAGAAGCATTTCGACAAGAACAGAAAAGCTTAGTCTTACTTCAGTGAACATGTTTTGAGAAGAAAGTTGGAGGTAAAATAAAAGACAGAACGACATCATCAAGTGGATAATATAATTCACTGGTCACGCATGTAAATGCTGACTAGTTCATAGGAAACTAATATACAGAGAACTGGATGTAAAAATTCTCACATCCTATAACATTAATGCTCACATCTCCATAAACTCCTATAATAAAGTCTTATGTTGCTAAAGAATATTTCATGTTTACTGAGCTGACAAGTTCAAGAAAAAAAGTTACTCACTTCTTATATTTCAAATGAACTTATGCACCACACATTAAAATCAAGAAAAAAAGTTACTCACTTCTTATATTTCAAATGAACTTATGCACCACACATTAAAATAAATATTTTTTTAATAAAAACATCAGCAATGTCATTTTTTTGTCAAAGTATTTTATTCTTTTCACAAATAACTTCTTGCAGAATCCCCGCCCACTTACATTTTTCCCTAGAACCACTGAATCGTAGCTAGGAAACACTAAAAACTGACCAATGATATATTTACCACATCCAAGAGCTAGTCAATGAGGATAACAAAATAACAGTTTACCTCTGGATGTAGCCTTGTGATAGCCATCCAACAAGGACTGTATGTTGAGAGTGAAGAACCTTTGCTTGTAGAGAGGAGTGATGCTGCCTTTCAGTCTGGCCGTGAACATGTTCTCGATGTCTTCAACCACTAAACCTATTCTTTTTGCCACTTCAGCACCAAGATCTGGGTCACTCAGTAAACTGACAAGCTGGCGACGAGCAAGAAAACAGTAAATTCTAGTTAGAGACAAACATTTCTCTAGCAAAATCTCTACTATGGAGTAACGTTATACGAGAGTCATCCCAAAAGTAGTTTACAAAAGTTATTACTTTTACAGCAAAATTTGTTTGGACATAACACACTTTACACTGTGTTTCATGATGGACACCTTATTTTTCCATGTAGTCACCATGATGAGTGAGGCATTTGTCTAAGCACAGGACAAGTTTTTTATGGTCATCTCGCAAAATGTGGTGTCCTGGACATAGAGTCATCTTGTCACTGCTGTTTTTTACATCCTCGGCATTTTGTAATATGTGGCCACCAAGATGTTCCTTGACTGCTGGGAAGAGGTGAAAAACACCTGGCACAAGAACAGGGCTATATGGCGGATGGTCCAAATTCTTCCGCCAAAAATGCTGCAAAAGTTAACAAATTGATGCAACCATTTGTGAGTAAGCATTATCATAGAGAAGCAATACACCTTTTGTCAACAGCTCAGAATGACTTCTGATGGCTGCTTGCAAACATTTCAGTGTTGCGCCATACATGGCTGCATTAACTGTTCCTCCTCTATTCAGGAAATTGACCATAAACCTGCCTTTCTGATCCCAAATATTGGCAGCCATCACTCTGCTAAAAGATAGTATAACCTTGAACTTCCTGCTTTGTGGCAAGCCCATTTGCTTCCATTCCATGCTTCATTTCTGAGATGCTGTGGTGAACCCATGTCTCATCACCAGTGACAATGTGTTCCAGAAAGTCTTGGTTGTGAATGGCATATTGTTGCAGGAATGCAGGGATTATGCCCTTATCTTTGTCTTATGGTCCTTGGAAAGGATCCTTAGAATCATATGAAATGCCAAGTACACAATCATTCTGGACACAAATGATCAACTGAAGTCATGCATCAGTTTGTTCAATCACTCATTTGTTCTCCAATATCACACATTCAACACATATTTTGTTCGCTGCCATACCTGCTGTTGTGGGTCTGCAATTCCAAGCTACATCACTGGTTGTCACTTACCCGGTTCGAAATTCTTCATACCATTTTACCACACACTGTTGACTCATCACACTGTCTCCATAGACTTCCACCAAGTGGTGATGAATTTCTGCACCTGGCACCTGTTTTGCATTCAGAAATTGTATTACAGAACGAACTTCCTGTTTAGAACACTGCTCCAGTTGACCCTTCATCTTTAACTGACAGATGCCTCCTAGATGGTGCTGCACCGTGCTGCCATCTGCCATGGTGTTCACTGATGAATATGGAAAATTCCACAACCATGCCCACTAGTCCAACATTACTTTTATGGATGTTACATGCCTTGTAAACTTACTTTTGGGAAGCCCCCTCAAAAACAGTGCAACAGAAATTTCCTGTACTCAAGCAAGTTCAAAGATGAACAAATGCAAGGCAACTTCCTCCAAAGTACCTACCACATATGACTCAATGCATTACATGTAGCCAAGGGCATTTGTTATAAATTCTAACTAACTGCTAGATCATGGGCAACACAACACTGGAGTCATCTCCCTAAAAATACTGAAGGAAATGCTGATATCAAGCGCCGAACATGTATGGCAATGCCCCAAATGTAATGAGACCGCTTCTTAGGACCAACAACAGAGCTAGGCCTTTTTTTACACTTACAGTCTCAGCGTAAAGATAAAAAGGTAAAGGTAGGTAGCCCTGCCATGCAATAAATGCACCTAGGAGTTATGGTGTTAGTGATCATGCTTTCCTTCACCATGCATAATTCAGCACACTAGAGCTGGGAGTTCTCAGTTAGTGAGGAAATTCCCCCCCCCTGTGGAAATCCTGAAAGATCAATACTCCAAAAGTCTGAATCAGTCAGTCTGTGGTCCCACTTCCTTCCCCTCAATAACTTAAACCCCCCCTCCCCCCATGTGGGGAATTGCCCACTGGTTGATAACCCCTGCTCTAGAGGATTATATGATCAGCATCATGATCAGCTGCCTTTATTTGCCCATTTTCAATAGAAGCCAGTTACCATTTCTATATCTGAGTGACAGGGGAGCCTCTACATCACAAAATGGACTCAAGTCTATACTGAGAGATCCTCAGATGCAGACACCACAGATGGAAGCAGCAGAATATACATTCACTATCCAAATGGGCACACTGTCTCATATTTCATACCACCTTGTTGTCCAGCATCTATCAAGCTGAATTCACTTGCCAAATCTGGTAACAGGCAACCACAGCATCAATACCCTGTCTCACACAGCGAAGCCAAAATTATAATCAACTATCAGCACAAGAGGTTAGGAATGACCAGCACAACTCACCATCAAGTGCCACAACTCTCATGTCAAGAACAAACTAGACTATGCAGGGACACTGCTGATTGCAAGAACACCTGTATCGCCTCAGCCTGTTACACATGCAAAATAAGTAGCCAGAATTCACAGCACATCCTGCAGCTCTGTCCCCTCAGACAAGAAGCCTGAACCCAGCTTTGGCTACAGGGAGCTACAATGGAAGACAAACTTTGGAATGCAAAGCATGGGCCCCAAAAGACTGCACGTTTATCCAGACAATAAATACAGATGTCTGAGGCTAGAATCATTGAAAAAAAGAAGAGGAGGAGGAAGAAGAAGAAGAAGAGTATCTGGCTGGACTTAAATTACTGATTTCACCATGAGAGACTAATGCACTAACCACTTCATTCTCAAGGCACAAACATTTTGTTAACTTTGCTGTGATGATTTTCAGTACAAGGTTATTTTGATGTCACTGTACATAGAAACAGTTCATACATGTGATGACAAAATGCTGGTTGCTGAATGAGCCCTACACTCCATGGCCTTGGTCAGCCAAATCCACACGTTAATTGCCTGCAGTCGCTGAGATAATGATCCTTGGTTGGCCATGACAGACCTGAGTCTTTCAACCAGTGGTTCAAGCTGCCAGTGGATGTTAGATCCTGGAAATAAACATTAAACTGATCATGAAGTTTACTGCGGACATGTATGGAAACAACATGTGGCAATAAATTAGCTTAGCCATGGAGTTGTATGATAGGAAGTTGTATAGAGCAATATAATTTAGTACATGCATATATCAGTTCTCCAATATATCCTTACTCTTTATATTTGAAGTTTGTTTTGATGTTTCTTCATTTTTCTATATGGTCCATTCAATGTCAATGAGATACCTGCTGGGCATCATTTCTTTTTAAACTGGTTCTACTATCAACTATTGTTATTTAATTTTAATAATAAAAATTATTATTATAATAATAAGATATAGTTTAAATATGTTTAGACCGTTATAAGATTATTGCAAATGCCTTTTGGAGATTTTCATTTCTTTTTTTTTTTTTTTACACTCATCCAGAATCTAACCTGTTAAATCTGGGTACACCTGAACGTCATAAGCTGGAGTTATCAGGTGCTGAAAACTGAAGGATAAGTTAAGATAGGTTAAGACTGGAGCACTTATGGACTTACTGGAGTACAAAGATGATTCAAATCTAATGCCTATAAAACTGGTAAAAACTAACAGGCTGGCCTAAAACATTACCCAGAGGTGCTTTGTTGAGCATGGCAGCCAGACACCTGCAGGCAGACAGATGAGTGTACTCATCCTCACACTCTATTGCTAATATGAAGACAGCTTCAAACACGGCCTCACTTCGTTCTTGCATTGCCTGTGGCATATTCTGTCAAGTAAACATTATGGCACACGGAGATGATAAATAAATACAATGCCACAAAGATGATACAGCATATTTTAAATTACATCTCTCTCTCTCTGAACCTTAAGTGCCCAGGGCACATGGGGCTTCCGCAAGGGTTTTCCACAAATGCCTGTCTTTCGCCTTTTTTTCTGCTCTTGCCCAGGTGAGCCCTCTATTGCTCAACATCCTTTCTGTTGTTCTTCTCCATGTCTCTTTTGGTCTACCCTTACTTCTGCTCCCCTGTGGTGTCCATCTTAGTGCTATTTTTGGTAGTGAGTTGTCTGTCATTCGGAGCACATGTCCCAACCATCGCCAGCGTCTTTCCTCAATAATTGTTGTCAGTGGTTTCATCTGCATTTCTGCCAATAAAATGTTATTTCTTATGGTGTTTGGCCAAAATATTTTTTTAATTCTACGTAAACATTTAGTCTGGAAAGAATTCAACTCGTTTTCTATGGTTTTGGTGATTTTCCAGCACTCACTTCCATAGAGTAGTACACTTAGAACATTACTCTTAAATATCCTGATTTTCATATTTATGCTTAGTTTATTTGATTTCCATATATTCTGTAGCATTGCAAAAGCCTGGTTTGCTCTAGTAAGTCTGCTGTTGATGTCCTCTGTGCTGTCTCCATTTTCTACTACTCTGCTGCCAAGGTATACAAATTCGTTGACCTCCTCCACTAACTTGTTATCTACTCTGAGTACATTTCTGTTGTTCACATTTTGCTTCATTAACTTTGTCTTTCCTACATTGATCTTTAGTCCTATGTTGTTTGCATTCTGGGTTAACTTGTTTATTTTATCTTGCATATCTTTGTGACTGCTTGATAATAGACAAATGTCGTCCGCAAAGTCAAGGTCCTCCAGCACTGTGTCAAGGGTCCATTGTAATCCTCTGCGTTTGTCTGATGTTGCCTCCTTCATTAACCAGTCTACTGCCAAGATAAATAATGTTGGTGATAGTACACATCCCTGTTTCACTCCTGTTTGTACCCTAAAGCTGCTGGAGGTATGTTCTCCACAGATAACTTTGCACTGAAAACCCTCGTATAGGGCTTTGATTACATTAACTATTTTATGGGGGAGGCCATGCCATCTTAGGATTTTCCACAGTGCATCTCTGTTGACACTGTCAAAGGCTTTCTCAAAATCTATGAATAACGCATATGTTGTGCTATGCCACTCATTTGCCTGTTCTAATATTTGTCTAAGTACAAATATATGGTCTATGCATGATCTTCCTTTCCTAAATCCTGCCTGCTCTTTCCGAAGTTTTTCCTCAAGTGTTGGTACAATTCTGTTGATGATTATTCTGCAAAATACTTTACTAGTGAGTGGCAGTAGGGTAATGCCTCTCCAGTTCCCGCAATCTCTGAGGTCACCCTTCTTTGGTAGTTTTACTATAAGACCAGTTTTCCACTCCTCTGGGGCTTTTTCTAAATCCCAAATTTGTTGTAATATCCGGCAAAGTTGTTTTGGTGTTTCTGTTTCTTCTGCTTTCAACATCTCAGCAGTCACTTCATCTTCACCTGGTGCCCTGTCTGATTTTAGCATCTTTATCGCCTCTTTTACTTCATTTATTGTTATTGGTCCTGTATTGATGTTTAGTTCCGCTTTTGCTTCAGGTATATCTATTGCTTGTGCTGCTTGTGTTCTGTTTAGTAGGGTGTTAAAGTGTTCCCTCCATCTTTCAATTTTTTCTCTTTCTCCACTGACCAGTTGTCCATTTTGTGTTCTTACTGCACTTTCACATCTTGTATTGAAGTTACCTGTCATCTGCTTTGTGATTTTATATATGGTTTTCATGTCATTTGTATATGCTGCTTTCTCTGCTGTTTCTGCTAAGTTGTCATAATATTGACGTTTATCTTGACGGCATGATTCCTTCACTTCTTTGTCTTTTTGTGCATAATTACTTAAAACTCGTTCTTTAAGCCGTTGTGATTTGGTGTTCAGTAATTTTTTCTTGATTTCTTTTCTTTGCTCTATCTTTTCCCATGTGGTCTCACTTATCCATTCCTCTTTTCTCCTTTTCCGATATCCCAGCACCTCTTTTGCTGTTTCCTGTAGTGTTTTATTGAACTCTAATATGGACATTTCTGCTTCATCTTGTAGGACACTGAAGCGGTTCTTAAGTATTATTGAGAATTCATTTCTTGTTTGCTGGTCTATCAGTTTTCTTGTATCAAAATGTATCTTTCTGTGTTCTCCGATTCTGGCTTTCCTTAATTTTAGTTTTATTTTTGCTACCAGAAGGTTGTGATCACTTCCTATATCTGCTCCTTTCCTTGCTCGCACATCTTGTAGTGACCGTTTCCACTTGTTGTTTATTAGTATGTGATCGATTTGGTTTTCTGTGGTTTTATCTGGTGACCTCCAAGTCACCTTATGGATGTTTTTGTGTTGGAAAATTGTCCCTCCGATGGTCATCATGTTTTCTTCACAGAAACTGCACAGTCTTTCTCCATTTTCATTTATTTCTCCGATTCCTTCTCTTCCCATGATTCTTCTTCTATCTTCATTTCCTTCACCTACTTTTGCATTGAAGTCGCCCAAGATGAGTAGCATATCATGCTTGGGTATTGTTTCTACTGTGGCTTGGAGGCTGTTGTAAAAATCTTCTTTTAATTCCTCTTCAGCTGCTTCTGTTGGTGCATAACAAACTATAATAGACAGCTTCGTGAATTTTGAGTTGAACCGTGCATATAATAATCTCTCATTTATTGGGGTCCATTTCAGCAATGCTCTTGATGCTTCTTTTGTTATAATCAATGCTACTCCTCCTTCATGAAGATCTTCTTTACCTGACCATATTATTGTATCTTCTGTGTGCTGTGTTGTTAATTTCCTTCTGCCTTGTCCTGTCCATCTTGCTTCTTGTATTCCTAGTATGTCTAGTTTGTATCTGTGCATTTCCTTGATGGTTTGTGCTAGTTTTCCAGTCTGGTTTAGTGTTCTTACATTCCAGCTGCCTATTTGCATCTTTTGTTTAGGTTCCAGGAGGTCTGCAGTCGGGCTGGGGACTTCCAGTGGCTGGCTTTCATCCACAACCTTCACGGGCTCAGTTTCCTGATAAGCATTTCTCCTTCCACCTGCATTTGCTTTTTCCCTTGCTTCTGTTTCTGTAGCAGTCTGATAGTTTTTTACCAGATAGGGTTGCTGGCCCTATGCTGAACCCTCCTTAGTCGCCTTTTACGATCATGCATGGTAGGGTACAGTGGTCCTATTCTTTGCAGATCCCGGGTACCACACGGGGGTTTAAATTACATATTGTAATCTAAGTAATCTGTTTTATATAAGTCATTCATGAATAATGACCAGAATGGAAATAAATCATTTTAGCTTTGCAGTCACCAAAACCAAAAATGGTCACTGAGTAAATATGTTCAAGCTCAGAAAGCTTTGGACTATGAAAAAAAAAAAAAAAGATGTCTAAGAAGTGTGGGTAATATACAAAAACATGACATACAGCTGCATGTAGAAAGCCTGCAAACTACAGCATGCAAAGGCACTTCTCAACCAGCAGTTCAACAAAACACGAGATTTGCAGACACCTTTTGTGATTATAGACATACAGTTGTATAGATCTTCTATGAATATCAGGTTAACAAGCATATAAAAAAAAATAATTTGGAGCAATTATATAAATTACCAGAAAAAAAAAATAACAATCACCATTGTATTGTTCACCTGCTATAACTCAAGTGGTGGGAGACACAGTCCATAGTAGCAGTCAGTGAGACATAACTGACTGTATCAGGTTTGGTGAACCATAGCTGTCGCCACTTCTTTCTGGCACCCCCAGTTAAAGGTCAGGTTGATTAATGGGATAGGAATTGCTACAGTCCCCATAATTATAAACTCTGCAAACGTTGCACTGCTCATTCCTGCTTTTAGCTACATTCCTGAGTCTGCAAAAGCAGCCTCTGTAACTTACTCTCCATTTGACACAATGCTGTGCCTCAATACTTTCAATGCATCAACTGCAAAGAACATCCTGCTTATAGTACCAGTGACACAGAACAGTAACAACATAAACTCAAGTGAGATAGAACAGTAACAACAACAGAAACTCAAGTCAGACAGAACAGTAGCAACAACAGAAACTCAAGTGACAGAACAGTAACAACAAAAGAAACTCAAGTGACACAGAACAGTAACAACAACAGAAACTCAAGTGAGACAGAACAGTAACAACAACAGAAACTCAAGTCAGACAGAACAGTAACAACAACATAAACTCAAGTGACACAGAACAGAAACTCAAGTCAGACAGAACAGTAACAACAACAGAAACTCAAGTCAGACAGAACAGTAACAACAACAGCAACTCAAGTCAGACAGAACAGTAACAACAACAACAGAAACTTCAGTGACACAAAACAGTAACAACAACAGAAACTCAAGTCAGACAGAACAGAAACTCAAGTGAGACAGAACAGTAACAACAACAGAAACTCAAGTCAGACAGAACAGTAACAACATAAACTCAAGTGAGACAGAACAGCAACAACATAAACTCAAGTGACACAGAACAGTAACAACAACAGAAACTTAAGTCAGACAGAACAGTAACAACAACAGATACTCAAGTCAGACAGAACAGTAACAACAACAGAAACTCAAGTGACACAAAACAGAAACTCAAGTGAGACAGAACAGTAACACAGACAGAAACTCAAGTGAGACAGAACAGTAACAACAACATAAACTCAAGTGACAGAACAGTAACAACAACATAAACTCAAGTGACACAAAATAGTAACAACAACAGAAACTCAAGTGACATAGAACAGTAACAATAACAGAAACTCAAGTGACACAAAACAGTAACAGCAAAAGAAACTCAAGTGAGACAGAACAGTAACAACAACAGAAACTCAAGTGAGACAGGAGAGTAACAGAAACTCAAGTGAGACAGGAGAGTAACAGCAACAGGAACTCAAGTTAGACAGAACAGTAACAGCAAAAGAAATTCAAGTGAGACAGGACAGTAGCAGAAACAGTGACTCAAGAGAGACAGGACAGTAGCAGAAACAGTGACTCAAGTGAGACAGGACAGTAGCAGAAACGGTGACTCAAGAGAGACAGGACAGTAGCAGAAACAGTGACTCAAGTGAGACAGGACAGTAGCAGAAATAGTGACTCAAGTTAGACAGAACAGTAACAGCAACAGAAACTCAAGTGAGACAGGACAGTAGCAGAAACAGTGACTCAAGTGAGACAGGACAGTAGCAGAAATAGTGACTCAAGTGAGACAGAACAGTAACAGCAACAGAAACTCAAGTGAGAAAGAACAGAAACTCAAGTGAGAAAGAACAGAAACTCAGGTGAACATATTCATGAATGTGAAGTTTCACATGATATTCACATGATTTTCCATTCATCCACTGACAGTTGTGTGTGCAGCATAATCCAGCATGCCTTTCACTGTAGGCAACACAGCGCACTAAGCACATATCTTTACGGTTAGGACAACAGAGGATCATCTACAGAAGCTAGACTCTGATGAGAGAGGCTGAGTATAAGAGCTATTAGCTCCACTGATGCCATGTAACAGCAAAAACAACACGTGACCACATCAAACAAACTGGGTTATCTGTATAAATCACATAAAATTAACTTTTTCTAGCACATTAAAACTACTCTATACTCACTGCCCCGGAGTCCAATCAATCTCTGCTAAGTGTGATACTGACCACATCACACTTTCATGTGCTGATGCTCTTGGAAATAGGGGCCTAACACAATATGCCTTAATGGCATGGAAACAGGGATATTTTTATAAAGATACTCCTAAGCAAGCATTTTTTTTTTAATTGAAATTGTAAAATAAGTAAAATTTGGTTTTTAAAATATCATCATCAGAATGACCCTTTTTTTTTTTAGAACTATAACTTGTGATCCAAATTCTGAAAGGTGTTAACAATGCAGATATGAAAGACATGCAGAGAGAGAGAGAGAGAGAGACAGAGATGCATGCTAATGTCAAGACTGATTACCAGAATATCACCTGCCACGACAAAGCCCTCAAGTACAGATATCAAGCGAGTCTGCTGCCAGGTTGCATGAGGCTGAAAGATTGCACACAACAGAAAGTATGCTATTAGCTGCATGTTATAACAATTATACTTTTTATTTTCACATTTTTGTTTTCCTTTCTGTATCTTTTCCTCACTTGATACTGAACACAGATAAATCATTATCAGTTTCAAAATGTTCAGAACATATGACTGCATGCTTATGTGCATGGAACACAAAAGGATACAAGCACACACAAATATGTATCAGTGATGTTTCTGAGTTCCAAGTTTTAAATATTCAGTTCAATACAAATATTTCAATTTCTGAGCAGCTGAATATGAGTAACAGATTCATGAAAACACAACTACCCACTGAAAGTATGAATATCTATGTGAAACACTCTGAATTATTATAAGAAATTTGACACTGTAAAATTATTTCTTATGCGGTCTTGCACTGTTTTAGAAAAAGGCAGTATTTACTAACTGCCAAGTACTTGTTAATTTATTTCTGGTTAAGTATATGTTGTCTGTAATATCAGTGTAGAACTAGTGCTTGGCAATCCAAGAGAAATATGTATTCAAGTATTCAAAATCTGACTGTCTAAACTGTCTTCTGAATAGGAATATTTCAGTTCTGTCATTATTTGGTGGAATAACAATTTGTATAATGCCACAGATTTAATAAATATGTATATTGTTCATCATTTTCAGGTCGACACATAAAAAAGGATATAATATCCAATACAAGCAGTCCCATTATCTTCATCAATTTTAACCAGAAGAACAAATATTTCATGTGAACCTCTAACACTGGAAAGAGTTCATTTATCATTAACTCTGGTTTCAATAACAATCTGAGACTGAAGTACCTTGATTGGTTCAATTGCTTTAAAATCTCCAGGCAGGCCTATACTGTGAACATTAGCTTCCATAAACAGCTTCAATAATCTGTCCCACAAGGTTGTCACGTTGCTTTGGAAAAGAAAATATATACTTGTGCACAACTACACTAAAATGTACACTTTCACATGTTATGACTGCATAGTCTTTTATTGAATTCATAGTCTTTTATATATGAGACTGAAAACATAAATGGGGCATCTTATCTTATATAACAAAATCTTTAGAATAAGAATGCTTTCTTTATAAAATCTTTCTATGTCCTAAATTAGCTTTAACTCTTCCCATGCCTTTGGTCACTGTAGCGACCATTCTGGTTTTCTGATTTGTGCCTATAGTCGATATAGCGACTCTTGGTTTGTTTCAATAAAACAACCGGTGTAACATTTAGACTGTACATATTTCGTCCGCATTTCCGGTGACACTTTTCAAAATGGTGAAAGAGTGCTTAGTTACGAGCGATGCCGAGCAAGAAAAATGAAGAGAAACATTGAAATTTTTCAATTTTTGATGATGTAGATAGGGGTATGGACATGGCCTGTGACCACTCCACTGCTCTTGAATGTATCCCAAGTAGATCTAGACATATCAGATGACTGGAGAAGTAGTTAGGAGGTTATTTCAGACATTAATTTAGCGAGAATACAACACAGAATCACAATACGAGATCAACGAGTAGATCTCGACATCTCAGATGGTAAGTAGTGTAGAACTAGACCTAGCCGAGGTGAGCTGGGCACAATCATTGTCTAAAAACATCACATTACTTCTTTTTTTCCTAAAAAACTCTGCATTTATGAAATGCTCATACATTTAGTTACATTCTGAAACATAATAAGTACACGGAAGTACATGTAAATACTGTTTTCCATTCCATTTTACAACTATACCCCCTATACATATCAAGACCCGTGCTTTTACTCCAGCATCCAACTGAATGTCCACATTTTTCCTGTGGCATGGGAAGAGTTAACAATGCAGCTTCGATGAAGCTGGCTATTCTTCATGAAATAAAATTTATATCTAAAAGTGAAATAAAACAAAATTATTAGCAAGAGAAAGTTTAAAATGATAAGATATACTGAGCACAAAACAATGATGAGTTAAATATATTTCTCAGACTTGATCATTTCACTCCATTAGAGAGGGTGACAATACTAAATAACTGTCTCACCTTCTATCTAGAGAGCTGCCAATTACGATAAATATGTCTCGGAAGGAAGTCATGAATGCTGCACACTTGTCCTTGGTATCCTCAGTCCAATGTAAAGCTGCAGTTACAGCAATTCTCAGAAGTGGGAGAGCTGTTTCATTTACGACATGTCCCATACATGTCTTATCTCCAGCAATGAGTGTCAAGAGTTCTGATAAAGACTGAATGCAGCTGATGCAATGTGCCACATTGCCTGTTATGAGAAAATAAACCTTATAAATAACATCTGACATACAGAAGCATCTGTGATGTCTGAGTGAGGGCACAGTGCTGGTACAGTTGTCAAGGTTAGGAACCAGATTTGACCAAGATCCTGCCTAACTTACTTCCACATAGCCCTCACTGTAACATGATTTTGATGTACCACAGCCTAACCAATGGAGTAGGGACCAACATGTCTCTCACTGTGAATGAACAAGCCAAAAAGTCTCTTTCTAAGACCTTTGGCAAGCTATCACTCCCTGTTTGACTTGAAGCCTTTTTTTCTAGTTCTTCATCATGCAAAGAACTGGTTCACAATCACAAGTCAATACTTCACTATCACAGTGACAGACAAATGTGATGCTTTCAATCAGGACACAATGACAGACAAATGTGATGCTTTTAATCAAGACACAGTGACAGATAAATGTGATGCTTTCAATCAAGCAACACATTGTAGATGCCAGAGAAGCATGGCAAGGTTAAAAAAATCTCAGTTTGGATCTGGTCAAAACATAACAAGTGAATGTACTGTCAGTTCTTCACAAACTTTAAGGAAAATGAAACAACCTGACAGTCAGGCATATACAACCAAAAAGTGCATGAATTATTTTATGGTGAACATGTCTCAGGGCAGCATACGTGGTAATAAAAAAAGTATACAAGAAGACACAGCAACAAGTTTTGTATATTAAGTGCTTACACACCGTCAATAATAAACCAGAAAAAAGTGTGATAATGTGACAATGAACAAACACAAGTATTTGTAGCTTGATACAAACCACATCAGAGTTAACTAGCATTAGTCAACAAAATCTGGCTATATCATCTTACTTGTAAGATCTTGAGAAATCAGGCTGAGCAGAAATGTATTCACTTTCAGGAAGGATGTTTCGTCAGTTACACTTACAAGTGCAGCTGTCGCATTCTGGGAACTAGCTGCAGAAAGGTATCAAATATTTTATAAAACACACTTAGCATAAACCAACGCTAGTTTGTAAAATATTTCAAGAGATCTCTGAAACCTTAAACTGACCAGGCAAATTTGTATGAAAATGTTGAATGCTGCACCATAAATTTATTACAACTCTACAGCTTAACTTACATTTATCACACAAAAAAATGGACAAAGAAGAGAAGCCCGTATTTCTGGCAAATAAAGTCTATTTATGACCAGATATATTTCAAGATCAAATATTTCTTCATTGCTGTAAACAGTAATGGAAAACTTATTCTGACAGATGCAGTCGTGCAAATTCAGATCTCTAAAAGGAAGCAGCAACAATCACTTCCATATTTAAAAAAATCTTTTTCAATATATAAATAAACCAAACTAGGCCAGCTATTTTATATCTCTATTTTACGACACAAGCACATAGCAAATCTTTCATTATCAGATCCACTCACTTGATAGCAGAAAATGTTATATAACTTTCTGACAGCTGAGATTATTCCTTATTTACAAATCTAAAAACTAACCAGAAAATATCCTCATTCCCCAGCAGTTTTGGGTTGTATCACTATAATTTTGAAGATGCTAATTTACTGAAGTGATCCTGACAATAAGGTGCACAAAAAAAGCTAATCATTCTCACTTTCATGCACAAAAAAAGAAAAAAAAGGGGAAAAAAACCCCTGGCACTGCCATATCTAATCAATTCATGGAGTATATTTTCTATGCTTATATGTTAAAACTGTTAATGCACTCACTTGTTTTTATAAGCTGAATGAGAGATTCAACAGCTTTAGGACTTGAACCAGGGTTCTCAACCACAACTTTACGAAGAGACAGCAACACTTGATTCCTGTAGTATAAGAAAGTGACATGTCTGCAACGTACAACTGCATATTTACAAACAAATGAAGTGCGCAAGTTATCCAGCCAGTTTGGTTTATCAGCCCTAAAGATTCCATACTTCTTGAGAATAAAATTCTCAATACATTATGTAATATGGGTTGCCTGAGTGGTGTAGTAGTTTGTCCCCTTGTCTTTTACAAGGAGGTCAGTGGTTCAAATCTGACTGTAACCACCCCAGTAGGAACCCAGATGTAGAAATGGGGTATTATATTAAGTTCTTGTAATATGGATATTTTTGTGCAGACTTGCCTATTGTCCATGATTCACTTCCATATAACAAGATATAACATGAGATAAGTTTATTATTTATTTATGTAATCATTTAATTGTGTATTCATGATTATTATGCTCATTAACAAATGCTGAATGACTGTGACTGAGTGAAAGCTGTATGATGATGGGCAGAATGTCAGACAGGCCTGAGTGCCCAATTCTTAACCCTTTGAAAATAAAGTATGTTCGTTCGTTCGTTCGTTCGATATATTTGTTATTTTTTTGTGCCCATGATATTTGAAGAACTCTTCTGTAGCATTTACATTCAAAGGCATTTATGTGTTTCTCAGCTGTTTTGTTAAGTGTCCAGGTCTCACAGGCATATGTTGTAATGGGAAAGATGCATGCCCTTAAAAATCTTATTTTTATAGTTCTGTCTGTTTCTCTCCACAGATTCTTTAGTTGTTTTACTTTCTAAAGAGCGATAGATGTCCTCCATTTAATTTCCCTCATTGTATCTCCATTATTAGTTAGTAGTGATCCAAGATATTCAAAACTCTCCACTTCTTCCAATTTTTCCTCACTGATACATATTTCAGCTGCCTTGTTTGTTTTGTTAGTTGTCATCAATTTAGTGTTCTTTGCATTAAGATAGAGCTTTTGGTTTTCACTGATCTTACGGACTGACATAATTAATTTTTCCATTCCTTTTTGTGTTGTGGACAGTAACACTATGTCATCAGCATATCTAATCTCTGGCATTTCTTAACCTCCAATTGTTAAGGCATCGTAATATTCTTTGTCTACATATTCTCTAACATTCCTCATTATATTTTCAGTATACAAGTTTAAAAAGTAAGGTGACAATATGCACTCCTGACAGACCCCTTGTTTTATGTCAAACCAAGTTGTTGTTTCACTATTTATTCTTACTGCTGCCTGTTGGTCTAGATACAGCGGTGATGTTAATTGTATCAAATGTGTTGGAAATCCCATTTTTTCCATTATTTCCCAAAGTTTCTGGTGTTGTACACAATCAAATGCTTTTGAGTAGTCTATAAAGGATAAATATAGATTCACATTAAACTCTCTGCATTTCTCTATTATTAATCTTATATTGAATATATGATCTCTTGATCCTCTTCCTTGCCTGAAAACAGCTTGGACCATATTGACTTCTTCTTCTATTTTCTTATGAAGTCTACCTATTATGATTTTTAACAGAATTTTACTGGCAAGACTGATCAGGGCAGCAGTTCTGTAGTTTGTGCATAATTTCAGGTTACCCTTTTTTTGGCAGTGGTATGAATACAGTTCTTTTCCACTCTTTTGGCCAAATACCTGAAGGCCATATCTTTTTACATAGTGCATAACAGATTGTTACACACTCCTTTCCTCCTGCTTTAATAAATTCAGCTGTTATCTCATCACATCCTGGTGATTTACCATTTTGCAGATTCTTTATTGCCCATAAAACTTCTTCTATATGAAAATATGATACTGAAAATTATTAACAAAATAATACTAACATGAAACTAACATCTCCCCCAAATAAGGAGAGAAACTTGTTAAGCATAAGTTAAAATCTAGAATTTGTTCAATGGATATGAATGACAAAATGAAGATTCCAAGTCCCCTTTTAATGAAAATCATCTATAATTTTCCATATCTTAACAAGCTTCGTTTTCATAAACCACAAAATAAAATTCAGCTAATCATAACTCTCAAAGCAAGGTACCTACCTCAATGCAAGATCATTAACTGTGATAGACTTCTTAATGAGATATTCAAGAAACTGGTCACGTCTATCAGGAGAGGAGCACAGTGTGGAACTAGTAAGAAATGTTAGTGCCCCTATAGCCTCTAACTGTATGTCACTTCTTTCTTTATTAAGAAGGTTCTCATACAGCATAAACAGTGAAGAGAGCTTCTCCTTAAAAACTTGAACCACATCTGGGGAATATACAACAAAACAAATAAACGCATATTTCATGAAATGTATCCACTGTGAAGAAAAAAATGTCCATAAAAGTTTGACTGAGTCAAGAAATAGTCATTTTGTAATAAGGATATTTTTTGTTAAGTTCAGCTATTTTGCTATCAAAATATATGGCCCACATACGTTGAAAGTGATCTTACTGCATTTAAAATGTTTCATATAAGTTTCTACAAACTTCTGCATCCACAAGGTGAAAAACTTTTTAAAAAATCAGATTTCCCACAATATGATACTCAGACACAATGACTTCTAAAAAAAAGATGTTTTCAGTAATTTATTCTGGTGCTGTCAAAAAAACTCTTTCAATGATGTACCTTTATGTTGTCAATGTCTGAATATCTCAAAATGCTACAGTACCATTTTGTGATACTCCTGCACAACTCTATTTAAGACTCAGAATACAAAGAATATTATCAGTCCGATGGAAGGTGTACACTGTATTACACTGCCACAAATGGCAATTAATGTGTGGAATGAAAGTGAAATATCACATCTTCTTCTTCTTCTTCGTTCGCTTCTACTACCAGGACCACCCCGTGATCCTGCTGAATTTACTCTTGTGGTCCTCGACAGGTCCCGTGGTCCCCAAAAGGACCACACGAGATCCCCGAGAGGACCACAAGATGTTCAGAGTATCGCAGGGCTTGAGCTTGTATTCTTGGTGGGTCTCAGAAGTGGGAATGTGTGACACTGTGGTTTTCGTTGCACCAGTTTGATCTAGAATTGGACTTTCTCACCGGAAAACCTCAACATGTTTTGGATATCAGTATATCCCTGCCAGGTGAGAGGTGGTTGCCCATCCAGTCCAGCACTGGACTTTCTCACTGGAAAACATCAGCATGATTAGGATACGCATACATCCCCACCAGGTGAGAGGTGGTTGCCTATCTAGACTGCCCTGGTCCAGTGTCTCCAACTTCAGCATTTTGTGGTCGTGGCCGCTCCCTTTCCTAGTTGTGACCAGGGTGGAGCTTTTGTCCAGGAGAACAAATCCTCGCCACTAATAAATTTCACCCCTGGGTTGAGCCAGTTTAGGCCCAGTATGGGCATGTTTATGATGTGACCGACCTCTAGAACGGAGGTATCATGACATGAGCAGCCATCAAGTTTCACCCCTAGTTTAAGCTGGTTTAGACATATTTCATCAGTATGGGTGTATATCGGATGTGGCCGGCTTCTGGAGCAGAGGTGCAGTGGTATGAGTAGCTCTCGCCACGAGGCTACTGTACATACCGATTAAGCTTCACTTTATCCTTTCTATCACCTTTTTCACATCAGCACCACACGGCGAACCTAATTGCTTTTTCGTATTTTCTTCACTGGCAGGGAGGAGTTTCACTCCATGCGCAGCATCCGAAGAATTTCGGCAGCAGTGTCTTAACCCCTGGGTTAAGCTGGTTCAGGCAATTCACCTGGTGAGTGCACATAGGACGTGACTGACCTCCAGAGCAGAGGTGCTGTTATTTGAGCAGTCCTGACCTCAAGACTACTGATTACTTCACTTAATCCTTTCTTTCACCTTTTCCACAGTGGCGCCACGCGGCAACCCCATCGCGCCTTTCTTCACTGGCTGAGAGGAGCCCCACTCCATGCACGGCAGCTGAAGAATCTCGCCAGCAGCAGAAATATCACATAAAGTTCAGTCTCGTTATAGTTCACCCAATGTCAAAGAAGCAAAAGACAAAGAAAAAAATTATTTAAATATTATTTATTTTAAAGAAAAATTATTCCTCTGTGTTATGGAAACAGTGTTTCAATATCCAAACAACAACAGAAAATAAGATATTCTGAAGCTGTATTATGTTTTCCTAAATTTTCAATCAGCTGTCAGCAGCACTCAATTTCAGTCACCACCAAGAATATAAAAGTATGGTTCAAAATTTCTTTCAGGTCAGCATAATACAGGGAGTTTGAAAAGTCAGTGTGCAGTATCCCAGTAACGATTCCAGTACTGTAGTGGTATCTTAGTTGTGATATTTAGCACATCTATCTACCATATAGCAGCATTACTAGAGTTGCCAGTCAAGATACCATTATGATACCAGAATCAATACTGGGATACTGCACACTGATTTTCCTAATGCCCTGTATAATGGTACCACTTCCTTGCTATAGTCACATAATCACTGCACTGAAGACCTTTATGACACAACAAACTCAAAAATATTTGACACAAACAGTCATTTACCTTCATTAGTTGGGAACTGATGAAAGATTTCTATAAACCCTCTCAGCTCTTTCAAATAGGCCAGCTGCTCAGTTGGCTAAACAAAAAATAACTGTATTAATGTGATAATTTTCTTATGTCTAGAATCTATTACATGTATTTAAATAATTCAAACTAAGAAAATAGAAGCACTACATACTGTGATTCAACAAAGAAAATAGCTTTGCTGCCAACACTGACAATATAAATGAGATCACCATTTGATATCACAAGAAGAAAAGTGACCTATCATGCTCTGAAGCTGGTAAGTATTAGCTGTGTAGGTATCCTGGTTCACCTGGCCATTTGCTATGGAAAAAGTGCCTTGCCCCATGATGCACTTTTCTCTTCCCAGCTCTTCTAGTCAGCCCCAGCGAAAGGACATCCATACATTTGAAATTTTAATAGACTCAGGGGATGCCAGAATTATGTGTAGAGTAAAGAACTTTAAACATTAAATGGCATGACAAGATGAGGAACAAGGAGGTCTGGGAAAGGACAGGACAAGAACCTATGAACCTACAAATCATATCTAGGAAATGGAGATGGATTGGCCACCCTGAGGAAACCCAACACCAGCATAGCAAGACAGGCACTAATATGGAATTCTCAAGGAAACAGAAAATGAGGAAGACCTAGACTTACTTGGAGAAAAGAAATTGAGCACTGTCTAAGGGATACACATGGAAGGAAGCAGAGAATAATTCCAAGAACAGGGATGACTGGAGAGCCTTTATCCATGACCTATGCTCTCAAAGGAGTGAAAGATGATGATGATGACAATGACAGTGACAACGACGACGATGATGATGATGAAAGAACTTTGCCATGAACAATTTTAGGGTCCCTCTCTCCTGCTTTTTATATACAATGTTCAATACATATGATTTAAATGCTGTTGGTAATGCACTGGTTCCTACCTGTGTCTCCTTACTGCCCTGACTAATCAAAGTTGGCAAAACTAATGGAATAACAGTGCACAGTGCAGACGGGCAAGCAGACACCACTGACTGTAAGAGTGAATAGGCCAAACAGCTTTTCTTCAAGTCAGTGCCCTCCAAATACTTGTTGATGTCTGTTGTTATTTGTAGCATGGAAATGAAAAAATAATATGCACTGTCACATAAATACTGCATATGTAATAACAATCAATTTTAGAAATACGCATATAATGAAACTGTTCACAGGAGTAGTAATGCCATAGTAAGCTAGCTTCCCATGAAAGCAGCTTTTTTTGGAGATCCATTGTTGCAACTGCACTCATATCAATCCAGCTGTGAAGATACCTGATACATATGTAGTAAGGAAAAGTGTTTCTGAAATCAGAGAACATTTAGCTTCAAGAGGAGACTCATCATAAAATACAGTACAGTGCATTAAGAGATAATTCACATGTACTGATACAGTAGTATATTGAATGTCAGGATGTAAGATAGATAACTCATCTGAGAATTGTAAAAATTAATATAAAATGAGTTGTCTTCTAACGTAATCAGCTGTTTGTGAGTAGTCCATCTACTTTGTCTTGGGTTGCACGAGGGTCACGGTTAAGGTATGACAGGAAAAAGGTCAGGTGAGAGAGAAATCATATGACTGAGGGACAGTTGTGTTTTGTGTACCGTCTGAGACAGGCATAGATTAGTCTATTAGAAATGTTGTTGTTTAATGAAATAGGTGTAGAATAGAGTGTATTAGGCTGTTCTGATGGTGACAATAGTCTGCCGGGAACATATATTATATCGTGGAGATGTCCAGTCTTGTGTCCATGGATTTTGTTGATGCCTTTTGTTGTTCTCGTCATATCGACTCATCGTCACCCTGTTCATCATTAAAGTCATTTCAACTGTAAAGTTGCTGCTTCTGTATTATTATTTCCACTGAGAGAGAATGAACCTGGGAGCAAGTAAGTCTGTGAAGTGAGTAACAAAACAGACGCAAAATAACGTAGAATAGTCGTAGATTAAACGAGATAAAATATTAACAGTAATTGATAAAGTTAACACTTGTCGTTGTAAACAGAAAGAACATTATTCCAGTGGACAATAGTGGAAATTTACAGAGAGAAGAGCAACAAGTTTACAATATACACATAGAAGAGCAGAAGATAGAACCACCAGAGGATACTGCCTTACTGAGAGATAAATAGGAATTTCATGTTGCTTTGTGTTAATTAAGTAAGATGATGTTCAAGTTCACAACAAGTAAATGCAGCTTAGAAACTAATGCAAAAGAGTATCAACAACTCATAATCCAATGTACCAGAGTCAGCACTCTTTCAGTTTATATTTAACAGAAATTTTTCAGAATTCATAACAGCACTGTCCCTAAAATGGCGAATACTGTGAAAGATGTTATGTATACCACCCCCACCCCTCCCTGAATGAAGCACCAGTGCCTCCAGAAAGTTCCCTGACAAATATAAAAGGTTGTATTTTTCTGTTTGCCAAATCTGGTCACCTATGGAAGCACAACTACATAACAATAACAAACTATTTTCAAACATTTAAAATCTTTACACTGTTAAATCCTCAACATGACTTAAAGTCATAACATAATCTTTTGTATTCACAAAGCAACAACAACAAAGTTGATCTGAATTTGTTTTTGTCTCATCTTCCTGGAATTGTAAGTGGATTACGGTGGTTTACTTGGAGGTCCAGAGTGGATCCAAAATGCAAGTTTCTTCTAAAAACTCCACTAAGAGAACAATGGTGATCTCTGCTCTATTAATCAGGTTGAGTCTCTTACTAAGAGCATCAATGGAGAGTTGGAGCAGGGCTTTGGCTAGCTATGGTTCATGTGCCTGATAACCAAGCCATTGTCAGCGCAGTACCTATGCTTCATTTTTAGCTAAAGTGTGTTTTTTACACAAAAAAATATAATTTCAAACTATTTTCTTTACTTACATCCTTCACGTGCTGTTATACGTTACACAGGGCTCGCACAGTTGTTTGCCAAGTTTTCCTGTTCTTGGCAAGTCTTTCAACTTCATCACTAAACTGGCTTCTCTTAACAATGTCCTCTTTAGAGTTTCACGTGGTCGACCTCTTTTCTTCGACCTGTTGTGCTCCACTTGATAGTTTGTTTTGGTATTCTCTAATTGTTTCTTCTCATCACATGGCCTACATATGTCCATCTTCTTTTTCTGATCACCCATGAGACAGGTTGTTGTTTGCTCATCTGTCTTATCTCTGCATTGTTCTTGAATTCGTTCCACTTTATACCAAGTATTTTCCTGAGGCATTTGTTTTCAAAAGAGTCTAATTTCTTATCTATTTATTTAGTTGATTTCCAGCTTTCACATGCATAAATGAGGGTGAATTTGAATTTGAATTGAATAATCTTAGTGGTTTTTGTGCTTATAACTTTTGAATTCCATATGTTCTCAAGATTTTTGAAGGACAATGCTGCTTTTGCAATTCGAATTCTAACTTCCGTCCTGGTGTCGCCATCCTGGTCTGTGTAGCTGCCAAGGTATGCAGACTGGTATACTTCATCAACAGCTGTTCCTTCTACGCATATTTTTCCTTCTTGATTAATGAGAAGTTTCATTATTTTTGTTTTGTCTTTGTTAATTTCAAGACCTATTTTGCTAGCCAAGGAAGACAGGGAATCTGTTTTTTCCTGCATCAATTTCACATTGTCACTGATAAGAGTTATGTCATCTGCAAAATCAAGATCTTCTATTTGGGTCCCATGTACCCAATCAATGCCGGTTTTACATGTGCAGCATCTTTTCATTATAAAGTCTATGGCAATTCCAAAAAGCAATGGAGATAATATATATCCTTTACTACAGTCTCATTTTTTCTTCATCTTTTTTCCTTATTCTAATGTCTAAATTGTTACTTGTTATTTTTCCTAAGCTCTCTAAATTATATTTGCAAAAAAATATTATTATAAAGAGCCTGCACTACTTACCTTGGTAAAGATCAACTACAGTTGTTGTTATTAAATCGTCTTTACTCTGAAACAAAAATTAATTCATTCAAATTTACCACAAACTTCATCATTTTTTTTTTTTTTTTCAGTATTAGGTATTCAATGACGTAGTTATTGATTCACTACTGCTGAGGCATGATTTAGTTGTGTACAATTTCCTGTACACAGTTAATTCAACTAATTTATGTATCTGCTGCCCCACTACTATTGTGCTTTCCCTGCACTCTTTCTTTTTACATTACCATATTTTCCAGCTTACAAGATACACCTCCTTTTCCATGGACATTTTACCATGCTTCACCATACATTTATTGAAAATAAATTGAAGAAATTTTTAGAAAATTTTAGAAAAAAAAAAAATCTATGCACAAAATATATGTTGAGTTACATTAAAGATTTTTGTTTTTCATCCTTAAAACCCAGACATCTTTTAAGACAGACAAACCATCTATTGTACTCTCCTCTGTATCAGAAGCTATCAATGGTATCTTCAAATAATAAATTATCCTCAGTACCATTAAGAGATTTACTTGGATGGTGGTGCATGGCCGTTCTTAGTTAATTTCGATAACAAACAAGACTCTGGCCTATTAAATAGTTCGCCGGTTCCTCGATGCACCAGCGCAACTTCTTAGAGGGATGAGTGGAGTTTAGCCAAATAAGATTGAGCAATAACAGGTCTGTGATGCCTTTAGATGTCCGGGGCCGCACGCGCGCTACACTGCAGGAATCAGTGTGGATGCCTCCCTGGCCCGAAAGGGTTGGGAAACCCATTGAATCTCCTTCGTGCTAAGGATTGGGGCTTGTAATTCTTCCCTATAAACGAGGAATACCCAGTAAGCGCGAGTCATAAGCTCGCGTTGATTACATTCCTGCCCTTTGTACACACCGCCTGTCGCTACTATTGACTGAGCGGTTCAGTGAGGGCCTCGGATTGGTCTTGGTCTAATCATGACACCTCTAATCTTGAGGTCGGCCACGTCCTAAGTGCACCCATATCAGGTGAAATGCCTGAACCAGCTTAACCCAGAAGTTAAGACACTGCTGGCGAGACTCTTCGGATGCTGCGTGTGGAATGAAGCTCCTCCCAGTCACGGAAGAAACTGCGGAAAAGAAGTAAGGTTTGCTGTGCGGCACCGATGTGAAAAGGTGAAGGAAAGGATAAAGTGAAGGTTAATCGGTATGTCCAGTAGTATCGCTGTGAGAGCTACACATACCATGGCACCTCTGCTCTAGAGGCCAGCCACGTCCGAAATACACCTACACTGGTGAAATATGCCTACACCGGCATACGCCAGGGGTGAAACTTGATAGCTAGGCATGTCACGCCACCTCCGCTCTAGAGGTCGGTCACGCCCGATATACACCCATACTGGTTAAATATGCCTAAATTGGCTCACACCAGGGGTGAAACTTGAAGGCTACACATGTCACAGTACCTCTGCTCTAGAGGTCGGTCACGTCCCAAACACACCCATACTGGGATAATATGCCTAAACCGGCTCAACCCAGGGGTGGAAGTCACTAGTGGCGAGGATTCGTTCTCCTGGACAAAAGCTCCATCCTGGTCACAACTAGGAAGGGTAGCGGCCACAACCACAAAATGCTTTAGTCGGAGACACCAGACCAGGGCAGTCTAGATAGGCAACCACCTCTCACCTAGCGGGGATGTATGCGTATCCTATTCACACTGAGGTTTTCCGGTGAGAAAGTCAAACACTGGACTGGATGGGCAACCACCTCTCACCCGGAGGTGATACACGGGTATCTCAAAACACGTCAAGGTTTTCCGGTGAGAAAGTCCAACTCTGGCCTGGGTGGTCTACCACCTCTCACCCAGCGGGGATATACTGATATCCAAAACACGTCGAGGTCTTCCAGTGAGAAAGTCCAACTCTAGACTAAACTGGTGCAACGAAAACCAAGGTGTCATGCAATCTCGCTTCTGAGACCCACCAAGAATACAGACTCAAGCCCTGCGATACTCTGAACCTCTTGTGGTCCTCTCGGGGATCTCATGTGGTCCTTTTGGGGACCACAGGACTTAACGAGGACCACAGCTGTAAATTCAGTAGGATCACAGGGCGGTCTTGGTGGTAGAAGTGAAAGAAGAAGAAGAGACTAATAATTTTTACATGCACAGACATGGAGCATTCTAAAGTTATTTAACAGTTCCATTACTAATGCCTTGTTTCTTAAATGATTTAACGGCTATAGCTATTCTGCATAGGGTAAAAACAGACTAGCAGGCACCAGCTGATCAAATCTTAATACTGAGCCAGTGACATGATTGAAGAGGCAATGTCAATAGCTTAAGCACAAGCTTCAGACTGTGAATGTCTGCAACAAACACTGCCATGGAGTAGCTTTAGACTAAAACCTTTATATGTAACAACATACAGAAAGAAGATACTGTGCAACACCATACCAGCCCGCCCTGCACTGGAAGATCATGTATTACCATTAAATAAACCCCTCACCAATAAACTATCACTAAACCCTTCCCTCACCAACAAACTATACAGACTGAATATTGAAGAAGGCTGGCTAGTAATGAGGATTAAACAGATAAAACTTTAATATTTTGGGCACATTAAACGTCACGATAATCTAGAGAAGACAGTCTTGGAAGGGTACATAATGGGAAAAAAAAAGAGAAGAAGACCAAGGCGAAGATGGCTGCAAGACGTCGTTGATGATCTGCAAATGGATGCATCAACAGCAGGGCATCTTGCTCACAACTGAGAGGCCTACTGGGAAGGCAAAGTTCCACAAGGGACATGCACACAAATGAATGAATGAATTCCACTGCCTCACAAAAGGGGAAAAAGAGAACCCTACAAGCTGTAAATCAGGGGAAGATAAAAGTTAAAGTTCATACATACAGAGTTCACCCCCTTTGGTGGAGCCACTGCTGAATACACAGCATGTAGTGCTTCTTTAGCAGCTTTCACCAACTCTGGTGACAGATTCATCAGGACCTAGAGCAGATGTATAAACATTACTATTACTCATACTGATAAGTCAGTCAGAACTTTATACTTTATTCATGATATCACATATTTATGTCATATTTATTTCATGTTTTATGTGTGTAAATGCAGGCACTGCAAATGACTTAACTCTTTCCGTGCGTATGGTCGAATTTTCGACACTTCCGGTGGTCCCAAGCTACCGTATGGTCGAAAATTCGACATTCATTGTTCCATTAAAACAGGCGGTGTAACATTTAGATTGTACGGATTTCGTCCGCGATTCCGGTGACACTTTCAAAATGGAGGATGCGTGCCTAGTTACGAGTGATGCCGAGCGAGAACAAGGACGAGAAGCATGGAAATTTTTCAATTTTTGACGATGTAGATAGGGGTATGGACATAGCCTATGGCCACCCTGCTGCTCTTGAATGTTTTCTAAGTAGATTTAGACATATTTAGACGACTGGAGAAGTAGTTAGGAGGTTATTTCAGACATTCATTCAGTGAAAATGCCATACAGAGTCACAATACGAGATCGACAAGTAGATCTACACATCTTAGATAGTAAGTAGGGGTAAGTAGCGCGAATCTAGACCTAGCCGATGGTGAGCTGGCCACAGTCAGTGTCTAAAAATATCACATTACTTCTTTTTTCCTAAAAAACTCTGTATTTATGAAATTTTCATTCATTTAGCTACACTTTGACACATATTACGTATACGGAAGTACATGGAAACACTGTTTTCCACTCCATTTTACAACTAGACCCCCTTACAGTCAAGACCCGCGTTTTACTTCCGCACGCCATGACACGTCCGTGTTTTTCCTCCCGCACGGGAAGAGTTAAAACCAAATGCACTGAAAAAATATGAACAAATTCTGATATTAACTCTTTCCCTGTCACAGGCAAAAATGCAGATGTTCCACTTCTGCTAGATTAAAAGTGTGGGTCTTGACATGTATAATGGGTATAGTTGAAAAAGTGAATGTAACAAAGCATTTCCATGTTAAAAGTATACGTATTATGCATCAAAATAACTGTAAATGTATGAAGATTTCATAAATGCAAAGTTTTTTTTAGGAAAATTGAAATAGGAGATCACTTTTAGCTGATGATTGTGTCCTACTTACCATCAGCTAAATCTAAACCTCCATTACTTACCATCGGCAATGTCTAGATCTACTTGTAGATCTATATGATCTCATCTTGTGATGATATATGGCATGCTCACTAAAATAATTCTGAAATACCCTTCTAACTACTTCTCCAGTCCATCTAATAGGTCTAGATCTACTTTGGGTACATTCAAGAACAGTGGTCTGGTCATAGGGCATGTCCATTACACCTATCTAATCACAAAAAATTGAAAATTCTCAATCAAAACATTGAATTTCACACTCGCTGCTAACCACGCTTTGAGGGTGACTAAAAGGGTACGGACATGCACAAATAAAACATTTACAATAAAAAGTTACACCGGTTTTTAATGAAACAAAGCATGGGTGCAGACTGCAACCTCTGGCAGGGAAAGCATATGTCGGAAGGATCACAGATTGTCACCGCCAGCAGGGAAAAGTTAACAACTTTGAACACAGAAATAATGATTTTAACAGGAGGATTAGGAAATGATTAAGACAAATTAAGAATCTAACACAAGACAAAAATATGCTACTCAACATGGAGCATCCAGGTTAATAGAATTAAAGAAGTCTCAACAAAATTTTGTGCTGAAAAGGAGATAAAGTGAAGATTGGAAACATCAAAACAAACTGAGATGGCTGGTCCAGGTTAGTCTGATGGAGAACAGAAACATATCTATTTATGTGTGTACATGTTAGTTAATCCAATTATTACATACAAATTATATTATCTTGTGCTGAAGTAAATATCTGAAGCAAATAAACAGAGCGTGTGCCAGTCATTGCATACAAAATACAGAATAGCATGTTAAGTGTTTCTCTCTCCCCTGGCAGCTGAACGCACAAATAAAGGAAGATTTAAAACAGAGAAAAAAATGACCAAACAAATGCAACTTTATCAGCTCACCTCTCTTTTAGCAGATGATGTTATGGAACCTAGAAATTCTCTGAGACCTTGGGGCCCATACACCGGGGCACATTCAATCTAAAATTGAATTACAGATGCAGGAATGAATCTAAAAGGAGTGAATAAAGAGCTTAACTAATTTCACACAAAAACTATAAATTATTAAAAACAAAATCAAATAAACAGCTTCTGCCTCCGTTTTAAGCCACTACTTCATCAAAATCATCCAGGATCAGCTATGAACCTTTTCACTGCACCTTGTCCTTCTCCTTACTTCTAAGCTGCCAAAATTATTGTACATTCTGTACACACTTAATCTTCTTCTTCGTTCACTTCTACCACCATGACCACCCTGTGATCCTACTGAGTTTACCCCAAAAGGACCACAGGAGGTTCAGAGTATCTCAGGGCTTGAGTCTGTATTCTTGGTGGGTCTCAGAAGCAGGATTGCGTGACACCGTGGTTTTCGTTGCACCAGTTTAGTCTAGAGTTGGACTTTTCTCACCGGAAGACCTTGACGTGTTTAGAATAGCATATCCCCGCTGGGTGAGAGGTGGTAGACCACCCAGGCCAGAGTTGGACTTTCTCACCGGAAAACCTCGACATATTTTGAGATACCCATGTATCACCGCCGGGTGAGAGGTGGTTGCCCATCCAGTCCAGTGTTGGACTTTATCACTGGAAAACCTCAGCGTGATTAGGATACGCATACATCCCCGCCGGGTGAGAGGTGGTTGCCTATCTAGACTGCCCTGGTCCAGTGTCTCCGACTTTAGCATTTTGTGGTCGTGGCCGCGACCTTTCCTAGTTGTGACCAGGATGGAGCTTTGTCCAGGAGGATGAATCCTCGCCACTAGTGACTTCCACCCCTGGGTTGAGCTGGTTTAGGCATATTATCCCAGTATGGTACGCACTTAATAATCTGTATATTTTCCATTTCATTGCATGTTTCAGCAGTTTTATACAAGGGTTAAATTTCACTCCATTCCTTATGAATGCATATTTTCCATGCAGAAAAAAATACATAAGTGACCAAACATATCCTTTAGTATAAAATTAAGTTGAATGACTTACAAGCTTAATAAGTAAGTTAACAGTAACATGATAATGATAATGTAACGTGTTCAAATTTTCAAACTGCACACAGACTGAGAACAGGGCATTCCAGGGTGAGATTATCATCTATACAGGAAGCTGAAAACTGGCTCAATGGACGTGTCTGAGGAAAAGAGCAACAGACACTACGACACATCCTCCAGAGTTGCCAGCTACACAACCACTCAGGCAAAAGAACTAGCCAGGCCCCTGCGCCTTTCAGGAGAAGCTCTATGGCGATGCTAAAAAACAAACTATTTGTGAGACTACCCTATGTGACATATGATGGCATGGGAAGGATGTAAGATATTTGTGAGACTATCCTATGTGAGGTTTAACAGCACAGGAAGGATGTAAGATATTTGTGAGACTACCCTATGTGACATTTGATGGCATGGGAAGGATGTAAGATATTTGTGAGACTATCCTATGTGAGGTTTAACAGCACAGGAAGGATGTAAGATATTTGTGAGACTACCCTATGTGATGTTTAACGGCATGAGAAGGATGCAAGATATTTGTGAGACTACCTAATGTGATGTTTAAAGGCACGGGAAGGATGTAAGATGTAAGATATTTGTGAGACTACCCAATATGACGTTTAACGGCACTGGAAGGATGTAAGATATTTGTGAGACTACCCAATATGACGTTTAACGGCACTGGAAGGATGTAAGATATTTGTGAGACTACCCTATGTGACGTATAACAGCACGGAAAGGATGTAAGATATCTGTGAGAGAGACTGGTGTTGATGTCTGAGAGAATATGAGAAGAAGCTGCAAGTAAATAAAATTATTTTTTTAATCTATATTTAAAGTTCAAAGAAATTAAAGAAAAAAAAACCTGCATGTGTGATCTTGTTCGTAACAGATGTCTCTGATGAAAGTTTTAAAGATAAAAATATTTAAGCTCAGACATCTGACACAGATATTAAAAAAAGTATGAAAAGTATTCCACTGATCTTCCCAAGTATAGCCAAGAGTTGCATGACAGACAATCCACCTTTTCTCACTCCAGCCTCACATAAAAACAAAGAAAGAAAAAAATGCATGTACACAGACAGAACTCTTATGTAGAAAAGATATGATAGAAAATAAAAATGGTGGGCTCACAACTGAGCCATGGAGGGAGTTTTCATCCCTGCTTTATTTTCTCTATGTCAAGGACTAGTGATAGATATCTAAACCTCTGGATTCCAGAGTAACAAGCAGAAGTTGGAGATAAATGAAATATTCTGCTCTGGAAAATGGGTGCTATGAGGCAACTTTGATATACTATACCTCACAAAGAAGGAAGACATTCTTAATGATGAAGATGTAATGACCACACTAAAGACAACATGACTATAAAGGGCATTTAAGATGTCATTTTCTCTCTATGCAGTTCTTCTGATTGTAGACTAATGTGATTCTGCAGCCTAATCAAGAGGACAGGCTTCCTGGAGCGAGTTTTTCCACTCATTCTGAGAAGTAACGAAAGCCATCCTAGCCTGTTCACCAACTAGCCTATTAGTTTCTTCCATGATTAGTCTTGTTCTGAGGCATCATTTGCCATAAACTAAGAGCTACAGGGAGACAGAATAATCACATTCATAATGAACATTTTCAGAAAGCTACAAGAACATTCCATATACTCATTTCATCTAACAAACTTAGCAGTAACCTTGGACCTATAAAAATTTGGAAGAAATAACTGGATAGTCATACATTCACAAACAAAAGAAATAAATATTAGAATGTTTTTTCTGATGCTGAATACACACACAGCATTAAATTGTCAAAATACGAGGGGTGATTGATAAGTTCTTGGCATAAAGTACAATGGATTATTTGTGGACAACTTTTTTTGGGTTATTTCTCAATATAATCCCCTTGCAAGTTTATGCACTTAGTCCAGCGATCCTGGAGCATATGGATCCCTTCTTTGTAAAAATCAGCATCTTGTGCCAGTAGAAAGTGGTCTACAGCGTGAATGATATCATCATCTGAAGCAAATTTGCGACCACTGAGCACCTTTTTGAGTTTGGTAAACAAGTAATAGTCTGAAGGGGCCAAATCTAGGGAATAAGGAGGATGTTCAAGAAGCTGGAAGCCGCATTCATGAATGGCAGCCATTGCCACCGCTGACTTGTGAACTAGAGCACTGTCTTGATGAAAGATGACTCCTCTCGTCAATTTCCCTCTACACTTTCCCTTCAATCTGACCCGCAATTGCTTCACAAGATTAGCATAGTAGGCCCCGGTGACCCTTCTGCCCTTTTGAAGATAGTCTATAAATAGCACACCTTCTGAATCCCAAAAGACAGAAGCCATAACTTTACCTGCAGACAGAACCACCCTTGCCTTCTCTGGAGGTGGGGATCCAAATTTTTCCATTGCTTTGACTGTTCTTTGGTTTCTGGTTGAAAATGATGAACCTAAGTCTCATCCATAGTTACAAATTGCTGAAGAAACTTTTCAGGATCTGCAGAAAAATGGCCAAGACTGTCTCTTGACATGCTGTCGTTTGTGATCAGCTCCAAGAAGTTTCGGGACCCATCAAGCAGAGACCATTGTCATTTGAAGATAATTGTGAATAATGGCATGAACACATTCCTGGGAGATGCCCAACTCAGTAGCAATGTACCGCTCAGTTAGTCGTTGATCCTCCATTATCATGCCATGGATTCTGCTGTGGTTTCATCGGTGGTTACCATTCTCAGTCTTCCTAGACAGGGATCATCTTCCAGACTCTCCCTTCCATGCTTGAAATGAGCTGCTCATTTCTTCACTGTGCTGTAAGAAGGGGCACTCTCCCCTAGAGTCTCTACCATATCCTCATGGATCCCCTTCGATGATAAGCCCTTGATGCAGAGGTAGCGAATGACTGCTCGATGAGAAATTTTGTCCATTTTCTCAATTTCTGCCACCCCTTACCACTTCAGTAGCCTGTAAAAAAAAAATTGGTTGCAGTTAATTTCTTTAAATTTTGTGTTTAATCTTGCATTAACCTGATCTACAAATGCACCTAATATCAGCTGTGTGTTTCAAGTATTTGTACCTCATGCTGAGAACTTATCAATCATCCCTTGTATGCTTATTCTTCTTCTTTTTCAGCTTTCCAAGCCATTAAGGGTCATTGCTGCAGATAAAGTTCATTTTCATTCCTCTCTATTCCTAATCTTCTCTCTCCAGTTGGTAATACCAATTTCCTTTATATCCTCTTCTATGTTGTCTTTCCATCTCTGTCTTGGTCTACTCCTTGGTCTTGTTTCCTTCATCTCTTGTGCATACATAATTTTCATTTGTCTGTTCTCTTCCATTCTCTCTACATTGCCCTGACCAGCATAATCTGTTCAGTTTCAAGACATTTATAATTCATTGGGATTTAAATAAGCTGTTAAGTTCAGTGTTATTTCTAGCTCTCCATTCTCCATTGATAGTATCCTTTATGGGCCCAAAGATTCTTCTTAGCATCTTGTTCTCAAAGATCTGCAACTGTTCGTCTTTCTTTGTTGTATTCCATACATGACGGATGGTCTTATTATAGTTTTGTAGATTGTTATTTTGGTGTTTTGGAACAGGATTATGGATTTTAACAGATGCTGCAAGGTAAAGTATATTTTATTTCCTATCTATACTCTGCTTTTTAATTTCCTTGCTTACTATGTTGATTCTGTTGAAGGCTGTGCCTAGATATTTATATGTTTCTGCTTTCCTAATGATCTTATCTTCAATATTTATACAATCTGGATCATTCTGCTCCTGGTCTCTTGAAATCTTCATATAGTCTTATCGTGGTTAATGATCAAGCCAACTTTTAGTGCAACATCTCTCAGGTGTATGCAGGTATTGATGATTTTTTTAGATAGTTTCCCCTTGTACTCTGGTCCGCCAGGTTGGGGGTTGGAGCATAGGGCTAATGACCACATCTCTATAAAAAAAAAGATTAGCATTACAGAGCAGGTCGAGAAGATTTGAAATTGAACGGATAAAAATGGATTATGACCTTTGAATGTGAAAATATGCTTATAAAGAACTAAAATAAAGTACAGCTCATACCAAAGTAAGAAACGCATCTAGACGGGCTGCTTGCAAATCAGAGGACATTTTCTCTAAGAGCAGTGGAACACAGTACTGAGAAAACTCTGAACTTGCCGCTAGGCACTTCCGTAAGGCTAATACAAGATCCTCTTTTGTAATGCCATGGGGATCATTTGATGGCTGTAAAATGAAAACCACATTTTTATAGAAATTCATCAGCAAAATATATGTTTGTTGGCTTTAAATTTCAAAAGAATTTGCTTTAAGTATGTATAATGACAAAAAAAAAAACATGGACAACCAACCTTTAAATATGAAATGAAAATTTAAACATATTATTACAAACATATTATAACTATACCAGAGTTTTTTTGTTTTCTTTTTCAAAGTCACTATAAGATAATGTAATGAATTAGTACATCTGTGATGTTATAAAATACTGCACTCACTGGAGTAAAATCAACTGGGAAGTAACAGCCAAGAACTTCAAACATCTCCTCAGCAAATGGCCCTGATTAACGAAAATATTAATATATATATATATGCATAAATTTCAACACAGAGAACTGTGTAAGACAATAATTTGAAAAATAAATAAAAATACATCTGGCTTATTTTGCTCTTTTAGTTTGTTCTCTTTCAACTCAGGCACAGATTCATATACTTGAGACACGGATGTTTCGCCAAGAGACTGCATTTGTAAACTCCATGAATGACTCCATTCCCAGAGGTTAGTAAGTTGCTCAATTTTTTTTTTCCCCATACTCTTTCTTTTCTCTTCCTGGACTTGAACCACTACTGCCTCCCATGTAGCACTGAACATCAAATATTGGTAGAATTAGTCGTAGGAAAGATTCTCAACATACTGACTTCCAATGAACATAAAATATTGGTAGAATCAGTCGTAGGAAAGATTCTCAATATAGTGAGTTCCAATTTCTACAAACAGCTAAAATCTATTTGCTTCAGACTAAAACACAAAAGAGCAAAACCTGTGAATGAACTGTTTTAAATGACAAAAGCATCATCTTTACAATAACAGCTGACAGAGTACTCACCTAAATGCATGTTGCAGCAGATAAAATGAGCACAGTTAAAACAAATTAACAGATTCCTTGGATCCTTCTCGGTGTCCATTTGTTGAATAAATCCAATAATAAAATCTCCACCCATTTGTTCTATTGCTGAAATATATACACAAAATGTCATATCTGTGATTATCACCAGCAATTAAAAAATGCATGACAACATGAAGTAAAACTTATCCAATTATCTTAAGGTGTCGTTTCAATCTAACACAAGTTTCTTACAAGAACTAATAATAAGTAATAAGAATTACTGAATCATGAACACAAATTAAACATATTTTACCTCAGTAGTCACAACTTCTGATTTAAAGAAGCAAACTAAATGATCAAACCTTCAAATGCTTCACAAAAAATAATAAATTGGAATGAAAGTGGAGTCAATGCAACATAAATAACAGCTTACAAATGTGAATGTGTGTGAAAATCAGCTAACAGCATAGAAATTTAATCTGCTAAACCAACTTTTCTTGTTGGATTATTTTAAGTTATAGCATTCTGAAGGTATGAAATATATAATTTAATTTATTCACTTTTCATTTTTTTAAAAATAGATAGATAAAGATAGTTCCATAGCAAATGCCATAGGGGATGAAGCATTAGAGACTACATTATGCTGGGTCATCAGCATATGAGGTAGGCTGGCCAGTTCCTTTCCTCGCTGCCTTTCCTTTCCAAATTTTCTCTGGCACCCATTTTACGAGGCTGGGTTGACCTTATTGGTCGGAAAAAAAAAAAATCCTGCTCAGCTGGGGGTTCAAACTATCGACCATTTGGTTCCTAGACTAGTGCTCTAACCACTATGCTAGCCGGTTCCCTTTTTTTTTTTTAAAATACAAGATTTATTATCAGCGTGAAGCTTATTGACATGTCTGACATTGCAATTCACTGGAAGAGCACTGGCCTATATACTTGTGTTTGCCCCAGGCTATGTGGGAAAAGAAATGACAACCCATTGTTATCTATTGTCACCATCATCATCACCACCCCAGAAAATCAAAAAGGTCTGCATTTGCAACAAATAAAAAAAAAAATAAATAAATAACTATTTAAAAATATACAAAAATAGATATAAAATAATAATTATTATAAGAATATACATCATAATTTAATTGTGCTTTCAAATATTCATCTATGTCTTAAGACCAGTGACTCCCTAATAGACCTATGAAGCCCACGAAACAATCGTAATTTGCCACAGTTCCTTCTCCTCCTCCTCCTCTCCACCCTACCTGCCCGCCTGCACACACACACACATACATAGTACATACTCTCCATTTAGTATTAAATAGAAGACCCTTCAAACATTTCTAGTATTCTACACTATCTAGACTTAATTTGTGGACTCCCACATGACCCTTCACATATCTCCAGGAATACACCGACTCTAGACTGCAAAATTGATACTTAAGACTAATGTAATATTCTGGTAAATAATTCTTTTCCCTTACTCCAGTTATTCTAATTTTCAGCCCCTACACAGCACTTTCTAGAATTAATTAATAAGTGCATTATACAATTATTATATAGTACATTCATTCACACTCAGCTTTTTTTTATGTATGATCATAACCAGATTTTATGTTTCTATCCTCAGATGTCTTTAAATGTAAATTCCATAGTTTTGAATGAATTTTTCTGTTTCCTTCCCTATGTAAAATGTATGAATTATAAAAAAAACAGTACAATACCTTTCCAAGAAGATCCCATTAAATTCTGTAATGTGATATAGGTTGCTCTCCGGTCTGAATGAGACATCGTCTGATTCTGAACCTCTCGGAAAATTGTACGGCTTATGTTCTCCGGTATTCCATTTGGCAAAGGACTGCAATGACTAGTCTGTAGAAGAATTAAAAGGAAATTACTTTAAATGTATCAGTAACAAGTGTATATTTAGTAGAATTTTTTCAGTAATGAACCACACATTAATTAATTAGGAAAGCAAAAATAATAAATTATGATTGTAAAGAATAGCACATGTGCATATGATCACAAAATGTACATTAAAATATTAAGATTCCCCAGAAAAGCTTAAAAATAAGAAATCCTGAGGAAAGAAAGGAAGCTCAAATGGAAAGTTAAAATAAAGCCAGGCTGATAGAAGCACTGTAAAGGCAATGCATTAAATTCTACTGGAAAAAAAAAAAAAGACAAAATCATGACTATGAATGACAAAAGAACAAAGAGGACTAGCTGTTGAATCTCTTTCTGACTGTGAAGTAGCAATTCTTAATAGGTGATGCCAAGTTTAGATTATATTGGAAGAGCAACAACAAATTAAATACTGAGAAGGCACATTAACTTTCCAAACTTCTTTTGGTAGATCTTAAATGTTATCTATTCAAATAATACATTTTAACTTTTTTTTTAGTTTGTATTCTTTCAACATGTAAAACATGTAAAACTCTCACAGCCATCTTCATGAAAGAAAATGTACAGTGATCAAATAAAACTCTCACAGCCATCTTCATGAAAGAAAATGTACAGTGATCAAATAAAACTCTCACAGCCATCTTCATGAAAGAAAATGTACAGTGATCAAATAAAACTCTCACAGCCATCTTCATGAAAGAAAATGAATTATGTGAAAATAAACACACACACACACAAAATAAATAAATAAAAACATGGCTTACACCAAGAAAAGAAAATGTTTGGTGACCAAGAAAATCTTTGATAGATAGCCAGTTTAACAAGCAAAAATTAATTATATTAGAGTAAACAGTGATGAATAAGTAACATAAAATATGTTCAATCTGCATTTAAAAACAAAATAAAAAACAACCCTCAAACTGAAAGGTATATGAGGAAAGCAACAAGTCAAGACCAGACAAGGGAAAAAAAAAAGCACTATATTGTCAATGTCTCTACAAACAACATATCACATTTACTAATTTAAAAACATATTTACACTAGATGCATGCTTTACTCTACAAATATAAAGTTATATACAATTAATGAATGTTCACATATACTGTACTTACCAACACTGCAAGTGACTGTAAGGCATGAGGCTGAACTGAATGGTGGTCAGACAATTTGGACAGTAAGAATGTCACAACAACTTCAGCTGTTGTAAAATTCAAAATATGTGTTTTGCTCCAATGGTTTCACTAAATTATTATTAGTTACATATATATATATTCATTCATTTGCATGTCCCTTGTGGAACTTTGCCTCCCAAACAGCACTCCTGTAGGCCTCTCGGGTGTGAGCAAGATAGCCTGCTGTTGCTGCATCCATTTGCAGATCGTCAACGATGTCTTGCAGCCATCTTCGTTTTGGTCTTCCTCTTTTTCATTTTCCCATTATGTATCCTTCCAATACGGACTTCTCTAAATTATCATGACATTTAATGTGTCCAAAATATTTAAGTTTTCTCTCTTTAATCCTCTTTACTAGCCAGCCTTCTTCAATATTAAGCTCTTGTAGTATAGATATATTTGTTCTTTTTTGTGTATTGCTGTTTGGGTTTCTTGGTATATTTCCAGAAGATAGTTTACCATTGCTTTCCTTCTGGGCAGTGACTGTACTAGTCATTGATTATATATATATATATATATATATATATATATATATATATATTATATATATATATATATATATATATATATATATATATATATATATATATATATATATATATATATATATATATATATATATACACACACACACAAACATGCATATACACACTGTTGTGACATCTGACTTTCAGCAGATGGATTCTACCTCTACCTTTCTCTCTCCCTCCCTCTGTTTCCCCCCTCTCTATTTTAACCTCTCTCTTCTCCATCTTTCTCTCTCCTCCTCTCTATTTCTACTTCCCCCTCCCTTCCTCTGTCTGTCATTAACCCTGTTGTTTTGTTTTGTTTTTTTTTAAGTCTTGAAATGAATCCATGAAGGCAGACTTTCAGTAGACTTTCATGACCTTGGGGACCATATCAAACCCTACCTCATTATCTAGGATTGACAGAGCACATCAAAATTTTACTAGAAGCACATGGAGAACTAAAACAGAGCCTAGTATCATAACTATACTGTTACACCAGCATAACCATCATTGCTCTATATCTTCTTTTTGTACATCCAAAAAAAAAAAACCATCCCTTGTCAAGATGGATGTTTGTCATGACACTTGAGAGCATCTATAAAATATGTTTACTAATTCCCATACTAAGCACATAAAAGCTCACCTCTATATGTTGACAGGCATGCATTAAAATATAGATTTAAGATGTTGACATACAAATATACAAAGGAACAAAGAAAAATATATTTCTATGAATAGTCAAGCTCCTGTCCTGTTTTGTCTTCTATCTCCCTGGAGCTGTGAGATGGTGTTCTTTGATGCCAATGCAGTGAAGATGTTGTGACACAGCATCATATTGGCTTAGGAGTGGGTTATGGTGGCTATTCTTTCGGTCCCAAAGTGCAGCTAAAAAGTAGGGGGTGTGCAAAACTTCTTTAGCAGGCTTCGCTGCCATGGAGACTATACTGATCTCTGCTCCGTTAGCCAGGCCAGGCCTGTTGATGAGAATATCAATGGAGAGGTGGGAACAGGGTCTTGATCAGCTGTCATTTATGAAACTATGTGTCACAGACTGCCAAAACAGTGTCTTCAACCCCAGTCAAGCTCCAGATGTACTGAGTTCCTGAAAATATTAAAATATGAGAATCTTTGTGCTTGAGGAAAAGCTGTAGGCAGGCTAGAAAAATCCTTCTCACTTTGCTCTTTAGTAAGGAAAGACACAGGTAGCAGTTTTAGGACATCTCCAATCAGCTGTGTTGCCCTCCCTCTTGTGACATTGTCAGTGCTGGTTAAGTGTTCTCTATGAACAAAACAAAATCATATTCTATTACATCACAATTACTATAACATGTCTAGAGCGTTTAAAAAAACCGTCAAAATTTCACTGATCTCATCAAATTAATATATAAATATACATGACTGTTTCATGTCTTCTTGACTATTACACAATACTAGTATTAAACTTCTGCTGATCACTTCACAGCATCATCATCAAAATAGAACTCTCTACTATTTCATTTACTGAAAAAATATTGTCATACTCTATATACTGTCAATTTATTGTCATAAATAAACTCATGAGTTCACTATACATAGAGCTTGTAGACAATCATTCAACATCACTGAAAAAATAAAATAGCATTTTTAATCAACAGATACTACATCATTAACAAAAAAAAAGAGCACATGAACAGGTAAAAATGGAAAGGTAAAGCAAAGAGAAAACAGCAAATGATACATAAAATAAGTGAGATAAACAGCAAATGATATATAAAATAAGGAAGATAACCTAGGGAATGTACAGTAATTAGTAGAGAAAATGATAATAGAGAATGCAATGAAATAATTGCTCGAAACAGAACATGAGGACTAATACTTGTACAGCATAGGAGGGAACAGAGGAATGCAAAGAGAGAGAGAAAGAAAGTAAGGAAGGAAAAATTAAGTGAGCAAAAAAGTATGAAGGGGAGAAAATCCACTATATGGATAAAGTATGAAGGGGGGTGGAGGGGGAGGGGAGAACATATCTACTGAAGAAATAAACATACTTTAAACGTAAAGTGAAATTTTACAACAGCAAGAAAGAAAAAATTAGGGCAGGAAAAAAGCACTGAAACAAATGGGGAAAAAGACTAATAAGTGCAAACACAGACTGAGAGAGAGAGAGAGCCCGAATAGATAAACGCTGAGAACTTAGCACATTAATTGCATTCTTTATTACACTCACCCAAGATTTTCAATAAAGCCAAGAAACTTTGCATTATTTTTGTTTATTTCTGAAAAATGACATGAAAGAAACAAAAGTATTCATTTATTATTATTCACATTGGTGATCATACTTCATCATTATAAGATGATTCCATAAGCAATCCTTGGTGTTTCCAGTCAATTCAAAAACTGTTCTTTTCCCATGCCATTTGGCCAAACCATACAGATATAATTTTTTTTTCATCTCAGACTTCCTTCTTTATCCCATGAATTTTCCATTTATTAGGGAAACCTATATTTTATGTTAAATTTTCACACCACTATTATTCCCTCTAAAATGTTCTCTGTTTATTTTTAAATGTCTATTAAATGAGATAAAACAATTCAAGAATTTCTGCTTGGAAAGTTATAAGCAGTTTAATTTAAAAGAGGTTTTATTTTAGCAATCAAATGATCTGCAGAAAACCTCATTTTATATGTGTTGGTCAAACACACATTTTTTGTCTGTTTTCTATAGCGAGTAATAAAAAAAAACTTCACTTAAAAATCAACCATCTATGAGTCACTCACTGATAACAGTGCCTACTCTCTGTTATCTGGTTTCTTAAAGAACAAAGTGGTCTTTCAGACGTCAGGAAATGTCTTGTCACATACTGAAGATGATAACATTTAGCACTCGGAAGCTTCATAATTCAACTGTCTGGCGCATATTATGAAAATCATATCATAATGCCGAAACAGTCTCAGTAACACGTATCGAAATATGAATAACTTGTTATGCTAACATATTTTTATACAACACATTTAGTTGTATACAATTCCAAGCCGAAATTTATAATTTTTGTTCAAAATGGTGAATAGAATAGTATAAAACAAAGTAATATGTGAATATCTTTTGCAAACCTGTTGCAATTTTTTTGGAAGCATCCGCAGAGTTTCCAGTGAAATAACTGCCGACTGCATCCTTCATGGAGGCTGCCATCTTTATTGTAATTTTGATAACTTCCGGCCTGTGAGAGCAGTAACATCGGTATAGAAATTATTCATTCATTTCAACTCCTTTATAACACGATATTGAAACAAATACCATTTTTTTAAGCACATCATCTTTAAAAATCTAGTATTTTTTCAATATTACATCTTGCTTTAACCTGTAATAGAATATTCTTGGAGCTTTTCGTCTAAAGAGACGGTTTTGAAACATAGAAATCAAATATTTAGGGTTTTGCCAATCATCATCTTGCTGAGCAGCTCTGCACACTGACTGACTCAATCATGGTTGGATTTACATAATTGGCCACGATAACAGTAAGTACTGTTTGTGTTGCAATGCAATTTTTCTTGCTTTCGCGTCTTATAACTTAAGTTTAGTCTTCGTTTCCTGCATAGGATACGAAAGATACAAGTATGATAACATTTAAAATATTACTATATGATAACAACAAATATATCTATACTACAAGAACTTAATATTGAAGAAGGCTGGCTAGTAAAGAGGATTAAAGAGAGAAAACTGAAATATTTTGGCCACATTAAACGTCATGATAATTTAGAGAAGACCGTATTGGAAGGATACATAATGGGAAAAAGAAAAAGAGGAAGACCGAAACGAAGATGGCTGCAAGACATCGTTGATGATCTGGAAATGGATGCAGCAGCAGCAGGCCATCTTGCTCACAACCGAGAGGCCTACAGGAGTGCTGTTTGGGAGGCAAAGTTCCGCAAGGGACATGCAAAGGAATGAATGAATGATATGATAACGAGTTATGGTATGTTAAGATAACTATACAGCAAGGTCACTATATTATAAGATTACAAGTGCTTCACGTCTTGCTATTTTTTTCACTGACTCATCGTCAGCAATTTCCATCAAAACCTCAAAAAATGCTCGCAGGTCAAGTTTCAAGTGCATTGTTGAACTGCTGAATGTTTTTCTTTCATATTTCGTACCATGAACACGCATACTTGCGACTGGAATATTCTTGTCTGACAATTTTCTAAGAATACATTCAGTTAACACTGATCCTGGATTCCACTAGAATGAAACAATAAAATGTTCATGAATATATTATATCACTTTGATCTGTATTAACAAATTTGGCAAAAAGTGTAAATTGTTCAATATGACTTATTTGTGGAGTATAGTCTATAACTATGCTAAAATACCTAGCCTTCTGTACCTTTTTTAAGGCATCAGAGAAGAGAGAAATCAATTCACTGTGAATCCTTTGAGATAATGATAATGTTGAGACGATCCACGAGTAAGACTGATAAAAAAATAAATGAAAATATATTGTTAATTTGTTCAGGTCATCTCACTATTCTCATTCATACAAAAACATACAGTGCTGAAAAACGTGAAATTAAGAGAAATGATAGGCATGTTAGGAAAAAAAAAGAAAGAAAAACGGTCAGATAGTGTAACATTAAAAGGGGGGAGGGAAACGGCGATGACACTTCTTGTGGCGGAAAACTACAAGTGAAATAAATGTTCTTTCTGCCTTTCCTCCTTTAAGACGTCTCAGGAACCTACACAATCTCTATAATTAAGGAGTCCTGCTGGGTTGGTACAGTAGTCCGTGTGCTCAACCATATCAGTTCATGTCATTACCACATGCCCCTCTCTGATGTCACATTCTTACAATGATATGCAGCCTATGCCGTGATAATGTTGAAAAGAAAGAAAGAAAGAAAGGAAGGAAGGAAGAGGCATCGGGTCTCTGTAAACTTCAACACTAATTTGCGATCGTATAAATCAATAATTTAGTCAATCTGAAATCGATTCAAACCATTCATGTCAACAATCCTCTCTGGTACCTCAGCTTTCGTTTAGTCCGGCGTTAAACTGGTCCCATCAAGCCGATAATATTCTTTTATTTAAATTCGTCCGAGTTCGAGGAGACGCGAATGGTATGAATGCGTGTTGGACACCCTTTCAAATCATAGCATAACTGTGCCTTTGTTCGCGTAAAGTAAGACTGCATGCACGACGTACATAGCAAGAATCGCGCGTCTCATTAGTATTATCTCCATGTAATATCATAGTAGAAAACGGTCTGCATATGACAAAATTAATCTAGATTTATTCTGTACCATCCACTGAATTTTAAAAGCACCAGAATTACATGAAGGTAAGTGTTACGTTCTCCATGCATGCAAATTTATATTGTGTAATGTACGTAGGTTTTTAGCTATTTGTCATCAGAAATATAAACAGCATCATATATGTATATGATATATACCCTTCTCGTGCCGTTAAACGTCACATAGGGCTGGCATAGTAGTTTGCCAAGTTTCCCTGTTTTCGGCGAGCTTTTCAATCTCATCCAGGGGTTTTATGTCCACTAAACTGGCTTCTCTTAATAATGTCCTCTTAAGAGTTTCACCTGTTTGACCTCTTTTTCTTCGGCCCGTTGTGTTCACAAAAATAGCTTGTTTTTGGGATTCTCTGATGTTTCTTCTCATCACATGACCGACATAGGTCCATCTCCTTTTTCTGATCAACCATGATACAGGTTGTTGTTCACTCATCTGGCTTATCTCTGCGTTGGTCTTTAATTCATTCCATTTTTTTCCTTATGCATTTGTTTTCAAAAGAGTCTAATTTATTGTCTTTTTCTTTATTTGTTTTCCAGCTTTGGCATGCATAAATGAGGGTGGATATTACATTTGAATTGAATAATTTTAACTTGGTTTTGTGCATATACCTTTTGAAGGCCATATGTTCTCAAGATTCTTGAATGTCAGTGCTGCTTTTTCAAATATAATTCTAATTTCCTTTCTGGTGTCATCATCCTGGTCTATGTAGCTGCCGAGATTATATATATATATATAAAATGCGTAAAATGATCACACAGTATATTCCACTGTAACAAACATCCGTTGTATTATAACCGCTGAAACTGTAGCATAACTTATTTAATATGTTGATTGATTTGGTTATTGCTAAGGCATGTTCGTTTCTTTTTTTCTTTTTAAAATTTCTCCACAGTAAATACATTGCTTTAGATTTAGATGTAATGTATTTATGCTCATGTCGCTAACTTAAGTTTGTTTTTGTTTCTTACATTTGAAGTTGTTTTTTTTTTAATCAGCTTGCTTGATTTCGCTTGTAAAATGATGCTATGGTTATTCATCAAATCTTTTACATCCAGAGCACGAGGCTAAAACCAGATCTTAATTAACCATCTTTCTTTTCATTGTCTTCTCCATATATGTTATGAAGCATTTCTCTTTTCATTATTACAATAAGATTCATGCACAAATCATAACTTAGAACATTTATGTCTTTATTAAACCTCCCAATAAATTCTCATTTTCACACCTCTTGTAAAGCCGATGCCAAGCAATTACACGTCAACAAATGACACAGTTTCATCAACGTCACCAGTTGCAGTACTCTCTAGCATGGGCCCTTCGCTTTCTTCGTCCTGTAAGGTTCTTGGTGTCTAAAATCAAATCTACTGTCTTTCTAGTCCGATATTACTTCGAAAGCTCATCAAGAAATTTCTCTCTCTGCATCTATTGTCTGCTTGTATCTTTGAATTTTCTGCTTCTCATGACTTGTCCAAATATTTTAGGAGGTGAGATAACCTGTGCTACTGATAGTGCCTAGCGGGCCGAAGCCTGCTAATAACCCGTAAGTGTATGTGGGGGGGGGGGGGGGGGGCATGCGCTTGACTGTATATGGACACATGTTATGAAAGCAAGCATATTTTAATCGTTTTATGGAAGCCCTCTTTTTGCTGTGGGCAGCCATAGCTTAAAGAAATACAGTGATAAATAAAATAATTATATTGCCTAATCTATGGTATATGCTTGGGTACGAAATACTGCGAATTATGGATCCTGTAATTAATAACTGATCACGTAAGCGCCACGACGTCTTCTGCTAATGTCTTTTGTAAAAAAAAATTTTTGCGAAGTTAACGGCTTTTGTTAATGTGTGTATACGGTTTTATGATTCGTGCGTCTGTGCGTGTACACCCACATGAACAGTAAACGAAACGAATATAATCCGCCCTTCATAATGCTTTCTCCCACATGTGCTTGTCTCTGGTTACTGTTTGATTTCTTCTCAGTTGGGAACAGAGAACATGCCAGTTCACACGCCGACCGAACCCACTGGCTAATTTGCAAACACATTTTTGCTCGTACTTATTCTTTCCCAGAGGGCTGTTATTGCATGGAACACAAGGGGTTTTCGTTAGAGCCATGTACATGCTGATCTGGGAATATTTTACTGATCTGATACCTTACCATTACAGCTACCTGTATTATTATTATTATTATTATTATTATTTTCAGTACATTTGTACATCGAACAGAAAGGCTGGAATTCATGAAATATAACAGACGAATATTACTGGCACTACCGACCACCCTGTAATCTTTATCCCACCAAAGAAAACAAGGCACTCAACAATGTACCTCTTCATACTGTGCCCATTAGAACGCGCAGTTTTTTTTTTTTTTGGGTACTGAGCAACCAGCATCACCGCCGCACTCTCTGTTTCATCTGCACAGCTCCATGATTTAGTTTAAAGTCCTATGATAACAACGTCCAAGCACTCTAGATCGCAAATGACAACTAAAACCAGTCCCACTGACATGAAACCTGACCGAAAGATTATGGCGAGGAAAAAACTCCTCAAAACTCTCAAGTCAGCTGAGCATGTCCATAAAAGTGCACAGAGAAAATCCGTAGCAAAGCTTGAGCTCCTTAAAACTCTGACAACTGCACATCATTTACAAGCAACTAATGTAATGCAAAGCAAGCAAGAACTGAAATATAACACCCATTTTCCGGCGTCCAGTGGTGTGTACGAGAATCCTTACTTTTCAGCAGCAAGTGAAAATACTTTTTGTGCAAAATATCCGGAAGAACTCAAAAAAGATGTACGAAATTTGTTCACACGCGACTTTGGTATAAATAAAATGCACGAAGTTCTTGAGAACTGGAATGACTTCTTTCTTGAACTACATTCAGACCACAACAAGAAACAATTACAAAATGTGCAAACTCCTTTCACAGATTTTTCAGATTTGCCGGCAGATATACCTTCGCCCTGGTCTACCGAATGCTCAAACTTTGCCTCAAACAACAAAAAAGATTCATATTTCGATACTGTAAATTCCAATCAAGATGTCGTAAAGGAATATGTGTGCGAGCAAGCAAGAACGATATCCCAAATGTCGAGTATACTAGAGAAGTTGAACAAAGAGGAACTATCGACAAGGGAAAAAACCCAGCAGTGGGTTAACAAACTGCCACAGCGGTAGTGTTGCCACGTGCCAGAGAGACCTAAAAACATATCCTTCCTGGAACTGCCACCAATGCTAACAAAAGAATGAAAGAAGCACAGGTATTACTAACAGCGACTAAAGATATTAGCTGTAACAAAAATATAACGGCGTTGTATTCATATGAAACAGTGGTCTGGAAGAAGATAACAGAAAGCAGACATTCTTTGATACATCCTGAATGTTCTTGATCCTTGAACGATGTGTGTGGGTTTGTGTTTTTCATGCACACTCCCATCAGAATTGTAATTTCATTAGCATATACCTCATTCTCATTACAAGCTAATTTTTCAAATACCCTTTTACTGCGTAATCATGCATGTATATGATTGTATATGTGTACAATTTCATTTAAAGTCGTTTAATTGACACGTTAAAAGTTTGTTGGAAATAAAGATTTATTTTTTTAATTGAACGATATTGTATGAATGAGATTTAACGAGGAGAGTGAGTTTGCTTGCTAACGATGGAAAGCCGAAGATTCCTACAACAAGGAGGAGGATATTGAGGGCGGCCAGTACCACCATCCTGGAGCGCTGGTCGTTACAGTCAGCGGTGGTAATGCCACAAGAATATCGTATTCATAAAGCATTTTAGCTGGACCAGTAGGGGTTGGAGCAAACAGCGTGGCCACTTTCAGCAGATACGAAACCAAAACGAAGTGGCTTGTCTCATACTGAAACTGGCAACTTACATCACCCATTACAGTTCGCTACACAGCAAAACATTCAAACTCAAGGAGGGTAAACTGACAATACACATAAGACTCGTATAGTAGTTCGCCAAGTTTTCTTGTTTTCGGCGAGTTTTTCAACCTCATCAAGGGATTTTATGCCTACTATTTTATGTCCTCTTTAGTTTCATGTGGTCGATTTTTTTTTGTTGTGTTCCGCTTGATAGCTTGTTTTAGGATTCTCTGACTGTTTCTTCTAATCACATGACTGACATCTTTTTTTTCTGTGCCTTAAGAGATGTTTTGCCTGCTCTCTTTGATATTACTAGCCATGCTGTGCGAATGAATGCTCAGTGTCCAAGTAGTTGTCCTCGTAAGACTGGAGAGTGGGAGATAATTATTTGAATATTATCGTAATGAGATTATTATGTATTAAAATGTATTAAAAGACAACTGCATAGTTTGTTTATGTTTGGTGGAGTTGGTTGTATTACTAGGGTGAGAATGAGAGTCGCAGTGGTTGATGACACGAAAGGACCTGGTTTGACTGTCATATGAGATAGGGATTTGGAGTTAGGAGGAAAATAATGAAAAAAAAATACTGAAAGAAATGTTTTATCATACAACAGTATATAAAGATAAAACACAAACTCCGCTTGGACAAGGAAAGAAGAACAGAAAATAAAATAATAACAAATAAGCTCCGAGCCCTATCATATTTAAAGGTTCCAAGTATTACAAGAACAACCACTAACCATTGTCGGAACTACCAACTCTCGACAAATAAAACAATGTATGAAAATACAACTAAATAGCAACACATACTATTCTTGATATATTTATATTTTTAATAGGCAGACTTTGTAAAAAAATAGAAGAAGTCAGTATGGTACAAGCTGGTTTCAGGCAAGGAAGAGGATCAAGAGATCATGTATTCAATATAAGATTAATAATAGAGAAAGGGGTCCGTCAGGGGTGCATATTGTCGCCTTACTTATTTAACTTGTATATTGAAAATATAATGAGAAATTTTAGAGAAGATGCAGACAAAGAATATTACGATACCATTACCATAACAACTGGAGGTTATGAAATACCAGAGATTATATATGCTGATGACACAGTATTACTGTCCACAACACAAAAAGGAATGGAAAAACTAATTATGTCAGTCCGTAAGAATAGTGAAGAGCAAAACCTCTATCTTAATGCGAAGAAAACTAAATTGATGACAACTGACAAAACAAACAAGGCAGCTGATATATGTATCATTGAGGAAAAACTGGAAGAAGTGGAGAGTTTTTAATATCTTGGATCACTACTAACCAATAATGGAAATACAATGAGGGAAATTAAAAGGAGGACATCTATCGCTCTTCAGAAAGTAAAACAACTAAAGATTCAGTGGAGAGGAACAGACAGAACTACAAAAATAAGATTTTTAAGGGCATGCATCTTTCCCATCGCAACATATGCCTGTGAGACCTGGACACTTAACAAAACAGCTGAGAAACACATAAATGCCTTTGAATGTAAATGCTACAGAAGAGTTCTTCAAATATCATGGTCACAAAAAAGAACAAATATATCCATACTACAAGAACTTAATATCGAAGAAGGCTGGCTAGTAAAGAGTATTAAACAGAGAAAACTTAAATATTTTGGACACATTAAACGTCATGATAATCTAGAGAAAACCGTCTTGGAAGGGTACATAATGGGAAAGAAAGAGGGGAAGACCAAGGCGAAGATGGCTGCAAGACATCGTTGAGGATCTGCAGATTGATACATCAGCAGCAGGGCATCTTGCTCAGAACCGAGAGGCCTACAGGAGTGCTATTAGGGAGGCAAAGTTCCACAAGGGACATGCAAATGAATGAACAGAGAAATGCATAGAGTTTAATGTGAATCTATATTTATCTTTTATAGACTACTCAAAGGCATTTGATTGTGTACAACACCAAAAATTTGGGAAATAATGGGAAAAAAAAAGGTTTTCCAATACATTTGATACAATTAACATCACTGCTGTTTCTAGACCAACAGGCAGCAGTAAGAATAAATGGTTAAAGAACAATTTGGTTTGACATAAAACAAGGGGTCCATAAGGGGTGCAACCGAGAGGCCTACCGGAAGGCAAAGTTCCGCAAGAGACATGCAAATGAATGAATGAATATTTTTTCTACTATAAAATAATATTACAAACTTTTGGACACCAAAAACACATTTTAAAAGAAGAAGATTCATTGCTCTTGTAATAAACTGTAGAACACAAAAATAAAAGATTATATTCGATATTGAATAGTATATTTTTCGACATTAATTTATTATACTTTTCTTAACTAAGTTAATTTCTATAAAAATAAACAAGTTGCTCAACTTATGTTTTAGCATCGATAACGATGATAACAGCGAGAGACATCACAGGCCGGTCTGTTGAGCACAGTTGATAGGGTACCTAAATAGTTACTCGCGGTCAAACGCTACAAGCAAGGTTGAAATGATCTCTACAAAAGTCGGAACACCGCTAAAAGCAAGAAAAGTAAAAAGGATACTGACCAGGTAGAAAGGCCCCCATACACTTGCTCTGTAGAAAAATTGACGTCAAGAACTAGACTTGTGACGACGCAAGGCTTACTGTCTACGATATGTAACGGGGTGTGCTACGTTCACTGACATCATCAAGACAGTAATTACAATATAGTACACTTCGATTTTTTTTTACATTTGACAAGTTTCGTGGCTCCTCTGTTACAAGTTTTTCACCTGTGGCACCTGGTTGAGAAACACTGTACTGGAAATGTTTTTGTTATGCATTTAGTTTCATATGTTTACCTATCAAGACAAAGAGAGGGTTCTCCTCCATGAATCTCTCATAAGCGAAATTCATCATACTTGCGATCCGCGCAGGCCTAATTGGGGAGGGGGGGGGGGGAGGCGAGGAGGAAGATGACTAACTCCCCCTGTTTTAAGGATGAGTCCAATAATGGATGAAGACAAAATGGCTAATCAACTCTCTCTCTCTCTCTCTCTCTCTGAACCTCAAGTGCCCAGGGCACATGGGGCTTCCGCAAGGGTTTTCCACAAATGCCTGTCCTTCGCCTTTTTTTCTGCTCTTGCCCAGGTGAGCCCTCTATTACTCAACATCCTTTCTGCTGTTCTTCTCCATGTCTCTTTTGGTCTACCCTTACTTCTGTTCCCTTGTGGTGTCCATCTTAGTGCTATTTTTGGTAGTGAGTTGTCAGTCATTCGGAGCACATGTCCCAACCATCGCCAGCGTCTTTCCTCAATAACTGTTGTCAGTGGCTTCATCTGCATTTCTGCCAATAAGATGTTAGGCTAATCAACTGGAGGTGGGGAAATACGTTTGCATGGCATTCCCCTCTGAGGTCCTGAGGCCAAATTTGTGATTTTAAGACTCTACAGAGTGTGTCGAGTGCAATATTTGGTCAGTCTATGTTGAGTCTTCTTGTTCTCTTGCAATGAAATTTGTGAATATCATTATCAAATTTTCTCCCAGCGTTTCTAACCTAGGCAAGACTGTTATGTCACAGTGTGGCAAAATCTGTCCCAGCCTCCATGTCCACTGGTGAAATAACTAAAATGTATAAACTAGGAAAAAAGTAGGAACAGCTTTATTATTTAACGATAACACACTTGTGACGTTTCAGCGTGAGCAAATGTCAAACAAAAACAAACAGGACGAAGAATCAGAGAGAGAAAACAAAGTACAGATTCACATTAATTTAATGACAACAGAACAATTTTTTTTAAAAATGGAAAATTTAATAAAAAAAATTGGGAAAAGGACTTAGCCTCTGGATCAATACGCACCAAAATCACCTGTATGACCTCGACAGAAGCATAAACAAAAAGCAACGGTAACAATGGAAACAGAGCGTTCTTTCTGAAAAAGTGCAAAATTGTTCATGGTTTAGTGAGGAAAATGTTAAGAGACAAGGATGTGCACAAAAGGAGCAGAGAATTACTCCAAGAACAGGGATGACTGGAGAGCACCTATCCATGGCTGGTACTCTTAAGGTAGTGAAAGGCGAATGATGATGATGGTTGTGAATGGATAGGGATTTGGGATGCTTGATAGTCATCATAAGCAAAACATGCAGGATGACGTATATAGGTGAAACTGGCCTTAGACTAGGGGATCGCATACAGAAACACCTGTACAATATCACCCAGCATGCTTCGAAACCAGTCCCCAATAATTTCAATGCCCCCAATCATAGAGGCAAATCTGATTTTCTAGTAACAGCCATCAAACAATGTCACGCAGATAACACAAGCCGCTTAGCTCTTGAGAACCGCTACATTCAGGACTTTGGGACACTGGAACCACATAGTTTGAATTCGTTATTCAGCTACACATAATCTTCCAGTCTTACTCATTCTCAATTGTTGCTAGTTTAGTATCCTCACACATCATCACATTACTATTCCACTACAGCAACCATAATCATTCATTTCACCTTCTCCTAAATATATTGCTATCCCTTCCCCACCATCATCTACTATCAAGCATCCTAAATCCCTATCCATTCACTACCATCATCATCATCATCATCTGCGTTTCACTACCTTAAGAGTACTGGCCATGGATAGGTGCTCTCCAGTCATCCCTGTTCTTGGAATAATTCTCTGCTCATTCTGTGCATATCCTTGTCTCTTAACATTTTCCTCACTCAACCATGAACAATTTTGCACCTTTTCAGAAAGAACGCTCCGTTTCCATCGTTACCATTGCTTTTTGTTTTGGCTTCTATCGAGGTCATACAGGCGATTTTGGTGTTGTGTTGATCCAGAGGCTGTGATAAGTCCTTTTCCCATTTTTTATTAAATTTTCCATTTTTGTTGTTGTTCACACCATTAAATTAATGTGAATCTGTACTTTGTCTCCTCTCTCTGATTCTTCATCCTGTTTGTTTTTGTTGACAATGGCTCACATCGAAACGTTACAAGTGTGTTATCGTTAAATAATAAAGCTGTTCCTATTGTTGTCCTAGTTTATACATTTTGGTATCATAGCTTTACTGCAGTGCTTTGAGTATAGTTGTATACCTATACACTAATTATTTGGTGAAATAACTATCCAACCGGTACATCAAAGCAGGACTTTTTTGTGTCATGCAAGCTGGTTGTTGAGAATAAAGATATATGAGATCTTACTAAATCACTGGATCAAGCAGCTGTTAAATAATAACACAAGCCTGCGTATAAGAAGCTTGGTCTTCTGCTACTCATTCTTATTTCTAATATGGCTTACACCTAACTGAACATTTCTGGATATCAACTCCGAGTATAAGATGGTTAGAAACAGAAATTCACTTAAACTGGAATTTGCTTCATGTCTTGTATTTGTAATTTTTTTTTTCAGATCCATGTATATATAAATCTGTTAGACATACACGTTTGTTAAGCTTGTGTAGTAACTGAAAGACATTTACGTTTTCTAAGTTTGTGTAGTAACTGAAAGACATACACGTTTTTTAAGCTGGTGTAGTAAATGAAATACATACACATTTGTTAAGCTTATGTAGTAACTGAAAGTGTTTCAGTTTGTTGTGACCTGTGTGAAGTACACAAAAGATCACTTATAATGCTTAAAGAAGAAAATGTCAAAGGTTCAAAATCAGACTCTAGCATCACTGCATTCAGGACAGCCCCATATATGCTGCACTGCATCCATCCAAGAGAACGTTTGCTAATAGTTCCCCTCAAGTGTTGGTTCTTTACGATGCGTTTTCTGCTACACAGTTCAGATTTCCTACCGGCACCCTTAATTTGTCCTAGCTTCAGCAACTGTTTCACAATTAATTGTTCTTCTATTCCCACTGTGGAAAGTTTGCTGCGGCCATTGACCTAACTGCTCCAAACGCATTCCTGGCATTTTGTATTACATTGTCTACATGTTGAGCAAAGGACAAGGATAGGTCAAATGTGATCCCTGGATACCGCATGAAATGTGTTTTTTAATACCTTGTTCCCGATACGTCGCAATCAGAAATTCAGATCTTACAATTCTATTACTGAGCATCACAGGATGCTAGCTTTTTCAGAGTTTATCACAGCACTGTTATCCTCATACCAGCCTGTTATCCACCCTGCTCTGTACCCTTGTGGCTAGTTCCTCTCTACATCTCCCATGGTAATATATCATCAGTGTAGTTCAGTGTTCGCCCCACACCGTTCCCACGTAACATACATATCCATGATCTGTATCTCATGGCAACTGATCGTCTCAACAGCGTTGAAGCTACCCCAAACTCCATCAGGTGTCAACCGCATTTTGCACAGGGTGTTCTGAAAATCACTATACAGTAGCGTAGTACTGATTATGATGTAATGTGTGTAGCGTAGTGACTATGATATATAAGTCATCTGTCAGTCAAGTGTGTAGAAGTTTTCTCTAATGTAACATTTATTAGCATTCAATATTAGTGTCTGTGTATTCATTTGTTAAGCAGTGTTTAAAGCATCTGAAGTGCTGAAATGACAATTTGCTTATTTCATTTTATTCACTATGTTTCTTTCAACTGAGGAACGATTTTTTTTTAGTATGTCTTTAGAGAAGACAATAGAAACACCGATTTAGTGTGGTAAATAGTGTGTAAGTATACAACTATACACAAAGCACTGCAGTAAATCTGTGATAATGTATAAACTAGAAAAAACTAGGAACAGCTTTATTATTTAACGAATACACAGTTGTGACGTTTCGGCATTTGCCTTCGTCAGACAATAACAAACAGGATGAAGAAAAGATAGAGGCGACAAAGTATAGGATTACATTAAACTAAGTTAATGAAATAACAAACAAACAAAAAACAGGATTACATTAAACTAAGTTAATGAAATAACAAACAAACAAAAAAATGAAAAAAATGAATGAAAAATGCAACAAAAAAAAAACTTATTAGACGGCACTTAGCCTGAATAATTGAGAGCGCTGTGAGGTGTCCCTTTTTCGGCATCACCAATGTAAACTAGAACAAGAAATGTCTGTTACTGCTTGAGGAGGATGAGATCAATTACTCCTGGTTCCAACAACATGGCACTACTGCACATACAAAAGCTATATCTATGAAACATCTGGACAAGTTTTTAGGAGAACGTATCATCTCCAGAAATTTATAGCCCCCTCGGTCGCCAGATCTAAATCCAACAGACTTCCATCTGTATGGAGCAGTAAAATCTACAGCATGTATAAACAAGGAAAAATGTAGGAACAGCTTTATTATTTAATGATAACACACTTGTGACGTTTCGGCGCGAGCCTTTGTCAAAATAAAATCTACAGTGTATTATGATCACCCACATATGCTCAATGAATTAAAAGCTGCAATAAATACTTACATAAAAAAAATCTTCTGATTTACACAAGATGTTTGCAAACAAAATTAAATGTGTACAAGCATGGTTGGATGCTGAGGGAGACCACAATAAATATATGCTATAAGGTATATGCCTGATTAACTCATGTTACATAATATTTTTCTTACCACCACACATGATCAGTGTATACAGATAGTTAACCTAGATATCACAAACTACGATACCTGAATCAATACTATGCTACTGTATAGTGGTGATCTGAACAACCTGTATAATTCACTCTATTGTGCATCTTCAAGATCAAGAGACACAACCACTCTGTTCAATGGAATCCCTCATATACATCACACGCTAAGATTGCTGCATTATTATTTGTATTTCTTCCTGGACGATAACTTCCTAAAGTATTTGGTAGTAGCCCGCTGGTCTCTAGAAAGTCCGATAGTTGCCTGGCTATAATCCTCTCAATCACTATGCCATATACATTTTGTAATGTTATAATTCAATAACCATTCAGTTTTGTATTGTCTTTACCTATTTTTGGCAACAGAATCAAGTAAGTGCAGCCAGTCTTCAAACTCTGGTTGTAATCTTCTGTCATCTGCTTTACAACCTTGCCAGCTTCTTTGAGATGTCCATACTGGATGGCATCAGGACTAGTGCATCATTTTTGACAGACTTAATTGTCTGTCTTACTCCTCTACTTCTATTAAGCTTTCCGGGATTTCTGTTTGTATTGTGTTTCTCATCATTATATGCTCTAGGAAAATGTTGTTCACTATCAATGACTTCATCAAATTAAAAGAACAGAAGACTAAGAGATTTGATTCTTAAGTGATCAGTCAGTCTGGGAAAACACAATCCACAAGTGTGTGAGTAATCTCGTGGTAGCAAGATTGTGAGGAAAGGCTTGTAAACAAGTTCCCAGAGTGCTCCAGTCAGCTGAACTGGAAAAACTGATCCACACACCTAATATTTGAGAAATATCTCTAAAACAAAAAACATCTGTAAACACAAACAAATAATAATCATTGAATTAAGGGAAAACACATGTTTATGTAAAAACATACACAAGGAACAATTTTTGAATTCACAGAACATGAACAAATAATCATCATCATCATCATCAGGTGCCGTGCCGACTGGCGTTGGCTATTATGCTTCTCCAGAGTACCCAATCCTTCATGCAGGCCATCAGTTCAGTTGGTGATCTCCTCTCACACCATCTCGTCAGACTGTCCTGTATCATTTCTCTTGGTCTTCCTCTTGATCTTCTTCCTTCTATTTTTCCTGTTGTTATAATATTTTCAATGCCCCCTCTTCTTATTGCATGTCCTATGAAAGTACATTGTCTCTCTCTTATCTTTTTGACAAGGTTTTTTGTCTCTCCAGCTCTTCTCATACATTCTTCATTAGTTATTTTTGCTGTCCAGGGGATTCGCAACATTCTTCTAATAAACCACATTTCTGCTGCTTCCAATGATTTTTGTGCAGACTTGCCTATTGTCCATGATTCACTTCCATATAACAAGATAGGTTCAATATAGCATTTTAGGACTTTTTCTAACATTCATTGATAAAGATGTGTTGGCTAATATGTTTCTCATTCTCTGAAATGCAGTCTTTGCTTGGCCTATTCTGTTCCTAATTTCTTTTCTGCATTTCCCATCTGAAGTTATTACTGCTCCAAGGTATTTGAATTTCTGCACCTGCTTTAGAATAGTTCCGTTTAATTTAATACTGCATGCTGGTGGATTCTGTTTCTTAGATATAACCATAGTCTCTGTCTTTTTGATGTTCAAAGTAAGGCCTTTCTGTTCACTTTCTTTGGTGACTTTATCCAAGAGATTTTGCAGGTCTTGTTGGTTCTCAGCTATCAGTACTGTATCGTCAGCATACCGAAGGTTGTTAATATTGTGTCCTCCAATTTTTATGCCTGGTTCTGTGATGATTGTTCTTAGAATATTCTCGCTATACAGAGAAAAAAAGGTCTGGAGATAGTACACATCCTTGTCGCACCCCTTGTTTTATAGGTTGATATTTTCCAATTCTATTTTCAACTCGAACTGTTGCTTCTTGCTGCCAGTATAAATGTTTTACAATCCTCAGGTCTTTGCCGTCTATATTGATGTCTTCAAGCATTTTAATAATTTCATTATTTTTCACCTTGTCAAATAAATGGCTGCTAAATCAGCAGAAAGTGATGTAACATTAAATTATGATTAAATAAATGATAGTGGTCAACAAAAGCCTCGCTCATTTGATTTTTACAAAAAGAAAACAAAAGTTTATTAAGAGGTATTGTTCTACACTGCATTCATTAAATGTTACAAATGTAAAGAGAAAAAGAACAATACATTCAAACATAAACAATCACAAAAGTGTCTAAATCCAGAACAGACAAATACACACAAAATAAAATAAACTGAAGTTATGAGTGCACAGGATTAGATAAAACATGAAGATTCATTATTATGTCATACAGGATACACCACACAAAGTCACCAACACACTGTTACTTCATGTAAAAAAAAAAACTAGTTACAGATTTTAATAGTTATTTTCAGAGAAAATTTAAGAAAAATGTATGAAAGTATGTTTACATATTATTTATGCTTATAAATACATGATTTTAATGTTGTAGTTTTTATAACTCTCCTCTGCTGTTCTTGACTATCATTAGTAGAGATATTAAAAAGTAAAAGGGTTGCTCCAAAAGTAATCTTATATCTTATCTTATATCCTTCCGTGCCGTTAAACGTCACAAAGGGCTCACAAAGTAGTTCGCCAATTTTTCTCTTCGGCAAGTCTTTCAACCTCATCAAGGGATTTTATGCCTGTTAATTTGGCCTCTCTTAACAATGTCCTCTTCAGAGCTTCATGCGGTCTGCCTCTTTTTCTTTGGCCTGTTGTGTTCCACTTGATAGCTTGTTTTGGGATTCTCTCTCTGATCATTTCTTCTCATCAAGTGACCAACATATGTCTATCTCCTTTTCCTAATCACCCATGAGACTGGTTGTTGTTCAATCATCTGTCTTATCTCTGCATTGTTCTTGAATTCGTTCCACTTGATGCTGAGTATTTTCCTTAGACATTTGTTTTCAAAAGAGTCTAATTTGTTGTCTATTTCTTTAGTTGTTTTCCAGCTTTCACATGCATAAATGAGGGTTGATATTACATTCGAATTGAATAGTTTTAATTTGGTTTTTGTGCTTATAACTTTGAATTCCATATATTCTCAAGATTCTTGAAGATTGATGCTGCTTTTGCAATTCTGATTCTAACTTCCTTTCTGGTGTCACCATTCTGGTCTATGTAGCTGCCAAGGTGTGCAAATTGATTGACTTCTTCAATATCTGTCCCTTCTATGTGTATTTTTTTCATTTTGATTATGGGGAATTTTCATTATTTTTGTTTTGTCCTTGTTAATTTCAAGTCCTATTTTGCTAGCCAGTGAAGACAGGCTGTTTTTTCTTGCATGGAATTCACATTGTTAGAGTTATGTCATCAGCAAAATCAAGATCTTCTAGTTGGTCTCCCCTGGGAACAACTGTGTTAAGAGCACACTTATCTTAACATAGTGTTTGTGAGACAGGGAACATAGATCTGTTTGCTTAAAAACTCTGACCTACCTCTGTAGCCCAGAAACTTGTAGCAATCAACACTAATTGTAATTGTAATTGTTATTTTTGCAAAATGTAATGTCAGGTTGGTGGACGGATGGGGACATGGAGATCTCTGGCGGCGATGAGGGAAGTCTGGTGTGAAACCAATGAATCCAGGACGTGACAAGCCTATGGGTCTTTACAACAATGGCTATCAGAATGATGTAAACAAAACAGAGCCAGTAGACTATAGGTGGCGGGGAATGGATATCGTTGAAGCACTCATCAGATTCCTCATCTCAGAGTCAGAGTGTCTTTGTGGAACTGTCTCAAACCATCTGACATGGAGAAGGGGCTTAAGTACAGCCACCAGAGGCTGGGGGACAGCCACCAGAGGCTGGAAAACAAAGTTTTGGCCAGGCCAGCCACACTGTCTTCATGGCAGTCCGACCAAGACCACAGTCTGCCCTAGCAAGGAAAGGTGCTGAATCGGAGTTACCCAGCCAAAAGGCGCATCGCAAAAATCAGGGTAACACGCATTATCGCTAATGAAATGTCTTCTAGTTGGTCTCATGTACCCACTCAATACCTGTTCAGCATTTTTTCATTATGAAGTCTATTGTAATTCCAAAAAGTAAAGGAGACAGTATATATCCTTGTTTTACACCTGTTTCAATCTGGAACCATTCACTTATCCCTTCTTCTGTCTTGACTGCACAAATATATCCATTGTAGAAGTCCTTAATGATGTTGACAATCTCTCTCTCTCTGAACCTTAAGTGCCCAGGGCGCATGGGGCTTCCGCAAGGGTTTTCCACAAATGCCTGTCCTTCGCCTTTTTTTCTGCTCTTGCCCAGGTGAGCCCTCTATTGCTCAACATCCTTTCTGTTGTTCTTCTCCATGTCTCTTTTGGTCTGCCCTTACTTCTGACAATATTAGATGGTATTCTATATAGACTTAAAATTCTCCATAATGAATCTCTGTGTATGCTATCAAATGCCTTTTTAAAGTCTACGAAGTTCAGTATTAATGGTTTCTGCTTTTCAATATGTTCTTCAAGTATTATTCTTAGAGTAAAGATCTGGTCAAGACAGCTTCTCCCTTTTCGAAATCCTGCTTGTTCTTCTCTCATTGCGGTATCCACTATATCTTTAAGTCTATTCAAAATGACCTTGCAAAATACTTTTGACACAACTGATATTAAGGTTGCTCCTCTCCAGTTGTTACAGTCACTAAGGTTGCCTTTTAGGTATTTTAACAATGATTCCTTTCTTCCAATTAGAAGGGACCTTTTCTTCTTTCCAAATCTTGTTAAACATTCTCTGTAGTTGTCTCATGTTGTCACTACTGATAGCTTTTAGCATTTCGGGTGTTATTTCATCTTCACCTGCAGCTTTGTTGTTAGCCATTAAATTCACTGCTGTTTCAATTTCATGCAATTTAATTTCATCTAGGTTGACATTTAGTTGTGGGGCTGGTATGTTGGTTTCAAGGTTTAACAATTCTTTTGGGTGTGGTCGATTAAGTATTTCTTGGAAGTGTTCAGCCCATCTTTGCTTTTGGCTTTTACTTGATGTTAATAAGGTTCCAGTTTTGCTAAGGATTGGTCTTTCTTTAGATGTAAAAGTACCTGTTAGGCTCTTTTGTATATTGTATAAAGTTTTGCTGTCTCCTGTTTTTGCTGCTTTTTCTGCCTCTGTCGCCATATTGTCCATGTATTCTCTTTTATCCCTTCTAGTTGAACTTTTTACTTTCTTGTCCAGTTCTTTGTATGTTGCTTTCACCAGATCTTTTCCAAGATTGTTTTTACATTCAACATGTCTAATTTAACTGCTCATCTTTCATGTATATACTTTCATGTGTTTTCTGATATCCATGCTTTTTTTGTTTTTTTTTTCAGACCAGCGCTTGCTTTTGCTGCTGTGATTATGGCTGTACTGTAAGAATTCCACAATTCATCTGTACCTATCTCCTCAACTTCACTGGGTGTTTTGGAATGATTGGCAAGTTCCTGATTGAAATTACTGTTAGTATTCTCTTCTTGTAGGCTGTGGCTGTTTATCTTTCTGTATACTAATTTCTTGTGCTGGCTTTTCAATTTTAGTTTTATTTTCCCTATACACAGGTTAACATCTGCACCCCTATAAGCCCTTACATCTAGGAGAGATGTTCTGTATTGCTTTCTAATACAAAAATGATCTATCTGGTTTCTATATCTATCATCTGGAGATATCCACGTTGTTTTATGTATTTCTTTGTGTGGAAATATTGTGCCTCCAATGATCATGCCCTCTGTTAGACATATTTCAATTAATCTTTCTCCGTTCTGATTAACCATGTCAATTCCTGCTTTCCCCATTACTTTTTCAACGTCGGTGTTATCTTTCCCTACTTTAGCGTTGAAGTCCCCCATAGAAATTAGGATGTCATGTTTAGGGACTTTGTTGATGATTTTTTGTAACTGGTGATAGAAGTCGTCTTTCACATCATCTGCATCATTCGTGGGTGCATAACACTGTATTATTGTCATTCTTCCATGTCTTAGGTTGTATCGTGCTCTTATTATACAACTGTTCACTGGTTCCCACTCTACAAGGCTCTTTGCTGCTAGGTTAACTACCCCATCTTAATGTTTACCATCATTTCTGCCTGAATGTATTATTAACTTACCGTTTCCGCCGATCTTTTACTTGCTTCTGGCCATCGCATTTCACTGAGGCTCAGTACATCTAGGTGGTATCTCTCCATTTCTTTGATGACCTGAGTAGTTTTTGTTTGGTGCTGCCATCGTTCTTACGTTCCAGAATCCAATCTTTGTCACACGTTTGGGGTCGACGAATGAGTTCCTCAGAGTTGGCATCTCTGATGCTCGGTTGGTTTCTCTGCGAGTTTCCGTAATGATATCTTTTTTTCCCCATCTGGAGTCGCCTCTAGATAGGTCCCAAGAATAAGGTTGTTACCCTTATGCCCAACTCCTGGTACAGGATATGTGACAGATCAAGCAGAATTCCGCTGATTTCTGCATGCTGGCGAAAGCGTAAAAAAAAACGTCTGCCATCTTGCACGTCACACCGGAACCCTAAAAGTAATGCCTCCTAATTTTTTTTCTTTCTGGAAACATCATAAGTGAAAGTGTTGATGTGGAAGTAAATTTCAACTGTCAAGCAGATGCACAAAAATGGCTGGCGTGCATGAAATAGCAAGAGAGAAACTGGCTGGCAAAATGACCAATGATGTGGCTGTTCATATAAAGCAAAAGTTTGTGATCAAATTCCTCCACGCTGAAAAAAAAACACCACTCATTGACATTCATCCATGCTTGCTAAATTTCTACAGTGACCAAACAGTGGATGTTAGCTCAGTGAGGCAATGAGTGGCACGTTTCGGCGGTGGTGACAGTGATGTGAGAGACAAGACATGTTCTTGGTGGCCATACACTGTTGTTACACTATCAAATGATGAGCATCTCGATCAGCCCATCTGTGAAAGTCGTCAGGATTACAACCAGGGAACCGTGTACAGAGTTTGATATCAGCTTCAATGCTTTAGAAATGATGATGGCAAAATTGGAATATCACAAAGAGTGCACCAAGAAGAAGACAATCTTTTTCTTGCAACATGATAACACCAGGTCATACACTAGTTTGAAGACTGGTGAGCACTTTGCTAAGCTTGGCTGGACTGTTCTATCACACCCACCATATAGTCCAGATTTGGCACAATCTGACTTCCATTTGTTCAGGTCCATGAAAGATGAACTTTCTTAAAAATGAGGCTGTCAAAGCTGATGTGAAACAATGGCTCACATCTGTTGGGGCTGATTTTTTTATGAGCACAACATACAGGCTCTTGTTCATCGCTGGCAAAAATGCACAACAAGTGCTAGATTGCTATGTGGAAAAATAGCATTTTGCTAGATGAGACATTGGGCAATGAGTGGCAAAGTGGTTAGTGCACTGGTCTCTCATGGCAAAGGTCAGGATTTGAATGGGTACCCGAATTCTTCTGGAGTTGGGGAAGGAAAGGTGGCCAGGTGTGATACTGACCGTATCACCCTCTAGTGTGCTGACAGGTCGAGGAAAATACAGCCACTAACACCATATCCCTATGTGCCTCTAAGGCATGACAGGATTAACTACCTTTAGTTGAGACATTGCTCTATCAAATAGCATTATTGCGCTCTTAGTATCTGTTGCGACCCTCATAATTAATAGCCAAGATTGGATCAAATCAGAACCAGTCTGTGTTTCAAGACTTTAGATATTTATTTTAAAAAAAAAACATCCATAATGCTCAGCACATTGTGTATTTTAACCCTTAGACTACAAGACCAGAAACTCAAAGCTCACGCATAAAAATGATGAAAGGTATATAATGGCTGGCCACAGGTAAGTTAAATGATCTCTGTTACTAACTTTAAATAGTTTCAGTCTTCTCATTTGCTGGCATACTTTTGGCACCCTTATCATGTTTGATTTGACAAACTTCTCATACAGGAGTGTCATTCATATACACTGCTCATCGGTGGATTCATGTCTGACAACTTCCTTGTTAACCAATCTTTTGTACAGCAACTGCTGCCTTGACAACATGCTCAATAAAATGGCCAATTTTACTGGTAACATATCTGAACAAATGTGCTCAGGTGATTCATTCCATCTCTGTAAATTATCCATATCAAGATATTTTTATATATTGCATTTGTAAATAATATTAAAACTGAACATTAGCACTGTTTGTAGACTAAAAGCTTGAAGACCAACGACACAATGTGATATTTAAAAGCAGTGCGAAAAAAAGCAGTACAGACATAAAACATTTTCTGATTTATCTACTAAAATCAGGTTACAGAAAGGAATACTTTATGGTTAGCACCAATATTTCTTTTATTTAATGTTTTAAGGTCAATGCTTAACAAACATACCCTGGAAAATAACAATGAGAGATAATAACTATTCCATAATTAACCATTTAATCCATTTTTTGATTAGTAACAACATATTCTGATGCTTATTTATCAGATCTTCTACAATCTTCATCATTTAAAAGGATATTACAGAAATGTGATAAATGAAAATGTAATAATGTCATTAAAGGCACTACTTGTGCTGAGAGATTTCTGATTAAAAAAAAAAAAGGCAAATATTTAAAAATGTTGCTAAACTGCAAAAAACAAAACAACAAAAAAAAGAATTAAATTAACTGTACATCTGTGTACATATAAAATATGTGAACATATTTCTTGCAGAGTCCTCTGTTGGTTAGATGAACATTAACAAATAAAGGAAGGCAGTAAGCTTAACAAAAGAAAACTACATGACAGCATGTCCATGCCCATATGCATACATACATAGATGCTGAGTATTTCTAGAGACTTTGTACAGTTAATCAGAGGTTTGAAGGTAAAAAAAAAAAAATCTGACATAGGCTTTAAAAAAAAAAAAAAAGTATAACAATAAATCAGAATTGTAAAATAAAAGTGGATGTAAAAATTGCAATAAAAATTACTTCCAAAAACCCATGTAAATATTTTTTTAGTCTAAAACCTTACTCCTATTCTCCCAAACAATAATTAGAGGATTGTTACATGTCCAGGCTGATTATGGTGTTGTTAGCGTGTACATTTTCCTTATATTGTCAGCACTCTGGGGGGAGGGGAAGAGATTGATTGATCTTTATTTCAAAAGGGTTAAGAATTGGGCACGCAGGCCCGTCTGACATTCTGCCCTGGAGAAATATGTGGACACACCATACCTGATAGCTGTATCTTCCTCAGCTCTACAAGCAGTCAAGTACTAAGTACTTCCTTTACAACTGGGTTGACCAGGGTTATTTTGCACTGGAGTCAAACTATCAGACACTGCCACAAGATACAGGTGCACTAACCTCTTTGCGTATCTGGTACCCTGTATCCTCCCGCAGACTGATATCAGTTTTCAGTGTTAACAAAAGAAGATATGCCAAAAAAAAAAACAAAAAAAAACAACAAAAAAAAAAAGCCAGCAGTTCAGGTAAGTTATTTAGCATTAAATAAAGGGGGGAAAAAATGATTTGTAAAAACAATAAGAATTGGACTGAGCAAGGCAAAAATAAAACTGGAAAATGAAAAAAAAAATCCACTTTCAGAAAACAGGATTTCCTCATTACAGAGCACAAAAATATTTCACAAAACACTGTGAGACATCTGATTCCATTGCTTTCTTTGGCCTCAGAGTGCTTTAAAAAAAAAAAATTCAGTACTTGAAACAATTAGACATGCAAGACATATAAAAACTAGGAGTGCATTCATGACTTTTGGTTCATTTAAATTTCCAATTCAGGTACAACCTAATCTTCCCCCCCACTCCTCCATTCCATCACAAGGCACTTATAACATAAATCTTATGCTACAAAAAAATTATGTTCATCAAATATAATGACTATTACATATGTAATGAAGAATATCAGCTAAAAAAGCTTGCATAATGCATTATTGTTTCTAATGTGCTGGAGTATTAATATGCATATCTTCTGAACATCAGTGCCATGTGATTGTTGCACACTACATTCCCCCATTCCAAATTTGTTGTTACGACATAATAAATAAGAACTGCTATTCAGTGCCAGTAAAACATTTCAAAATTCATTCAAATGAGAAAACAGCCTTAAGTAATAGTCTTTCTCAATAACTCACAATTTTTAAAGTAAACACATGCATTAATCCACATTATTTAAATGTTAAAGAAATTGAAATACTCATTTCAAAATGTACTAATAATTGCTTTAAATATAATGTGCATAAAGATGAAGTCCTCCGGGAACAATATATGAGTATATGTCATTCACACTTCTCATGCACCACTTATTTTCAAGAGCTAAGATTTTTTTTAAAATCTCTATAAAACAATAATTTACAGATTATTAAAGAAGAATTATTTAAAAATAAGAAGTATATTAAAAATAATAGTATGCGGTTTATATAAAGTACAAACATGAGTAAAGCTAGTATTTTACATCTGTCCTGTGCCACATCTCACTATCCTGATCTATTTAGCTGCCAAGGTGTGCAAATTGATCTACTTCTTCAACAGCTGTTCCTTTTACATATATTTTTCCTTCTTGATTAATGGGAAGTTTCATTATTTTTTTTTCTTGTTAATTCCAAGTCCTATTTTCCTAGCCAGTGAAGAAAGGGTATCTGTTTTTTCTTGCATCAAATTCACATCGTCACTGATAAGAGTTATGTCATCTGCAAAATCAAGATCTTCTAGCTGGGTCCCGTGTACCCAATCATTGCCCGTTTTACCTCTGCAACATTTTTTCATTATGAAGTCTATGGCAATTCCAAAAAACAAGGGAGATAGTATATATCCTTGTTTCATGCCTGTTACAATCTGGAACAATTGTCTCAACTGCACAAACATATCCATTGTACAGATTCTAAATGACAGTTTTAGATAGTATTCCATATAGTCTTAAAATTCTCCACAATGAACCTCTGTGTATGCTATCAAATGCCTTTATAAAATCTATGATTAATGGTTTTTATTTTTCAATATGTTCTTCAAGTATTATACTGAAGTAAAGATCTGGTCGAGACAGTTTCTCCCTTTTCGAAATCCTCCTTGTTCTTCTCTCATTGCAGTATCCACTATATCTTTAATTCCGTTCAGAATGAGTTTGCAAATACTTTTGACACAGCTGATAGTAAGGTTACTCCTCTCCAATTACTGCAGTTGCTAAGGTTGCCTTTTTTAGGTATTTTTAACAATGATTCTTTTTTCCATTTTGAAGGGACCTTTTCTTCTTCCAAACTTCATTAACATTCTCTGTGATTGGCTAATATAAAAGATACAATTCAAACTTTATAGAAAGTCATGCCTTATTTTACATTAACAATGGCTGTATCTGCAGCACAGTAAGGTCACAAAATGGTGCTTTTTGATTGTTACTAGAATGTTAAAAAAGAGAAAAAAATAACTGCTTACTACTCATAAAAATGAAAAAACACTCTGGAACTATCCTTCTACATGCAGTCTTTGTTGGTACAAATAAGAAAACCAAATGTGGAAACTGATCAAATGCAATCATTACAAATTCATGGTGACAATATGGCATATCGTGATCAAATGTAGATTGGTGGGGGGAGGGGAATCTGTATAAATTATTCTGAAAAACAAAGGTTAAAAGAACAGAAGGCACGGAGACAATGTTAAAAACCTGTTTAAATTTTGTTACAGTCTGCAAAGCATACTGCTTTTAAATAATACTAACGAAGCATTAGAGTTAGCTTCAAGAGTTGAATATCACTCACTTGTGGAATTTTCTTTCATTCCAACATAATGACCTCTTGCAGTTTTTGATTCATTAATTTCAAGCAGCATTTCCAATTTATTTGAAAATAACAATCAAAACAAACATAATGAGTAAATAAATAATTGCACAGTTATTCCAATCATTAAACAAACTGCCACACTGACAAACATAATATTTCGAAAACCTATTTACAGTTAGAAACCTGACTAGATTTTCTCAGCTTTTCAAAATGTGGTGCTAAATGCAGACTTACTTGTATATTTGAAACTGCTTACAAAAGGTCTCAAGTTGAATGAAGACCATTTAAAAAAAAAACAAACAAACAAACAAACAAAAACACCCAGAAACTTGTAAACAAATCTACAAAGTTTCTGTTATCACTTTTTGGAAAAAATATTCCCATAGTTGAAAAGGATTTCGTAGCTATGTTTTATCCAAATAGAAATCAAGTTGAAAAATTTTGAAACATTTTAGAAGGATCACTTCCCACGGTATATTAACCAGCAAACTAAAATACAGCTGTGCCTCAATACAATATGCCTTGAAAGAATGCAAATTCACATGCAATGTTGAGAGTCTGCGGACCTCAAATTATTGTCAGGTTAAGTCAGTGACAGGACTATAAAGTTACAAAAATGTCACATTACGAGTTATTTCTGAAAGTTTTTCTTGACATTCCTCTATACTGTGCTTTCATAAAACAAAACTAATCAAGACTATTCTGTTCTCAGAAACACTGCAAAATTTAATGGGACACACGCTGAAATGTAATACATGTGTCTGACAAATACACTGTCACGATTTCTGGGGTACACTCTACAGAACTCTACAACCAAATTCTACTGTAAGTTGCATTAGTTTGTTTGGGTCTGACATTTAAATGCTGAAAACTGCTAATTCTGTATATAACTTAAGCAATACAAGCATTCTAACATTTTACTCAAACACACATATTTGTCATGCTTGCGTCCAGTAGGCACAGCCATCTTTCACTGCCATTTTAAGTACTTCTCCATTAGCGACCTCCATAAGTGGGGTTTTTAAAAGAAGATGTGGCTTGCTTGTAGATTGGGTTCTCTCCCTATGAAACAAAAAGAGAAGAAAAAAAAAAAGATTAGTGCATTTTTGTTTTTTTTTTTGTAGTGTGCGCTCTATTTTGGCTCATGGTTCAGTTAATACCAGGTCTCATCAGGAAGCAGATGGAAAGTACTGCCTGTGGCACTAAACCCACAATAATCACGGCTGAATCTCATCATCATCATACATCTTCTCTTCCATGAATCTGCTCCATTTCTTGTCATGACAGTACTCCTAGGTTAAGTGGTTCTTGTTCATCTTTTGGTGTTGTAGGACCTTGAGTACTGATCTCTTGCTCTTTTCTGTCCATTATGTTTTTTTTTCTACGCATTATACTTCTCAATATGCCAAAATAAATGTATCTTGCACAGCTACTTAAACATGTCATCACCAGCGGTTAACACAATGTGAAAATGTAAAGCATAGGACATATGAGCCCTACTCATTGTTCTTCTTTGTTCGCTTCTACCACAAGATCGCCCCGTGATCCTACTTAATTTACTCCTGTGGTTCTCGCCATAGCCTCATTTAGGATGGAGGTTCAGAGCATTGTGGGGCTTGGGCCTATATTCTCGGTGGGTCACAGAAACAGCATTGCTTGACACCATGGTTTTCGTTGCACCAGTTTAGTCTAGAGTTGGACTTAAGAGTTTGTTCATTTCTTGTAGATTTGTTTTTTTCCAATTTTCTCATTTTAATTTTATGTCAGTTTCATGAACAAATTTCAATGCTTGTCAAGCACATTTCCTGAACTTCAAAAAAAAAAAAAAATAAAATAAAATAAAAAAATTAACAAATCTAAAAATTCATGAAAAACAAAAAAGAAAACACCACTAACACAATCTAGAGATTAGTATTACTCACAATGAATTTACTTGATGCATGCAACAGACAAAAAAGAAATATTTTTATGAAACTTACAGTGTCCCATTTTGCGTTCTGTCTTTCCTTCTCAAATTTGGCAAATTCACGAGTGTCATGGATAAAGGTAAGCAGCTTCCAAATGAGGAGCAGAAAAAGTCCAACAGCAACAATTCCACCTACTACGCCACCCACAATGGCAAGCACATTCACTTGTTCAGGGCATACTGTAAGATTTGAATATTACATTATATTAAGAAAAAAAAAGAGGTTTTATTGAAAAATAATATATTTTCCTACTGATTTCATAAAGATTTTCATTTTATTATTTTGAAACCACTTTGTGTCTTTTTAAAACTGCTGAATTTTAACTTTTCAGACAATCATTAAGGGGAAAAAAATAAGATAGCATACAGGCAAGCAAATGAAAATGGAAAAAAAAAAACTGTTCTAAGTTAAATATGTGGGAACAATATACAGCACGTTCAGAAAATAAATGTGCGCTAACCCAGTATCAACTCCGGTATCGTAGTGATATCTTAATGACTGCGGCAGGTAGATGTGGCTAAATACCACAGACATTAAGACATCACTATGATACCGGAATCGATACGGGTTAGTGCACAGTTACTTATGGAACACCCCGTATTTACTGCCTGTTTAAATAAATGTACACAATGAATTAACAGAAACTACAACCCCTCTTGAAATATTTTATCATGACGAGCAGAACACCTCTCATTCTTGCTTACTGAACAGATACACTATAATCAGAACTTAATGGATTTACTGAAAAAGAAGAGTGGTCAATAAAAACATGTAGCTTATATTCAGACTGATGCCATTATTTACTATGTTGTCCAAATGAATTATGAGAAAAGGGATTCAGAGAATGAGGGGCGCATCACACTTGGTTGATTACTGGTATTTATTATACATCATATGTTTGAGGTGTAAAGAATATCTTTCTTAGAAACCACAAGTCACTGATGATCTCCAGAAAGGAAAGGACAAGTATGATGATAATGACATTACAGTCTTCTATATGGTAATATTTCATCAGTTCTTTCTTACCTTTGGTATTCTGAACTTTGATGATGATATCCTTGCCATTCGTGTCATACTCATAGGTAAAATATGCCCAGCATTCATCATCATCCTTAAACTGACAGATCTGAACCCGAGGTCCCTCTATAACAATGAGAATTTCAAACTTGCATGTGTGTCTCTGGTAATGTTAAAGTGAACTATAAATTGCTGTTCGCCAACCAAAAACAGTCAGTATTTTGAAAGATTAATTATACTTCAACTTCTTCACTACATATATATTAAGTAACATATAACTACGCCTATTGTAAATCTTTCTTCTTCATACACACAGTCCATAACTCAATTGTTTCTTGAATAAACTGTCCGGTTTTTTTTTTTTGGGGGGGGGGGGGGGGGGGAAGGAAGGAAGATGAGAGCATTTATTTCCATAGTTCTTGTATATAGAATCGTAGAGCATAGCTAGATCATTTTATGTAGCCAAAAGGCTTGTTTCAGTGTTTCAAAGATGGTGAGAACATAGAAGCTGCATTATGCAGTCTGAGGTGCCTGAGGACATGCACAGGGGTAAATATATCACTCTTGAACTCTGTGTATATATGTTTGCTACTTAGGTAATCTCATGAACTTTGCCTTAACAATATATGAATAATTTCCCTCTTCATTTCTACGCCTTCTTGCTGAACAGCAACAAAATTAATAAATTACTTACTTCTTGATAGCAGACAGAGTCCCGAATCTACATTATGGCAAAAATTATATAACTTCTCTGAAGCTTATCTTTAACATTTTAACTATTCGTCCAGTGCAAAACAGAAACCACTGCCACTGTGCTCACTACTATAACAATTTTTTTGTAGACAGCAGCAATAAATGCAGTTCTATAGTTACAATCAGAAAAGTGCTGCAACTCTATCCCGTGTGGTCACTGTTGTCATGCTGGTTGGTCAGTCATTTGTATGTCCCTTACGGAACTTTGCCTAACAGTTCTCCTGTAGGCCTCTCAGCTGTAAGCAAGATGCCCTGCTGCTGATGCATCCATTTACATCCATCTTCGCCCTGGTCTTCCTCTTTCTTTTTTCCCATTATGTACCCTTCCACAAAGGTCTTCTCTAAATTCTCATAACGTTTAATATGTCAAAAATATTTTCTCTGCTTAATCTTCTTTAGCCAGCCTTCTTCAATATAAGTTCTTGTAGTATGGATATATTTGTTCTTTTTTTGTGTCCATGATATTTGAAGGACTCTACTGTAGCATTTACATTCAAAGGAATTTATGTGCTTCTCAGCTGTTTTGTTTAGTGTCCATGTCTCATAGGCATATGTTGTGATGGGAGAGATGAATGCCCGTAAAAATCTTATTTTTGTAGTTCTGTCTGTTCCTCTCCACAGATTTTTTAGCTCTTTTATATTTTTGAAGAGCGACAGATGTCCTATTAATTTCTCTAATTGTATCTCCAGTATTTGTAATTAATGATCCAAGACATTTAAAACTCTCCACCTCTTCCAATTTTTCCTCACTGAAATATTTCTGCTGCCTTATTTGTTTTGTCAGTTGTCATCAATTTAGTTTTTCTTTGCATTTTCACTAATCTTATCATCCTTCCAGTGTCATTAAATGTCACATAGGGTTCACATAGTTGTTTGCCAAGTTTTCTTGTTTTCTGCAAATTTTTCAACTTCATCAAGGGATGTTATGCCTGCTAAACTGGCTTCTCGTAACAATGTCCTCTTTAGAGTTTCATGTGGTCGACCTATTTTTCTTCGACCTGTTGTGCTCCACTTGACAGCTTGTTTTGGTATTCTCCAATTGTTTCTTCTCATCACATGGCCTACATATGTCCATCTTCTTTTTCTGATCACCCATGAGACAGGTTGTTGTTTGCTCATCTGTCTTATCTCTGCATTGTTCTTAAATTCGTTCTGCTTCATACAGAGTATTTTCCTAAGGTATTTGTTTTCAAAAGAGTCTAATTTCTTGTCTGTTTATTTAGTTGATTTCCAGCTTTCGCATGCATGAGGGTGGATATCACATTTAAACTGAATAATCTTAACTTGATTTTTGTGCTTATAACTTTTGATTTCTATATGTTCTCAAGATTTTTGCTGCTTTTGAAATTCTAACTTCCTTCCTGGTGTCACCATCCTGGTCTTTGTAGCTGCTGAGGTATGCAAATTGGTTTAATTTTTTCAACAGCTGTTACTTCTATGTATTTTTCCTTTTTGATTATGGGAAGTTTCATTATTTTTGTTTTGTCTTTGTTAATTTCAAGACCTATTTTGGTAGCCAAGGAAGACAGGGAATCTGTTTTTTCCTGCATCGATTTCACATCGTCACTGATAAGAGTTATGTCAACTGTTATTTCATCTTCACCTGCAGCTTTGTTGTTAGCCATTAGATTCATTGTTGTTTCAATTTCACTCGGTGTAACTTCATCTAAGTTGACATTTAGTTGTGGGACTGGTAAATGGTTTCAAGATTTATTAATTCATTTGGGTGTGGTTGATTAAGTATTTCTTGGAAGTGTTCAGCCTATCTTTGCTTTTGGTCTTTACTTGATGTTAATAGGTTGGCTGTTTTGCTAGAGACTGGTCTTTCTCTGGAGGTAATAACACCTGTTAGCTTCTTCTGTATGTTATATAGAGTTTTGCTGTTCCTGTTTTTTGCTGCATTTTCTGCTTATTTTGTCATATTGTCCATATATTCTCTTTTGTCTCTTCTAGCTGAACTTTTACTTTATTGTCTAGTTCTCTGAATGCTGCTTTTGCCAAAACTTTTCCAAGATCTGTCTTTACATTCAACATGGCTAATTTACTATTCTTAAGGACTGACATAATTAGTTTTTCCATTTCTTTTTGTGTTGTTGAGTAATACTGTGTCATCAGCATATCTAATCTCTGGTATTTCATAACCTCCAATTTTTATGGCATCATAATAATCTTTGTTTACATCTTCTCCTACATTCCTCATTATATTTTCAATATACAAATTAAACAAGTAAAGTGACAGAATGCACCCCTGACAAACCCCTTGTTTTATGTCAAAACAAGTTGTTTCACCATTTATTCTTACTGCTGCCTTGTTGGCCTAAATTTTTTTTCCACATTATTTTCCAATGCTGAAACATACACATTAACTCTTCCCGTGCGAGAGGAAGAAACACAGACGTGTCGTTGCGTGCGGGAGTAAAACGCGGGTCTTGACTGTAAGGGGGTCTAGTTGTAAAATGGAATGGAAAACAGTGTTTCCATGTACTTCCGTATACGTAATATGTGTCAAAGTGTAGCTAAATGAATGAAAATTTCATAAATGCAGAGTTTTTTAGGAAAAAAGAAGTAATGTGATGTTTTTAGACACTGACTGTGGCCAGCTCACCATCGGCTAGGTCTAGATTCGTGCTTCTTACCCCTATTTACCATCTAAGATGTGTAGATCTACTTATCGATCTCGTATTGTGACTCCGTATGGCATTTTCGCTTACTGAATGTCTGAAATAACCTCCTAACTATTCCTAACTACTTCTCCAGTTGTCTAAATATGTCTAAATCTACTTAGAAAACATTCAAGAGCAGCGGGATGGCTATAGGTTATGTCCATACCCCTATCTACATCGTCAAAAATTGAAAAATTTCCATGCTTCGCGTCCTTGTTCTCGCTCGGCATCGCTCGTAACTAGGCATGCATTCTCCATTTTGAAAGTGTCACCGGAATCGCGGACGAAATCCGTACAATATAAATGTTACACCGCTTGTTTTAATGGAACAATGATTGTCGAATTTTCGACCATACGGTAGCTTGGGACCACCGGAAGTGTCGAAAATTCGACCATATGCACGGAAAGAGTTAAAAAAAAAAATTATCCTTTTTCAGTTAGTTAAACATCTTCACACATTCTAGATGAGCATTTCTTAAAAAAAACAAAAAAACTTCCAAAGCCATACTGTCCAGATAAGAACACACTGATAACATACCTTGAACTTTATCATGCCCTGTAATATTTTTGTCTCTACACTCTCTACTACACTGTTCTGCAGTCAACTTGCCAGACTGAAAGATTTTACATCGAACACAAGGCTCATACTCATGGCATTTGTCAGGACATGCCTGTTCATAAGAAGAAAAAATATGTTACTGGTCAATTTTGAGAGATATACATAATAATTTAATGAAATGCCAAAGTATATATTCATTTTACCTTTAAATAGATTCAAGAATGCCAACAATAAATCTCATTCTTAAGAATTCATGATATCCCATTTTGTATGCCAAAATCTGTATAGTTTGTGTACATTACAAGATACTGAAGCACCAAAACACAGACACAGCATTAAAGTAGTCTGATATGTCAGTAAAAACTCAAGCAAACAAAATCATCAGTGTTGTGGCCATTACTTTACTGATATCTCATGATGCAATTTTCTTAAACTGACACAGACTCTAAACATGCAAAAAAAAAAAAAATCAAGAGTTATAAAATTATGAATCAGAATCATGAAACAGTTTAACGCTTCCTGTGCCGCAGAAAAAACTGCGGACATCCCCATTTGTGACACACAAAAAGCGCAGGTCTTGATATGTATAGGGGATAATTGTAAAAGTGAATGTAACCAATTATTTCCATGTTAAAAGTATACGTATTATGCATCGAAATAGCTGTAAATGTAAGATTTCATAAACGAAGAGTTTTTTTTACGAAAAAATATGCAGTGTGATGATTTTAGCTGATATTTGTGTACTACTGTCCTGGTGATGTCTAGATCTACACTTTTTTACACTACTTACCATTGGAAATATCTAGATCAACTTGTCGATGTATCTGAACTCGTCGTGTGATGATACATGGCATCAAAAATGTCTGAAATAACCTTCTAACTACTTTTCCAGACCATCTAATAGTCTAGATCTACTTGGGGTACATTCACAAACAGTGAAAAAGTCATAGGGGTACATGTGTGCCTCCAAAGTCACACAAAAGTTGAATATTTTCAATCAAAACATCGATTCGATTTTGACTGCCATTTGACCCCTGCTGTTAATAACGCTTTCAAAATGGTGACAAGGGTCATCAGACATGCGCAGATAAAACGTGTACAATCAAAAGTTACACCGGTTTTTACACTGAAACAAACCAAACGCCACTATAAGAACCTTGACATCAATATGGCAAACTGGATGCAGCCTTTAATTGGCCATGGCAAGGGAAGTTAAACCTACAAGAAAACAGTATCTTGTCTTTGCAGTTTTCATTATTACTTGACCTTTTTTTAAAAAATGAAGCGAGAAAACAAGTAATATATTTTTTAAAAAAGATTTTTTTCTGCATCTTAGAAACATTAACACAAAATAAATCTGTGAGATTGATTCAATAATTCATTAGGTACCACATTAGCAGGTGCTGGAAATTACACTCCTCCAATTTATGCCCTACCTAGATTGTCAGGTTCTCTAACTTCTGTCATCTCATGGCATACCTAAAGAATTTTGTCTTTTTCTTATGACTTTAATAAGTTTTAAATGTTCAGAAACTTTTTGACCTCTACAAACTCAAAATATAAAACTATTATAAATACCCCATCATTAAAAACATCCTTGAGTAACATGTATACAAGGTTTTTGTAGAAGAAAGTTTTTACATTCAGTAACAGGGATGTAAAAATTATCCATGCTAAATATGCTACACTAGAATACAACTGTAAATTCACATTTGCATAAACAACATGGTGCACAAGATTAAGGTAGACATAAGTGTATGTTCAGTTTCACAAATATATGGATCTTTGTTACTAAAACCAGTGTTATTATAGTTGTCATTTCCTTATCTATACTAGACTGAATGCAAATTATAAACCTTTAATCACGTTAAGCTTAAATTTGGAAATTTTATTCATATTTACATATATATTTATTCTAGAAGTTTTTAAAGTGCTTTGGATTATATTTATGAGACAATCTGGGTGAGTAAATGCATTTTTTAAATCTATAAAAATATAATGTTAGTCAAAACAAGCCTTCTTTTTTTTGACAGAAATTTACATGCAATATTCAAACCGTTTCAAATATTTACTTAACCGTTCCTGGGCCTTTCGTCAATATAGTGAAGCTTCTGGTTTTCCAACTTGTACGTATCGTCACTTAAGTAACGTTTGGTTTGTTTCATAAAATTGGTGTAACGTTTAGATTGTAAACATTTAGTGCGCATGCCCCATGACATTTTTCAAAATGGTGAAAGAGTGCCTCTCTCTCTCTAAACTTTAAGTGCCCAGGGCACATGGGGCTTACGCAAGGGTTTTCCACAAATGCCTGTCCTTTGCCTTTTTTTCTGCTCTTGCCCAGATGAGCCCTCTATTGCTCAACATCCTTTCTGTTGTTCTTCTCTATGTCTCTTTTGGTCTACCCTTACTTCTGTTTCCCTGTGGTGTCTGGAAAGAATTCAAATTGTATTCTATGGTTTTGGTGATTTTCCAGCATTCACTTCCATAGAGTAGTACGCTTAGAACATTACTCTTAAATATCCTGATTTTCATATTCATGCTTAGTTTTTTAGATTTCCATATAGTCTGCAGCACTGCAAAAGCCTGGTTTCCTCTAGTAAGTCTGCTGTTGATGTCCTCTGTGCTGTCTCCATTTTCTACTACTCTACTGCCAAGGTATACAAATTCAATGACTTCTTCCATTAACTTGCTATCTACTCTGAGTACATTTCTGTTGTTCACATTTTGCTTCATTAACTTTGTCTTTCCTATGTTGATCTTTAGTCCTATGTTGTTTGCATTCTGAGTTAGCTTGTTTATTTTATCTTGCATTTCTTTGTGGCTGCTTGATAGTAAACAAATGTTGTCCGCAAAGTCAAGGTCCTCCAGCACTGTGCCAAGGGTCCATTGTAATCCTCTGCATTTGTCTGATGTTGCCTCCTTCATTAACCAGTCTACTGCCAAGATAAATAATGTTGGTAATAGTACACATCCCTGCTTCACTCCTGTTTATATCCTAAAGCTGCTGGAGGTATGTTCTCTACAGATCACTTTGCACTGAAAACCATCGTTTAGGGCCTTGATTACACTCACTATCTTATGCGGGAGGCCATGCCATCTTAGGATTTTCCACAGTGCATCTCTGTTGACACTGTCAAAGGCTTTCTCAAAATCTATAAACAATGCATATGCTGTGCTATGCCACTCGTTCGACTGTTCTAACATTTGTCTAAGTACAAATATGTGGTCTATGCATGATCTTCCTTTCCTAAATCCTGCCTGCTCTTTCCAAAGTTTTCCCTCAAGTGCTGGTACAATTCTGTTGATGATTATTCTGTAAAATACTTTACTGGTGAGTGGCAGTAGGGTAATGCCTCTCCAGTTCCCGCAATATCTGAGGTCACCCATCTTTGGTAGTTTTACTATAAGGCCAATTTTCCATTCCTCTGGAGCTTTTTCTAGATCCCAAATTTGTTGTAGTATCTGGCATAGTTGTTTTGGTGTTTCTGTTTCTTCTGCTTTCAACATCTCAGCAGTCACTTCATCTTCACCTGGTGCCCTGTCTAATTTTAGCTTCTATATTGCCTCCTTTACTTCACTTATTGTTATTAGTCCTGTATTGATGTTTAGTTCTGTTTTTGCTTCAGGTATGTCTATTGTTTGTACTGCTTGTGTTCTGTTTAGTTAGGGTGTTAAAGTGTTCCCTCCATCTTTCAATTTTTTCTCTTTCTCCACTGACCAGTTGTCCCTTATGTGTCCTTACTGCACTCTCATATCTTGTGCTGAAGTTACTTGTCATCTGCTTTGTGATTTTGTATATGGTTTTCATGTCATTTGCATATGCTGCTTTTGCTAAGTGAAAGAGTGCCTAGTAACGAGCAATGTCGAGCAAAAAATGAAGAGAAACATCGAGAAATTTTAATTTTTGGTGATGTAGATTGGGGTATGGACATGGCCTGTGACCAGACCACTGTTCTTGAATGTATCCCAAGTAGATCTAGACATATTAGATGACTGGAGAAGTAGTTAGAAGGTTATTTCAGACATTATTTTAGTGATAATGCAATGCAGAATCGCAATACATCGACAGGTGACTCTACGCATCTCAGATATACACAGTGTGGATCTAGACCTATCCGATGGTAAGTTGGACACAATCATTGTTAAAAACACCATATTACTTCTTTTTTCCTAAAAAACTCTGCATTTATTAAATCTTGATACATTTAGTTATATTTTGAAACATAATAAGTACACGGATATACTGTTTTTCATTAAATTTTGCAACTATACCCTTTTGTATATCATGACCCACACTTTTAATCCAGTATCCAACTGAACATCCACGTTTCTTCCTGAGGCACGGAAAGAGTTAAATTTGAATTCTGCATTCATTTACCTTCACTTTCATGTATCGTTCATGTGTCTTCAATGTGTAAAGATTGAAAGAAAACTTTTTCTTTCACCCACTCCTTTTCAAGAGAAAATTAGTCTGGCAAAACTGCTTAAAAATAAGAGTTAATAAAGTTACTCACTGGACACTGCTCACACTTAGGTCCAGTATATTGACTATCACAGGTGCATTTGCCACAGATGCATCTCCCATGTCCATTGCAAAGCTAATAAAATAAAATTTAAAAAAAAACTATTTAACAACAGCAGTTTCCCCTACATTGACTTCAAAATCCAGTAATTTGTATGTCTTCATTCAAAAATAAAATGTACAAATTAGGTTACAAACACTCATAAAAGTATGGCAATGAAGTTTAATTCTAAATTAGGTATATTCTAGTTGTAGAAAGAAAGTTCAAAACAGAGATGGAGGATCTTTAAAATGAAAACAGACATGATAAAGAAAGGGTACACAAAGTTAAAGAAAGACGAAATACACAATGAATTTATTTTTCATTTCAATGCATTAATTGCAGATTTGGTAAACTTATTCCAATGATCAGCACAGCATGATTGTCAAAATTATTTTGAATATAGTTTAAATGTTCTGGAAACTTCTGGATGCAGCTGGAGAAGTGACAAGCCTGTGCTCAGATGCAGTTTTAAATGAATGTTTCACTCACCGTTTCACCAGTTCTACAGCTGTCAGTGCTCAGTTCACATTCACAAGCAGTGCCATTGTAACCTTCTGCACATATACATTTGCCACAGGAACAAGTACCTCGACCAGGACCTGCACACACACACACAAAATTCATTATTTATCCTGCATTTATTCAGGATATTCGGAACGTGCATAGATATTAGTGATATTTTTTTTTTAAAATGTAAATATTAGCAAAATGTCTGTATAGAAGATAAACTGAAACAAACAAAAATGAAACTCACAAAAAAAAGAACAGCTTTTGAAATAATAACACCAAAAAACAAAAAAAAATAATTAAAACACGAGATATTAACTGCCACTACCAGTATACCCATTCTGTGCTTCATTTCATAAAAAAAAACCAGTATAAAGTTTGATTGTAAACATTTAGTGTGCAAGTCCGGATACCTTTCATTGCCATTTTGAAGCATGGCTAGCAACAACAGTGTTAAAAGAAGTTTTCAGGGAGAATTTTCAAATTTTTGTGACTTAGATAGGCATAGGGACATGCCCTATGACCATATAACTGTTCCTGAATGTACCCCAAGTAGATTTAGACCTATTAGATGGACTGGAGAGGTAGATAGAAGGTTATTTCAGACATTACTTTTGTAAGCATGCCACATATCATAACAAGACGATCTCGTTGATCTACAAGTAGATCCATACTGTGCGGATGGTAAGTAGGACACAATCATCATTTTTTGTTGTTGTTGCCGCTAAAAATGTTTTCCTATTTTCTTTTTTTCCTAAAAAAAAACTCTGCATAATTTACAGTTATTTTGATGCATAATAAGTATACTGTTAACTTGGAAATACTTTGTTACATTCACTTTTACAACTGTAGCCCCTATACATATCAAGACCCGCACCTTTACTCCCACACAACTGGAATGTCTGCGTTTTTGCCTCCAGCATGGAAAGAGCTAAGAGCTGTTTATAACAGTAACTTTAAGCACACAAAAAATCCTACATTTCAAGAAATCTTCATCTATATTATACTAATAGATCTGAGTTCAAAATAAAGAAAAACTACCCATATATGTATTATGAATTAGACTATTTTTCAAATGTAACAAATTCTATCCACTTTATGTTCTTATGAGCCAAGCAAAACAAAAATTAATCTATCAATAGGTCATAAAATTCTCAAAAACACCAGATTGAAAAAACAGAAACAAGCCTACTATCATTACTGTTGGTTTTTTTTTTTAAACCATTCATCATAACAGCTATGTATTAAAATAAATATGTAGTGGGCTTACCTCCACAAATTTGATCATTATAATGGCTGCATGAGTAGTCATCACACTCACAGTAGGGTCCACTAAATTTCTGCGCTGAGTCTGAGGCTCGTGGGTCACAAATGCACTCTCCACATGAGCAAAATCCTCGCCCAGAGCATGGGACAGATGCACCTGGCCTGCCATAGATGTAACAGATTTGCAAATTTTACAATTTATAGAAACTCTCCTAAGTAATGCAATTTAGCTCAGGTCAAGTAATTAAAATAATTTCTCTTCCCTAGTGGAGTACAGTCTGACTGAAAAGGTGATAAAACTTATGCCTAATGATTGTTCCTTGTCCTAATGATTGTTCCTTCTCTAAGTTCACCAAGCAGATATCTATAAAGGTGTCATGCTCACATGTGATCCGTGGCATAGTAAAAATCAAATCAATGTCTTGACCATGCAAATGTGAAAATATGCATTCAAGATGACGTGTAAAATTACTCCACTGTAAATAATAATGTTATATAAAAAGCATGTAAAATAATAATTTTACATTAAAAAACATAAAAAATTATGTACAAATGCTCCATAAGCTACTGTCTGAATTCATAGCAGGTGAAATGCACATACATAAACTCACTCAAACCTAAATTTCACTTTCTTCTACATAAATCTCACAATACACATAACATACAGTCTGCCCCAGATGGGAATGCTATCGTCAGTCTCATCACATGCCTTTAGTAAGGAATTTAGAAAGAGAAAGTTAACTTCTTATCTATGTCCATCTCTTATCATTTCCTGAACTTTTGGAGTTCTCTCTGAGAAGTTTATGTTCTTGCACCCATGGATCTGTCTAGTCTTATTTGTCTATCAATCACTTGTCTCAGCCAGTTATTTTTTTCATGTGCTGCATATGAACCCTGCACCGATTTTTAATTTCCTGAACATTCTTGGATTTCTATGCCTCTCTCCCTCTCCCCCACCATTTTGTCCCATGTTGTTTCCAATATTCCTCTTAATTCTTGGACAAATTTAAAAATAACCACTGTGTTAAGTTTTAAAATAAATCACATACTATCTACATTCTAGCCAAGTTGCACCATTAAATCAGAAATATGGCCAGACAAATTTATACATGCACAAGTAAAGATTCAACTTACGCAATGCACTGTGCTTGCTTGCTGGAGAGGTCATCTGCTTTGCACTCACATTCTTTTCCATATCTTCCAGGATTGCAAGTACACTTCCCACACTCAAATGTGCCATTACCATCAAAACATTTATCACTGTTGATTTCCTGCAGCATGTTTAAAAAAAATTTTTTTTTAATGACCCAACAGTCTACAAAGGTATCATCAAACCAAGTTTTAATAACACAAACAAAATGGAAATGGTGCCCAAAAAAAGTATGAAAATAAATGCAAAAACTCTATGGTAATAACAACAACATGGTCTCTACACGGAGGTGGCCATATGACCACTGACATGGGTGTGACCTGCATGGTCATTTCACCATTTCTAGTTTCACTATTATTTACCAACATCTTCCATTGAAGTGTGCATCTTCTGATGCAGTAACAATATAATATTAGCCTCCTACATGCCCACTCAACACCTGAACCAGCACATTAAAGTGTTAGACATGACACTGATATCTTAGTCATGAGCAGACTTACAGCTGACAGAGCTAGGGGTGTTCATACTTATGGCCATGGAGAAATTAGAAAATGTTCTGCAAAAGGCAAAATCCAGCTGTATACTGACTGACTGTGGTGACGCTGTCATCTATACAATGCTACAATGTACATATGTTATAATACAATTCTGTACTTTATATTTATGTACATCATGGTTGTGTATGCACATCTCTTTGTGTCCTTAAAAAGTTGTTACAGTACCATTCTTTACTTAATGTGATGTAATTCATATTTTGTTTTTAATTTTCCACATAATACTGTACTATTTTGAATTATTTTAGTATTTTAAAGTGATAGTAAACATGTCTATTCATCTTGTAACATGGTATAGTAGTGAACATTATTTGTCTGATCTCCCATAATAGTCAAAATGATTTGCAACCTGATAACTGGTCCCAGATATGGTATTAACTCTTCCTGTGCTGGAGGAAGAAACACGGATGTGTTCTGGAGTGCGGGAGTAAAAACGCGGGTCTTGATATGTTAGGGGGTCTAGTTGTAAAATGGAATGGAAAACAGTATTTCCATGTACTTCCGTATACTTATTATGTTTCAAAATATAGCTAAATGAATGAAAATTTCATAAATGCAGAGTTTTTTAGGAAAAAAGAAGTAATGTGATGTTTTTAGACACTGATTGTGGCCAGCTCACCATCGGCGAGGTCTAGATCTGCACTACTTACCATCTGAGATGTGTAGATCTACTTGTCGATCTCATATTCTGATTCTATGTTGCATTCTCGCTAAATTAATCTGACACTATAATGTCAAAAAGCACGGTAAGAGTTAAGTCAGAACATGACTGTACTGATGAAAAATGGATAGTAATAATCTTATCCAATTTTCACATAATTTCAAGTAAACATCTTTCCCATCGCAACATATGCCTGTGAGACCTGGACACTTAACAAAACAGCTGAGAAACACATATATGCCTTTGAATGTAAATGCTACAGAAGAGTTCTCCAAATATCGTGGACACAAAAAAGAACAAATATATCTATACTACAAGAGCTTAATATTGAAGAAAGCTGGCTAGTAAAGAGGATTAAAGAGAGAAAACTTAAATATTTTGGACACATTAAACGTCATGATAATTTAGAGAAGACTGTATTGGAAGGATACATAATGGGAAAAAGAAAACGAGGAAGACCGAAATGAAGATGGCTGCAAGACATCGTTGATGATCTGCAAATGGATGCTGCAGCAGCAGGCCATCTTGCTCACAACTGAGAGGCCTACAGGAGTGCTGTTTGGGAGGCAAAGTTCCGCAAGGGACATGCAAATGAATGAAATGAATGAATTCAAGTAAACTCTCTTGTGATTGCACAACATGGTTAACAGTATGAAGATCAATGTTTTCATCATAGTAGTGTTATTTGACAGGAAACTTGCTCAAGAATTAAAGTAACAATCACAGTTCATTCCCCATTATATATGATGCCAACATATAAGATCTTAATTACCATTTCAGTGGCCACAAGCTTCAAATCTGCAGCTATGGGAAATTATAAGTTATCTCGGATCACCAAAAATTACTTCACTTTTACTTCGGTGTCTACTCTTCTAGCACTGACACACTGTACAGAACAACTAAAAAAGTCTTATACATTCCATATCTAACACAAGGAGTGAACATTTGTAAGTACAGGTACCGAAAAGATAAAACAAAAACCAAAGAGTTCAGTGTTTTTTCAATTAGCAATATCATTTGTATCATTTATTTTTCTTGACTATTGGTTTTGTTTTTCCTTTTTGCAGTCAAAATTGGTCAAAAATGATATCACTGACTCTCAGCAAAATGAAAGTTATGGACGGACATAAATAAATGGCCTTTTAAAAAAAAAAAATCTCAGATATGCGAACAAAGAAAAAAATGTATGGCACCACCACCATCTCCTCACCTCATTTTCTGATCTTTCGCATTCACATTCACAGATAAGATCAAGATCTAAAGTCAACTTTTCTTGATATCCCACAGGTTTAATTGAAAATTCTCTTTGCCATAGCCTTCTGTCAGCTGGACATGCTGTTAATGTCACTTCAACATCAAATGTCACCTACAGATAACGCACACAAGATATTAAGAATTGTGAGTGAATACACCAATAAATGATATACATATATCCTATTTAGTTCCCATTTATATAAATGAATATATGTTCTACTGCTGTTAACTGCAGTTTAAATTATAAGCTAAAATTATTCAGAAGCAAGCAAAATATTTTCTTTAATTCTTTTAATTCTGAACACATACAGATAAAATAAGTATTTATCAACAATCAGTTTAAAAGACTTACGCTTTGTCCTATTTTCAGACCTTCGCATTCACTTGTTTTTACTTTCTCAGTCCTGTGTTAATGATAAAATTAAAGAAATCAGACTCTTCACTAAAATGTAACAAAGTCAAATTTTGCAAGTTTCTTGTACTTAAACCAGTCGTACTCAACCCATGGGATGTGACAGGAAGTATAGTGATCCGCGGTGAAGTCTCAAAGCAGCAAAAAAAAAAAAAGAGAAAAAAGTAGATACAATAAAAAATTATTCCGCATTTTTCACGCAATGCATAGGCCCTATGGGCGAACTGCATGGATGCAAGCTGCAGAACTGTAGGTCACTTTATTAGTATGTCTGCAGTGCGGCTATTGGAGAAAGGATGGTCCAGATAGTGTTTCTTCCAGTATCAAACAGAAATGTGATGGATATAAAAAGACGCCACTGCTTTTGAAGAGCGACATCGCCGTCTTTCTGACTCTTTTGCTGAAACGTGCAGTTTTACAATGTAATTTTAGAGAACAGTCGGCGTAGAATCTGTGAGAGACCAGAAGCGAAATATAATTCTCAGTAAGTGTTTTATTCAACCAGAATAGACATGCTATTCAACAGGAAACAGTGCCATCTTTAAGGTAAATGAAAATAACTTTTGTGCAGCAATGAATATGCAGTTAAACATGTACAGAAAATATTACTTTATAAAATTAGATTTATACCTTGCAAATATAAAGCACTTTATTAGTGGGGCGCAAAAAATGTTTCACTTTTAAATGTGGGCCGTGCAGCAAAAGGGCCTGAGAACTGCTGACTTAGACTATTTACTTTTGTGATGCTCTTCATTTTATTCCACCTTCAAGCTATAAATCACACGTAAAACAGCAAAGTTCCTAGCAAGAAATATTTCTGTTATGAAATAAACTGTAAGTAAATAAATAAATAAATAAAGTCAAGACACAAACTGTGTCAAATGTGCTGACTTATATTCAATGTAAGACTTACCCAAAACAATGAGAATAGAATTCTACAGTGATATTGTCACCAACATTCTGCGTTCTCAAATTGATTTTGGAAGTAATTTTCTGCAAATAGTGGAAGATACAAAGAAGTATTGTAAGACTTCACTAGCTAAAGCATTAACTTGTTTTTTAAACCACAAGACACACAATTAATGTTGGGAAAAAAAAAAAAAACTGTTTCCTGGTGGTTTTATGCTTAAGGAGATTTAAACTTTAAAAAAAATTATAAGCTACATTTTCTGCTATCTCCCTAGAACTGTGAGCTGATATTCTTCGCAGCCAATGTGACGAAGGTGTTGAGGCAAATCATCAGATCAGACTAGGCCTTATGACAGCTTCCTGAGTGAAGCTAAAGAGCAGTAGTTATGTAATACTTCTTTAACAGACTCTACTAGCATGGGGACTATGGTGATCCCTGCCCCAATAGCTGTGGCTACCAACAGAGAAGTGGGACAGAATCTTGGTCACCTATGGTTTGCCAACACTGACACTATCATGTCAGGTATGGATTGCTTACTGCTAGTTTGGACACTTCTTCACTCTCACAAGTTAAATATATGATTAGCATCATATTTTAGGTAAAAAAAATTTTAGTTTAAAACTCTGAAAAAATTTTGAATTTTCTTCACCTTTTCCCCCCTCAAAATTACTGAAATCTGACTTGTTGTGATACAAATGATATATAAATATATATTTGAAATACAGAACATTTCACATAATGGAAAAGAAAATCTTCCTTGTCAGTACAAAATATAAGGGACTCCAGACAGTATGCATGCAATATCACATACATTAAAGCATTTTGAATACTGCTCAGTTCTGAATATGATTTCTCCAGTTGTCACTGCTCTGTGATATACTAAGATATATGTGTAGGCATAATAAAAAATATTACAAATTTTAAAAGGCTCTGCATGCAATATTCTCACTTTTGCTTTTTTTAGAGTGCTGTGCGCAGTCTGCCTGGTCATTCATTCATTTGCATGTTCCTTGCAGAACTTTGCCTCTCTAACAGCACTCCTGTAGGCCTCTCGGTTGTAAGCAAGACGGCCTGCTGCTGATGCATCCATTTGCAGATTATCAATGATGTCTTGCAGCTATCCTCGCCTTGGTCTTCTTCTCTTTCTTTTTCCCTCATGTACCCTTCCAAGACAGTCTTCTTTAAATTATGATGTTTAATGTGTCCAAAATATTTCAGTTTTCTTTGTTTAATCCTTTTTACTAGCCAGCCCTCTTCAAAATTAAGTTCTTGTAGTATGGAAATATTTGTTCTCTTTTTTATGCCTGGTATGCAAAATACACAATTAGCAATATTATTTGAATAGTATATGCAGAAAAAAAAAACAGCACTGCACAACACAATTTTCCTCCTAACCCAATGCTATCAATGTCAAACATGGACACTAACAGTCAAAAACAAAAGGAAAATCATCATGACAGAAATGAGATGTTTAAGAATATACTAAATGTGACAAGAACAGAAATGACACCATCAGGACAAAGGTTGGAGTAACACCAGTATTACACTATTAAATCTGGAAACAGCAAGTCAAATGGTTTGGCCATGTTACACAGTTAACACCAGACAGTATGCCACAAAAAATATTCAGTCTACGATTTTTAGGTAACAGAGGAAGATCAGCCCACGCTGATGGAGTGATGAAATTACAGAATCATTAAAAATCCCATGAAATGAAGCAAATCACCAAGCCTTAACAAGATGTCTATTTCTCCCCTCAACACCAAAAGGAAGGAGACAAGAAAAAAAAAAAAGACATAAGCAGAACAGAGCACAGAGAATTTTTTTCCTAAATTCAAATTACCGCATAGTTGTCCTCAATAAGTTTCACAATATTGGATGAATCATTAGCAAGTTCTCCAGTGGTTGAACTTTCAATGATGCGACTCAGCTTCTCATAAACAGGAAACTGATCCTTAGTGACAGCAAAAATCACACTCACTGCTTTCTCTTTGATCTTAGTTGCAATCTGACTCACTGAAGGGTAATCCTGTTATGATGATTTAGAAACAAAAAAATAATAATAATAATTTAGTGCAATTTCAATTCAAATATTTAAAAATGAGAATAGTTTCAAAATGAATACATTTTAAAAAAAACAAAACACTGAACTATTCATCTCGGCCCCTGCATGCAGACAACTTTTTCACATCTATTCTAGACTAGGGGACCGCTTACAGAAACATCTGTAAGATATCACCCAGTATGCTTCGAAATTAATCCACAATCATTTCAATGGCCCTTACCTTAGAGACAAATCTGATTTTCTGGTAAAAGCCATCAAACAATGTTACGCAGATGACACGCTTAAGAACCACTACATTCAGGACTATGGGATGCTGGAACCACACGGTTTGAACTTGTTATTCAGTCACATGTAATCTTCCACAATCATACTCCCTCTCCTCTAAGCTCCATTCTCACTTGTTGCACATAGTTTAGAAACTTCATGCATCATCACCTTACAACCCTCTACAACAAACATAATCATTCATTTCACCTTCTCCCAACTAGATTACCATCCAATCACTACCATCATCTACTATCTACTATCATCACAAGTCTCTATTAAAATATTTTCTACACTCAACCATGCACATTTTTGCACCTTTCAGAACATATGCATTTTGAACATAGCAAGAGTCACATATCAAATGTGTTACTGGAAGTGTGCACATTTCTTTAACATAGAATTCATGTGAATCTATACTTTGTCTCCTCTCTCTGATTCTTTGTCCTGTTTGTGTTTGTATGATGAAGGCTAACACCAAAATATCACATCTTTGTAATCATTAAGTAATAAAGCTGTTCCTACTTTTTTCCTAATTTATACACTTTGGTACCACAGCTTTACTGCAGTGCCTCGTGTATAGTTGTATACTTATATGTTACTTATTGTAGGCAAAAATACGAGATTGGTACAAAATTACCAGCACCTTCCTGCTGTGAAAACACTTTAAAAAAACTATTTTTTCTTACCAGATTAGAACTTTCTGTGTAAATATTATCTCTCATATGACACCGGCCATCATTTGGAGTCACAATACCTCCAAGCTAAACAGAGAAAAGAAATCACTTTATTTTTAGAGTAACCAATACTGTATGTTTGCATAAAGATTTATCAACTGATAGCTAAATAAATTAAATGAACTTTTATCTCAATAATACAATATTCAGCATTTCTGTTCATCTTAAAAAATAAAATTACAACTTTTTTCAAACATTTAAAAAATTTGTAACTACGAATATCAATCTAATCACAAAATAAAATTTGTTTAAAAGTCAGCATTAATTTGACCAACCTTTCCATCTCCAGCATAATGAAAACCTGCATCAGTTGAGAAAACCAGCATTCGACGAGAAATTGGTCGCCATCCAATTTCATCCTAAAGTCAAAGAAAACAAGAAGCAGATAAAACATTTCCATGCAGCTCATGCTGAAAAGTATTAATTATAAAAGAAAATTTAAATGACAAGTTTTGTCACTTGAAAAATAGTACACTATTTATCCCATATTAAACAGTGAAAACTTAAATATTTTGGACACATTAAGCATCATGATAATTTAGAGAAGACCATCTTGGAAGGGTATATAATGGGAAAAAAGAAAGAGAGGAAGACCAAGGCGAAGATGGCTGCAAGACATCGTTGATATGTAGAAATGGATGCATCAGCAGCAGGGCATCTTGCTTACAACCGAGAGGCCTACAGGAGAGCTGTTAGGGAGGCAAAGTTCCACAAGGGACATGCAAATAACTGAATGACTGATTTACCTGTAAAAATGTTCTCTGCCCAACAATTGTTGAAAAAGTGGTATCAATATGAATACCACATACAAACCTCAGTGCATTTCATTAATGAAAATAGAATAGGGGTACATACAAAAGGCTGAGCTCACCTCACATGCAACTGCCTGCATAATGGCATCAAAACCACCTTCAGGGGCATCTAAGTTCCCTGAAACACGAGCTTCTCTGACTTTTTGCTAAAAAGGAGACAAATGAAAGAGTTCATAAATCATGCTATTATAGCAAATGTTTATAGCTTTATGCAATAACTATTATTTTACTTTCTTTTTTTTTTCTTTAAATAACATATAAAGTTTCTCGCACATGTAACTCCTACAAAAATAATCAGTTACAATTCATGACAGAACAGCACAAGTAAACATACTGCAAATTTTTTAGTTTCCAGATCAAGCTTCAGTTGATTCTTAAAACCATATGGCTTCTCACAATCAACGCCTGTAGACATCTGGCATGGGACCTCTTGCCTTTAAAACAAAATATTGGATTAATCGAACTAACATGTATAAAAATTAAGAAATTATACGCTAACTGAGTAAACAAGACCAAAAAAACAATTATTTACATCTTCTTCTTCTTCGTTCGCTTCTACCACCAAGACCGCCCTGTGATCCTACTGAATTTACGCCTGTGGTCCTCCTTAAGTCCCGTGGTCCCCCGTGTGATCCCCGAGAGGACCACAGGAGGTTCAGAGTATCTCAGGGCTTGAGCTTCAATTCTTGGTGGGTCTCTGAAGCGGGATTGCGTGACACCGTGGTTTTCGCTGCACCAGTTTAGTCTAGAGTTGGACTTTCTCACCAGAAGACCTCGACATGTTTTGGATATCAGTATATCCCTGCTGGGTGAGAGGTGGTAACCCACCCAGGCCAGAGTAGGACTTTCTCACCGGAAAACCTCGACGTGTTTTGAGATACCCGTGTATCAACTGCATTTTTAAAGTTTCATTTGTGATTTTTTAATTGTTTCATTAAAAACAAAAACAATGACAGAGTCCAGCAACTGTTTATCAACACTTTAATATAAACATTTCAGTTTGCAACTCATTATATTTGACTATATTTAAGTTATATAGAATTATTGCTACTGTTATCCATATATGATGATATACATATTTCTTGTATTAGATTAACAAGAGCCTACCTAAAAATGTGCTGCATTCAGCACAGCTGGACAAAAAACAAAAAAAAAATTATAGATAAGGAAATATCTTACATTCTCCCTGTGCCATTAAACATCACATAGGGCTCACATGGTTGTTCACCAAGTTTTCCTGTTTTCAGCAAGTTTTTCAACCTCATCAAGGGATTTTATGAGTACTAATTTGGCCTCTCTTAATAATGTCCTCTTTAGAGTTTCACGAATTCAACCTCTTTTTCTGTGGCCTGTTGTGTTCCACTTGATAGCTTGTTCTGGGATTCTCTGATTGTTTCTTCTCATCATGTGACCAATATATGTCCATCTCCTTTTTCTGATCACCCATGAGACAGGTTGTATGAAATATGAGTAATCATAAAACATGTACTTAATCTGAATACAAAAACACACACCATTATATAAACGATAACACTTGTTATCTAACTTACTTTTTTGGAACAGTACTAACATACGGTGACACAACTTTATCGACAAAAGAGCCAAAACCAAGCCTGAAGTTCTTAGTAATTTCTGACATCCTGTCAGCTGCAACAATATAATATACACAGCATTATTAAGTTGAAAACTAAAAATTCATAATGAAAATAAGTGAACATGTCTTATAACCAATGAAAAAAGGATTAAAATAACTTGTCTCTTATAGAACAGCAGAATGAAAATATTAATTTATAATTAAACTCCAGTAAAAAAAAAGGGATTATTCATATGATTCAAGCAAAAAGGATTAGTCACAATAAAATACATTCATAATAAACATTAAAAAAAAACAAAAAAACAAATGATCAAACCTATTGTATTTCCAAGTTCGGCTAACTTGTCTTTATCATCTTCCATAGAGTTTGACAAGTCCATTAAATAATACAGATCCACGGGATAATTCTCAGCCTGGCGGAAGATCAAGGGTATTCGCACTGGTTTGTCTGCAATTAAGAAAGATATGTTTGATAATATCTCATCGAAGTTACAGAATAACTAATAAATTTGATCTTCTTCTTCTTCTTCATTCGCTTCTACCACCAAGACCGCCCAGCGATCCTACTGAATTTACGCCTGTGGTCCACGTTAAGTCCTGTATACGGGGTCCCCGAGAGGACCACACGGGGTTCAGAGTATCGCAGGGCTTGAGCCTGTATTCTTGGTGGGTCCCGGAAGCGTGACACCGTGGTTTTCATTGCACCAGTTTAGTCTAGACTTGGACTTTCTCACCGGAAGACCTCGACGTGTTTTGGATATCAGTATATCCCCGCCGGGTGAGAGGTGGTTGCCCATCCAGTCCAGTGTTGGACTTTCTCACCAGAAAACCTCAGCGCGATTAGGATATGCATGCATCCCCGCCGGGTGAGAGGTGGTTGCCTATCCAGACTGCCCTGGTCCAGTGTCTCCGACTTCAGCATTTTGTTGTTGTGGCCGCTACCCTTCCTAGTTGTGACCAGGATGGAGCTTTTGTCCAGGAGGATGAATCCTCACCACTAATGACTTCCACCCTTGGGTTGAGCCGGTTTAGGCATATTATCCCAGTATGGGCGTGTTTGAGACGTGACCGACCTCTAGAGCAGAGATGCCACGGCATGCGTAGCCTTCAAGTTTCACCCCTGGAGTGAGCCGGTTTAGGCATATTTCACCAGTATGTGTGTATATCGGGCTTGACCGACCTCTAGAGCGGAGGTGGCATAACATGCCTAGCCAGCAAGTTTCACCCCTGGTGCATGCCGGTTTAGGCATATTTCACCAGTGTAGGTGTATTTTGGACATGGCCGGCCTCTAGAGCAGAGGTGCCGTGGTATGTGTAGCTCTCGCAGTGATACTACTGGACATACCGATTAAACTTCACTTTATCCTTTTCCTTCACCTTTTCACATCGACGCCACACAGCAACCCTAATTGCTTTTCCGCATTTTCTTCCTTGGCCGGGGGGAAGCTTCACTCCACGCGCAGCATCCGAAGAGTCTTGCCAGCAGTGTCTTAACCTCTAGGTTAAGCCAGTTCAAGCATTTCACCCGATATGAGTAATCTTAGGACATGGCCAACCTCCAGACCAGAGGTGCTGTGATTTGACTGTTTGCTTCGCTTTATCCTTTCTACCACCTTTTCACATGGCAACCCATTTGCACTTTTCTTCATTGGCCAGGAGGAGAACCGCTCCACGCACGGCAGCTGAAGAATCTCGCCAGCAGCGGAATAAATTTGATAATTTCTGATCAAAGTTATAGGGTAACTCATGAAGTAAATAAAAATTGTAGGTAAAATTCCTATTTCCATGCCATTAAGGCATATTGGCGAATACAGTGTTAGATCCATATTTTCCATGACCTTCAGTACATGAAAATGTGATGTAGTCAGTATCATGCCTGGCCGCTTTACCTTCCTAGATTTCTCTGGTACCCAATTTTAGAGACTGGGTGACCCCTGGGCCATTTTCAGTGTGTACTAGAAAAAATTCCACTGCTGAGACTGAACCCAGTCCACCAGATTAGTAAACCATGCGCCTAACCACTCAGCTAACCAGGCCACCAAATAAAAATTGTAGGCTTAATTAAATTAGATCTAAATATCACCTCCTATCATTTAACTCCATTAAAAAATATAGTTTCTAAATTTTAAACATTTCTTCTCATTGTTTCTAATAATTTGGAGCTATGCTCTGTGCTCTTCTGCCCAGGGATAATGACAGGGTTAATGTATGATACTAGCTCACTGTTAGGGCTTTCCTCATGTGTGAGGAGTACACAAGAAAAGAATATCCTCCCACTGGGCTGCAATGTGAGATTTTTCAGCAATCTCAAACACAATGTGTAATTTTAAGGAGTGCTGTGAGAATGTGAGAAGTGAATGGATAAAATAAAAAGACCACAAAATAAAGCATTTCTTCTAATGTCTGAACTGCATGTCTGGCTATTGAGCTTTGTGTGATACCTACTAACAATGAGTCTACATGGCCAACAATACAAAGCCCTAGATCACTATACGCATTAAATTACATAATCTTATTACGATTACATACAGACCACTTTCTGTGAACTCAAAGCATTAACCAATTCTGATTGGCATCAAAGGCAGCACTTCTGCTTCTCTTAACTCAATCCGCGCTACTGGTCGCCGTAGCGACATTTCCGGTATCCCGAAGCTACCGTATGATCATTATAGTGACAATTTTAATTCTCGAAAGCACTCCAATCCACCTTTTGCTTTGAATGTTAACTGCGCATGTCAGAAATAACCTTCTTCCTGTTTACTCAGCGTGGGCGCGAAACGGACATTTTCTGAAGCTTTGTGTTCATTTCTTGTGCAAATTTTCAAAGTATATCGAACTTTGGACACGCCCTTCGACATGGCAGATTTTACTGAATAGCTCTAGACCTGTTAGAAAGAGTACAATAGCTTTTAAAGATATGTTAGCGACAATAACTGGTAGGAAAAGAGTCATCAAATCGTGTGTAACAAGTGGATATTTACAGCTCTTGGTAAGTAGACAACCATTAGTTTAGTGTTTTAGAGATTTTTTTTTGTTGGGGGGGGGCTAATATTTTGTCTAATTTTCTCACCAGTTATTTTTTCCTACAAAAACTATACATTTCTGGAACTTTCATTCATTTACCTTTTTTTTTAATGTAAACTATACATTTCTGGAACCTTCATTCATTTACCTTTTTTTAAATGTATATTTAGTACTTTTTAAACATGGAAATATTTTAAATTCACTTTTTCAACTATACCCCTCAATTTTCTAAACACCCGCGCATTTTGCTCCGCACACAACGGTACGTCCGCGTTTTCCCGTGAGCACGGGAAGAGTTAAATTTTTCATACTACAGTTCTTGCAAAAATGTTTATTCCAAGACATTACCCTAGCAACTTACTTGGTCTGATGCTGACTCTAACTCTCTGTGGCTGTATCTGTACAGCATCTTCTGGGTTATCTCCATCCTGAACTTCTCTATTCTGCATAATAACAACGTGTGTATTTAAATCAAATATGACTTACCAAATATACTCTGTTATTGTTTTTCTGGACAGTACACAATTAGTAATTTATTTTCTCTGACAGAGAAAATTTATTTTAAATATCTTTTACTTCTAGGTGAATCCAAACTGATTATTTCTAGAATACACTGGTGCTACAACACGAAGTGAAGTAACTTTTCATATTCATCACACAGGCTGGAGACCACTAACTGTCGTATTCAAGTCAATCCAACTAAAAAATTCATATCTAACAAAGTAGCATTAGTTAAACTTCTAAAATCAGAAAATGTCTAGCTACATGGTAAGACACAAAAATGAACACAGTGCAGAGTTTTCAGTGGATAAACAGAAGGAAAAAAAAAACCAGAAGCAGCTTCACATGTAAGAAACAATGTTAAGTTTATGGGGGGAGGGGGGATAGAACAAACATTACCTCTAACTCTACCAGATCATCCTCAGGAAACTGAATGTCACCTTTGTCACACTTGCCTTTAGCATGGTTGTCATATGTGTCACATCTAAGTAAATTTTCTTTTTCATACCTCTGAAAATAAAGAAAAAAAAAAGAGACACAATGAAAGCTAAAATATCTCAAGCCTTCAAGACTCTTGCAGTCATGGGCAGTTTTTTTTTTTTTTTAATATACCTTATGGAGATAGACTTTTGAGGAAGAATTCCAAATGCACAAAAATAAAATTGTATATAGCAAGAGAAACCTAAGATGAATAAGAGAGGGGGCTCTCTTATATACCATGCACATGATAAGAAGTGAAGATAGCACATCTGTGGAATGAACATTCATATGTGTAAGATTTCAATAAACATCAAAATGTCTAACTTTCTGAACTTGAAGGCTGAACTTAAGGTCTGGAGTGAATGGATGAAATAAAAAGATCACACAAAATAAAGCACTTCTTCTAATGTCTGAATTGCATGTCTAAAAACCAAAAATGTAAAATGAAATAAAATTAACTTTTCAGTAAAGACTTTATACCTCCGAAACACACCAAGCACAGTCTGGACCTGTGGCAATACAAGCTGCACATGACTTCTGAGCATCTGATGATAAGCACAGGTTTGGTTCACTACCTGCAAGAGAAGGTGAGTCTTGGCTATGAAATTTACATTAACTCACAACAGACTACAAAAATTAAATCAGAACCACACATTATTTCATAAATAGTTAACAATTTTTGTTAAATAATTCAGAACATTTTTACTAATTGTTACTATTTTACTATAAAAACTATAAAATTTTAAAAATTTAAAAATTTTTTTTAATTTAAAAAATTTTTTTACTATAAAATTTTACTATTCATCAAGTATTTCACTGATAGCATAGAATTTATCAAATTGCAAAGCATACATCTACTCACTTTGAGATAGCACCCCTAAGCACAGGGAGGCAAATGTACAAATCAGCAGCATCATACTATCTTTCAGAACCTTGAACAAATCAAAATAATTACATGTTACTTACAGAATAACAAAAACCATTTGAAAAGGAGAGGTTTGCACCATCCATCAAATACTGAAAACACATTCTCCAAATCTGCACAGTTACAACACTGAGGAATCAAAAGTCATTTACTTCTGACCTAATTATATAAATGATCTCATAATATGATTATGATTCACCAATATGGCAATGTTTCACTGACATTACAATTACTGCTGTTAATTACTGTAACCAGAATGCTGGCATCACAGAAATATTGGCCCATATGCATACTATTATATTTTTCCTGGATAACATGGATTTTATGCATATATCATGATACTTTATCTTGAATGTCATATGTTATGACAACTTATCATGAATAAACACTAGATTTATGTGAAGATCATGATACTCCATCCTAGATAAACATCAATTTTATGTGCATATTGTACAACTTATACATAAACATGGCTGCCCTTAATTATTGAAACAACTTACTCTAGGTGAATTTTCACATGCCTGCTGTCCACATTAAATTTTAAAAAATCAAGAGTTTCAACTATATAATTTCAGCATCTGTTACATTCTACCACAGCAAAAGCAGTGCGCCATCTATAATCAGGTGATTTCCGAAAATCATGAAATCCCTTATATAATCCATTCGTTTTTCTTTTCTTTTCTCATGTATATTTTTCTCCTCGATCTTACAAAAAAATTCTCTCTCTCTCTCTCTGGTCTCTGTGTGGGGTGGTGGTGATGATGATGGGGAGGCCCATTTACTTTATTTTACTATCTCTGCATGTGATTGTGGTGGGAGGAAGAGAAATTTTCATTTAATAGAAATCTAACATAAAAGGAAAATAGTTTCATTAGATCTTTTCCCAAAAAACTGAAGTTTAAAAAAAAAATTCTTAAATTTAAAAAAAAATATTTTAATGTAAAAGTTCTCAGCCTAAACATATCATCTAGATATTCTGAACATCATCGAAAGCTAAAGTGAAAAAAAAAGAAAAAAATTATTTTGGAAAAAAAAACCACCACATACTTTTTTTTTATTAAGTAAACCAATATTCCAGTTTTCTGGAACTGCATTCTGTACAATGAAATGTTATGAAATTTGCTGTCCACAAGTTTTGTTCATTGCTATGTGAAGAAAATGAGGTTATCACTTTTCACCATTGACAGCAAAAATCCACTCTGTTTACTAAAACTGCATTGTTCTACAATTCTATTCAATTAAACAGCATTCAGCTATTTTGTTTTGGGTTGCATTTTTGGTAACAACCTAATTATACTATTTTGGTGGCATATCATATTTCACTTCATGCAAATTGTATATTTTATGCAAATATACGCAAGGTAATGGAACCTATAAAGTGCAACTTTTAATAAATAAAAGAATAACAACTGTGGTAAAACTGGTTCTAGTAATAAAGGTAGATAGAGGTGTATGGTTCAGATTCACAAAATGGAAGAATGAATGAGGAAAGTCAGAAAAAACACAAATGGAAGAAAGTATGAAAGTAAGATGAGAATGTATAAATGAAAACCATACAACATCCAATATTTCGGCATCAGCCTTTTTCAGGGATTACATACAAGAACAACACAACACATAAATAAAAAGAAAAATGAAAAATTTAGCTTTGTGGCATCCTCCTAGTACATAATACAACAATATGTGCCCTAAAGACGGAAAAAAATTGGAGCAATGAACGGCTGGGAGAGACAAACAAAAACAACTTCAATTTATCAGATGCCAGTAGCATGTGGGTGGTGAAAGGGAGAGAACAATGTGTGTGTGTGGGGGGGGGGGGGGGTGGAGAAGAGATCTGGAAGCTATAAATGCCTTATAGCTGCTAAAGAAAAAGGGAGAGCTGAGAGATAATGCTAAAACTTACTGAATGAAAAGCTGCAGCAAAATCAGTGGGGCTAAGACAAGAAAGTAGAGCATGAATACCAGAAAATAGGTGAAAATCTAAAGAAGTTTAAAGGAAACTGAATTTACTGTTAATTCCAGCTATGTAGAGACAGCCAGCCTGGAAAATAAGGCGCTGTTCTAGAGCCTTCCAAGATCGTACAACAGAAGAACAGGAATGGATTGCACTAACAGAAATGTCTCGTTTAATAACATAACTATTCACCTGGCAGGAACTACACCATGCCTACAATACATACAGAAACAAAGAATTAAGTGATCTGGCCACTTAATGAAACTGATGCACATACTGTCAGCCACAAGTACCTTCAACCGAAGAACTGCAGACACAGATCAAGAGAAAGACCCTGAAAAATATGGACAGATGGTGTTATAGAAACACTCATAAATTATGGCATAAACATCAATGACGCCACTTATGTGGCCCAAAAATGACAAATACATTTCCTCTCAACACTTCAAAGTGCAAGATGAAGGATAAAGTAAGTCAGCAAAGCAAGTACTATTCATATTAAAAACTGATCTATAGAAGACAAGACTGTAGGCAGATAAATGAAAATACTGACTTCCTTGCCATGTCCTGTAGGAAAATGAAGCCCAATGAACAGTGAACTATATTTAATAATTATTTACCAGGAACTGAAATTCATTTGTGAAAAAAAACAAAAAAAAACCAACCCCCCCCCCCAAAACACACACACACACACACACACACACACTTTTTTTTTACACAGAACCTTACAATAAGATCAGGGACTCTTCCAGTTAAAATTACCAAGATTCAGCACTATAAACAACTCATCTATCTTCTATTCAGTGACAGCCGACTTTCCTCCAATGTCACTACTTTGTAACAAAAGAGGATTCAGATATCAGCTGCTGCTCTCTTCCTTCCTCACACTCCGCAGGTTTTTAAATCTTTTAGATGATCCATGTATTATAAACTAGTGGCAATCAAGTTTAAGTGTTATTTTGAAAAAAAAAAAAAAAGGTTAAAAAAAAACAAAAAAAGAAACAAAAAAAGGACAAGAAAAACTGGGGAAAAAAAGTAAGAAGTAAATGCATGTCAATGATTCTTCAAGAATGTTTGAAGAGACACTTGAAATTTATCCAAGAGACAGGACTGCAGGTATAGACAGACAATGCGAACGAAGAAGAAGAAGAAGAGACACTTATGATGACTTCATTACATAACCAAACAAACTAATTATAAAACTCTAAAAACATTGATCAACGAACAATTCCTCAGAAAAAAAATAAAACATGACTGTGAGGAATTAAACTTGGAACTAAAAGGAAACTGACAATTTGGTGAAGTTTCTTCTTAAAATCCTAAACTAAAAAAGAATTGAAAAGCAAGCAATAAAATATCTAAAATGAAACCTTATAGCTTTTTATCTAGTTTATTTTATCTATCAGATTTTCAAAAATTTAAAGTTTTCTTTACATAATATTACTGACTTCCACTTTTCCCATCTCTGGGTTTATGATTTTTCACTCTTCTTTTCTTGTGCCAGATAGCAGAATCTACAGGTCTTTTTCAACATAATGTTAAAACTACTGGTTTTTTAAACAGACAGAATGTTTTATATATATATACACACACACACATACACACATGAGGGGAAGTCACTAAGTAACTCGCAAGTGCCTGTTAAAAAAAACTAAATGAAACAGTAATTTGTAAACTTTTAATTTCTGAACCTATGTTACTCCCCTATTTCTCAATGTAATCGGCACCAACATTGATACATTTGTCTCATCGTGTAATCAGTGATGCAATACCCATGGCGTAAAAATCGGGAGTCCGATTTCTAAACCATTTTTTTACTTCTGTTTCCATCTCTTCGTCACTTGAGAATCTTCTCCCGCCAAGGTGGTTTTTCAATGGACCAAACAGGTGAAAATCACTTGCATCCCGTAGCACTGACAGAACTTCACAGTACGATACAGTATGATACAGAATTCACACTGTCACCATACTTCTGGAACTTGGTTAACAACACTCCTTGATAATCTCAGAACACTGTCAACATAAACTTCCCCCCAGAAGGCGTAATCCTGAATTTTTTTGCGCATGGCAATGACGAGTGTTTCCATTGCATTGAGGCACGTTTTGATAAGGGTTGGTAGTGGTGTACCCAAGATTCATCTCCAGTAATAATCCTTTGGAGCATGTCTTCACCTTCATATGCATAATGACAGAGATGCTGCAATGACAAACCAAATCGGTTCATTTTGTGTTCATCATTCAGATCTCTGGGTACCCAACGTGAGCAAACTTTCCGAAAATTCAATTGCTCGTGCATTATTCTGCAGGTTAAGCCATGTGAACATCCGACTGCACTTGCTACACTGTCTATTGTTACTCATCTATCAGCTCTGATAATCTCATTCACACACTGCAGAGTCGCTTCTGTTGCAATCTGAACAGGACAGCCAAGTGGACTTTGTCAACAATTTCAGTGTGTCCCTGAGAAAATTCTTTTACCAAGTTATAAACTGCTTTACGTGATAAACACTTTTCAGCATAAACTTTGGTTCTAAGGACTGTTATTGCGTCTCAAACAGCCTCTGGCAGTCAAGTCCAGCTACTGGCCTTCCCATGGCAGAACTGTTTAAACTGACAGGAGAAGGGGCGAGGGCGAATATCTGGCACCTGAAAACCAGTTACTCAGGGTAGATGAGTGGCACGTTTGGTAGCTCATCTGCCGCTGTTTGCGAGATTCTTCAGCTGCCGTGCGTGGAGCGGTGTTCCTCCCGGCCAATGAAGAAAGGTGCAAATGGGGTTGCCGCGCAGCATCACTGCGGAAAAGGTGGTAGAAAGGATAAAGCGAAGCAAACAGTCAAGTCACGGCACCTCTGGTCTGGAGGTCGGCCACGTCCTGAGTGCAGTCATATCGGGTGAAATGCATGAACCGGCTTGTCCTAGAGGTTAAGACACTGCTGGCGAGACTCTTCGAATGCCGCGCGTGGAGTGAAGCTCCTCCCGGTCAAGGAAGAAAATGCGGAAAAGAAATAAAGGTTGCTGTACGGTGCCGATGTGAAAAGGTGGTGGAAAGGATAAAGTGAAGTTTAATCGGTATGTCCAGTAGTATCGCTGCGAGAGCTATACATACCACGGCACCTCTGCTCTAGAGGCCGGCCACATCCGAAGTACACCTACACTGGTGAAATATGCCTAAACCGGCACACACCAGGGGTGGAACTTGATGGCTAGACATGTCATGCCACCTCCGCTCTAGAGGTCAGTCACGCCTGATATAGACCTATACTGGTGAATTTTGCCTAAACCGGCTCACACCAAGGGTGAATCCTAAAGACTATGCATGTCACAGTACCTCTGCTCTAGAGGTCGGTCACGTCCCAAATACGCCCATACTGGGATAATATGCCTAAACCGGCTCAACCCAGGGGTGGAAGTCACTAGTGGCGAGGATTTGTCCTCCCGGACAAAAGCTCCATCCTGGTCACAACTAGGAAGGGTAGCGGCCACAACCGCAAATACTGAAGTCAGAGACACTGGACCAGGGCAGTCTAGATAGGCAACCACCTATCACCCGGCGGGGATGTTTGCGTATCCTAATCATGCTGAGGTTTTCCAGTGAGAAAGTTCAACTCTGGACTGGATGGGCAACCACCTCTCACCCGGCGGTGATACACGGGTATCTCAAAACATGTCGAGGTTTTCCGGTAAGAAGCTCCAACTCTGGCCTGGGTGGGCTACCGCCTCTCACCCAGCGGGGATGCACTGATATCCTAAACACGTCGAGGTCTTCCGGTGAGAAAGTCCAACCTAGACTAAACTGGTGCAACGAAAACCACGGTGTCACGCAATCCCGCTTCTGAGACCCACCAAGAACACAAGCTAAAGCACTGTGATACTCTGAACCCCTTGTGGTCCTCTTGTGGATCTCGTGTGGTCCTTTTGGGGACCACACAGGAGACCACGGGACCTAACGAGGACCACAGGCGTAAATTCAGTAGGATCACAGTGCGGCTTTGGTGGTAGAAGCGAACGAAGAAGAAGAAGAAGAGTATAAACTTTAATCATTTCCTTATGAATCTCCTCAACTGAATGTCCTTTAGCCCACAAAAATCACACTACATTTCTCTGTTCTTCTTTGGTATACGCTAACAGTTGGGTAGCCATTTTGTTATTGCTTTGCTCCCCCTACATACAACTATTATAAAGTTGGATGACGGTACTATCTAAGGATATATTTAAATACTACCTGATAACTGCCACTGATAAAATATTTCAATTTGCGAGTTACTTAGTGAATTCCCCTCGTGTGTGTGTATATATATATATATATATATATCTTCATAATGAAAAAATGCTGCACAAGTAACACAGGTACTGACTGGGTACATGGGACACAACTAGATCTTGATTTTGCTGATGACATAACTCTTATCAATAATAATGTGAATTCCATGCAAGAAAAAACAAATAGCCTGCATTCAATGGCTAGCAAAATAGGACTTGAAATTAACAAGGACAAAACAAAAATAATGAAAATTCCTCTCAATCAAAATGGAAAAATACACATAGAAGGGACAGATATTGAAGAAGTCAATCAGTTTGCATACCTTGGCAGCTACATAGACCAGGATGGTGACACTAGAAAGGAAGTTAGGATCAGAACTGCAAAAGCAGCATCAATCTTCAAGAATCTTGAGAACATATGGAATTCAAAAGTTATAAGCACAAAAACCAAGGTAAGACTATTCAATTCAAATGTAATATCCATCCTCATTTATGCATGCGAAAGCTGGAAAACAACTAAAGAAATAGAAAAGAAATTAGACTCTTTTGAAAACAAATGCCTAAGGAAAATACTCGGCATCAAGTGGAATGAATTCAAGAACAATGCAGAGATAAGACAGATGACTGAACAACAACCAGTCTCATGGGTGATCAGGAAAAGGAGATGGACATATGTTGGTCACTTGATGAGAAGAAATGATCAGAGAATCTCAAAACAAGCTATCAAGTGGAACACAACAGGCCAAAGAAAAAGAGGCAGACCACGTGAAACTCTGAAGAGGACATTATTAAGAGAGGCCAAATTAACAGGCATAAAATCCTTTGATGAGGTTGAAAGACTTGCCGAAAATAGGAAAAATTGGCGAACTACTTTGCGAGCCCTATGTGACGTTTGACGGCATGGGAAGGATATAAGATATATATACACACCCACACACAGGGTTATTCATACGTTAGTGAAACATTTAACAAATTTGCAACAAATAAACTGTGTAATGGATCATAATTATTCTTACAGCAAGAGAGAGAGAAACTCTTCATGTTTTGTTTTCTTAAATAAAGCCCACGTGCATAGCTCCTGTGGTTTGCCACTAGGAGGCAGCAGTAGCAAATATGGCATCCAGTAAACATGAGCAGTAATGTTTTGAAATACACGAAAACCTCATCCATTGTGACTGTGCCCAATGATTTTGAGCAGAATTTCCAGAAGGCAGCGCCTGCTTTCAACAGTATCAAGAAGTGGTATGCGAAATTCCGGATGAAGGCTGTCTGTGCACAGCTCCTCAGCAGGAGCGTCCAGGTCCAAGTAAAAAAACTGAATCAGTTAGAGAAACTTACCAGCGAAACCCCTGCCTTCATCCCAGAATTTCACATAACACTTCTTGATACTGTTGAAAACAGGTGCTGCCTTCTGGAATTCCGCTTGAAATCATCACTTCACAGTCACAACAGATGAGGTTCTTGCGTATTCCAAAACACAAAATGACTGGTCATTTTTGCTGAACACCACATTTGGTGCTACCTTTTAGCAGCAAACCACAGGAGCTATGTATGCGGGCTTTATTTAAAAAAAAAAAAATTGAAGAGTTTCTCTCTCTCTCTCTATCTCTTGGTGTAAGAACAATCATGATCTGTTATGTAGCTTATTTGTTGTGAATTTTTCAATTGTTTCACTCACTTATGAATAACCCTGTGTATGTGTGCGTGTATATATATATATATATATATATACACACACACACATATATATATATGTATGTATGTATATATATATATATATATATATATATATATGACTTCTTGCAAGAAGTCATCAATACTTGCATACACCTAAGAGATGTGGCACTAAAAGTGGGCTTGACCATTAACCAAGATAAGACATAGTATATGAAGATATCAAGAGACCAGAGACAGGATGATCCAGATTATATAAATGTTGGAGATATGATCCATAGGAAAGCAGAAACATAAATATCTAGGTACAACCTTCAACAGAACCAACACAGTAAGTGAGAAAATTAAAAGCAAAGAATAGATAGGGAATAAAATATACTTTGCCCTACAACACCTGTTAAAATCTAACATCCTATCCATCATCATCATCATCATCAGGTGCCGTGCCGACTGGCGTTGGCTATTATGCTTCTCCAGAGTACCCGATCCTTCATGCAGGCCATCAGTTCAGTTGGTGATCTCCTCTCACACCATCTCGTCAGACTGTACAGTATCATTTCTCTTGGTCTTCCTCTTGATCTTCTTCCATTTTTCCTGTTGTTATAATATTTTCAATGCCCCCTCTTCTCATTGCATGTCCTATGAAAGTACATTGTCTCTCTCTTATCTTTTTGACAAGGTTTTTTTGTCTCTCCAGCTCTCCTCATACATTCTTCATTAGTCATTTTTGTTGTCCAGGGATTCGCAACACTCTTCTAATAAACCACATTTCTGCTGCTTCCAATGATTTTTGTGCAGACTTGCCTATTGTCCATGATTCACTTCCATATAACAAGATAGGTTCAATATAGCATTTTAGGACTCGTTTTCTAACATTCATTGATAAAGATGTGTTAGCTAATATGTTTCTCATTCTCTGAAATGCAGTCTTTGCTTGTCCTATTCTGTTCCTAATTTCTGTTCTGCATTTCCCATCTGAAGTTATTACTGCTTCAAGGTATTTGAATTTCTGCACCTGCTTTAGAATGGTTCCGTTTAATTTAATACTGCATGCTGGTGGATTCTGTTTCTTAGATATAACCATAGTCTCTGTCTTTTTGATGTTCAAAGTAAGGCCTTTCTGTTCACTTTCTTTGGCGACTTTATCCAAGAGATTTTGCAGGTATTGTTGGTTCTCAGCTATCAGTACTGTGTTGTCAGCATACTGAAGGTTGTTAATATTGTATCCTTGTCGCAACCCTTGTTTTATAGGTCAATATTTTCCAATTCTATTTTCAACTCGAACTGCTGCTTCTTGCTGCCAGTATAGATGTTTTACAATCCTCAGGTCTTTGCCATCTATACTGATGTCTTCAAGCATTTTAATAATTTCATTATGTTTCACCTTGTCAAATGCCTTGGTGTAATCAATGAAATCAATCCTATCCAAAAACACCAAAGTAACAATTTACAAAACTATAATAAGACCAACCATCACGTATGGATCAAAAACATGGAGTACAACACAGAAAAATGAACAGTTGCAGATCTTTGAGAACAAGATCCTAAGAAGAATCTTGGGCCCATGAAAGATACCAACAATGGAGAGATAGAGAGCTAGAAAGAACACTGAACTGAACAGCTTATTTAAATCCCAACAAATTATAAATGTCTTGAAACTGAACAGACTATGCTGGTTGGGCCAAGAAGAAAGAATGGAAGAGAACAGACAAATGAAAATAACGTATGCACAAGAGATGAGGGGAAACAAAACCAAGGGGTAGACCTAGACAGAGATGGAAAGATAAAATAGAAAACAATATGAAAGAAATTGGTATCACCAACTGGAGAGCGAAGATTAGGAATAGAGAGGAATGGAGGCAAACTTTATCTGCAGCAATGAGCCTTAATGGCTCGGAAACCTGAAGAAGAAGAAGAATATGATACACACAAAACCAAAGACCACAAAAAAACCCTCACTAGAATTATAGAAAACCAGAGCTCTCATACACAAGAAGACATATTCCAGTGCCAAGCCGTTCATTTCATTTGTAGGGCAATGAGATCAGCACCCACAGCTGCATGTGAAATTGATGCAAACATAGAGCAATTAGATATAAGAAGGGAAAAGTCAACCACTGAGGCAGCAGAAAGATATAAACACATGCCCTAAGACCATCCTAACAGAATAGTGGTTGATAAATGGAAGCATAATAATAGACGGAAACTGAAAACTCCAGTCCACATAGCAGAACAGTTAAACACAAAACACGAACTCCCAGAAGACAGAGAAGAACTTACAAAAGTACCAAACATCCCACCAAACACAAACTACACACTTCCTCAAACTAACACCAGACTCAAGAACAAATTAGTGAACAATTCATAAGATCCCAACACCCTAGAGCTGTGTGCACTGGAGACCATAGAAAACTACCCCAAGGACTGGATCCATGCATACACTGATGGGTCAGCATTCAAGGAAACAGACAATGCAGGATATGGGGTACTCATGTTTTCAGACAAAACAACAAGCCACATTTCTGCTCATTGTGGATCTCGCTGCTACAATCAGGATGCTGAAATGTAGGCAATATTAGCAGCCACCACTACCAAATACAAAAACAGAGTGCCTCTCACCCAAAAAAAACTTTGTTATTTTCTCAGACTTTCAGTCTGCTCTCCAGGCCCTTGAAATTTGGATACCAACACCTGACCACATTACAACTGACATGCTCAGTGCAATAAACCAACTTGCCTCCTATGACATCAAGACCACCCAACAATGGATACCTGGGCACATGGATATCAGAGGAAATGAACGTACTGACAGACTGGCAAAGAGTGGAGCCACCATGTCTCAGCTTCACATCTCCGTCAACATGAGAACAGCTAAACACATTATACACAACAAATGCAAGCAGCAGTGGACAGACAGCTGGGCCAATATTTCATCTGGAAGATCCCTATATACATGTCTGTCAAAACCTAACCCCAGAGACCACATCAACAGCTTATATCGTAGAGACCAATGCACAATCTTCGGGCCGTTGAAAGGACACAACACCCTCAATAAGCACTTACACAGAGTGACCACTGACCACACACAATACTGCATGCACTGCAAAGATAAGAAGAATAAACTGTCACCACCTGCTTGACTGCAGTGCACTGAAAGAACTTCTGAAGAACCTGTTACTACTAAACTCTCCAAACACCAAAATTCTATATGGAGACGTAGAACAGCTGATGAGGACTTGTACATTTCATTATCTGGCACAAGGGAAAAAGAGTGAAAACTCGTAAGCCCAGAGATTGGAAAAGTCAAAGTTAAAGTCATTTATATCCATTTATCATTCTTTATGAACACTCACAACTTTTTAAAAAACTATCTTAATCCTGGAAAAACCATAAATTTTTATTTAAAAAAACAAAAAAAGAGATAAATCAGCTTTCCTAGAATTACATATATTATAATAGAATGTTATGAGGTTTGTTGTTGTTCTCCGGAGACTTCATTCCATGCTATAAAAAGACAATGAAGTTTCCACAAAAAGTTATAGGCCAGTAACTTTTTTTTTAAGTTAAAGCTCAAAAGAGTGACATGATCTGCTCTTTATAATATACTTCTACCATGGATGGAGCTAGACTGGTATTTTAACTCATTATAACTACTAACAAACACAATGTACTTTAACTAATTATGATTATTAACAAACACTGAGTTTATTAAAGCATAAGATGTTTAAGAGAATAAAGTAAACTCAATCTGAATGATCACAAAGCCTGTGCATGGTCTAACTTAATATCTTCACTCTTTGACCTGATGTGGCACATCACCATAAGGATGATCAGAATAATTATCATCACTGAATTAAAGACTGGCTGAGCTGACAGATGACAAAGTCTAGAATCCAACTTTATACTTCACAGAAACATTTACATGGCAAGTACTTCTTTGACCAAAGACTTAAAGAATTTCCAAAATAACCCTCTATCAGTGTGATCTTCACAGAGGCAGAGGAGTTAATAACGTCACGGGGAAGACAATATATAGCATATTTTACTGAACTGTCAAATCACTATATGGTGCGAATCGGACTCTTCAACAAAGTCAGGAAAAGACAAATTTAACAACGCTCCTACAGACTTCCTGCATGAGCATAAGGACAGCCACTTGAGCCACTGTAATCTGATCCAGTTGATAAATCAATATATCTAGTAACCTTATTATTAAAGTGTTCTTTTTCTTTCGCTGCTATTTATTCTATAAAAAAACTGGAGAAACCAAGCTTGTTACCTTATTTATTAAGTCTTCGACCTCAAGAACAGAACAAAAGTTCTGCTTGCAACTAAAAGTGGGTCATGAGAAATTTACAGACACGGACGACAAACGAAAGATCACGCAGACATCATTTCATGACCTGCTGATAAAGATAATAAAGGGAAAACATACAATGTAATGACATACAATAAAGTTTTAAAATTACCCGAGTCCTCTTTCTGTACTTCGTTTAACACTGTCAGACCTCGCCAAAAGTCGTTTTCTTCTCGCCCACAGCCGCGAGTTAAAGTTCTTGAACTTCGTGACGTCATCGTTACCGGAAGCTAGGGAATAAATATTTTTTGAGTGATTCACTGACACTCCTCCGCTGGCCCTTCCCCGAGACTACTGTTTCTCTTTGGGTTCACGTCCCTTATCTGCTACGGTGCAGTGCGCAATAATAAAACTTAAATTCTAAATACAAGTAGGCGTGTAAATACAATAGGTTTACTGATGTTAAGCTAAAGCAAAAATTCCGCATACGTCTATATAAATAATAGTTGTGGCTTGCCGTTCAGTGTAACACCGATCCTGTTCATCAGTAACGTCCTCTCACAATCGCGGATATATTACAGCAGAAAGTCTCCATCCTTCATTGTTTCCACCACCGCTGAATATTTGAAGTGTGGATGTATTTCTAAATTTTAAAAAATAAGGCATATTCCTTGAACAAAAAGGAGAACAGAACGAAATGCTGGATCAATCATAACTAGTGGTGGTGGTCCTTTAACAGGCTCTAGTGGTGGTGATGAAAGAAATAAACAGATGATTAAAACACCCAAATTTGGGTCCGGGAGTGGGGTCCGACTGTTAAGACGATTAGACCGTTAAAGTTAGTCGGCTATAAGGGAGATCGAACACTTAATTAAGTACAGTTCACTACTCACTACTGTAACATGTTACAAGACGAACAGACATGTTTACCAGTACTTCAGACTACAAACAGGGTGTACATTAGCACAGTAACTGTATGAAAATTAATCATAAAACATGAATTACAACACATTAAATAACGAATCTAACAACGTTTCAATAAGGCACATAAATGTACATACACCCACATACATAGCCCTACATTTTGTGCTCGCCAACTGATGATCCAGCATGCTAGTTCCATCACTTTCTCTTGTCTTGTGGTGAATTTATTGTGTATGTAGAACAGCAAATGTTTGTAAATTGGTCACAAAATGGATCACAACACACCAAATAGTCTTATAGGACCTCGGTCGTCAATATGAACGCCTGTAACTTTGGCCATAAGTCGGTGCACGAGTGTATAATGAAAACCATACTTGAAAGAACTTTTGAATTAACCGATCAAGGGAAAGAAACTTTTAGTTTGGTGCACTAAATCATGAGAACACAAGCAATTTTTATGTATGTGTACACGTTTGCCCCTCACACGTGTACATAGTGATCTAATGGTGAATAAATGTATATAATGTGACAAGCTGTAAGTAGTAACATCTCAACAATACAGCCACACCTAAACAAATGAATACTTCACATTAGCTTTGACTGCAAATCAGGAACGACCACTGCACTGAAGAACATGTCCAAGCATAAATCCAGCTCAGGATCTCGTGTGTGTTTGTGTGTGTGTGCGCGCATGCGCGTGTGTGTGCGTTCGCGCGTGCGACTGATCACACGTTACAAAATTTTAATTGCAAATTAACTGCATGTTAATCAAAGTTTTGGGTATTTCTTTCAATCATATTAATATTGCTCCATAAGACAGACATAGCTCGATGATACTTTCTAATACAGAACAGTTCTAATCGCCGCCTGGCTGTGCATCATTAATTATTCCAGTTTAGTTTAACAGCAGCTTTGTGTAACATAAATAACCGAATAAACAACGAAACACTAATTAGTCAACATTTCAAAGTTAGCCATTTTTTCAGCAATATCACTTTTCATTCAAAGCATTTTATAATGCTATAGTGGATCAATAATAAACCAGTATATTTCTGTATACTCGGAGGAAAATACTCGATATAAAGTGGAACAAATTCAAGAACAACACAGAGATAAGACAGATTAGCAAACAACAACCTGTCTCATGGGTGATCAGAAAAAGAAGATTGACATATGTCGGTCTTGCGATGAGAAGAAACAATCAGAGGATCCCCAAACAAGCTATCAAGTGGAACACAGAAGGCCGATCACATGAAACTCTAAAGAGGGCAGTGTTACGAGGCCAGCTCAGTGATCATAATATCCCTTGATGAGACTGAAAAACTCGCCGAAGACAGGAAATCTTGGCGAGCTACCATGCGGGCCCTATGTGACGTTTAGCGGCATGGAAAGGATGAGATGAGATATTTCTGATCTAGAAGTCACCTTACTTCAAATAATGGAAAGCTTCGTTGTACGGGGTATAGTCTCCTGACTAGTGCAAATAAAAATGAAGTGAATTCTTGTGTCTGTCTACACGGGTAGTTGTCGTCCGTGTCTATGATCTTACTAGCCAATCTGCAGACATTTTGGAATGTAATATCCACCCTCATTTATGCATGCAAAAAGCTGGAAAACAACTAAAGAAATAGACAACAAATTAGATTTTTTAAAAACAAATACCTAAGGAATATATTCGGTATAAAGTGGAATGAATTCAAGAACAACGCAGAGATAAAGCAGACGAACAAATAACAACCTGTCTCATGGTGATCAGAAAAAAGGAGATGAACATACGTCGATCACGTACTGAGAAGAAACAGCCAGAGAATCCCAGAACAAGCGATCAAGTTGAACACAACAGGTCGAAGAAAAGGTAGTCAAACACATGAAAGAGGACAAGAGTGGCCAGCTTAGTGGGAATAACATACCTTGATAAGATTGAAAAGCTCGACGAAAACAGGAAATCTTGGCAATCTACCATGCGAGCTTTATGTGACGTTTAACGGCACGGGAAGAATGTAAGAAGTTTTGACACTATCAGTTCTCCCTCCAAAATCTCCTCTTGTGACAAGTTCAACAACAATTCAGTCACGTGACCAAAATAACCGACGTCTACACCGTCACTTGGTTAAACGTGTGTTGTAAGGTCTGAACAGCCACGACACATTCATTTATTGCTATAGAAGTTTACCTTTGTTTCCCTAATAAGGCATATCTTTCACTGTAACAGCGAGATTCAAATTTCTAATAGACTATATGGTGAATATCTTGAAATAAAACCATTGCATCTAAAGATGTTTTAACTGGTACTCATACCTCCCGACGGCATAGATTCAGGAAAACAAGCGTCGTATCGGATCTGGTGTGGACTATGTATGACGATTTGCATAAAGACCAGGAGTGGACCTAAAAGGTGAGATTCTTGGCAGATCCCACCAACACGGTCTTGTCTTGTGCTATCTCCCTGTAACTGTGAGCTGGTGTTCTTTGCAGTCGATCTGTGAAGGTGTTGAGGCAAAACATCGTATCGACTTGGGAGTGGGTTATGGCAGCTATTTTTTCAGCCCCGGAGTGCAGCTAAAAAGCAGCGGGTATGCAATATTTCTTTAGCAGACTCCATCATCATGGGGACTATGGCGATCACTGCCCCGTTAGCCAACCTAGGCCTGTTACTGGGGGTACCAACGGAGTGGTGGGACAGGGCCTTTGTCAGCTATAGTTCTTTAATCCTGACGCTAGCATATCAATTATGGGTTGCTAATTGCCTAATCAGACAGTGTCTTCATCCACGGTCTCCATGCTAAACGCTACCTTGTTAGACTAAGCCTCTTGCCGGGAAAATAAACGGCGAAGCAGAATATAGGTCAACTATGGCTCGCTGCCGTGCGTGGAGTGAAACCCCTACCGGCCAATGAAGAAAAATGCGTTTAGGATTGCCGCGCGGCGCCGTCGCGGAAAAGATTAAGTGAAGTAGCCAGTAGTCTCGCGGTCAGGGCTACTCATATCACGGCACTTCTGCTCCAGAGGCCGATCATGTCCTTTATACACCCATACTGGGATAATACACCTAAGCCGGCTTAACCCGGGAGTGAAACTTACTAGTGGCGAGGATTCGTCCTCCTGCACAAAAGTTCCGTCCTGGTCATCACCAGGAAGGATAGCGGCCACGACCACAAAAGGCTGTAGTCGGGAGACACTGGACTAGTGCAGTCTAGACAGGCAATCACCTCTCACCCGAAAGGGATATATTATATCCAAATCACGCTGAGGTTTTCCGATGAGAAAGTCCAACGATGGACTGGTTGGGCAACCACCTCTCACCCAGCGGAGATATATTCATATCCAAATCACATCGAAGTTTTCCAGTGAGAAAGTCCAACCAGTGTCAGGCAATGCTGCTTCTATGACCCACCGAGAATATAGGCCCAAGCCCCTCGATGCTCTGAGCCTCCATTTTAAATGAGACTATCGCGAGAACCACAGGAGTACATTCAGTAGGATCACGGGGTGATCTTAGTGATAGAAGCGAACGAAGGTCAACTCTGGCACGCCAGACCAGACAGCTCTAGAAGTCGTCTCTGCCTTTCTTACCATGTCAAGCGAGCTAGTATTCATTGCTTCTTGAAGTGAACTTTTCAGAACGTTCCACTACCAGGTGGAACATGTCATGTCCTACTTTGTAATATAACAGCCTGTTATCTGAAGCACTACACAGAAGTTGGATTTGATTAGATTTGCTAACACACAATAACTAGTGCATAAGTATACAACTATACACAAAGCACTGCAGTAAAGCTGTGATATCAAAATGTATAAACTAGGAAAAAAGTAGGAACAGGTTTATTACTTAACAAATACAAAACTGTGACATTTCGGCATGTGCCTTAATCACACAAAACCATACAGGACGAAGAAATAGAGAGAAGAGATAAAGTATAGATTCACATGAATGCTACGTTTTTATTTTTTAAATAGAGCACTTAGCTGTAACTTGTAAGATGTGGCTTAACAGACTCTTGTTAGAAATAGGCATGATGGGCATCACACTCTCTCCAACACCACACCTATCACATCTTTCTCCTTGATGTCTGCTCCCTATACACCTCTATCCCCCATGAGGACGGACTCTTAGCACTCCGCTATTTTCTCGACAAAGACCCTCGCCCCATCACTAACACTGATATCATAATCAGATTCACACAGCTAGTACTAAACCTAAATTCTTTTGAATTTAACGGCGAATACTATGAGCAAATCAGTGGTGTCGCCATGAGAATGAAAATTGATCCCAGTTACGCATGTCTATGTATGGGCTTTCTGAAGTCAAATTATGGGAAACCTACACTGGCAGACTTCCTGAATTCTATAAAAGGTACACAATGATAATGGCATTGGAGTGACCAGTATGCCACAGGACGAGCTAAAAAAACTTTTATTGAATTCGCCAACTTGATGATCATATAAAATTCACTAATTAAATTTCTAACAAGTCTCAACTTTTTAGACATCAAAATATCTATTGGCACAAACAGGGTTGTCACCTCTGTATTTTACAAGCCCACTTATTTACTTTACACCTCCTCCCATTATGAACCCTGTAAGAACTCCATCCCATACTCCCAACTCCGTCTTTGCCACATATGTCAGGATAACTTGGACTTTATAGATCAGTTCAATAATTAGAATTTTCCCATCATCGCTACTACCCAGAAAATGTCCTTCGTGAAGTCTTCAACCGTATCCAACTAGTGAGCCGCAAAGAAGCACTCAGAAAAAAAACCTGTTACACCATCTGACAGAATTAAGTTAGTACTGCCTTTCTACCTGCATGGTCAGATGGTTAAGAAAACTCTATCGTCATCTGCCAATAATCCAACTCGACCCCAACACTTTCTAGATCCACCCCTATTAGCATATAAGCATGAGCCAAATCTTAAGGACATCCTCGTCCACAGCCACTTGAAGAAGAGCCTTACATGTGTTGGCACCAGAAAATGTAACCGCCCTCACTGTGTTACCTGCAATGTAGACTGGGAAATGAAAACAATCACTTTTCCAAAAACTATCCTCAATCTTCATGAGAGATTCACATTGAGTCCCGTTACGTGATATATGTCATCGTATGCAAAAGATGCAGGATAATGTATATACTGGCGAGACTGGCCTCAGATTAGGGGACCACATGAAGAAATATTTGTACAATATCGCTCAGCATGCTTCGAAACCAGTCCCAATTCATTTTAATGGCCCCAACCACAGAGGTAAATCTGATTATATGGTAACAGCCAATCAATGTCATGTAGATGACACAAGCCGTCTAGTGCTTGAAAACCGCTATATTCAGGATTATGGGATGCTGGAACATATTGGTTTGAACTCGCTATTCAGCTACACCTAACATTTTCCTCTTCAACAATCATAACCCCTCTCTACTAAGTTCTATTCCCTCCTCACATTACAACCCCTCTACCCCAACTATAATCATCTATTTCACCTTCTCCTGGCTAGGTTAACATTGTATCACCCTCTCTCTCCCCTCCACGTTTTCTCCACCCACCACCCTCAGTTATGACCCACCTATTACAAATCTCTGTTTAAACATTCTCTACGCTCCACCATGCCCATTTCTGAACAAGCGTCAGACACTCCACATCTTACAAGTTACAGCTAAGCGCTCTATTCATTTTTCTTTAAAAACATAGCAATCATGTGAATCTATACTTTATCTCCCCTCTCTATTTCTTCGTCTTGTATGTTTTTGAATGATTAAGGCTCACGCCGAAATGTCAAAACCTTGTAGTTGTTAAGTAATAAAGCTGTTCTTACTTTTTTCCTAGTTTATACATTTTGATTAGATTTGGTTCATCGGCTTAAAATAGGCAATACTGTCCCTATTGTGAAGTATATATAGTTACTGTTACTGGCTTCTTTCAGTCGCCCAGTAAATAAACTGTCTCATGATATAACTGCACTCCTATGATAAACCACAAGTCTAGATTCCCCGGCACCAGTTTTATCTGGCCACTCTATGTGATCTGCTTCAAGATGTTTTTCATGAAAAAGCCCACGGTCATACTAGACAAACAGCATTTAGGCTAAAGTATTCCCAGAAACTTGCGTGACGTTCACTTACACTTTTTTTTTTTTTAAAGGGAGAGTTGCCACACCACATCACCATTTTATGTATATACTTGTATTTCCAGGAGTTTTATAGTCACTTGTATAAATTCTTACATTGATATATTAGACACTGCATTCACTTTAATTGTCACGTTTTACTCCATTCACATTTTTCATGGCTAGATGTCGATCCATTAATTATGAGCTACATGTATATTTCAAACTGCCAATGAAAAAAAAAATTATTTTCTTCTATATTTGAATTCTCTTAAACTGGCTTTATGTTTCTTGAATTTACTGATATAAAATGGGATTCAATCTTGAGAAGACACATTCATTCATTCATTGGCATGTCCCTTGTGGAGCTTTGCCTCCCAAACAGCTCCTGTAGGCCTCTCGGTTGTGAGCAAGATGGCCTGCTGCTGATGCATCAAAGAAGACACAGACAACACAAAAACAAATATGAGAATTCAATGAACAAATAGACAACATAATACAATAGAATAATTTAGGCTACTGTTTCACTTTAATAACCACAAACCATGAAATATACTACAAATTTGAAGTACAATCAACTAACAGATCAGTTGTGAAACAGGTATTCAAAATTGACAGAAATAAAAACATTTTTCTTCTACTTGTATTTTCTGAGGTAAATACATGATCTTTTTTCAGCCATCTTTGATTCTTAAACCATTTTCTGGTTTCAGAATTGTGCTTCATTCAAACGATCTAACAAACTTTTTTCTTGAATACTCCTTTGGTTGTCTTCACAAATACTGTCACTAGCTTGGCCATTTTAAACTCATGTATGAAGTCTTAAGCATTAATACTATTACAAAAAAATGTTTATTTCCTCTAAATAAAGAAATCCAAGGCCACTGTCTATGAAAAATTCACATTACATTTTTTAGGTAATTACTTTCTACAAATTTACAAAATCAACTTCCTCTAAAATGAGCAAGCTGACACATATTAATGAACTCTTACTGCACCAAGCCAGTCAGATGAAACACATGTGCAGCCATACACTACAAACCTAGTATCACAATAATAAAACACTTCTTTCTCTATTGTTACACCCACTGTCTACAGAAGAAAGTTTCTGGTACAATAAATCCATTTTCTTATTTCCACATAAAGTTTTGACCCATAAGCTTATTTATACTTGGGTGTGCCTTCCACTGACTTCTCCGAGTTCTCAGTTCAACCTAGCAAATTCCTGCTCAAGGTTGAGCCTCAAGAAGAACCTGGCACCTCCATCAAAAACCACTAGTCTGTACCAGGTCCTAGCTAATCTTTTTTCAGCCATGGCACTGAACACTATTATACCATAAACCCAACCTATCAAAGCTCCTGGAAAACATTCACAAGGTTATTGGATGAAATAAAGCCATGTTAGTTCCATGCGCGTGTTTCAGCATTTAATTTCTTAGTGGCTGCTGCAAGTGAAAAGTTCTTTAGGATTTATATGTCAAAACAGCTACACCGAGATGGCATAGCTTTGTCTTGAGTGGTAAAAGCATAGAAATGCAGGAAGGGAGAAAGATAAGAAAATCTCTGTGCAGGATACAAATGAGAACAATAAAAGTGAGGAATTAAAAAAAAAAAAAGAGTAATAGAAATAAGCCAACTTAAGACGGTTAAAAAGTAACACCATGAGACTACAGACGGCTAAAAAGTAACACCATGAGACTACAAAGACAGACATGAATGCACCATTTTGATACTATGCCCCATGTTTAACCAATAAAGAAATATAATTACATTACATTGTTTAAGAAAAAAACAAAAACAAAACTATGCTATCACTAAAAATAAAAAATCAATAAAGGAAATCATTTCTTCACATAATGGAAATGTAAATAAAATATTGAACAAAAATGTTTTTGCTCTAAAGTTATAAAAACATGAAAAGAAAAATCATTTCACTAAACTGGAGAGTGGCAAGGAACTGCATTCTTTAGGTTAATGCATTCATGGTAATAACACTACTTAAGTTAAATTTAGCAGAAGTCTGCCACAGACAAAGAATTAACTTAAAACACTGGCTTACCTAACAATATTCTATAAAGTTAAAAGTTGCTGTGCATTATGAATGTTGCTCAGTTACTAAATTATATGATAAATGTGCCAGAAGTATATCTTTATTACAACTGAACTGCAAAAAAAAAAAAAAAGTATCATTAATAAAACTTGTATGTACACAAAAATCTTGCAGCCAATAACACAATTTGAGTGTTTATTATAACTTGCATTATTTATAAGCATTAAAAAAAAAGATAAATTATTTTTTAATCTGCATAAAAAAAAGTAAAGAAAAGATGGAATATTAAAAAAAAACTTTATGTAAAATACAATAAAATTCAGGTCTGAAAAGTGAAGTTAAAAGTCTATTCAAACACAATCAATGCAAGCAGCCATGCTGTATCAGCACCTCTACAAAATGTGTACACAAATATGTACGAGTGTGGGTGGGTGTTAGTTAGTTTAAAATGTGACCACAGTAAACTTTCAACTTTTACACAGAAAACCTAGAGTTAAAAAAGTGCAACAAAACCTATGTAAAGTTTAACACTGGTATTTAGATAAATTCGTAAAAACAAAATGATTACTGCTTAATTTTTTTTGGAGCCGTGCTAGTGTAGCGGAACAGACATTTGCCTGCTGACCAGGTGACCCGGTTTTGATTTTCAGCCACCAGTGGCAGTAAAACCATGGCTTGCAAAAAACTTCCAGGATTCACCCAGCCTCAAGAAAAAAATGGGTACCAGGGTTAACACTCTGGAAAGAAAGAGGAATGATGCTGCTAGCTACAGAGTTCGTGCTGATGGTGACAAAAGTAAGTAGTTTCAGGTCAGCTTCACTGCACTTGTGGTCTGACCATGTGCAATGACGCTGGTTCACAACTCATCTTTTTTTTTTTTTTTAAAACCTTTACGACTATAATTTTTTTACATCCTTCCCATGCCATTAAACATCACATAGATATCACATTGTAGTTTGCCGTGTTATTGTGTTTTATGCAAGTTTTTCAAACCTCATCAAGTGATATCTTATGCCCACTGATTTAGCTTCTCTGAATGGAGTTTCATGTAGTTGACCTATTCTTCTTTGTCCTGGTTGTGTCCCATCTGATAGTTATAATTACCATAGCAATAAGTTTTAAGGTCATGTTTCAGATTAAATACTTCTCAAATATAGAATATGGTCAAAGCATCCTGCTTCACTCTATATACAGCCCAGAACTTTACTCTTCCTACATTTCTTTAAAACCCTAAGGCTTCTGTTTTTATTTTTTCCCCTCTTCAAATGGTCATCAGTCATATTAAGGCTACACCAACATGGCTATCCTTGTGTTTTCTAATTATCTGTGCAGACAAAAAAAAAACCATTTGCTCTAATTACTCTTTGGCAGGAGATCTTTAGAAGTCACTTTATTTTAAATTACATGATTTTGTTTTACAAAATGAATACGGCATCTCTACAGACATATTTTTTGTCTCACCATGACACTAAAAAAAAAAGTATGCACGTTATGTCTATAATTCTAAATCAATTTTAGCTTAAAAAAAAAGTTCAACACATAAATTTTAATTACTATTATTCGATTGCCATAAACTTTTATCCTTCAAATAAGAAAATTTTAAAAAAAAGCTTTTAATATGCAACCAACAAAGTGTAATAACTCTATTACTATTACAATTATTAGTTTGAAATTCAGAAGTTCATATAGTAAATCATAAACAAAACATGCAATTGAAGGCAAATGTGTTTGTTTGTCAGTCATGATTAACAATCTATGATCATCACTAAAGCATATTTACACAATTACATGAGCATCCAGTAGGACAACAGACAAGCTCTACTGGTGCCTTGTTCGCCTAGTAGCTGTTGATTTCTGCTGGACAGCATATGATTTATTCTTGACATTTTCTGCTTTGCTTATTGCTTTCTTTGAAACAGGAGTACTCTGAGAAGCTGATTTGAAGGTTTTAGGCCTACCTCGTTTAGCAGATGATACCTTTATCTCAACTGCTTTAGTAGCTGCCTTTTTTAACTGACCTCGCCGACCCTTTGCTGGAGAGACATCTATCTCAGATTTATCAACAGCTGCCTTTTTTAACTGACCTCGCCGACCCTTTGTTGGCGATGTTTCTATCTCAGATTTAACAACAGCTGCCTTTTTTAACTGACCTCGCCGACCCTTTGTTGGCGATGTTTCTATCTCAGATTTATCAACAGCTGCCTTTTTTAACTGACCTCGCCGACCCTTTGTTGGCGATGTTTCTATCTCAGATTTATCAACAGCTGCCTTTTTTAACTGACCTCGCCGACCCTTTGTTGGAGATGTTTCTATCTCAGATTTATCAACAGCTGCCTTTTTAAACTGACCTCGCCGACCCTTTGTTGGCGATGTTTCTATCTCAGATGTATTTACAGCTGCCTTTTTAAACTGACCTCGCCGACCCTTTGTTGGCAATGTTTCTATCTCAGATGTATCAACAGCTGCCTTTTTTAACTGACCTCGCCGACCCTTTGTTGGCGATGTTTCTATCTCAGATGTATCAACAGCTGCCTTTTTTAACTGACCTCGCCGACCCTTTGTTGGCGATGTTTCTATCTCAGATGTCTTAACAGCTGCCTTTTTTAACTGACCTCGCCGACCCTTTGCTGGCGATGTTTCTATCTCAGATGTATTAACAGCTGCCTTTTTTAACTGACCTCGCCGACCCTTTGCTGGCGATGTTTCTATCTCAGATGTATTAACAGCTGCCTTTTTTAACTGACCTCGCCGACCCTTTGTTGGCGATGTTTCTATCTCAGATTTATTAACAGCTGCCTTTTTTAACTGACCTCGCCGACCCTTTGCTGGCGATATTTCTATCTCAGATTTATTAACAGCTGCCTCTTTTAACTGACCTCGTCGACCTTTTGCTGATGTCTCTGTCTTGGGTGTATTAATAGCTTCCTTCTTCAAATGACCTTGCTGGCCTTTTGTTATTGATGTCTTTCTGACAGTAGCTGTTTCTGTGGTTTCTAAAGGTGTTACCACTGAAGAAGCATCTGTAATATTAGCCCGGGTCCTCCCTGTTTTTCTCTGGTCTTGCACTTGCAATGGTACTAGATCTTCAGCAGCTGTAGGTACCACCTTTTTTGGCCGACCTCGTCTGTGTTCCACAGGAACATTAGCAGGAGACGAACTCTTTAATGGAGTAGCTTGACCTCTTCGAGTTGCCCTAGGTCTCACTGGTGAAACTTTTACAGGAGAAATTTTCTTAGTCTTGTCAATCAAACCAGCATCAGTTTTCCCACCTGTGATCAGAAAAAAATTAAGTACAAGAACAATCATAAAAACCTTCTCTTAGAATTAGGATTACATCAGATGTATACCTTTCAATTTACCATATGGCAACATCATTACTTAAGCAATTTTCTTGCTTCTCGTATAAAAAACTTAAAATCGAATAAAACAATAGCATGCACTAATCACATAACTTCATTTGTTCTCCAATTATTTTACCACGAGTGAGCAGATGTAAATGAACTCGCAGTACTCCTTACATGAAGTCATGCAAATGTTTCCTTTTTGCTTAACAAAGGAAAAAAGAAAAACGAGAATAAAAAAATTCATAATTATTTCATTATCTCTTGGACACCTTAACAGCACCCACAACACATGAAAATCTTTTATTATCATTCATCATGGTCACCATGTTTTACCACAAAATGATGTGATTCCAATTTCAGATTTTAAGGTTGCATAGAATTCCAAATATGAAGCAGACATTTTGTTTAAATTTTTTTTTCCCCAGTCATTTAAGCATAGTTGCCTAAAGTTAAACTGCAATTTAAAAAATTGTTTCCAAAACTGCATAGGGTTTTAAAAAAAATTTTCATGTGGTGCCAATTATTTCTAAATGCTGGTTCTGACTTTCCGAATCCTTGGGTTTATGAGTTTTAACGCTTAGTTTTTTTTGCTTTTTTTTTAAAGCAATCAGATCTGATGTTCCCTGTTTCACAAAGATTATGTTAACACTTCCCGGGACAAATACGGGAAAATCCGTATTTCTGGTTTCCGTGCGTTAAAGGCCGAAAGGCGGATCTGCTGTATTCGACGGTCGTCTTATTTAAACTGTTTCTAGTGTGTTATTTAAAATAATTTTTGGTTGTCTGTATTTTTACTGCAAAGTTAATATAATAAAATATTGTTTTCAATCTTCGTAACTCTAAAAAAAATAGAAATCTCGCGGTTTCAGCTGTCGAAAACACGTGTTTCGCGAGATTTCGCAAGTCGACATTTTTTCGAAATGGCGGAGCATGCTTCTCTCGAAGATACTGCTGTTGGCGCTGAAATGTGCTATGATTTGTTGTCAGATTGGCCTAGTGATGATGAAAAATCACTATTTAATGATTCTTCTAATGAAAATGATGTGTGTGACAGTGATTCCTGTGATGGCGATCGGATTAAAAATACGATAACTAGGCACAGTGTTGCTGTGTCAGATAGTGAAACTTCTAATGACAGTGACTCTGATTCAGTGTCAAGATATAATGTTCCAGTTGCAGGTATTTTACATTTTTCGTGTGATATAGTTGGCAGTGATATAGGTGTGTGGAGTAACACTGATTCTACACCAGTTCTTGAAAATTTTCTAGGAAATTCTGGTGTTTCAGTGAATGTAAACAAACCAGACAGCATAGAGGAAATTTGCAGTATGATGTTTGGGAATGATTTTTTTGAACTGTTAGCTCATCATGAAAATTTATACCATGCACAGACCCAACATATGCACAAACCTACTACCTTTTTGTCTGAAAACAACACCTGCAGACATGAAAAAATTCCTTGGATTAATCATTTTGATGGGCCATACTAGGAAGCCACACTGGAAAGAGTACTGGACAACAGACCCTCTTCTGGAAACTCCAATATTTTCCAAAACAATGAGCAGAGGTAAATCTGAGCATCTTCTGACCTTTCTGCATTTCTCTGATAACTCTCAGATACTTCCAGAAACAGGCGGAATTGGCAAAATAAAACCTCTGCTGGATTATTTTTTGCCCAAGTTTCAGGAGCTGTATAAACCAAAACGGCAGCTTTCGCTTGACGAAGGAATGATTCCTTGGAGAGGAAGACTGAAATTTAGGACATATAAATGCGAACGAAGAAGAAGAAGGACATATAATCCTTCAAAGTTAACAAAGTATGGGATGCTCGTGAGAGTGACACAGGCTACATACTAAACATGGAAATATATACAGGAGAAGGAAAGAAGCTAGAAGAAACAGTCCTCTCAGTTCTGAGGCCCTATCTTGGAATGTGGCATCATGTATACCAAGACAACTATTACAACAGTGTGTCAATGGCTGAAGTTCTACTGCAAAACAAAATCAGAGTCTGTAGAACAATTAGAGAAAACAGAGGACTGCCAAAAAAGTTTGAAAGCTGCTTCCAAAGGAATACAGAAAAGTGAAAGCACATTTTGCCGGAAAGACAAAAGAGTTGTTCGCATGATATCAACAATGCACAATTCAAGAATAGTTGCTACTGGGAAGACAGATAGAAAAACTGGACAGCCACTGATGAAACCAATCTGCATTGTTGATTACAACAAGCACATGAAGGGAGTAGACAGAGCTGATCAGTATCTTTCGTACTACAACATCTTGAGGAAGACGGTGAAATGGAACAAAAAAAGTAGGATTCTATATCATCAATTGTGAATTGTTTAACTCATACATAATCTACAGAGCCTTAAATAAGAACAAGAAGACCTATAAGCAGTATCTGGTTGAAGTGGCAAGATTCTGGCTCTCTGAAACCACTTCTACTGTTCAAGAAATCTTGGAAGCAGGTTGTTGAGAATGAACCCCCTACCAAACAGCTCAAAAGGGCTCCAAGCAAGGATCTTCCAGGAAGATTATCTGGAATAGTAAAGGATCATGTCCTGGTGAAGCTTGAGGGTCAAGGCACTAAAAAACCACCATCTAGGAAGCGCAGAGTGTGCTAGGTCAATGGGAAAAGAAGTGAAACAAGATTTATTTGTAAAAGTTGTCAAGTCCCACTGCATCCAGATAATTGTTTCACAAGATATCACACACTCAAGAAGTACTAGAGGGTCTTGGGAGTCTGTCTACCAAGTTGGATTACACTCCCTAAAGGGTGAATAGAGATATGCACGTTTTTCTAAGTTCACTCAAAAAACTTCATTTTTCAGAAAAATGGCTGGGAACTGGGGGTTTTTCAGGGTAAATAACTGTGGTCAACAAAGTGTTAAGATAAGTGTGTTCTTAGCACAGTCATGGGGGAGGGAAGAGAGAAGCTGACTTCTGTTGTAGGACACTTAAAATTTTACCTCTTCGAGCTACTCTTGGTTTCACCGGTGAAACAATCTTGACCTTTTTTGTGTCGACATCTGAGTCAGCTTCTTCTGCCTTGCGCTTCACACCTAAAACAGGAAAACTGCACACTGACTGTCAATGCTGACACTACAACTTTAATGACATAATGGTAGAAAAAAACTGCTATAGCAACACAACAAACATTATCTTGACAACCAATTTTAAAGCTGCTTTATACTTATTCATGTCGTCTTCCCGCAGAAGGCTGGCTGCAATGAATCTCCACTCTGCTGTTTCTTGTCACTGTTCATCTCTTGATGTTGTTCATCCATTTATAGCACTGCTGTCCTATCGTTCTTCTCCTTTTGATCCTGCTCTCAAATGTGCCTCTTGGCATGCCCAAAGCATCTTAGCTGTCTTGTTTTTATGATTTTCAGTATTTCTCTTTTTTATTTCTTGTTGGTTTGGCACTTTTCTTTTCTGTCCATTTGATACAGCATATTCTTCTGTATATCCACATTTCAAGGGACTTGATTTTCAAAATTTTCTACTGCCTTATTCAAGGACCAGGCTTCTGCACCATAAAGAAATATTGAATATACGTAACATTTTATGATATATAATCTCAGTTGTTGCGATATTTGTTTTTATTTAAGTATCTTTCTCATTCTGCTGAAGGCGTTTTTTGCCCAACCTATTCTACTGTTAATCTGAAAAAAAATCACCTTATACTAGTGACTCTGTATATTTGTGTGCTCACTTGTGGACATAAATATTATCTTAGTTTCTGACCCCAGAACTGAAGATTCTATCTAATAAAGTACTGGACGCCTGGGTGGTGTATGAGTTATTGTGCTTGTCTCTTTATGATGTGGCTGATGGTTCAAGTCATATCAGTGGAACCCCAGTTATCCAGCTATATACGTGTGTGTATATATATATATATATAGCTTTTATATCTGGGGAAAGGCAGTCAATTCACCCTTGTGTATGATGACAGATCAAAGAAAATACAAGGCACAACCACATCCCTATTTCTATTGTTTGATAGGACTGTTTTTTTCTTCTTCTAAACAAACGATTCACAATACTCTAACACCTGCACACGGCTTCTTACAAGTCACAGCTGCGTGCTCACTTTCTGTTCTAATTTTTTTTCAAACTCTTATTTGCTGTATAGTATTCATATGAATTTATATTTTATCTTCCACATTTCTTGTCCCATATGTTTTTGTATGATTAAGATGTAAATCAAAATATCACAACTGTGTGCTTGTTCATTAATAAAACTGCTCCTAATTTTGTTCCAAACAGTTTTAACATTTTATTACAGCTTTACCAGTGGTTTTGAGTATATTTATATATCTAGTTTTACGTACACCCAAATTATTCGAACAAGAATCATCACAGTCCAGTGGCACCATAATGTTGTAACTGTGGTGCTAAGAGCTTCAGCTCATACAGTTACAAGATGTTTACAACAATAAGCACACGACTATTTTGCTGCTGACCAGCAATAGTTGTGAACTTCTAAAGAAAACAACGCAACACATACAAAATAAGCATTATAAAATGTTAAATGTGGTCGTTCTTTTGCAAGAAATAATGTATTATAAACTGACCATCTGCACCTACCTGTGCTTTTTGTCTCCTGGGGGGCTACCTCAGGAGCAGACTCTGAAGAAAGAATCTGATTCTCCACAACAGGAGATCTGAGAACAGCTCCTCGCCTTTTTGTAAGCAACGAAGATGGCTCTTCTGCTGTTGATGCAATCACAGCTGCTGCTTTTCTGGTGTTACCTTTCCTTCCTTTTGATGTAGATCTTCCTACTGACAGACTATCTGTGTCATCAAGAATCTGAGCCATTTCTTGCATCTGGATTTCACGTCTACCTCTAGAAGATTTGTTAGGCGGTAAAGCCTTCCCTACTTGTGCAGCAGGCACAGTTATCTCCTCTACTGGAGTAGACTCTATGATCTTTACTTGCCCTCGAGTAATTTTAGCAGATAACGGAGCACTCTTCACAGATGTAACCATCTCCTCCTCAGGAGGTTCAACAATTCTGACTGTATCTTTTTTACTCTGCACTGGAGATTTGACTGGAGATATTCTTTTAGATGATACATCTGCTTTCTGCAATGACAGTTTCAAAGGTGACACATTATCTGCCTTTCTTGGCCTTCCCACTTTTGATTTACCAGGTGTGGGATTAATGAATGCTTCAGTAAGTTCCTGTGCTGGACTACAAGCTATTTTCTTCACTGTAGCAACATTAGCTGGCTCTGTTGCACTGCGCTTTCTGCCCCTAGTACCTAAATTACAGTACACAGAAAAACAAATAAACAATGAAAAAAATGTATGCAAACACAGATGACATGACAAATTATATGACCAATATCACAATATCTGCTAGGCTACATTGACATAAATTTTTAAATCTCATTTAATCTACTTAGAACAGAGTAGGGCCTTGTAAGAGTATTTATTAAAATTATTATTTAAAAAAAAAAAAAAAAACTACCACTACACATCACTAAGAATCTAATTGTTTTACTCTTAGATGTGGAATTTCACACGCCCCAAAAAAAAGTTACGTCTGCACCATTTTTGACATGCACGCCATAGGTCCACCAACCCTGGTAAAGGACATGTGATAAGTATAATGCAGCTGATCTAAACACTGTTAAATGACATATTAAAATACAGCTAAGAACATCTTTATAGTTAACAAACATGAAAATATAGAAGAAAAGTTTTCAGACACTGAATATACAATCACACCTGATTTTTTGGAAGACACAGTAGATTCAGATGCCAACAATGTTTCTGGAGTATTCTGCTCCCTGAAAAGAAAACCGTAATGTATAATAAGATAGAAAAGAAATATTTTTACATGCATAAAACTTCAAGTTGAAATTTCCACTTTTACTCCCACCAGAAAGTATAGAGATTCTTACTAAATGCTACTAAAATAAAATTTATCCAGCCATTGTAAACACCTATAGAATCCAAAAATTCGCCAAAGTTGGTTAAATACTGCAGATAAAAAATGAACATGGTTTATGATTTGTATCATTATCACTGCGCTGCAGACATATCCATAGGTGATCATACCACACCCCCCCCCCATATATATCCATCAGCACCCTGGAGCTGATAGTGCCCATTCTGTGTCATCTCATGTCCTCCCCCCCCCCCATACCTTTCATTCTGTCTAAAGAGCAGTGTAGCTTTGCTTCTCCTGAAGTCTTCCATTCTACCTTTCTAAGTGTATTAATATTATCAGCTCAATCCAATAGTTGTCCATCTGCGATGATGGCAGTCAGCCAACCTTTCATTTCCACAGATGCCTGTATGCCAAGGGACACAGATGAAGGCGACTGCTGATCTCTGTAATGACTCAAGCCACTGCCTGTCTCAACTTTCTGGATCATACTCAATGAATCACTCAGAATGCAGACACTGGCATATTCTTGTGTCTCCAGCCATACAAACGCTTTCATTACCGAAAACCAATGAACATATAAATCACAGCAGCCAATTTTTTTTTTAACAGATAGAGTTTGAAAAAAAAAAAAGGCAGGAACAGGTTTATTCATTAACGAAGGACACAGCTGTAATGTTTCAGCTTATGAAAAAGCTTTGTGTATATTTACATATTTATCTCTACATGCTTATATCTAAAAACAGTTCTTTATAAATGCTCTTCAGCTTTAAGTTCCTGAATGCATATAAAATTTATCAGGAATAAGTACTTACAATGAAGATTTTCCTTTCTGTGTAGACACAGCACTCATGGTCTGCAAAGACATTAACATTTTCTTCATAAATGATATCACCTTACTAATCTTGTAGCTTCTAACAGAGGAGCAAAAGAACAAGACAGCTAAACCAGTGAATACAAATAAACTGGGAAAAAAAGGAAAGATACTATTCAGTTAAGAACAGTTTCAGAGCTAGCAGATGAATCACTGACCATTTAATCCAGAACAAATTATGGTTTAGATATTGGAAAGTGGAATATCAGAACCTTGAACTAAATGGAAAGTTTGCTCAAAAGATTTATAAACTGCAGGATCATTATTCTGGCAAGAATGGATCCTGAAAGGAAAAAAACTACCAGGAATGATAAGACAAAAAAGAGCTAAATGAACTTATCTCAGCCATTTTTGAAACATGTATACATAAAAACTTACTCCAAACTACATCACATCTAGAGAAAATAAATGTTGCATATTCTGAGAAGTAAAACAAAATGTTATGGCAAAATTAGACATTCTATTATCTGCTTCAAGAAATAAGTTATTTACATTTTTTAACTTTTTTCTTTCATTCATTCAGTTTCCCAAGTCACTGTGGCCCACTGCTGCAGACAAAAACTGTCTCCATATTTTTTAACTTAATAAAAAATTTCACAACTTGAACAAATATATAAGACTGCTTGTCAGTCAATCTGTAGCACTACTGTGGATGAAACTAAGCCTTGTACTTCCTGGCCTCAATGGACCAGTGTGTTTCCAATGGCTTTCGAAAAGTTTCAGCTTTGAAATCAACTTCTTTTCCATAAGGCAAGGAATATAAGTCTCCTATATATTTTTTTTATAAAGAAAACAATACAGATTTCTACTTACCTCTGGAGTTTTAAACAAGGTCTCTAGGCCAGCTGGACTAACAGGAAGAACCTTATTCTTTGGTGTAGCCAGAAGACGCTGTACTCCTGTGGGACTTGATTCACCTGTCAATCTCTTTGGTGTCTTCAGAAGTTTTCTGATTCCATACGGACTTATTTCTCTTGGAGATCCATTCTTTGCTAAATTCTTTGGCGTTTTCAATAGTCGTTTCATTCCAGCTGGGCTTACATCTGTTGAATTAGCACTATCTGTAATTTTCTTTGGTGTCTTCATCAGCTGCTTCATTCCAGCTGGACTGACATCACTCATGGTCTTAGGAGGGACAAACAACTCTTTCACGCCAGTGAATTCAGGCTCTTGTTGTTTTTTCATCATGAAGAGTTCTCGTACCCCAACTAAGTTTGCACTTTTTCTTGTGTGGGCACTTTCTTTCCCACTGGAAAGAGGGGATACAAACATCTTATTTGGGCCATCTGGAGTATCTGGAATGTCAGCATACAATGCACTCTCATTCTGAACCAAATCATCATCTTGGGTAAACAATTCTGCTAGGCCTGTGAAGCTTACATTCCCTGCAGACTTTCTTGATGCCTTGCTCTGTAAAACAGAAAGTTCCTATTAATTGGCACATTCAAATAATAAACACATTTTGCACAATTTTAAAGTTCTGGCACAATCCTTAAACACCAAGAACAGCATCACAATTAAGACTTTTAAAACCATATTTCTACTGCAATTGGATACTCTCAGCGTATAAAAATTTTCCACATGCTCACCATCTTATCTTTCAGTCATTTGATGTGGACCATTCTTATTTGTAAAAATAATGTTCACATTTATAAAGTGATCAACAAAATTATTCATAAACATAAACCAACCTTTCAGGGCCTTTGAGGACAATATTTACAAAGAATGCCTCAGCGGATGATTTCAGTTTAAAAGTTATAAATCTATCACACAGACATCAGGATTATTTTAAGCACGCAAGTGCTGTGATGGCAGAAGTCTGATTCAAGAGTACTCTTAGTGACTTTTTCATGTTAATCTGTCGATAAAACCTGAGTGATAGATATTTACACTCCTTGTTTCAGATTATAAATAAAGGGGCTTCCATTGATTTACCAGAGATTAACATCTTGTGATTAAAAAAAAAAGGACAAGGAGTTTCAACACCTCATTAACAGTTCTCTGACAGGCTGCTTTATTTCATTTATGAATAATTTTGTCGGTCACTTTCTAAATGTGAACATTATTTCAGATTGAAATAAATTCATTACATCATTACAAAGGCTCTGTTGATGTACCATACTGCAAAAAAAAAAAAAAAAGGTGGAAAGGTAGCACTTTGATATAAGTATGATGTGATATACTTCTCCCTAAACAATACTTTGGTTTTTATTTCAGTCAAAAATGACTTCTAACTCCTTCAGGGTCATTTAAGAGTCACTCTACTTGTGGTGAATTGTTTTCACAAAATTAAAAAAAAAAAAAAGTTGATGCTAAACAGCCATAAAGATGATGTAAAGATTTATGTGGAAATTAAAATAACATTTCTCGACGCAGATTAATGATGATGATTATAGCGGTTTAATGATGATGAGAGTAAGGGTGGTCACAAATGATAATGCTCATGGTAATGACAATTATAATTTCCTGTCGTGAGCTCTAGAAAATGATGATGAGGATAGCAGTGACAATGAAGGTATGATAACACTGATGTCCAAATGAGTAGTTTTTATTTATTTGATGAACTACAAAGCAATGTCATTTTATGCTTCTTGTATAATTATCACATTTCCCTGCAAATCTGAATGCTGGTCAGGAATGTGGCTGTTGACCATTCTCTGATCATGCAAATTCAGCAGTTTTAGTGTTGTTATCATTATCATAAACATCACTCTCATTCAAAGACTCTAAATTGTCTGCTATCCGTATAAGTACAAACATCAGTACGTACATTGCGCAACAAGTCTTCATTGTCCCTAAAATCAATGTTTCACTGCAACCAACCACTGTTATTAAAGTGTGCAGAGAATCAATGTAAATATGACTACATTTGACTCACTTGTTCCAGCAGACTCCTAAGAAATCTGGTAAATAGGTCAGCCACTATTAACGACAGAGCGAGAAAACTTGGGGATGATAACACTGATTATACACAGCGAGTTAACTCTGTATTATCAAGAAGCCCGCATAAGATAACTCAGGTGACTAAAGGTAATCACTTTCTCTGTTTATAAAGAATAGGAATTATTTTAAAAGCTAAAAAAGATAAAGGAGGGTAGCGTAAAACTGAAAGAAAAAAGCAATAATTAAAGATATGGAACTAAAAAAAAAAAACCCACAGTGTTAAACTACCAAGCTGGCTATCCCAGTTACCAGGAAATGTACACTAACAGCTGGGAAATGCATTTATTTTAAAATAAAAATGACTGACCAGTGACTCCTTTCTTCCTTTGCGGGGCAGAGGCCTGGGAGTTTTAGCCTTTCCTGTGGTCTTTTTGCCAACAATAATGGTAACTGGTGAGTCAGCATGTCCTGTGGTAGGAGCAAGAGCAGCTATCAAGGTCCTTGGGGTCTTAGGTGTTTTCTGAGGCCTCTGACAAACAGCATGAACATTAAATTATTGTATACAATAACAATTAAATATGTAAAAATAATATTTCAATTCAATCCTCCCACCCCATAAATATAATCTGAAGGCATCCATTCTCAGGCATCAACACACATCTATTTCTAGTAAAAGTATTCATCACTTCAACATCATAAATGTCCCCATAAGGCTTATCACAGAAAAGTACTCACAGAGCATTATCTAATAATCATTCTTTGGACAAACCCACAGAAAATCCTCTTACTGTCTCCCAGTACCAAAAAGTCACTGATCATTATTTCTAAGTCTGCTGTAGTAAAAACTCAATTTGTTGGGTCATGTTCAGTCATTACAGCTTTTTCTGCTGAGATGATACCAGGCATCACTGTTCTGCCTTTTGGAAGCCTTCTCCAATTTAAATTCTAGATATGTGCTAAATACTTGTTTTAGCCTCCTCATTCATTAAGTCATTCCTGCAGTATTCTAGGGTGGATTCCTCCCAATATTGCAAAGTGGTTAGCATCTAGAGTTCTTATATTTGTACGAACTCCCTGTAACTGCGAGCTGTTGTTCTTTGCAACCAGTGATGTAGAGATGTTGAGGCACAGCATCGTAGCAGCGTGGGAGCGGGTTATGGCAGCTACTTTTTCTGTCACAGAATACAGCTAAAAATAAAGGGGTATGCAATGCTTATTTAGCAGACTCCACCACCATGGGAACTATGGCGATCCCTGACCCATTAGCCTAACTATGCTTGTTACTGGGGGTACCACAGAGAGGTGGGACAGGGTCTTGGTCAGCTATGAGTCGCTAACCCTGACATATCAGCTATGTATCACTGATGACCTTATCGGGCATCTTCACCCCCAGCATCTGAGTCCTGAGGTGTTACGATTTTCCCCAGTTTAATTTTGTATGATCAGTTTATCTGGTGTTTAACATCACTCTGCACGATCAGTTTATTCAAGATCAATGTGAAATACCAGTTTATTTAGCAATAAGATCAAAATATATTATCACTCTATTACTATCAGTTTATCTGGTGTTGAGTGGGAGAAAGGATCCCATGTCATCAGGATCAACGAACCATTTCTTCTTCGTCATTCGCTTCTACCATCAAGACCGCTCCATGATCCTCCTGAATTTACTCCTGTAGTCCTCGATAGGTCCCATGGTCCCCAAAAGGACCACATGATATCCAAGAGAGGACCACAATAGGTTCAGAGTATCACAGGGCTTGAGCCTGTATTCTCGGTGGGTATCAGAAGCAGGATTGCATGACACCATGGTTTTCGTTGCACCAGTTTGATATAGAGTTGGACTTTCTCACCGGAAAACCTCAACATGGTTTGGATATCAGCAGATACCCACTGGGTGAGAGGTGATTGCCCATCCCATATAGTTTTGGACTTTTTCACCAGAAAACCTCAATGTGTTTTGGATATCAGTATATCCCCGCTGGTTGAAATGTGGTTGCCCATCTAGTCCAGTGTTGGACTTTCTCACTGGAAAACCTCAGTGTGATTAAGATATGCATACATCCCTGTCGGGTGAGAGGTGATTGCCTATCTAGACTGCACTGGTCCAGTGTCTCTGACTTCAGCATTTTGTGGTCGTGGCCGCTACCATTCCTAGTTGTGACCAGGACGGAGCTTTTGTCCAGGAGGATGAATCCTCGCCACTAAGTTTCACCCCTGGGTTAAGCCAGTTTAGGCGTATTATCCAAGTATGGGCGTGACTGACCTCTAGAGCAGAGGTACCGTGATATGAATAGTCATCAAGTTTCACCCACGGGTTAAGCCGGTTTAGGCATATTTCACCAGTATGGGTGTATATAGGACATGGCCCGCCTATAGAGCAGAGGTGCCGTAGCATGAATAGCTCTCGCAGCGAGACTACTGGACATACCGATTAAACTTCACTTTGTCCTTTCCATCCCTTTTTCACAGCAAACCTAATCGCATTTTCTTCATTGGCCAGGAGGAGCTCCACGCCACGTGTGGCAGCCAAAGAATCTCGCCAGCAGTGGGTTACATCTTATCTCCAATCAGCACTCTTGGTTAAAAAGGAAAATGATACTTAGTCTGACCAACAAGGCGGTAACCAATAGTGGTGGAGCTTGCTAAGAACCTTGCTTTTTAGGTCAACTAGGGGAATTAAAGCCAACATTGTTTGCTCCTCTAATATGCCCATTTTACAATATTTTGGCATTTTGAAAAAATTTTTGATGCCAAGAACGTCAAGTCTGACGTGACAGGAAAGCTTTACAGTGACAAACTGTGAATGCCAACATAAAAAAAAAAACCATTATTTAGCAACATTACTGTCCATAGTTTTTCTTAAACTGCTGATAACTGTTATAAAAAATACCAAAACATAGGAAATACCTTAACTGCTGGGGGAGATTTTATTTTTGCTGCAGCTCTGCTGAAAGGCACTGCAATTTTTTTTGCTGGTCCTATTTTTTGGATACCAGACCTCACAATATCAGACCATGTTTTTGGATGATGTGGCTTTTCATCTGGTTTAGCTGATATTTTCATGACAGATTTTGGTGTGGCTGTCTTCTTAAGAATGGCAAGTTTAGGAGTGCTTCCATGTCTGTGAATAGCTCTGAGAGCTACCACTTTATTGATATCTTGTGGTGGAGGTAAGATTTTTTCAGCAGAAATGTTTAAGTTAGCCACTGTTTTCTTTACAGATGAAGTTACCTCAAGAGAGCGTTTTCTACCAGATGGGGACACAGTTTTTCTAGACTTCAGAATGTCATGTGCAGATGAAATAGACTTTCTAGAAGCCAAAAAACTGGTATGCTGTGCATCATCAAAGAACTTTTTAGGACTGCGGATACGTTTTCCTGAGAATGGCCCAGCAATGTCATATGTCACATTGCTGTTATTAGCATTGACTGAAGGATCATTCTGCTCTGAAATTACCGGTGTTTTGAAAAGAGAGGCAACTCCTGAGAAGCTGACATCATGGGAATACTCTCTCCTTGGTGTCTTCATCATTTCTTTGATACCTGTGAGGGAAACTCTTGATACTTCTTTGCCCTTTGGAGTTTTCATAAGCCGTTTCAAACCTGATGGGCTGCTCAGGACTGGAGTAGTTCTCTTAAATTGTGGTGTCTTAACAAGTCGTTTCACTCCTGTGGGGCTAACAGCAGCACTCACAATACTGTTCGTAGGAGTTTTCATCACTCTTCTCAAGGCTGTGGGAGTAATCTCTGTTAGGTCAGTATGTTTTTGCCTAGGTGTCTTGAATATTCTTTTCAATCCTGCAGGACTTGTATTTTTTGCTTTTGAGGTGGATCCCAGCAATCTGACTTTGGATGTTTGCTCCTTTTTCAAAATAACGCCTCCAGTGGCAGATTTTGGAGTTGCTTGAGAAAACAAGTCTTGAGACTGTACTGGTGTATTCAATGAGGCTGAAAAATTAAATGTAGATCTGGGGATTTTCTGGGCAGATAAACTTGACCTTTTAAGTGAGGAAGAAGTCTGCTGAAATCTGGCATGTGGAGTAGACTTTTGGAGAAAAGAACTGGATCCCCTAGGTCTGCCAACCTTTCGACAAGAGAGACTCGAAACACCTTGATCTGCTGGACTGGGAAGATTTTTAGGTGTTGTGTTATATTCTGCTTCAGGACCTTGAACTGATGCATCCATGTTGTCTTGTGACAGCCCACTAGCTGAGAAATGTTTAGGTGATGCTCTTTCCTGAGGACTTTTCTTTTTAGATTTCAGAAGTGGGCTTTTCTTGCCTGGGGAAGTTTTGGGTGTTGTTTGAGATGACTGTAGACTTTCTGCCGCAGCACTATCCTGCGTAAATGAGGGAGTTTCAGCAGTTTCACTGACAACAGTTATCTGACGGGACGACAGCGCCCTCACTGGCGTCTTAGGTGGTGAAACATTTTTGACTGGTGAGTTATTTTTGGGAGATCTCCTCTTCAGTAAAGATTTCCTTCTAGCTTCCTTGGCTGTCGCACTGGGAGTGGCACCTCTTTTAACTGGAGTCTTTGGTGGAAGAGTCCTATCAAAATGCTCCGGGCTGAGATTTGGTCCAAACGATACTCTTTTCCTTTTTGCACTTGGCAGCCAGATCCCACATGACTTTCTCTTGGAACCAGCTTGAATAGTAGCACTTGCTTTTTCAACTTTATTGTCTGATGGGAGGAAAATACGAGCAGAATTTATTAAACTGTAAAAATATGTATAACACTCAACACTCCTCCCAATAAATGGACAAATTCCAATGCAGTTTTCATATTTAACTCATCTTGTGCCATACAAAAAGCACGGGTCTTGATATGTATAGAGGTAAAGTTGGAAAAGGGAATGTTATAAATTATTTCCACGTTAAAAGTATACGTATTAAGCATAAAAATAGCTGTAAAAATATGAAGATTTCATAAATGCAGAGTTTTTAGGAAAAACAAAAAGAAGTAATGTGATGTTTTAGACAATATGGTCTTACTTACCATCAGCTAGGTCTAGATCTACTTGTCAATCTTGTCTTGTGATGATATGTTGCATTCTTAGTAAAATAATGTCTGAAATAATCTTCCTAACTACTTCTCCAGTCCGTCTAATATGTCTAGATCTACTTGGGATACATTCAGGAACAGGTCTGGTCACAGGGCATGTCCATATCCCTAACTACATCACCAAAAAAATGGAAATTCTTGATAAAAAACTTCGATGCTCACGCTCGTTACTAACAACGCGTTTGCCATGATGAAAAGGGTCACCAGACATGAACAAATAAAACGTGTACAATTAGTTACTCCGTTTTTGTAGAAAAACAAGGCACTCGAGTCAGAAAACTGAAAGTGTTACTGTGATAACATGAGGCACGGTATGAGTTAATATTCTGCTACAGTTTGATCACCAATTTTCTGATACCTGCTCCACAGTCTTAGCAAATTAGGAGGTTTCGTAAAAGTAATGGTAAAAAAAAAAACTTTGTAAATTTCTATCCATTTACTTCTCTTCACCACAGATGGCAGTGACAATCTGTAAAGTCATGCACAGAAACACCCAGTTTCGTTTCAAATTCATCTTGATATGGAATGATGTTTATATCTGATACTGCTTTCTGTAGCCATTTTAGGAGCTATAGTTACAGTATAGTTTTCTTTTCTTTGGGTGGGGGTGGAGGGAAAGGAGGAGAGATATTTGAACCAAAACTATAAAACGAAGTTAAAAAAAAAAAAGAAAAATGGGGTACTGAGCTGCATGTGCCTAACACCACGACCTGCCCACTGAACTATTGCAATTTTGTTCAATTTAAAGGATCTGCTAGACCTTTAGTGGTCAATATGTTAACAATATTTAGATACTATTTATAGAAATTTTTTTTTTATCTAAATAATTTATAAGAATAACTTCAGTATCTGATTACAACAATGGATGAGTGTTCTTATTACACTTAAGCGAGATAACAGGTTTTTTTTTTTTTTTGCAAGTTACATCAAGAAACCTATTTGCCATCTAAAATCGAAAGATTCACGAGGAAGGAGACAATACATCTTAAATTTAACCTGGGCGCTCATTTGCTTCTGCTACTTGTGTCGAGTCTTCTTCTATTTCAAACACGGGCAGTGAGCGTCTCTTCAAGTCAGTTATGCTCTTTCGAAGATTTGGAGTGACCTTTGAGTAGGGGCTGCCAGGACTTCTCTGAAGTGTCCAGATAAAGAAAAAAATTCTAATTAACTATTTATGTTAAATTTTTTTGCAGCTCAATATTCCATAACTCATAAAAATACAAACTTGCACATTTAATGTGGGAAAAAGAAAATCAGAGATAGAAAGTGACATCTAGGTGAAACAATCTTGGTATTAATGTTAATACTTATCTTGATGTGCATAAAATCTGGCATTAAGTCACAGCTATATTCGTATCTTATAATTAACATTAACCCTCTTTTCTCTAATAGCATCAGGGATTTGGACATTTTCTGATAGGAAAAAAAAAAAAAAAGGAGATCTAAAGCGACAATTGAAATAAAAATATAAATCAAGTTATCATTCCCTCCTACCTCTGCATCTTTACAGTCCACTGATTTGCTTCATGATTCTTCTTCTATCATTCTCAAATAACTTGTCTTGAGTTATTTTTTTTTTTTTTTTATTGCTTTTATTTTTCAGTCTTGTATAAAACTGCATGTTGTACTGTACTTTTTATTCACATTATTTCAGCTGAGTTTATTAGGAGCTTTACTATTACACACAGTTAATACATTTCATGTAAATAACATTTATTTAAAAATAACAAAATTACAACTTTTAAATTAAGTTAGCACTTCTTATCTTGGACATTATTCTTCCTCAAGTTCCTTGGAACTGCAAGATGGTTTTCTTTTGCAGCTGATGCATTGAGGATGAGGCACAGCATGTGCCAGCTTGGTTAACAGGTGTGTGTGTGTGTGTGTCTTCCTCTCTTTCTTTTTCCTATTATGTAACCTTCCAAGATGGTCTTCTCTAAATTCTCGTGACGTTTAATGTGTTAAAAATATTTAAGTTTTCTCTGTTTAATCCTCTCTACTAGCCAACCTTCTTCAATATTAAGTTCTTGTAGTATGGATATGTTTGTTCTTTTCTGTGTCCATGATATTTGAAGAACTCTGTAGCATTTACATTCAAAGGTATTTATGTATTTCTCAGAGGTTTTCTTAGGTGTCCAGGTCTCACAGGCATATGTTGCAATGGGAAAGATGCATGCCCTTAAAAATCTTATTTTTGTAGTTGTCTGTTCCTCTCCATATCTTAAGCTGTTTTACTTTTTAAAGAGTGATAGATGTCCTCCTTTTAATTTCCATTATCAGTTAGTAATGATCCAAGATATCTGCAGAGATTAAAAAAAAAATACTCCCAGGGTTCCACAGGGGTAATAAGGTTGAGAAAGGCTGGTAAAACATTTACAATACAAAATACTCAGATTCAAAGGTTCAAAATTCAGACTCTGGCATTCGAGACAACTCCATGTATGCTTCGCGGAATCCATCCTAGAGTATGTTTGCTAATAGTTACTGTCAAATGGTTGTTTACGATGCATTTTCTGCCATGCAGTTCGGAATTCCTGCCAGCACCTTTAATTTGTCCTAGCTCCAGCATTCTCTTCAGATCTACACTGCTCTTCTACTCCCGCTCTTCATTTTCCCAGGGGTCTGTCTAATACAGTTTCAGCAATTTTCCCCCTCGTCCATTTGCCATTTATTTTAGCCCGTCCAGCAAGTCTATCTTCCCTGTACTCTTGCACATCCTGGACAGTAAAGCCATGTTAGGATTGTCACAGCTGACCGGTTTAACAGATGAACCCATTCTTTTCAAAGCAATTTCTTCTCAATCTTATGAAGCATACTATATGAATCCATCGCAATGACACTATTAACTACATCATGAGCAACTAACCATTCTACTGTCGCCTACACAGCCTCAATTTCCAATCACATGCTTGAAGTGGTGACTACAAAGGCTCTTGAACCCTGTGCCACTTCTCTGCCATTTCGGTAGACAACAAAACCCAAACCACTTCCGGTGTTCCGAATCACTGAGCCATCTGTATATATTACCATGCTGGAATACCCACAGTGATGCTGGAAGAGATCTTGAACCCAAAATTCAACTGCCATCTATGCCCAATAATTGACATTCACTGCCCTTCTGTATAATAACCTCTGTTAGCTGAGGTCAGTCCTGTACCTGTAAGCAGTCATCTCCTTTAGGCACCTCATCTAGATTGCAAAATGACTTTATTGTGTCCTCAGCCATCCAGGATCTGTCTCATCCTTATGGAGAGGATGATCCTTCATGCCAGCAACCCTGATGTATGACCTTACCTGAGCATACCTGAGTTTAGCTTCACACTTAGCACATTAAGCACAAAGCGCATGGTTGCCACTGGAGTATCCCTGGTACAATCCAAGACCACTCTCACTGCCTCGTTCTGTACACACTCTAGTCTGTTCAACTGTGCACTGGACAGGGTGAGAGGGCCAAGACCATACTCCAATAGTGACAGTACCCGCACATGCATCAACTCTGCACTCTTGAGGCTAATTCCCTTCTACACCTCCCATACTTATATGTTAATATACAATCAGCATAGGTCAGTGTTTGCCCCATGCCGTTCTCAAATAGCAGCACAATCAATCAATCAAGTGCCATGCTGCGTGGCAAAGGCATTCATTTTTCTCCACAATTCCCTATCTTTAGACTTGTTTATGAGATCCGCCGGTGACTTTCTTCCTAGCCACACTGACAGCCCATCCAGTAACTTCTCTCTGTCTTTTCTTCCCTCAATTTTTCCAGATGCCACAATGTGTTCCAATTTTCCGCTTCTCAGAAAATGTCCTACAAATCTCACTTGTCTGCCTCTGATCTTTGCTGTAATTTGCCTGTTAACTCCAGCCTCTCTTAAGACTTCTTTGGTTTTCTTAGCTGTCCATGGTACCTTCAACATCCTTCTTATGAACGACATTTCTATGGTCTCAATTTCATTTTGTACTCTCTTATTCATGGACCATGCTTCACATCCATAAAACAAAATTGGCTCGATGTAACATTTAAGTACTCGGAATCTAGTTTCCATTGATAATGATCTGTTGCACAAGATGTGTCTCATTTTCTGGATAGCTGACCTGACCTGCGCTTTTTATTTTGCTGTGACATTTCCCATCACCTGTTATAATCGTTCCTAAGTACTTGAATCTATCAACTTGTTTCAGATTTGTGCCATCGATGGTACTGCTACATTTTGGTGGTATTCTTTTCTTTGAGATGACCATCACTTCAGTCTTCTTTTTATTCAGGCTGAGATCTTTACTTTTACTTCCACGAACCACAATGTCCAGAAGAGCCTGTAGCTCCCCTTCACTTTTAGCAATCAGAACCATGTCATCTGCATATCTTAAGTTGTCATGGTTGTAACTGCCAATTGATTCTCCTGGCAATCTCTATATTTCTCATTATGTTTTCGCTGTACATGGAAAAGAGGTCAGGAGATAGAACACATCCTTGTCTCACAATGCCAGTAGAACATACACTGAACAGCACAGGAGACCCCTGAGGCAGCCCTGTAGCAATCATTCTGGTCTCTGAGATCCATATTCTGTATCAAGGCAACCGATTGTCTCAACATCATTCATAAAGAGTTACAAATAATCATGCATCAATACAGCTCACCAAAATTTAACTTTCAGCATAGCATTTGTACATTTATATTTTAGATAATATTAAGTAAAATTTCAGCAGAGTAAAAGAAAGTAACTGTTGCATAAATTCTGACTGATGAGAATTACTCTATGAAAAAGCCTGCAAGAGCAAACAATCACATTTAAACCTGGATTTTTATGAATACTTAAATGATAAAAACACCAATATATAATGTACTTTTGCAGCTTTCCACACTGAATTTACAGACACTTTGTTATATCTTATTATTTAAAAGAAAACAAAACTTTTCAAAAAGTACCTGTCTCACAGCTGTCACAGACTTTGAAGAAGACTGAAGGCCTGGTCCTTCAGGCAATGAGGTAGAAGGAGTACCTAAAGCTGTGCTCACCTCGGTGGGCTGTACATCAGACACCTTCTTACGAGCTCTTGGTGTGACAGATGTTTTGTAGAATGATGATGGGGACAGACTAAAGAGGAAGTCAGGAGCTGCATTTTTTTTTGGTGATCCACTTGACCGACGTGTTGGTTTTTTATTTGTATTCTTGCTCATTTCAGATGCTGGAGGACTTGGAGTTTTCTTAGTGCCTGACTGAACTGACCCGGAACTCTGTGGCACATTATCCGTTCTTGGACTGAGTGGAACCACTGGAAAGGAACGACGTGGTGTTTTGGGACTCTTCTCTCCAACTGCCGAGTCACTCGTCTAAAAAAACATGGAACAAGTAAAATTTTGTGTTTGCTATCCAGATTGATCAAAATCAATAATTACTATTATTACATGCAGTGTCGGACAGCTTTAGTGATAAAACTTCTCCATCTTGTGCAGTCCTTAGTGTTTCAGATTAATTCAGATGGTTTTCTTTTTTCAGTGCGACTGAGATATTTTTTCTCTTGGCCTTTCTCTCTTCTTTTCTTCCTTGAATTTTCCAGTCATTACTATGTTTTCCAACTTTCATCAAAAGGACCACATGAGATCCACAAGAGGATCAGAGTATCGCAGGGCTTTAGCTTGTATTCTTGGTGGGTCTCTGAAGCGGGAATTACGTGACATCGTTGCACCAGTTTAGTCTAGAGTTGGACTTTCTCACCGGAAGACCTCGACGTGTTTAGGATATCAGCGCATCCCCACTGGGTGAGAGGTGGTAGCCCATCCAGGCCAGAGTTGGACTTTCTCACTGGAAAACCTCGACGTGTTTTGAGATACCCGTGTATCACTGCCGGGTGAGAGGTGGTTGTATTCTTGAAACAAGTTTACAGATAAGAAAACAAAGACAATGCATATCAACTTAATTTCAACTTATCACCTACACAAAATAGGGCAGCTGCTAAGTAATATGAAATGATATAGGCAGCCTAAAGTGTGGTTAGCAGATTTGAGATTCCTCACTTGTATACAAAATTTTGAAGAGCACTCTCCAGACATTAATTGTTTTAAAGCTATCTCTTACCGTTGGGGTGTTTGAACCTCTGGGGGTTTTAGGACTCTTTGTCTTTGATAACTTGTGAGGATATAACTGTGAGTTTTCAGCGTACTCAAACCTAAACATCCTGTCAGCAATACTAATGACATCATTATGTGATAAAGCTGTCAGCGAGACTGGTAAAACTGTGTTATTTACAAGCGTCGAGCTCGTTGCACTCAGACCCTTAATGGATGCCTGCAAAAAAAAAAAAAAAAAAGAAAAATTGTATATATATTTTATTCAGCATAAGATAAACAAACTTAAACTTTCACAGTTGGGACTATTTATGAATGTACTCAGTAAGATATGGCCTGATCATTACTGCTAGCTAACTACAGCAGACAAGCATTGTTATCCTATCACCAAGCTGTGCTTCCAGCTAACAAAATGCACTACAGCTGAACCAACAGGAAGGCAATTTGCTGAGAAGCTTTGTTTATCAGAGTACATTCCAAAAATTAATGAATGATGTTGTAACTACATATAAATACAATTGCTGCACATTATTTTCACCATAGCATCAGTAATTCAGAGCTTCAAATTTACAGTTATATATATATATATATCAGAGGCACCTCAGTCACACAGCTGTAGAAATGGGTATCCAACTTCTGGAGTTGGAGAAGGAAAGGCAGCCAGGCATGATACTGACCATATCACCCTCTGGTGTGCTGACAGGTCAAGGAAAATATGGGCTCTAACACCATATCCCTATATGCCTCTATGGCATGACAAGATTACCTTTACCTTTTTTCCTTCTTTTTATATATACATATATAAAAATGAACAATAACAATGTCTGCATTCTGACAGCCAGTCTTAAAGCAAGGCTTGCTATGTTCTTCAAATAAAACTCAGATGGCAGCTTGAGAAGTGACTGTACAAGGGGCTCACAGGAAGAAAGACCTGCCCATGGCAACAAGGGATATCACATATGTACTTAAATGGCAGATAATATGCTGCATCTCTCTCCAAAAACTACTCTCATTTGCTTCCAATTTCTGTTGCATCAATCTGTATGTTGCCATAGTTTCACACAGAAAAACTTGAATGTAACATTAAGGAGTAATTTCTTCTTCTTCTATGGCATTCAAATGGACTATTTTTTTTTAAATTCTGGACCTACTTGCTCATTTCCACCCCTATACTCTTAGCCACACCACTGTCTTCTTGAAAAGTCAGCCCTATCTTCAATCCTTCAAGTAACAAAAGATAACTGCTTTTTTTTCCATGCAATTTATTATCACAAAGATATCTGTGTTCATTAGTAATACATGTCACCAATAAATGCTGAATTCTTTTACCACTCTTGTCAACTGTGGCTTTGTTATGCACATTCATCCTTTTCTGTCACCACTTCAGCTAAACAAGCATTGGCTACACTAGTTGTCTTTTCTCTTGTTATGCAAAATAAAATGAGAACAACTTCCTACTCTTATTATTTACCTGCCCTTTGTCATCAATTTCTATTTGGCACTGTGCAGAATCAACTGTGGGTAATTGTATCCTAATATCACACTCTGTACCTCTGCAAGAAAATATGTAATTTTCATGCACTCATCGACATAAAATTTTATTGCAAAACTGATCAGATATTTCAGAGATGAAACAATACAACTTTTTGATTGGATACTCATCTTCCTGAGGTATTTTGTTTGTGTGACATTTAATATGCATGTGTAAAAAAGTTTGGTAACTTTCCTAATTAATCTTATCTTTTGTCAAAAGTTTCTTAAATAAACAAGCTTTAGTGTTTCAGTCCTGTATACAAGTTTTTTCTTAGACAAGCATGTTAAATATCAAGAACAAATTTTAATAACCACAGATACCAAAAAAATCTGATTACATTAATTTCATCACACATGTTTCTATTCATCAGGAGTTCTTCAATCCATCCATCTATGTCCTTGATCAGTGATCAGCTAAACAATCACCACCAAGAGCACCTTGTGGTGTTTTGTAGGGCAGCAACAAACTCTCTCCACCTCTCAACAGTCAGTGGCCAGCATACTGTGCCCCAGCTGTGCTGCATGCTATTCATTTCTGCCTCTACAGTTCTCCGCTAGGCAGCGATCGGTCATCCTCTCTTTTGTTTTCCCTCAGGTGTCCATTGCATGGCTGTTTTAGCGATGTTGAGGAGGTCTCTTCAGAGAACATGACCAATTCTTTTCCAGCACTTGTTATTATTACAGGTCATTATTATTAATTGTCTGTGTCTAGTAAATGTTCAAAATCCTTCTGAGGCTGGTTGTGTGAGATGAACATAATCTGCCCATTTCCTTTTCAGTTGTTTGCCAGCATTCTGCTCCACAGAGAAGTATGGATAACATACAGCTTTGGTACATTTTTATTTTGGTTCTAACACTGTACTGGGAGGACTTCCATATGTTTCTAAGATTACTGAATCTGTTCTTGATTTATTTATTCTACTTTTAATGTCTTTATTTGTTCCTCTATTCGGTGTTAGTTTAGTGCCAAGGTATGTGGAGCTATCTGTTTCCATTAGATTTTGGTAATTAATTTTAACTGATGCTTGGTTTTCTACATTTACTTTCATTATTTCTGACTTGTTTATACTGATGTTCAATCGCTTTTGTCTGCTGATTGTATCTAGACTGCTTATTTCCTCCCGTATTGATGGTGAGCATGTGCTAAGAGTATTATCTCTCTCTCTCTCTCCAAAACTTAAGCGCCCAGGGCACATGTGGCTTCCGCAAGGGTTTTCCACAAATGCCTATCCTTTGCCTTTTTTTTTTTTCTGCTCTTGCCCAGGTGAGCCCTCTATTGCTCAACATCCTCTCTTTTGTTCTTCTCCATGTCTCTTTTGGTCTACTCTTACTTCTGTTCCCCTGTGGTGTCCATCTTAGTGCTATTTTTGGTAGTGAGATGTCAGTTATTTGGAGCACATGTCCCAACCATCGGCAGTGTCATTCCTCAATAATTGCTGTCAGTGGTTTCATCTGAATTTCTGCCAACAAGATGTTGTTTCTTATGGTGTTTGGCCAAAATATTTTTCTAATTCTTCATAAACATTTAGTCTGGAAAGAATTCAATTTGTTTTCTATGGTTTTAGTGATTTTCCAGCATTCACTTCCATAGAGTAGTACGCTTAGAACATTACTCTTAAAATATCCTGATTTTTTTTATTCATGCTTAGTTTTTTACATGTCCATATAGTCTGCAGCACTGCAAAAGCCTGGTTTGCTCTAGTAAGTCTGCTGTTGATGTCCTCTGTGCTGTCTCAATTTTCTACTACTCTACTGCCAAGGTATACAAATTCGTTGACTTCTTCCACTAACTTGTTATCTACTCTGTGTACATTTCTGTTGTTCACATTTTGCTTCATTAACTTTGTCTTTCCTATGTTGATCTTTAGTCCTGTGTTGTTTGCATTCTGAGTTAGCTTGTTTATTTTATCTTGCATTTCTTTGTGGCTGCCTGATAGTAAACAAATGTCGCCCGCAAAGTAAAGGTCCTCCAGCACTGTGTCAAGGGTCCATTGTAATCCTCTGCATTTGTCTATGTTGCCTCCTTCATTAACCAGTCTACTGTCAAGATAAATAATATTGGTGATAGTACACATCCCTGTTTCACTCCTGTTTGTACCCTAAAGCTGCTGGAGGTATGTTCTCCACAGATCACTCTGCACTGAAAACCCTCATATAGGGCTTTGATTACATTCACTATCTTATGGGGGAGGCCATGCCATCTTAGGATTTTCCACAGTGCATCTCTGTTGACACTGTCAAAGGCTTTCTCAAAATCTATAAACAATGCATATGTTGTGCTATGCCACTCATCTGACTGTTCTAACATTTGTCTAAGTACAAATATGTGGTCCATGCAAGATCTTCCTTTCCTAAATCCTACCTGCTCTTTCTAAAGTTTTCCCGCAAGTGCTGGTACAATTCTGTTGATGATTAATCTGTAAAATACTTTACTGGTGAGTGGCAGTAGCGTAATGCCTCTCCAGTTCCTACAATCTCTAAGGTCATTCATCTTTGGTAGTTTTACTATAAGGCCAATTTTCCATTCCTCTGGAGCTTTTTCTAGATCCCAAATTTGTTGTAGTATCTGGCAGAGTTGTTTTGGTGTTTCTGTTTCTTCTGCTTTCAACATCTCAGCAGTCACTTCATCCTCACCTGGTGCCCTGTCTAACTTTAGCTTCTTTAGCACCTCCTTTACCTCACTTATTGTTATTGGTCCTGTATTGATGTTTAGTTCTGTTTTTGCTTCAGGTATGTCTATTGTTTGTGCTGCTTGTGTTCTGTTTAGTAGGGTGTTAAAGTGTTCCCTCCATCTTTCAATTTTTTCTCTTTCTCCACTGACCAGTTGTCCCTTGTGTCCTTATTGCACTCTCACATCTTGTGCTGAAGTTACTTGTCATCTGCTTTGTGACTTTGTATATGGTTTTTATGTCATTTGCATATGCTGCTTTCTCTGCTGCTTCTGCTAAGTTGTCATAGTATAGACGTTTATCTTGACAGCATGATTCCTTCACTTCTTTGTCTTTTTATGCATAATCACTTAAAACTTGTTCTTTTAGCTTTTGTGATTTGGTGTTCAGTAATTTTTTCTTGATTTCATTTCTTTGCTCTATCTTTTCCCATGTGGTCTTGCTTATCTATTCCTCTTTTCTGTGTTTCCAATATCCCAGCACTTTTTGCTATTTCCTGTAGTGTTTTATGGAACTCTAGTATGGACATTTCTGCTTCGTCTCATAGGGCACTGAAGAGGTTCTTAAGTACTACTGAGAATTCATTCCTTGTTTGCTGGTCTTTCAGTTTTGTTGTATCAAAACGTGTCTTTCTGTGTTCTCCGATTTTGGCTTTCCTTTAGTTTTATTTTTGCTACCAGAAGGTTGTGATAACTTCATACATCTGCTCCATTCCTTGCTCTCACATCTTGTAGTGACCGTTTCCACTTGTTGTTTATTAGTATGTGATTTGGTTTTCTGTGGTATTATCTGGGGACCTCCAAGTCACTTTATGGATGTTTTTATGTTGGAAAATTGTTCCTCCAATGGTCATGTTTTCTTCACAGAAACTGCTGTCTTTCTCCATTTTCATTTATTTCTCTAATTCCTTCTCTTCCTATGATTCTTTTATCTTCATTTCCTTCACCTACTTTTGCATTGAAGTCACCAAGATGAGAAGCATATCATGCTTGGGTATTGTTTCTACTGTGGCTTGGAGGCTGTTGTAAAAATCTTTTAATTCCTCTTCAGCTGCTTCTGTTGGTGCATAACAAACTATAATAGACAGCTTCATGAATCTTGAGTTGAAGCATGCATATAATAATCTCTCATTTATAGGGGTCCAGGTTCTAAAGATTGTTATTACCGGAGGTGGGGTGGAGGATACGCTCTCCACTCCAATGGCGTGGGTCTCAAATAGCCATTGACAGTCAAGTCCTGCTCCTGGCCTTCTCGTGGCAGAACTGTTAGAACTGACAGGAGAAGGGGCAAAGGCAAATATCTGGTGCCTGAAAACCAGACACTTCGGGTAGATGAGAGTCATGTTTGGTAACTCAAATATCTGGTGCCTGAAAACCAGACACTTCGGGTAGATGAGAGTCATGTTTGGTAGCTCATCTATCGCTGCTGGCGAAATTCATCAGCTGCTGTGCATGGAGTGGGGCTCCTCCCGGACAGTAAAGAAAGATGCGAATGGGGTTGCCGTGTGGCACCACTGTGGAAAAGGTGAAAGGACTAAGGAAAGTAAACAGTAGTCAAATCATGGCACCTCTGGTCTGGAGGTTGGCCACATACTAAGTGCACTCATATCGGGCGAAATGCCTGAACTGGCTTAACCCAGACGTTAAGACATTGCTGGCGAGATTCTTCGGATGCAGCGCGTGGAGTGAAACTCCTCCCGGCCAAGGAAGAAAATGCGGAAAAGAAAATAGGGTTGCTGATGGCACCAATATGAAAAGGATAAAGTGAGTCTTAATCTGTATGTCCAGTAGTATTGCAGCTAGAGCTACTCATACCAAAGCACCTCTGCTCTAGAGGCCAGCCACGTCCGAAATACACCCATACTGGTGAAAAATGCGTAAACCAGCTTACAGCAGGGGTGAAACTTGATGGCTACGCATGTCATGTTACCTCCGCTCTAGAGGTCAGTCACATCCGATATACACGTCACGGCACCTCCACTCTAGAGGTTGTCACGTCCTAAACACACCCATACTGGGAAATGCCTAAACCGGCTCAACCCAGGGGTGGAAGTCACTAGTGGTGAGGATTTGTCCTCCTGGACAAAAGCTCCGTCCTGGTCACAACTAGGATGGGTAGCAGCCACGACCACAAAATGCTGAAGTCGGAGACACTGGACCAGTCCAGTCTAGATAGGCAACCACCTCTCACCTGGCGGGGATGTATGCGTATCCTAATCACGCTGAGGATTTCTGGTGAGAAAGTCCAAAGTTGGACTGGATGGGCAACCACCTTTCACCCGGTGTTGATACATGGGTATCTCAAAACACATCGAGGTTTTCTGGTGAGAAATCCAACTCTAGCCTAGACGGGCTACCACCTCTCACCCAGCGGGGATATACTGATATCCAAAACATGTCGAGGTTTTCCAGTGAGAAAGTCCAACCTTAGTCTAAATTGGTGCAATGAAAACCACGGTGTCACGCAATCCCACTTCTGAGACCCACCATGAATACAGGCTCAAGCCTTGCGATACTCTGAACCTCTTGTGGCCCTCTCGGGGATCTCGTGTGGTCCTTTCGGGGACCATGGGACATATCGAGGACCACAGGCGTAAATTCAGTAGGATCACAGGGCAGTCTTGGTAGTATAAGCAAATGAAGAAGAAGAAGACAGGGGTCCATTTCAGCAATGCTCTTGATGCTCCTTTTGATATAATCAATGCTACTCCTCCTTCATGATGATCTTCTTTACCTAACCATATTATTGTATCTTCTGTGTGATGCAATGTTAATTTCTTTCTGCCTTGTCCTGTCCATCTTGCTTCTTGTATTCCTAGTATGTCTAGTTTGTATCTGTGCATTTCCTTGATGGTTTGTGCTAGTTTTCCAGTCTGGTTTAGTGTTCTTACATTCCAGCTGCCTATTTGCATCTTGTGTTTAGGTTCCAGGTCTGCAGTCGGGCTGGGGACTTCCAGTGGCTGGCTTCATCCACAACCTTCATGGGCTCAGTTTCCTAATAAGCATTTCTCCTTCCGCCTGCATTAGTTTTTTCCCTTGCTTCTGTAGCAGTCTGATAGCTTTTTTTTTTTTTTACAGATAGGGTTGCTGGCTCTATGCTGAACCCTCTTTAGTCGCCTTTTACGATCATGCAGGGTAGGGTACAGTGGTCCTATTCTTTGCAGATCCTGGGTACCACGTGGGGGAAGAGTGTTATACCATCTGCATAATCCAATTTTCAAGAATTAAAAAAAATTGTCCTCTTTGGGCAACTTCTGTTGTTTTGTTCAGCACCCATTCTAACACAATGATAAAAAGATTAGCTGATAAGGTGCATCAGAAGTTCTTGCCCTTACTTTAAAGTATGTGCAACATGGTGAAGTTCTCTGAAAGAGAAGACTGAGCACTTACAGATTTTTTTATTTATGCAGTGATGGTAACCTTGCCACAATCTTTTAGGATTTCAATTAAATATGGTACAGAAAGCAGACCAGAAAGAAAATATATAAGGCATATAAAGAAGTTCTGTACCAGTACAGAATTTCTTATAATATATAAAATAATAATAGTAATATATAAAATATTGAATTCCCACATATAACCCAATTACCTTCCAAACACACAGGATCTGTCTGTCAGTGGGAAGTGAGCCCCATCAGTTCCGTTTCGTTTAATGACGACAATTTTACCGTACAGATGCATTATCTGAAAAGTAAATCATTTACCAGATGAATTAATACTGAAAATTCAGTCAAAGCAAATTAAAATAACTTGCTACTTGAAACATTCATGAGTTCAATCTTTCAGTACGTGCAGAATCCGCAGGTTATCACAGACTACAGAACAAGCTGACAATTGTGAATTGGCATTCTTGTCAAGAATGGAGCAGTTAAAGGGATGGAACTTCATGTGCTAAAACATGAACAGCTAATTAAATTCACTAGAATGATAGTCAATCAACAATTGAAAAGCTGTCAGTCAATGTATACTGATGGAAATACTGACAGGGAGATCAGAGCATCTATGGACATATATAGCAGCAAAGATGATGATCCTTTCTAAACTATCTAATAAGCAGTTAGATCAAATCCATCATGGTCAGATTACCTCATGGAAATCAACTGTCATAATAATGGAGAAAAAAAGGCCTTATCAGATGCAACATTTCATGGATATATGATTGCTCAGATCTCCTTTCCCTTCACCCTTTTCTACATTGTGGCAGCTGTGTTTTACAGTTATCTTGCTTCATAAGTGAGAGTTTTCTGGCTGTGATTCACAGTTCTAATGTAAATCTAGACAGCTAAATAACTGTCATATGAGCATTTTCTGGGCAAGCACATGGGAGGGTGATGTCTAGACTGAAGTTTAAATAATAAAATATATGATATTCACCCTCACTTTCAAATCGCTTTTCTGGTTTTCAGTAGTTATTTAAAATTATGTCTTTCCAATAGCCAATATGTTAAGCTAGTTCTTTCTGCATGACTGATTGCTTAGCTGTATTCACTGTTATTGCTATGTGTTCTGGATGAAATTCTTACTTTGCATTTTATATTTTATGGTAGTTATCCAAGCGTCCTGGAACCCACTATAGAATTATCTACATTCAATACACTCTGTATGAGTTCTAGTTTGTCAGAATGGTTTGTGAATGGAAGATTCAATGAAGATAATACTGGTTTTCCCTCAAACAAAGTTTGGAAGTTTTCTTCTTCTTCGTTCGCTTCTACCACCAAGACCGCCCTGTGATCCTACTGAATTAACTCCCATGGTGGATATTGTAAAGTTCACTCATTCATTCATTCATTTGCATGTCCCTTGCGGAACTTTGCCTCCCGAACAGCACTCCTGTAGGCCTCTTGGTTGTGAGCAAGATGGCCTGCTGTTGCTGCATCCATTTGCAGATCGTCAACGATGTCTTGCAGCTACCTTTGTTTTGGTCTTCCTCTCTTTCTTTTTCCCATTATGTATCCTTCCAAGATGGTCTTCTCTAAATTATCATGACATTTAATGTGTCCAAAATATTTATGTTTTCTCATTTTAATCATTTATACTAGCCAGCCTTCTTCAATATTAAGCTCTTGTAGTATAGATATATTTGATCTTTTTTTGTGTCCACGACATCTGGAGAACTCTTCTGTAGCATTTACACTCAAAGGCATTTATGTGTTTCTCAGCTTTTTTGTTAAGTGTCCAGGTCTCACAGGCATATGTTGCAATGGGAAAAATGCATGACCGTAACACTTTCGGTGCCAGAGGAAGAAACACAGACGTGTAGTTGGGTACCAGAGTAAAAGCGCGGGTCTTGATATGTTAGGGGGTATAGTTATAAAATGGAATGGAAAACAGTATTTCCATGTACTTCCGTATACTTATTATGTTTCAAAGTATAACTAAATGTATGAAAATTTCATAAATGCAGAGTTTTTTTAAGGAAAAAAGAAGTAATGTGATGTTTTTAGACACTGATTGTGCCCAGCTCACCATCGGCTAGGTCTAGATATGCACTACTTACCATCTGAGATGTGTAGATCTACTTGTCGATCTTATATTCTGATTCTATGTTGCATTCTCGCTAAATTAATGTCTGAAATAACTCTTAACTACTTCTCCAGTCGTCTAAATATGTCTAGATCTACTTGGGATACATTCAAGAGCAGTGAGGTGGTCACAGGCCATGTCCATACCCCTATCTACATCATCAAAAATTGAAAAATTTCGGTCTTTCTCTTCCTTTTTCTCGGTCAGAATCGCTTGTAACTAGGCACTCTTTTGCCATTTTGAAAAGTGTCACCGGAATCGCGGACGAAATGTTTACAATCTAAATGTTACACCGGTTGTTTTATTGAAACAAACCAATGATCATTATAATGACCATTGGTACGCAACGGGAAACCGGAAGCGTCATTATAATGTCCAAAGGCACGGAAAGTGTTAAAAATCTTATTTTTATGGTTCTGTCTGCTCCTCTCCACAGATTCTTTATTTGTTTTACTTTCTGAAGAGTGACAGATGTCCTTTTAATTTCCCTCATTGTATCTCCATTATTAGTTAGTAGTGATCCAAGATATTCAAAACTCTCCACTTCTTCCAGTTTTTCCTCATTGATATATATTTCAGCTGCCTTGTTTGTTTTGTCAGTTGTCATCAATTTAGTTTTCTTTGCATTAAGACAGAGGTTCTGCTCTTCGCTGTTCTTATGGACTGACATAATTAGTTTTTCCATTCCTTTTTGTGTTGTGGACAGTAATACTGTGTCATCAGCATATCTAATCTCTGGCATTTCATAACCTCCAATTGTTATCTCTCTCTCTCTCTGAACCTTAAGTGCCCAGGGCACATGGGGCTTCCGCAAGGGTTTTCCACAAATGCCTGTCCTTCGCCTTTTTTTTCTGCTCTTGCCCAGGTGAGCCCTCTATTGCTCAACATCCTTTCTGTTGTTCTTCTCCATGTCTCTTTTGGTCTACCCTTACTTCTGTTCCCCTATGGTGTCCATCTTAGTGCTATTTTTGGTAGTGAGTTGTCAGTCATTCGGAGCACATGTCCCAACCATCGCCAGCGTCTTTCTTCAATAATTGTTGTCAGTGGTTTCATTGGCATTTCTGCTAATAAGATGTTATTTCTTATGGTGTTTGGCCAAAATATTTTTCTAATTCTTCTTAAACATTTAGTCTGGAAAGAATTCAATTTGTTTTCTATGGTTTTGGTGATTTTCCAGCATTCACTTCCATAGAGTAGTACACTTAGAACATTACTCTTAAATATCCTGATTTTCATATTTATGCTTAGTTTTTTTGATTTCCATATAGTCTGCAGCACTGCAAAAGCCTGGTTTGCTCTAATAAGTCTGCTGTTGATGTCCTCTGTGCTGTCTCCATTTTCTACTACTCTGCTGCCAAGGTATACAAATTCGTTGACCTCCTCCACTAACTTGTTATCTACTCTGAGTACATTTCTGTTGTTCACATTTTGCTTCATTAATTTTGTCTTTCCTACGTTGATCTTTAGTCCTATGTTGTTTGCATTCTGAGTTAGCTTGTTTATTTTATCTTGCATATCTTTGTGACTGCTTGAGAATAGACAAATGTCGTCTGCAAAGTCAAGGTCCTCCAGCACTGTGTCAAGGGTCCATTGTAATCCTCTGCGTTTGTCTGATGTTGCCTCCTTCATTAACCAGTCTACTGCCAAGATAAATAATGTTGGTGATAGTACACATCCCTGTTTCACTCCTGTTTGTACCCTAAAGCTGCTGGAGGTATGTTCTCCACAGATAACTTTGCACTGAAAACCCTCGTACAGGGCTTTGATTACATTAACTATTTTATGGGGGAGGCCATGCCATCTTAGGATTTTCCACAGTGCATCTCTGTTGACACTGTCAAAGGCTTTCTCAAAATCTATGAATAATGCATATGTTGTACTATGCCCCTCATTTGCCTGTTCTAATATTTGTCTAAGTACAAATATGTGGTCTATGCAAGATCTTCCTTTCCTAAATCCTGCCTGCTCTTTCCGAAGTTTTTCCTCAAGTGTTGGTACAATTCTGTTGATGATTATTCTGTAAAATACTTTACTGGTGAGTGGCAGTAGCGTAATGCCTCTCCAGTTCCCGCAATCTCTGAGGTCACCCTTCTTTGGTAGTTTTACTATAAGCCCAGTTTTCCACTCCTCTGGGGCTTTTTCTAGATCCCAAATTTGTTGTAATATCCGGCAAAGTTGTTTTGGTGTTTCTGTTTCTTCTGCTTTCAACATCTCAGCAGTCACTTCATCTTCACTTGGTGCCCTGTCTGATTTTAGCTTCTTTATCGCCTCCTTTACTTCATTTATTGTTATTGGTCCTGTATTGATGTTTAGTTCCGATTTTGCTTCAGGTATGTCTATTGTTTGTGCTGCTTGTGTTCTGTTTAGTAGGGTGTTAAAGTGTTCCCTCCATCTTTCAATTTTTTCTCTTTCTCCACTGACCAGTTGTCCATTTTGTGTTCTTACTGCACTTTCACATCTTGTGTTGAAGTTACCTGTCATCTGCTTTGTGATTTTATATACGGTTTTCATGTCATTTGTGTATGCTGCTTTCTCTGCTGTTTCTGCTAAGTTGTCATAATACTGACGTTTATCTTGACGGCATGATTCCTTCACTTCTTTGTCTTTTTGTGCATAATTACTTATAACTCGTTCTTTAAGTCGTTGTGATTTGGTGTTCAGTAATTTTTTCTTGATTTCTTTTCTTTGCTCTATCTTTTCCCATGTGGTCTCGCTTATCCATTCCTCTTTTCTCCTTTTCCGATATCCCAACACCTCTTTTGCTGTTTCCTGTAATGTTTTATTGAACTCTAATATGGACATTTCTGCTTCGTCTTGTAGGACACTGAAGCGGTTCTTAAGTACTATTGAGAATTCATTTCTTGTTTGCTGGTCTATCAGTTTTCTTGTATCAAAATGTATCTTTCTGTGTTCTCCGATTTTGGCTTTCCTTAATTTTAGTTTTATTTTAGCTACCAGAAGGTTGTGATCACTTCCTACATCTGCTCCTTTCCTTGCTCGCACATCTTGTAGTGACCGTTTCCACTTGTTGTTTATTAGTATGTGATTCCAATTGTTATGGCATCGTAATATTCTTTGTCTACATCTCCTCTAACATTCCTCATTATATTTTCAGTATACAAGTTAAATAAGTAGGGTGAAAATATGCACCCCTAACGTACCCCTTGTTTTATGTCAAACCAAGTTGTTGTTTCACCACTTATTCTTGCTGCTGCTTGTTGGTCTAGATACAACAGTAATGTTAATTGTATTAAATGTGTTGAAAATCCCATTTTTTCCCAAAGTTTCTGGTGTTGTACACAATCAAATGCCTTTGAGTAGTCTATAAAGGCTAAATATAGATTCACATTAAACTCTCTGCATGTCTCTATTATTAATCTTATACTGAATATATGATCTCTTGATCCTCTTCCTTGCCTGAAACCAGTTTGGCCCATATTGACTTCTATTTTCTTTCGAAGTCTAGCCATTATGATTTTTAACAGAATTTTACTGGCATGACTAATCAGGGCAACAGTTCTGTAGTTTGTGCATAATTTCAGGTTACCCTTTTTTGGCAGTGGTATGAAGTTGTAAAGTGCTACTGTTATTTCTGTTTTAAAATTGCTGCGTATCTGTGTGGTCCACACATAATGATTCAATATCCATGCTTGTACCATGATACATCTAGCTTTTACTGCTGCCCTGAAAGCCAACCAATCCCATCATCTAACTCTGTGGCCAGTGATCACATTAATGGGCAATTGCAAATTACACAAAAAAAAAAAACCAAAAAAACTAAAAGTTTTGGAGATCATCAGTTACCATAACCAGTTTATATCATACAAAACCTAGTAAAAAGTAGACAGCGAAATAAGGATATCATGGCCAGTAGGATGATGATGCTCAATTTGCAAGGAGGAGAATTGAGCACTTTTGATTTTGGTTCAACACGTATGCATTATGTAAAGATATACACATCATCTTGCTGTGAGTAAAGTAATAAAATAATTTCACACAAGCACTTAATTCTTGCTGACTTCTTCTTCTCCTTCGTTCGCTTCTACCACCAAAACCGCACTGTGATCCTACTGAATTTACGCCTGTGGTCCTCGTTAGGTCCCATGTTCTCCTGTGTGGTCCCCGAAAGGACCACATGAGATCCACAAGAGGACCACATGGGGTTCAGAGTATCGCAGGGCTTGAGCCTGTATTCTTGGTGGGTCCCGGAAGCGGGATTGTGTGACACCGTGGTTTTCATTGCACCAGTTTAGTCCAGACTTGGACTTTCTCACTGGAAGACCTCGGCGTGTTTAGGATATCAGTGCATCCCCACTGGGTGAGAGGCGGTAGCCCACCCAGGCCAGAGTTGGACCTTCTCACCGGAAAACCTCGACATGTTTTGAGATACCCGTGTATCACCGCCGGGTGAGAGGTGGTTGCCTATCTAGACTGCCCTGGTCCAGTGTCTCCGACTTCAGCATTTTGCGGTCGTGGCCGCTACCCTTCCTAGTTGTGACCAGGATGGAACTTTTGTCCAGGAGGACGAATCCTCGCCACTAGTGACTTCCAGCCCTGGGTTGAGCCGGTTTAGGCATATTATCCCAGTATGGGCGTGTTTGGGACATGACTGACTTCTAGAGCAGAGGTACTGTGACATGCATAGCCATCAAGTTCCACCCCTGGCGTGTGCCGGTTTAGGCATATTTCATCAGTGTAGGTGTATTTCGGACATGGCCGGCCTCTAGAGCAGAGGTGCCGTGGTATGTATAGCTCTCGCAGCGATACTACTGATTAAACTTCACTTTATCCCTTCCACCACCTTTTCACATCGACGCCGCACAGCAACCTTTATTTCTTTTCCACATTTTCTTCCTTGACCGGGAGGAGCTTCACTCCACGCGCAGCATCCGAAGAGTCTCGCCAGCAGTGTATTCTTGCTGACATTTGTAGTTATTTTTACATAATAAAAGGGGGTAAATACACTGTGATGAAGCATTCAGTGACCCATAGCTGATATGCTAGCGTCAGGGTTAATGAACCATAGCTGACCAAGACCCTTACCCACCTCTCCAAGGTACCCCCAGTAACAGGGCTAGCCTAACGGGGCAGGGATCGCCATAGTCCCCATGGTGGTGGAGTCTGCTAAAGAAGCATTGCATACCCCCTGCTTTTTAGCTGTACTCAGGGACTGAAAAGTAGATACTATAACCCACTCCCACACCAATACAATGCTGTGCCTCTACACCACTGGCTGCAAAGAACAACAGCTTGCAGTTACAGGGAGACTGCACAAAAAAGAACAAACAAACAATTATATAATAAAAAAGTATGAGGTTCCGAATGTTGTATTGATGAAATAGGTATTTCAGAAAGTACGTCATGTAAAGTGAAAGGTACATTTGTACCAGTTTCGAAAAATCCTAGCAAGACCACTGTCTTTGACAATGTCTAATTCTGGACGTACTTGAGTTCTAGCAATAAAATGTAACTTTCCTGTAAATGGTTTGAGTAACTCAGATATGCACATGATGAGGTGTTCTTTGCAATTCATAGCACTTGTTACTTTCATGTAAGCAGGATTATCTTGATATGATCTTGGTATTGTAATACTGATATTTATTTTATATTCTGGTTTCCATCCATCCTCTTTATACGAAGCAACCGCTGTGCCCAGTCTAGTAGTCTATTTGTACCCGCAATACTGAAAGGTATATGAGGAAGGAGACGAAAGAACCAGACAATACGTGACGAAAGAACCAATAGTGGCCAGGAAGTTTTTTTTTTTTTCCTCTACATTTAAAAAGTCCAAAACTTCACTCTCCCTCTTCTACGCAGGGTTGTCATCAACATCATCACGTGCTGCATTGAAGAGTCTGAGATGATACGGACTGACGAAACAGCTAGCGTTGAAAGTGATTTATAACGATAGTGTGGTTCAATAACATCGTGTTTACAACTTTTGAAACAAACAGGAAGTAATCATTTTACCGGCTTTTTTTTTTTCATTTTACAAAGGATCAACTAATCAACTCAAAACTCCATTGTATACAATATATTAATTTATTCACACTAAAATTTTGACTGTTGATACCCTATGTTAGCGCGGGAATCATATAGTGGTAAGAAAGACAATGAGCAATGTAAACGAAATATAGTTATATGCAACAAGCCATAACTACAGTCACATAGAATAATATTTTAAACAAACAATTTAACAAAGTTAACACTACATCTTATGCAAGCTGCATTTTATGCTTACTTTGCCATCAATTTCGGGACACCATAGATCGACACATACACATCACTTGAAACGCGCCGCCTTGAGTGACCTATTTACAGTTTAAAATCGACAACAAGGATTTGATATCGAAATGATTTTCATCTTTACTTCTTCTAAAAAAAACTTTCATCCCTTATTTTCATGATGTGATTTTTTAAACTTAGTATTTAATATAAATCATACATGAACATAAGTAATTATTAATTAAATGGAGAAATATTTTTTTTGCTGGCGGAGTAATACACATGATCACATTTCGAAATAACGCGGTATTGCTTCGGTCGCAATTTTAGTCAAACGTGCAAAGCAAATACAGAAGACAGTTTCGTATTAAAATTTAACGTGTACTGTAATTTTAAACAGTCGATTATTTCTTCATATGACTGAATTTTAACTCCTGTGTTGATATAAGACCATTGCAGGCTAAAGGTTCTATTGTAAAGTAGAACTAGTATTGGTCTATGTCGTTGCTCTTCGTCTGCGTTTCTCTGTATTTGCTCAATAAATCCCACTACCAATCCAGCATATATCGAAATCAAGAACCAGCCATATAAAGTATATCCGTATATATTATAATGAAAGAAGTGAAAACCACACCAGGAACCCGGGTTGCAGGCAAAAATATGAACAATATGCAGATGATACAGTACTAAGAGCCAAAAAAAATGAAAAGAGCCAGCAGAAAGATACAGTAGTAAAAGAGAGATTGACTCATCTTAAATAACAAGAAAACAGAAACAATGGTCATATCACGAAAAAAGGAACCCACTTATAAGCAGGGTCAAAGTACAATTAATAACCTTGACACAGTGCATATATTTAAATATTCAGGCGAATAACATCAGAAGGGAAGTAAGAATAGAAAAGAAAACAGAAAAAACAAGCCAAACCAGCTTTGAAACAAATAGAAACATTTTGTGTAATGATGCTAATTTCTCTCACTGAACATCAGAAAGACAGTTATGAAATGCTATACTGAGCCTGTCCTGCTCTTTGGAAATGAGCCATGGACAGTCTACAGATCGATATCTAATAATAGCAAATGTAGAAAGGAATCTAATTAAATCCATAAAAAAGCGACAGTCATCATTCGTTGGACATATAATGTCATTATCATCATCAGGTGCCGTGCCGACTGGCGTTGGCTATTATGCTTCTCCAGAGTACACGATCCTTTATGCAGGCCATCGGCTCAATTAGTGATCTCCTCTAACACCATCCCGTCAGACTGTCCAGTATCATTTCTTTTGGCCTTCCAGTCTAGATAGGCAACCACCTCTCACCCGACGGGTGAGAGGTTGTTGCCTAATATCTAGACTGCATTGGTCCAGTGTCTCCGACTTCAGCATTTTGTGGTCGTGGCCGTTACCTTTCCTAGTTGTAACCAGGACGGAGCTTCTGTCTAGGAGGATGAATCATCGCCATGAGTAAGTTTCACCCCTGGTTTAAGGTGGTTTAGGCGTATTATCGGACGTGTTTAAGAGTGACCGACTTCTAGAGCAGAGGTACCGTGACATGAGCAGTCATCAAGTTTCATCCCTGGGATAAGCCGGTTTAGGCATATTTCACCAGTATGGGTGTATATCGGACGTGGCCGGCCTCTAGAGCAGAGGTGCCGTGGTATGAATAGCTCTCGCCGCAAGACTACTGGACATACCGATTAAGCTTCACTTTATCCTTTCCATCACCTTTTCACATCGGCGCCGCACGGCAACTCTAATCGCTTTTTCGCATTCTCTTCATTGGCTGGGAGGAGTTTCACCCCAAGCGCAGCACCCGAAGAATCTCGCCAGCAGTGTCTTAGTTTAACCCTGGGTTAAGCCGGTTTATGCAATCTGCCACAATATGGGTGTATATAGAACGTGGCCGGCCTCTAGAGCAGAGGTGCCGTGATTTGAGTATTCCTGACCTCAAGACTACTGTTACTTCACTTAATTATGTCCTTCACCATTTCTACGACGGCGCTGCGCGGCAACTCTAAATGCATTTTTCTTCATTGGCCAGGAGGAGTCTCAGCCCACGCACGGCAGCTGAAGAATCTCGCCAGCAGCGGGTTTTCAGAGTTTTTCTTCTCCTAGATGAGTTACCAAACAAGACTCTCATCTACCCGAAAACGTCTGGTTTTCAGGCGTCAGATATTCACCTTCGCCCTTTCTCCTGTCACCTTGAACAGTTCCGCCACGAAAAGGCCAGGAGGTGGACTCGGACTGTCAGAGGTTATTTGAGACGCACGCCTTGGAGACATTTAATTGGAGTGGAGAGCCTATCCCTCACCCCACCTCCGGCTATAGCAGTCTTTTCAACAAAGGACTTTATGAGATATATTCTATACAACATGCAAAAACAGTTATTGGTTACTGACGTAGCGTGTACTGTTTCCTACATAAACAACTGTAAGAGGTATATAAGGTAGGATCTTCACTTGTTAAAGTACTTAGATTACCACGTCTTGAGACATGTATACATTTTTAAAATGAGAAACAATTTAGTTTCGCATAGTACAGTGATTTCGCACAGCGTTGTAAGGTTAACCTTTGAGAAATAGTAGACAAAGCACGTTTGGCGTGAATTACACAAATGTACAAATGACACACGTAGAGATGAGTCATTGTCCCATTATGTTATTTTTGTTTGCACGAAATCTAAAAATATAAAATAGTAATAATAATAAAAGTTACACGAAAAGCTCTCCTTGTTGAATCTAAGCTATGAACAACAACTTCTTCGTGTGCATCAAATATGTTCGCTGGATTACGTTCCGGTCTTTGATATTGTTGATCGAATTTATTCGTTGGCCACGCATGTTTCTCACGTCTCTGTCTCAGGAAAGAATTGGGTTATGGAGAAAAACTTCCCTGGACCATATTGAAGAATCTTTTCATCGTTCTCCTTTTTGTTTCTATTGCTTTGTGCTTGAAGTGAAACACTGGTACTTCTATAATACTGATTTTCTTAGTTAATTATGTATCTGGACGAGTTCACCTACAAACATATGACAGTAAGCTATACTGCCAGTGAGGACTTCCCAGAGGAATTTTGTAAATCGGTACAAAACTCCACTCCCCGTCCCCCATCCCACCTTGCTTATTTTTATAACCCCCCCCCCCCCCCCCCACAGCCCTCGGCGCCCACATGTAAAACAGGAAAAATCCTCTGGGACCTGTAGCAGTGCACTCCCTGGATCTTTCCTCTCCCCTCTGTGGCTCTGCTATTAGTCCCTGGTCCCTGTCAAATTCACTGTCTTGGGGGGGGGGGGGTGACTCCGAAGTCCAAGGCCATGGGAGGAAGTACAGAGAGAAAAATTTAGGGGGAAGAACTCTTAGGCTGTTTGTGTCGAGGTTTAATCTATCCACTTTCTGATATTCCCTGCACTTCTAACAGTTTGTCATTCCTCTGCAGATGACTGGCAGAGTTGAAATAGAGGGAAATGTAACGTGTACAGGACGCTTTCTCCAAACCAGCTGCCCAAGCGAAGCAGGATATGTACAGCAACATGGCTGCTTCAAATGCTACTATCTAGGTAACTGAAATGAATTAAATCAGTTGGCCCAATTCTATAATTTTGGTCTCATGGCGGCTTCTGTTCTGTTACTATCTTGTTGCATATCCATGGAATTGTGAGCACAATGTTATTAAAGTCGGCGCAGTGAAGATGTTGACACACAGGTATAGTATCGAATTTGAAATGAGTTGTGGTAGCTAGCTTGAAGACACAGAGTGGGTCCAGTAAAGCACTAGGCAGACTCCACCATCATGAGGACTACGGCCATCCCTCCCACGCCAGCGAGGCTGAACCTGTTACTTCTAACACAGAGAAACGAGGACACGGTCTTGGCTAGTTCTGTATCTCTAGCACTCGCGGCTATGCAGTCATATTAGCCCATTTATCCGTTCCCTGTATTACAACTACTCTACAGCTGCTGTTTTAGTTGACATCTCAACTTTTTACAGCGTACTAACGGTTCTCTTTTCTACTGTGTAGTGTAATGTGTCACGGTGAGACAGAAAGTTGATTTCAGACGAATATTATTGACAGAACTCACACTTAAATCATCTCACAACGAGACAGATGACATCACCTGTGAGATATACTCTGGCAGGAAGTATCAGGTTCGCACAGTAGTACTACATATAGTGGAATCAACATATCTTCGACAATTCGAATTTAGTGATGAAACACGACGATGATAGTAATAGCTTCATAGATATATACTGGTCTTCTTCTTCTTCTTCTTCTTCCTCGTTCGCTTCTACCACCAAGACCGCCCTGTGATCCTGCTGAATTTACGCCTGTAGTCTTCGTTAAGTCTCGTGGTCCCCCGTGTGGTCCTCGAATGGATCACACGAGATCCCCGAGAGGACCACAAGAGGTTCAGAGTATCTCAGGGCTTGAGCTTGTATTCTTGGTGGGTCTCAGAAGCGGGATTGCGTGACACCGTGGTTTTCGTTGCACCAGTTTAGTCTAGAGTTGGACTTTCTCACCGGAAGACCTCGACGTGTTTTGGATATCAGTATATCCCCGCTGGGTGAGAGGTGGTTGCCCATCCAGTCCAGTGTGGACTTTCTCACCGGAAAACCTCAGCGTGAGTAGGATACGCATACATCCCCGCCGGGTGAGAGGTGGTTGTCTCCGACTTCAGCATTTTGTGGTCGTGGCCGCTACCTTTCCTAGTTGTGACCAGAATGGAGCTTTTGTCCAGGAGGACGAATCCTCGCCACTAGTGACTTCCACCGCTGGGTTGAGCCGATTTAGGCATATTATCCCAGTATGGGCGTGTTTGGGACGTGACCGACCTCTAGAGCAGAGGTACCGCGACATGCGTAGCCTTCAAGTTTCACCCCTGGTATAAGCCGGTTTAGGCATATTTTACCAGTGTGAGTGTATATCGGTGTGACCGACCTCTAGAGCGTAGGTGGCATGACATGCCTAGCCATCAATTTCACCTCTGGTGTGTGCCGGTTTAGGCATATTTCACCAGTGTAGGTGTATTTCGGACGTGGCTGGCCTCTACAGCAGAGGTGCCGTGGTATGTGTAGCTCTCGCAGCGATACTACTGGACATACCGATTAACCTTCACTTTATCCTTTCCTTCACCTTTTCACATCGGCGCCGCACAGCAACCTTTATTTCTTTTCCGCGTTTTCTTCCTTGACCGGGAGGAGCTTCACTCCACGCGCGGCATTCGAAGAGTCTCGCCAGCAGTGTCTTAACCTCTGGATTAAGCCGGTTCATGCATTTCACCCGATATGACTGCACTCAGGATGTGGCCGACCTCCAGTCCAGAGGTGCTGTGAATTGACTGTTTGCTTCGCTTTATCCTTTCTGCCACCTTTTCCGCAGTGGTGCCGCGCGGCAACCCCATTTGCACATTTCTTCATTGGCCGGGAGGAGCATCACTCCACACACGGCAGCTGAAGAATCTCGCCAGCAGCGGTAGATGAGCTACAAAACGTGCCACTCATCTACCCTAAGTGTCTGGTTTTCAGGCACCAGATATTCGCCTTCGCCCCTTCTCCTGTCAGTTTAAACAGTTCTGCCACGGGAAGGCCAGGAGCTGGACTTGACTGCCAGAGGCTGTTTGAGACGCACGCCGTTTGTGTGGAGATCGAATTCTCCACCCCACCTCCGGCCATGACAGTCCTTAGAACCATATATACTGGTGAAACCATTAACTAACATCAAAACGCCGACTGCGAGTAACAATAGACAGTTGTTTCACCTCAAACAGAAACAAACTAAAGATATTGTCTCCCTTGAATAACAATTACACCAGTTACTCTCTTGGGAGAGTCAAGACCAGGCAGTTCCTAACTCAAACAAGTTTCATATAAAAATCACCCCCCCCCCCCCACACACACACACACACAGTCACAAAACTTTCTCTTGCAATTCCCATGTGCCAGGAAAAACACTTAAAACAAAAGGGCTAGAGTTCAGACATAAAAAAAGTAGATAGAGGTGTATGGTGCAGTTTTACAAAGTGAGGGAGTGAGTAAGGTGAGAAAAAACGAATAGAAAGTATGACAATGTATAAATGAAAAACATACAGCATCCGATATTTCGGCGTGAGCCTTTTTCGAGGATTACATGCACAACGAGACCAAAAATAAAACAAAAAACCAAGAACTTATCTAAATATGGCCTCCTTCAGAAGTAGAAAACAGAAATGTGTGTAGTAGAAGGAAGGACCATGCTGACCACAACAAATCGTACCAGATAGAGCCAATCGTAAAGAAGAGGTGGAGAGAGAGGAGGAAAACAAGTGGTAGAAAGGGGTGGGAGGAAAGGCAATAGAAACATGATAGCCGCTAGAGGAGGTGTCGGGGGGGGGGGGAGGAAGGGGACGAGGAGAGATAATGAATGAAAAACATAAACACCTGCAGGGAGAAAATGTGAAACTGGTGAAAAGGACGAGACCCTAAAGACACCAATAAGTTGCCAGAGAAGAAAAGAGGGTGGTGGTAGAGAGGAGTAGCATAGAGAAAGAAAGTAGAGTTTTAAAAAAAAGGGGGGGGGGTGGAAAACTAAAGAAGTTACAGAAAGCTGAAAACATTGTTAATTCCAGCTGGGTGGAGACAGCCAGTCTAGAAAATAAGGCGCTGTTCTAGGACCTTCCGAGATCGTACATCAGCAGAACAAGAGCGGATCGCACTAACAGAAATGTCCTGCTTTCCCCTGTGGTTGCTAAGGTAAAAATGTTTAGCCACAGGTGCCCAGGCACTCTTAGAAATATCACTGAGATGCTGGCGAAATCGATCTCCTAACTGTAAGCCAGCCTCACCTATGTACTTCAAACCGCAATGTTTGCACATAATAGCCTAAATAACATTGCGTGAAGTACAGGTGAAACCCTCCTGAACTGATAACGTGGACTTAGGGAAGGAGATCTGGCTAGCCTCGACAACAAACGGACAAGTGTTGCATCTACGGCGTCCGCAACGTCGGGTACCATAAAAAGTGTCATCTGTCTTATGATGACTACGAATTAAAAGGTCTCTGAAGTTCTTGTCCCCGTCTGTAGACTACAGTTCGCGTGTATCATGCTAGGTCTAGAGGAGATGAAGATGGCGAAACAGTATGTTTTTAACTGCCGAGCTATGAGGGTGGTACGTGAGTACCAGTTTAACTCTGTCCGAACTACAGTGCGGTTTAGGGGTGAGGGCTTGTTGCCGCGATATATGGCTAATGCGGTTCCAAGATGACGAGAGAACATGTTCTGGATAGCCGCGTTAACGGAAGAAATCTAGCATTTTATGGCCTTGATCCTGGAAATCCAAATCCTCATTACACAAACGTCGCAACCTAAGAAGCTGGGAAAACAGAATAGAGTCCTTACACGATCTGGGATGGGAGGAAGAGTACAGGAGGTAGCTGTGAGAGTCTGTAGGTTTGTAGTGGATAGAAGTAGTAAGCCCGGAAGGGCCGATAGTAACGGCAATGTCAAGAAAGTTAGCGGAAGCAGCAGAGATATGGGAGGTGACAGAAATAACAGGATTATACCCCTTAACAAAACTGATAAAGTTGTTAAGATCTTCCTCTGGCATTGATGTGACCCCAATTCCGTCATCGATGTAGAGTCTATAGAAGGCGGGAAAAGGGCCTCTAAAGGCTCTCAGAACTTTGTGTTCGAAATGGCCCATAAATAGACACGCATAGCTGGGGCCCATCGTGGTACCCATGGCTACACCACTAATCTGGTCGAAGTAAAGGCCATTGAATTCAAAAGAAATGAGTTGGAGGACAAGTCGTATAAGGCGCAGAATAGTAGACGTAGGAATAGAGGGATTGCGTCTTTTGTTCAGAAAGAACTTGACGGCCTGAAGTCCCTGATCATGCGGGATGGATGTGTATAAAGATACTACATCAAGGGTGAAGATACGGTAGGTGTGACCAGACAAGAGTGTAAGGGCCATTGTTTGTTGGAAGAAAGAATTGTACATCCAGGAGGCCATGGGCCAGCTGAGCAACACTAAATTTTATGCCTCTCGCCCTCAAGATCCGACTCTGGCCAACAACTACCGTGTTCATGACACGATCAACGAACTCATCCACAAGACTGGTCTCTCTTCCTCGGCTACTCATCTTCACATCCGCGACAGCTGCTTAGGGAAGCCATCCTTTTATCTACTCCCTAAGATTCACAAACCAGGCAACCAAGGAAGGCCTATAGTGTCCGCTTGTTCCTGCCCTACGGAACAAATCTCTGACTTTCTTGACAGCATCTTTCATCCTCTGGTCACTAGTCTGCCTATTTATCTTAAGGACACGAATCATGCTCTCACTGCTTTTGAGACCCACATTTCTGTTTTCTACTTCTGAAGGAGGCCATATTTAGATAAGTTCTTCGTTTTCTTTTTTGTCTCATTGTGCATGTAATCCTTGAAAAAGGCTCACGCCGAAATATTGGATGTTGTATGTTTTTCATTTATACATTCTCATACTTTCTATTTGTTTTTTCTCACCTTACTCACTCCCTCCCTCACTTTGTAAAACTGCACCATACACCTCTATCTACCTTTTTATTTAAACCAGTTTTACTGCAGTCGCCATCCCTTTTATCTGAGTTCAGACATAAAACTATTATAGATAACGAAACGTTAATATACACTTAGGTTTATAATGATTTGACTGTTTGTAATGAGTTTGATGAATATTAACAACCTTCGGTATGCTGGCGACACAGTACTGATAGCTGAGAACCAACAAGACCTGCAAAATCTCTTGGATAAAGTCGCCAAAGAAAGTGAACAGAAAAGCCTTACTTTGAACATCAAAAAGACAGAGACTATGGTTATATCTAAGAAACAGAATCCGCCAAAATGCAGTATAACATTAAACGGAACTATTCTAAAGCAGGTGCAGAAATTCAAATACCTTGGAGCAGTAATAACTTCAGATGGGAAATTCAGAACACAAATTAGGAACAGAATAGGCCAAGCAAAGACTGCATTTCTGAGAATGAGAAACATATTAGCCAACACATCCTTATCAATGAATGTTAGAAAACGGGTCCTAAAATGCTATATTGAACCTATCTTGTTATATGGAAGTGAATCATGGACAATAGGCAAGTCTGCACAAAAATCATTGGAAGCAGCAGAAATGTGGTTTATTAGAAGAATGTTGCGAATCCCCTGGACAGCAAAAATAACTAATGAAGAATGTATGAGAAGAGCTAGAGAGACAAAAAACCTTGTCAAAAAGATAAGAGAGAGACAATGTACTTTCATAGGACATGCAATGAGAAGAGGGGGCAATGAAAATATTATAACAACAGAAAAAATAGAAGGAAGAAGATCAAGAGGAAGACCAAGAGAAATGATACTGGACAGTCTGACGAGGTGGTGTAAGAGGAGATCACCAACTGAGCTGATGGCCTGCATGAAAGATCGTGTACTCTGGAGAAGCATAATAGCCAACGGCTGTCGGCACGGCACCTGATGATGATGATGATGAATGAGTTTGAGTAAAATAGTGAGAGATGTAAGAGAGACATAATCTTTGTGCAGTGTTAAATTCATCCTCTAAGTGCCATGCCTCATAGCCTTGAGGCTATGGGTTTCCCATCTTGTACGATCCTTGGTGTTTCCAATCAGTTCAAATGTTCTTCCTTTCCCATGCCACTTATCAGACCGCCAAGACACTCACCCCACCCCACCCCACCTTTTTTTCGCTCAACTACTGTTCACTGTTTCCAAAATGTGACCTCGAAGTGAAACATGTGGTCGGTAGCCGTGCATAGAAAATCAGTTTACTAAACGGTGTGAGTTTGTTTTCAGTTCTACGCTGCTAGAGCTTACGAAGCATCCACCGACAGTGCTAGAGAATTTTTTTAAAATCCCGTTTCCATTCCTCTAAGGTATATACGGGGACACAGTGTTAGGCTCGTATTTTCCATGATACATGAAAGTGTGATGTGGTCAGTATCACGCCTGGCCTTTACCTTCCCAGATTTCTCTGTACCTGGTTGAACCTCAGGGCCTCTTCCAGTGTGTACCAGAAAAAAAAATCCCACTGCTGTGGCTGAACCCGGTACCACTGGATAAGTAAACCGAGCGCCTAACCACTCAGCTAACCAGGCCGCCTGTTAGAGAATAGCTTTAGAAAATATTCTGCCACAAGAAACGTCCCCATATGACTTTATGACATATATTCTCATATATATGCATATATACAATATGCAAAAACAGTTATTGGTTATTGACGTAATGTGTGCTGTTTCCTACATAAACAACTGTAAGATGTATATAAGGTAGAATCTTCGCTTGTTAAAGTACTTAGACTAACACGTCTTGAGACATGTATACATTTTTAAAAAATGAGAAACAATCTAAGTTTCGCATAGTACAGTGATTTCGCACATCGCTGTAAGGTTAGCATTTGAGAAATAGTAGACAAAGCACTTTTGGCGTGTAGAGATGAGTCATTGACCCACTATGTTATTTTGATTTGCACGAAATCTAAATAATATAAAATTTCTGAAAAAAGGTATTTCAGTACTTTTCTTGGCTCTATTAACTCAAAGCAGCACGTAAAATTAAGCGTTATATTTATACCTGGCTGCCCTCGTTATTTGTAGAAATTTCCCTTACGTTGAAGGAGAGGGTCAATGACTACTTACGTCAGAGTCAATTTGCCAGGTAGGATATTTAACAGTCATTCTCAATTAACGTTCAAACTGGCGTTTATTGCATAGATGCATTAAGCTTACTATCTTTTTTTGTGTTCCCCCTTAAATTATATATATATATATATATATATATATATATATATATATATATAAAGAGACATGGAGAAGAACAACAGAAAGGATGTTGAGCAATAGAGGGCTCACCTGGGCAAGAGCAGAAAAAAAGGCGAAGGACAGGCATTTGTGGAAAACTCTTGCGGAAGCCCCATGTGCCCTGGGCACTTAAGGTTCAGATATATATATATATATATATATTATATATATATATAATATATTGTATATAATTATATTCTAACGGTTTATATGATTTAAATATTCATTTCTTTAAACTTTTCGCTGTCTCATCCACACTTCTGATGTTCTTCTGATCTTTCACAACAATCTTGTATATATTGTTTTTTTTTTTAAAAATCTTTTCTTGCGTTCTTCGTAAAATGTACATGCCTTTGAATGTAGGTGCTATAAAAAAAGTCTTTCAAATACAATGGACACAACAACAAAAAAACCGAACAAATATATCTGTACTTTCATTCATTCATTTGCATGTCCCTTGCGGAACTTTGCTTCCCTAACAGCACTCCTTGTAGGAATCTATGTTGTGACCAAGATGGCCTGCTGCTGATACATCCATATATCCATAAAAGAAGAATTTAATTTTGAAGAAAGTTGGTTAGTGAAGAAGAAACAGAGAAAACTAAAGTAATTCGGACGTATTAAACGTCATGAGAGTTTGTAGAAAGACGGTCTTGGAAGGGTACATAATGGGAAAAAAGAAACGAAGGAAGACCAAGGCGAAGATGGCAACAAGACATTGTAAATGAATTGCGAATAGATGCATCAGCAGCAGGGCATCTTGCTTACAACAGAGATCTGTTAGGAAGGCAAAGTTCCGCAAGGGACATGCGAATGAATGGCATTTATGTATAAAAATAAAAATATACTTGCGTAGCAAGACGAACATTGATGCTTTTGTTTGTTTCTTTATTTGCCTATAAATATTTACAAGTATGGCAATTCCAGCACGCCTTGTAAAAATGTATTAGCTCTTTCAAGGGGTAAAATAAAACAGCAGAAAGTCAGGGAGAATAATATGGGGGGTGGGGTGGAAGGGAAGGAAGAGAGAGAGAGTTAGAGAGAGAGAGAGAGAGAGAGAGAGAGAGAGAGACGTGTTTGCAAGATAACTCTACAATTTTATGTACAAGATAATGACTTAAAGTCGACTGCACATTAGGATACACGGAAACAACCCCATGTAACAATAAAGTTTCAGATATGTTCCATAAAAAATTAGGTCTACAATACATTACTGTTACTATTATTGTTGTTGTTTTTATAATTATTATTGCTGTTGTATTGTATTTCTCATATGAAATCTCGAAGACTCTTCATTTTACAAATCATCTTGTAGAAATTTTCTCCTTTCCCTTCAGTGAGTTATCTAACTGCCCGTGGATGAAATGTCACATGCTCCTTGTTTTATTACTTTCTGACTCACTGCATACATATTATCTTCGTGCTGAAGCCTAACATCTACTGCTCCTTTGATCTCCGCTTCGTGTATCATTAAGTGATGATGTCAGATATAAAGCTGTTTCTAGATTTAAACAAAAAAAGTCTAATATTTTGTTATCACACCTTTACCGCAGTGGCTTTATGTATTTAATGTTATCTACCTCTACCCGAAAACTGTTTGTTAGCATCATCGAATCCTATTAGCAACAGTACATACATTCTCTCTACCGCAGCTGTTCTCTCATGTGGAAACTTTTAAAAATCTGTTTCCTGTTCCCCGTCTCAGTCTATTTCTTAACTATATATTTAACCGTTACCTAGATCTACTTATTCGTTCTCTGATGTCAATTCCACCCTCTACCCCCTTCTTCCATGGATATTGACTGTATTTGAATGTTCATGAATAATACAATTGTTTGGCACACTTGACCGTGTTCTGCATCTCACAACTGGAAAAGCCTGGTATGTTTTCTGTCCGACCTGAAATGGTGGAAGGGGGAGATTGAAACTTGCAAGACTTTTCATGACAAAGTATGTGGACAGATAAACCAGTATGGTAAGTTCATTTTATTGCATAGTTATAGATGTAGGTACAATATGCTTACGCGCGCACTAAATAAACTTCGATAAATACTATGTGTTCTAAGTTACGGCAACAAATAGTAGAACATGAGATAGAATACTGGAAAGCGGAGGAAAGGCGGAAGGCATTAACGAAACATGAAGGAAATATGAAATAGCGCTAATTTAAATTGCTGTAACTGAAGCGGCATGCATTTAAGTAAAGTGGCCAACCGTTCTGTATTGTACGGGACTTCCATATTTTAAGGATTTGTCGCGTGAGTCGTACTACTTCGGTCAGGACGCCTAAATGTCCCCAATTTTAATTAAGACACATATCCAGTACTGTCCAGTCTCCTTCCCTGTGACCTCCGCATGCTCGGATGTACTCTGACTTCAGAATTATCTTAGTGGGACTGTTGCTATTATGAAGAAAAATGACACTGTGGAGACGTCTAAGTAGGCGTCATTGGCATCACTTGTAAGTAAAGTTATAAAGCCGGCCTACTGATTCAAGTTTAGGGTTAAAATCTAAATATTTAAATTCAATTCCTGCATTCCCAACCACCACCACCGTAATTGAGTGTCCTGTATTCGATTTTGGGAAAGGTGGTCAGAATAGTTTAAGGAAAAAGGCCAAAACAAAGCGGACACGCCCATCGGAGAAATGTAAATTGGCGCAGAAAGATAATTCAGGAAAGGAAGTGACACAGTTACAAACTTTTCCCCTCCTCAAAACAATATAAAGAAGTGCTCCAGAATATGTATAGAATTATCCAGATTTTTAAAGCATTTATCTAACAATAATATAAATATCATATAAGAAATATTTTATTTATTTTAAAATAAGGTATTGAACATTGATGAGAAATTTTAATTAAAGTATTACTAGTGTTTATCAGTGGTAATAATTACTTGATATTGCAATAAAAATCTTTTGAAGTTTCAAGGGGAAGTTGATAAGTGCAGCAACATTTCCCCATGCCTTGTTAAGCTGAATTCCATCAGAGATGTTCTAATGTCATTTCTCAGTGAGGATTTGGCAAGACTCATACTCCTAAACCCTCTCTCTTTGTCATCACCTGAAAATGGTAATATTAGAGGTGAGATGCCACTTGCACAAAATTCTTGAAATGGATTACCTCCTGAGGCATCTCAGTACTGTTTTACTTCACTTCAGAAGATTTCTTATTTACCCAGTCAGCTATTTTGATTCTGCTTCAGTTATTGAGTTTTCAGAGGCACTTAAATATTTAATCACTTTACGTATTGAAGAGACATCAAGCGTCACTTAAAGAATATTATTTGCAGAGAAAAGTGATATGATTCTGCATTCCCAGGAAGCCTCCATCTTAACTGTTCAGATAAATACAAAGAAAATCTTGACACTGACTTCTTAAGTTTTCTCCTCATTTTTTGGTGATAATTCATGCAGTTTGTAAATTTTTAGTTATTTTGTTTTACTGAGATTGATAATCTAATCTAATTTTTGTTTTACTCAGATTGATAGTCAGACTAGACTGTATAGTTTGGGTTTAAATACTCTTCAGGATTACAGTAGAGCATGTCAAGATTGAAAATTGGAAGTATCAGCTTCTTGCCTTTTGTTTTGGAGTGAAAGGTCATGTAATTTTAAAATTGATTATGGACCATCATTGGGAGCTTCATATACATCTAATTACTGTAACAGCAACGGATAAATAGCTAATTATGGAAGATTTACTCAGAATTCTTTTTTTTTTTTCCTTTCTTTTTAGTTGGACTAAAAAATTATTCAAAATTATTTAGATTCAGTTTAAAATTATCCAGATTTATAGTTATCATCTAGAATAATCTAGATGAATATTTTTATTCTCTAGAAGGGACCAAAATGATCTAGATCTAGATTAAAAAAAAATATGTAGATTGGGAACCATGGGGAGTGATGGCATTAGATATCTAACAAAAGTGTAGTTGTTAAAGACAGTCCCAGCAGTGTCCAGATGTTATGTAAGGCGTTTTTAACATCAGAAGATGGCGTCGAAGCAGGTGGATCGCAGCAGCTGACTAGAGCCGCCAAGCATAATTTTACTAAGCAGTTTCTTTCATGGCTGAGTAGTGCTTAAAGCAGACTAAACCTGATATTTGATTGGCATTACCATGATTTGGTATTCTTAGAACATGATAAGGTAGCATTCCACTGTAAATTACATCTGTTAGTTCATCTATATATGTGTGTGTGTGTGTCTTTTATGCTGGTTTTTTTTGTTTTTTGTTTGGTGTTTGTGTGGGAAAGCAAAAACTAAATCACTGTTGCTTTGCCCGAGGCAAGTTTCCCAACTATAACAACTTTGATGTTTTTCCATCGTTCACTTTCACATGGCAGTGCTTAGTACATTTTATCATACTTTTATATTACTGTATGGATATTTTTTTTTTTGAGCTTCTAGGGTCAGTCAGTCAGTCAGTCTTTTGCATGTCCCTTGCGGAACTTTGCCTCCCTAACATCTCTCCTGTAGGCCTCTCAGTTGTAAGCAAGATGCCCTGCTGCTGATGCATCCATTTGCAGATTATCAAAGATGTCTTGCAGTCATCTTCGCCTTGGTCTTCCTCTCTTTCTTTTTCTCATTATGTACCCTTCCAAGATGGTCTTCTGTAAATTCTCATGATGTTTAATGTGTCCAATATATTTAAGTTTTTTTCTGTTTAATCCTCTTTACTAGCCAACCTTCTTTAATATTATGTTCTTGTAGTATTGATATATTTGTTCATTTTTTGTGTCCATGATATCTGAAGAACTCTTCTGTAGCATTTACACTCAAAGGCATTTATGTGTTTCTCAGCTGTTTTGCTAAATGTCCAGGTCTCACAGGCATATGTTGTGATGAGAAAGATGCATACCCTTAAAAATCTTATTTTTGTAGCTCTGCCTGTTCCTCTCAAAGCTTCCTTAGTTGTTTTACTTTTTGAAGAGTGATGTGGTCTTTTTAATTTCCCTCATTGTATCTCCATTATTAGTTAGTAGTAATGATCAAAGATATTCAAAACTCTCCACCTCTTCCAATTTTTCCTCATTGATACATGTTTCAGGTGCCTTATTTGTTTTGTCATTTGTCATCAATTTAGTTTTCTTTACATTAAGATAGAGGTTTTGTTCTTCTCTATTCTTACAGACTGACATAATTAGTTTTTTCATTCCTTTTTTGTGTTGTGGATAGTAATACTGTGTCATCAGCATACTTCTAGAGAGACAAACTAAATAATTGCTTGCAGTTTTAAACAGAAAGATTAAGATTATGATGTCAAGAAATTCACAAATGTAATGAGCACCACAGGAGAAACACAAAACAGAATAGAGAGGTGAAGAAAAATGAGATAAGAAATGAACAAATGGAAAAATTATGAGAATATGATACTCACAACTTTAAGGAAACTAGCAGGTGTAAAGATGACTGTACTAGAGTGATTAGACATTTGTCAGGACCAGTGAACCATAGCTTGTTAAGACTGTCCCTCCTCACCTTAGGTGATTGACCAACAGGGCAAGGATTGCTATGATCCACATGGTAATGGATTCTGCCTAGAACCATTGCATGTTTTCCAGCCTTTTTATCTGCATTTAAGGTCTACAAGGTAGTTATCATTTGACTTGGTGCTCATGCCTTCACCAAGCAGCACTGTAGTTCTAGGAAAACAAAGCAAGAATAAGATGAAAACTGAAATACAGATTTTTTTATGATTCCTGTTTTTTTATGCACAAATCTGATTTAGTTAATTATAAATAATAGATTACCAGATATCATATGTTTAATTGTTGTCTCATGTAGTTTTCCTAATTTATTCTCCTTTTTTCTTTTAGAAATAATCAATCTTCCTATGGTTTTCTAAATTCCACTAAATAACATGGTCAAAATTTGCATTGGTAAGAGATAGGAAAACAAACCTTTTACAAGAACTGTACTCTGAGAAGCTTACACTGATGTTTCTGATTAATTTATCTTTTTAAATTATAAAAAGGTAGAAGGTAAAGTAATCTTATTCTGTCATGAAAGCACTTAGGGGATAAGATGTTAAGTGTCCATATATTCCTTAACCTGTTAGCACTTTATAGAGGGTGATGTGGTAAGCAACATGCTTGGCTGTCTTTCCTTCCTAGCACACTAGAGAGTGATTTGGTCAGCAACATGCTTGGCTGTCTTTCCTTCCTAGCACACTAGAGAGTGATTTGGTGAGCATCATGCTTGGCTGTCTTTCCTTCCTAGCACACTAGAGGGTGATGTGGTAAGCAACATGCTTGGCTGTCTTTCCTTCCTAGCACACTAGAGAGTGATTTGGTCAGCAACATGCTTGGCTGTCTTTCCTTCCTAGCACACTAGAGGATGATTTGGTCAGCAACATGCTTGGCTGTCTTTCCTTCCTAGCACACTAGAGGGTGATGTGGTCAGCAACAAGCTTGGCTGTCTTTCCTTCCCCATCTCACTAGAGAATGATGTGGTGAGCAGCATGCTTGGCTGTCTTTCCTTTCCCAGCTCACTAGAGGATGATTTGATGAGCAACATGCTTGGCTGTCTTTCTTGTCCCAGCTCCAGAAGAAGCCAGGTGCACATTTGTACAGCCTGGGTGGGAACATACAGACAGATTCAAACCACCAACACCTACCACCAGCTCAGCAGAGAAGAACAAGTCAAGATCTTTAGACTCAGAACAGGATGCAGCAGATTGAGACACCATATGTTTTAACAGGCTTAAGATGGGCACAACCAGCAAATGCACCGGTAGTACTGACAAAATGACAGCCCAGCATCAGTTACAGAATTACCCTTCATTTGAAGAAGCAAGACAGCACTTTTGGCCATCACCTGTTCAGATCCATGACAAGCTGCATGGTGATCTTAACTGCTTAAGACAAATGGCAGCATTCTTCAGAGATATCAGAGTTGACATTTGAAAGTGTTTGAAGAAGAAGAAACAACCACCAGTCTTTGCCATGAGAGACTGTTTAAATTAAAGAAATCCTTTTTGTCATAAAGGAACATATGACTTTAAAGATTAATATTATTTTATGTTTCAGAATGTAATGTAAAATCTCTCTTTGAAGTGCTGTGGCCCATGAAGAAGTCATGCCAGCTAGGTATTATAAAAGAGTGAGCACAGCTGTCACCACTTTTGGAAAGAACAGTGCTTCAGTTTCATCAGCCTCATCATCTGTTATAAATCACAGCACTCATAGGTGAGTTACAGTTGGTTAGGCTTGTTTGCAATGCTGGGGTTGTTCTTGACTGAATTTTAAGCAAGAGCAGAAAAAAAGGCGAAGGACAGGCATTTATGGAAAACCCTTGCGGAAGCCCCATGTGCCCTGGGCACTTAAGGTTCAGAGAGAGAGAGAGAGAATTTTAAGCTAAAAAAAAAAAAGATTCATACATCTCCTTTGACTAAGTCTAGCCATATAAATTTTAGGTATCCTCTAAATAGGCATTGTTGGTTTTATGATTTTATTTTGTTTTTATATTGAACTAGCTGATTACCCAGCATTGGCCGGGTATTTATTTATCCCAGTCAACAAAGTTCTATTCATTTCCACAACCTTCTAGACGGTTCTTCAACATTCTGTTCATTTCCACAGCTTTTAGAAGGTTCTACAGAGGTCTATTCAGTTCAACAATCTTCTAGAAGGTTCTACAATGTTCTGTTCATTTCCACAACCTTCTAGAAGGTTCTACAGAGTCTAGATGGTTCTACAGAGTTCTATTCCTTCTTTTCCACTAAACGTGGGCTTAATTGTCATCAGGATTGTTACCAGTCATCTCAGTGATACCGAAAACTATGGATTCGACATAAATATCGGTCATTTTCGATTATTTTTACATGTCACCCCCATCCAACCCCCACCCCTAGGGGGCCCCCTCCCATGACGGCTTAACTTGGACTTAAACGGCATCAGGAGTGTCACTATTCATCTCAGTGACCCCAAAAACTATGGATTTGACACTAATATCGGTCGTTTTTGATGATGTGTACATGTCTCACATGCACGCACGCACGCACACACACACACACACACACACACCACCACCACCACCACCCCACCCCCCCACCCCCGTCCTTATGACAGAGGATATGAGGTAAAGTGGAGTGGTGAGTAGTGAGTTTGTTCTCATGGGAACTCCCATATTACACCTGCAGCCTAAATCAGGGCTTAACAGAACTCCTCATATATGAAGACCATTGTTCATGGTGAAGACTATAGCCTCCCAAAATGGTTTCATCAACTGATGGCTCAAAACAAGGCCAAAACAGAGTGCATGTAGAGAAGGTATGCCTTGATAAAAACTCAAAAATGCCACTTGACCACTTAAGCAATTCATGGTAGACATGTCTTATGCTGAACAACTATTGAAGGTATAAAAACTACAGGTGGCAGGAATGGTTCCGTAGTCTTGCCTCATCATAACTTAAATGATAACAAGTATTGACAAAAGACAGATAAGAATGATAGAGGTCAGGTCAGGAGGTAAGACACGACAAGCCTATATGCCTGTACAGCATGGGGTATGATTATGGATGGCTGAATAAAAAATCATGACAACACAATCCCAAATCACATGAAAGTGTCTCTTGATAGCATTCCATCATATGGTAAAGTCTATAGGTACTAACACCATATCCCTATGTGCTTCTAAGGCATGAGAGGATTACCTTTACCTTTATATGTAGCTGAACTGAATTTTTCAGAATTACACTAAAACAAATGAAGTTCAGTTCAGGTTTTTTTTTTATTATAAAAATTAAATTAGCCTCATCAGGTACACATTGAATAGTACTGAAAAAAAATATTACATTTAACTCTTTGTGGAACTCTTCAAGGAACTTTACACAAATTGCCATGCAATAACAGTTGTTTCAGTATCTTAGATTGCTGACAAAAGTATAATTTCATAGCATTTTCATAGCTGAAATTTATGATAGTATATTTAAAATGGTGTGTTAAGACATTAGTTAATATTTGGGAAATTTATGATAACTTCATAAATTTTGCACAGGAAATGAGGAATGAATGTGAAAATATGATAAGAAGCACATTGTTTTCAGTCTTGTTTCTGACCCCATGTTACTTTTTTTTTTTTTTTTTTCAATTTTCAGAAACAACAGAAGAGAATCTGCCCTGAAGCAAAAGACAGTGGAAAATGGGATCAGTAATGCCACAGATTTTATGGTCCCCAGACTGGCATATAATATTCTGCAAAATGTGAAGATAAGATCGGCCAGTGGCACATTTTCTCCAGAGAACACTTTCCAGAATGAAGCTATGAAGAAAAGAAGTGTCAGAGTAGCAAAAAAGACAGCCAGGGTGAAAATAGCAGGTAAAGAAAGTAGGTTTTCCAAACCTCAAGAGGCAGGCAAAGTTTCTGTAATCAGCATAACAGATACTAGTAAAAGCAGAACTATAAGGAAAGGTTATAAGAAAAACAGTGAAAAAACCAGGTTGTCTTTAAGCCCTGAGAAATCCATTGCAACACAGTCTGTGACTTTGCATACATCCACACCATTAGAATCTGGCAGAAAGAAGTCTGGTTTCCAGACTAGGAAATTGTTAGATTATTCATCTGCTGAAGGAGAAGAAATTATAGATGTCATTGGATTTAATAAATTTAGTGGAATCAAAAAGCCAGCAAATGAGAATGGAAGCTTTGCAAGTGCAGGCAGAAGTAGGATGTCCAGTGTGAAGCCAAAGAAGTCTCGTAAGAAGCTGTCAGTGAGTTTTCCAGAGCTGCCATCATTAGCAGAATCTGCTGCAAAAATAAAGAACCAGCCACAGGTTCAGAAACTTTTCAGTTACTCCAGAAGCATTGTTGAGGAAAAGAAAGATGTAACAGTGGATGGCAACTTAGATAGTCGTGAGCAGTCAACCAAGAAAACGAGGAGTGCAGAGAAAGTGTTTCATATGTTGTCCAGCAAGAGGCAAGAGAAAACTCGGAGCACCCCAAAGAGAAAGGTTAGGTCTGACCGGAATCAGACATCACTATCATCTGCAAAAAGCAGTACTTCCACTTCATCTAGGTCCAGAAATATCAAAAAAAGTGCTGAAGCTAATGAAAGCAAAAAGGCAGTTTCACTGCTTGATATCCCAGTCATAGTTCCTATAATAACTGCAAGAAAACCTTCAGCAAGTCAAGAATTAAAACTGTCACCAATCAGAAAGAACAAGTCACCTTTTAAAGTTAAAAAGGCAATTTCCAAAGCGTCCATTACCAGGAGGAGGAGAAAATTGACTTCAGCATCTTCATTACACAGCACGGAAGAAGAGTCCATGTTGTTCACTGGTAAAGTAACCCCAAAAGTATCTGGTGAAGGAAATACAAAAAAATCATTTACACTGTCACCACCACCCTATTATCTTGGTGGAGAAAGTGAGAGTGTGCTGCAACATTCTATGGTGGCTGTGAGGGATGGTGAAGAAGTTAGAAGGAATGATAATTTGAAAGAATTTCAGAAGTTAAATAAGAAAGGAAGAGTTGCAAAACAAAAAATGCTTCATGTTTTGTCCAGTAAGAGGCAAAGAAAGATCCCAAGCCATGCAAAGAAAAGGATGCAGAAGTCATTGTCTAGTAGAGGCCGAAGACATCCCTGTGTTTCACAGAAGAATGCTACCAGATCAACGGCAGGAAAGAAAAACAAGAAAAATGCTGTTGACATTAAAGACAAAACAGCAGCTGTGTCAGTTCAGGACACCTCAGGCATGTCATATATGAGAAGGCAGAGTAGTATTTCCATGGTCTCTCCCAGTAATAAATCAAGAGCATCAGAACCTTCACCGCTGGAAAACAGACTGAAGCTAACACTACCAAAAAATCAGAAATTAGTTTCCCGTGCGGCTGCCAGACAGACCGTTGCTGAGAGAAGAAGAAAAGTAAAGGCAAAATCTCCTTCATACAAAATATATAAGGACTCAATACATGTAGGCAAACAGAAATCAGTTTTGGTTGCAGGAAGTGTAAATCCCAGATTGTCTATTAAAAAGACACGCAGAATATCAGTTTCAGTTAAAGCTGCAAATTCTGCAGTAAGTAGCATAGAACCACATCTCTTTCAGCAGCTGAATCCCTCGTTTGCTGCTGTAAAGGCTACAAAAGTTATTAAAGTGAACAAGAAGTTGAATAATTTTAAAAAGTCATCTAAGAAAGGAAGAAACACAACGAAACAAGTGTTTCATGTATTACACAAGAAGAAACAAAGAAGACCGTTAAATAAAAAGGTGAAAGCCTTGTTAGGTAAGAAACAAAGGTCACTTCCTGTACGAAAGAATATTCTTGCATTGTCATCACCAAAGAAAAGCAAGGACGATGATTTTGATGAAAACAAAGCTGCTGTTGTAGCAGTTACAGATATCTCAACTTCATTGTCTAAAAGCTTGCAAGGTGATTCTGTTGAAGCTATACCTAGTAAAAGTATAGGAAAATCAGGCTCTGCATCAATAAAAATCTTGAAACAGCCATCAAGCAGAAAGGATAAATCACCATCACTTCTTGTTCAGAAAACAACTCCAAAGCTTTCAGTTGTCAGAAAGAAAACACAGCCTGCCAAATCAATACTCCTTATGCACAAAGCTGCAAAAAAATCATTAAAAGGAAATAAGAAAAAGCCACTTTCACATGCTACTAGTTTACATGCCAGTTTATCAGTGGAAAAAAATTATAACAAATCACTTACCTCTTCATCACAGACAGTAAAATTTGTTTCAAGGAGCAAAGGTTCACGGCTGCAACAAACAGTGGGTTATTCCTTTGTAAAGACAGCAAAGGATTCTGCAGTGAAAAATATGAAAAAGAAACCTGAAAATGGCTTGACTGTAAAACAAAGAGCGTTTTGTGTATTACCTAACAGGAAGCAAAGAAGTATTTCAGGCCTTACAAAGAAAGCAGTGAAGAGATCATCATATGGTAAAAATAAAAAGATACAGTCTTATTCACACAAGAAAAATCGCATATCATCAGATGTGGGAGAAAACATAAACACAGAAGTTTTGGGAAATAAAACTGCCGTTGTGGCAGTCTTTGATGTCATAGCTGCGTTGCCTAAAAAGATTCAGACCAGATCTGCATCGAGATTGCTGCTTTCGCCACCGCTGATGAAAAACTTGAAGATGTTGTCAACAAGAATGGTGAAATCATCTTCTCTTGCTAATAAAGGTACTCCTAAACAGTCCATTACCAAAACAAAAACACAAAAGGTTTTTCATGAAAAGGTGAACAAAAGCACAAGACAGACTCCAAAGCAGATGAAAAAAGAAGTTAAGAGGCTGCAATCTGCAAAAAATAAAAAGCTCTTAATATCTGCACAGAAAAGTACTCTCATATCAGCAGAAAGAAGAAATAAAAATGCTAATATAAAAAAAGCTACAGTTGCAGCAGGTCAGAATAGAAATGCAGGAAGTCAGTTTCTAAATATCTCCCCTGGTTATAAGCCATTGTTGTCAGCCAGAAGATCATTAAAAAAAGGAATAAAACCATTACAGAGCAGAAAGCAGGCATCACTCTCCCTTGTTACAGAAGCAGTTCCTCAGCAGCCTGTTTCCAGGAGGTTCAGAAAGTCAGTGTCAGCATCCACTTTACATAAAACAACTGTGCAGCCGCTGCATGTGAAAAAGCAAAAATCAAGAAATATCAGAGCATCTCCCACAAAAGTGTCTCATATAAAACGTCCCTCCAAATCGATCACATCTAGCCATTCTCTACCAAAATATGCTCCTAATAGAAATAAAAGTCTGCCTTATAGCCATAGGCATGCCCAGGAGGTTGTTCAGATTAAGAATGATGCAGGAACTGGATCTAATATAATATCTGGAATGAAGCATAGAAGGACTGCAAATGCAACAAAAAAAGTGCAGAGGAGCTCATTGCCTGGTAAAAAGCAACAGTCATCATATTCTTCACTGAAGAGTTCTAATGCACCATCAGCAGAAAGAAGGATGAAGAGGAAAAATGCTGAGAATGATGAAAGTGAAGATCCTGTGAAAGATGCTAGCAGTGATTCTAGCAGTTGCATGTTGCAGTTGAAGAGAGCACTGAGGAAATCTGAAGCAGCCTCTCCCAGGAATAAACTGAGAATGTCAGCATCTCCATCACGAAAATTACCACTAAGAAGAATATATACATCACCCTCCCAAGTTATTAATGTAACTTCAGAACATTCTGCTGTGCAAGTGAAGAGAGAATCTGCTTCAGAGTTACATGGGACTGGAAAGAAATTGTTAGAGACAAAAAATAGAAAAATTGCTGGAAAAACTCCCAAAATGCCTTTTGCAAAAACTTCCAAAAAGTCAGCATCTTCCATGAAAAACATACCAAAGATAATGCTTGTTAGAGAAATAGTCCAACCAGCACAGTCTAAAAATGACTTGAAGAAATTGGATGTTGCTGATAAAAGGAAATCTTCAACTGTCTTCCCTGCAAGAAAGATTTCTAGTCCTTTAGTTGACGTCATTCTTAGAAAGTCTCATAAATCAGATTTACCGCCACAAAAACCATCTCTAGAACATGAAAATAGAGTGTCCTATTTGAGACAAAAGAAAAAGGCACACAAATTTTCGGCAGGCCAGAGGAAGAGGAAAGCTCCAAGCTATTCCAAGAAGGAAACAGCTAAATTATCCGCCACTGAAAAATCAAAAAAGTCTTCTACTGCTGATAAGCTTACTGTACCTCTGGTTAGAAATCATGTCAAAGACACTAGGCAGAGAGAAAATGTGAGACTTACACATAGTAAAAGTTCAAAGACATCTAATACAGTTTTGGTGAAGGAAAATACCAAATTAAAGAAGAATAATTTGATTTCTCCAAAGAAGATAGAAAAACCATCAGCCAGTGGATCTCTTAGTAAAAACAGTTCTCCTAAACCATCTGCTGGAATGAAAGGGACAAAACCTCTTACTTCCATACTGGTTCCAGTAAAGAAGAAATATAGAAGGGATGAAAATGTCAGTAGAAGAATTCTTCCAGGTAGAGTGACAATAGCTAATATACCAAAAGAGAAAAGATTTTTGTCCAGAAAGAATCCACCATTGTCAGAAAAAATTGTGGCCAGGAAGTCTCTTTCATCATAGCACAGAGAGCAAGAGTGAGGGGGGTTGTAAAAACTGTGACCAGCGAGATTATTTCAGAACAAATGGAAATTTCACAGCCACTTTTTAGTCAAAGGACTGTACAGGAAATTAAATCTTCTGTGCCAGTGAAAAAACCAAAGGGAAAATCTCTCCCCCCTCCACCAAAGAGGAGCAGAGTAAGCAGATATGCTGAGAAAACTGATACCATTATTTCAAAGCTTGGAAATGCACATACATTTGAGAGAAATCCGTCCAGGAAAATTGCCTCAGCTTCTCCTGTGTGTTTGAAAAAAATCAAGGATGGAAGTAAGAGAGCTGAAGCTACATCACCAACTCAGAGAATGGCAGCATCTTTGAGAAACTTTGACATTGGTTTTAGAAAAGAGTTAGAAAATACCCCATCCTATGAAAGAAAAGTTGCAGAAGTATCACCTTCAAGGACAAGGGTAGAAGTTATTTACAGTGGATCAGGTAGGAAAACTTCATTGCCATCGCAGATCAGTGACACACACCACTCTTCGAAAATGAAGCTTGCTGCTGAAGAATGGAATATAAAGGCATCAACATCTGCACAGAGTGCTGGAATAAGTTACCCAAGACAAGGTATGAGAGGTATATCGCCATGGAGAGCTGATGCAGAAACACAAAAGTATAATGACAGTAATTATAGAAGACAGGACAGGATAGGTCCTTTTTCACCAGGAAAGACTGTAACGTCATCAGAGATTTGGAATAGGTCATGGCAAAGAGGGGATAATGAAGATGCAGCTGCTTCGTCTTCAGGAATTGCTGAGACTGGACACACAAAGACATCAGAAAGTACTGCATTATCTTTTTGCACAACTTCATTTGGTACACCACTAGTTGGAGCAGGAAGCAATGTTCGAGATGCAAGAAAAGTCAACACTGAACAGCCACTATTCTTAGGCAGGCAGAGTTTAAATGCAGAGCAGGGAAACAAGGTGACCAAGAGATCATTATTCATTTCCAGTAGTAGAAGCCTGAATGTTCCAGATCTTAATGCTTCAGAAACCAGTGGAACAGAAGATCCAGGGAGAAAGGAGGAGGAAGAAGAGTCTGATGTGAATGAAGAGTCAGGAGAAAGTGGATTTGAGGAGGATAAGTTTGAAAAAGAGGAAATTAGATTCAGTAGTAGCACAGCTCTAAACCATAGCAAACATTCACAGCAGTGCACAGTTTCCTAGAGAAATTAGTGCAGTAACATTCAGCTCTGCTTTATGGTGTAATCATCCAATGGTTAAAACTGGAGTGTAGCTGTCACCACTGCTGTATAGAACTCTGACATGTGATTACAAAAAATAAAAGTAACAGATATCTATAGAGAATTATATTCATACTGTCATATCTGATAATGTTTTAGCGAAAGTTAGAAAAATACAAGAGATAAATAAATTAGACTCAAGAGTCAGACCAGAAGATAAATTTCTATCATGGAGTCAGGTAACTGTATAGAAAAATGTAACATTTTATAGGAAAGTTGGAACTACAGTATGTTTCAGTATGGGAAAATTGTGGGGGAAAAAAGGTGAGAGAAAACCCTTATTTTTGTTATGGTAATTTAATATAACAGCCATTGTGCTACAGTACATGGATTATTTACACTATTTCAAAATAATTGCTGAACTGAATCTCATTTTCATTTGAAAGCTGTCTACTAGATATTTTTTTTAAAAAATGCTGAGTTAAACTGTCTAGTATTTTTTTCTCATATTTGAAACTGCTGCTATAGTTGTGTTTTTGTTTTAAATTAATGATTATCATTAATAATTTTTATTAATTAGGTTGTTTATCCCATTATTTTGTGTGTATATATATGTAGTATAATACAAAATACATATTATGGTAACTTAATATTCTTACTGTATATCCATATAAGTACAAGTCTAATATACTTTGTCAGTGTGATTTAGTTGTACTTATTTGTACAAGCAGGACATTTCTTAACTCCTTGTTTTAGCAAACCGCATTATTCTGTTCTACTGTTCTGTCTTTTTTTTAGCAACCGTCATGCTTAATAATAGTGAAAGACTGAAGATTATGATGCAGAATGTAAAGCAGTTGGTCATCTGTCCCCATGTAATACTATCAGCCATTCAGAAACATGATATCAAAGTGGGATATTAGTTGGAAATGAATACTGGGATGTTAATGAACAACTGGGATCAGTTTCATCATTTTAGTGAACAGTGAAGCTGTTTCACAGATGCAGGATAACCATTACTGTGTGATGGCACTTGTCAGTGTTGCATATTGTTCTTCAAACAGGATCTCTGAGAGGAATTTTGTATTTTGCCTCTTATTAATTTCTTATTGATTAGCAAGTAGGAAAGAAAAACATGCACCACTGCCACTTCCACCACAGTATGGAACATGTCTTCAAACATGATGTTTTTGCATTGTATTCCAGATATGATATGCATTCATTTTGAGCTTTTATGCACAGTAAACATTTATGTTTCTTATGGACATTTACCTTGATCACTCATGTGCTATATTCCTAGTCTGCATTAGGAAGACTACAATTGACTTTTGGAAATTAATATCAAGTGACTGATAACGGGACAGGAGCACTGACAGTGTTGATTTTTATGCTGTGTTGTTTGTTTTCTTAATATTTAGCAAACAAAAATATTTGCATAATGTTAATCCCATCAGGTTATTTCTTAGGAGGGCAGAGTTATGGCCAGATTTTTATTTGTTACTGTTAATATAGTACAGTATAGTATAGTACAGTTGTTATTAATTTTAAAAAAATTGCACTTGGTGTTAAACACTCTAGTTATGTGCTTTTGCTTTCTGACATTGACATTTTGTTTTTCTGACTGTTGGTCCATTGAAATAGTAGTACTTTTTATTGTAAATTTACATTCTTTACAGCATGCAGTAGTTATATAATGTAAAACCACTTATTTTAAAGTTCGTGCACAAATTATGATCTTACTCTAGTTTATTTTTATGTTTTAAAACATGTCTGTCTGTTGACAGTAAAGTGCTGAGTATTCACTGCTATGAAGTTCATGTTACATCCATTTTACTTTTCAACATGGCCATCTGAATAGAACACCATCAGAAAGTGAGGACTATCTATGTGATTTATGTATTATTAAGGATTTAACATACAGCTAATACATGTATACATGTATAATTGTCATTCAAAGGAAAATCATAAAAATAACTCAAAAAATTGTGTAATGTTCAAAATAACAATGTAATAACAGATTATGATCTGAAATTTGTTGGTACATTTGAAAGTCTGTGTAACAGCCAGATCTGGAAAGTTTTTAAGAAAGGCAGCTTCTTATTATAATTGTCATTCAAAGGAAAATCACAAAACTAACTCAAAAAATTGTGTAATGTTCAAAATAACAATGTAATAACAGATTATGATCTGAAATTTGTTGGTACATTTGAAAGTCTGTGCGACAGCCAGATCTAGAAAGTTTTTAAGAAAGGCAGCTTCTTATTGATTATACATCATGGATAATATGTAATCTATTTTTGAATGACTTTTATTTTAAATATTCGATAAAGGGGTAAACATTGTGTTTTTGTATAATAATGATACAACATTCTTTAACAGTCTGAAATAAGGGAATTATTAAAATTTCACCAAAGTCTTCACGATGAGTAGTACAACCTATAATCCCTTTTCTGAATGACTTTCTTGACTCCGATTGTACTGGGAATAGTTTTTATTGTTTTGTTTTTTTTTTTGCATTAGATACACCATAAAGGTGTGTTTCTTCCATTAATTTCTGCCAGCACTTTTGTGCCGAACTTTGATGTTTGGATGTAAGTAGTAATTTGAGTTAAAAATGTTCACGTGAACTCTTTTGAGCATTTTCTTGTGAGTAACAATATTTATTGTCAATCAATTTTTAAAAATTTTAAAATAGGGACAAAAATCCTGGTGACAGAAGAGACTGTGGTTAGCCAGATTATTTTATAAAATATGCTCATTTTAAGATCTTCATGTTCCACACAACAGATTGACATATTACATGTACAACAGATAGAAGATGACACATCTGATCAGTACACTTGTAGCACAGGAAAGGCAGCCCCGGAACCCATTGTAAGATTTCCCTGCATTCAAGATCAGATAAACTGCGCTGCCAAGGGTGGTATCATTCCAAGCCAGACTGTATGGTGATGTCATCATACTATGGCAGACTTCTGCATTTTTAAGTGAAATTCAAGTTGATACCTGAGAGTCTTCACAAAAGAAGAACTGCAACAAATCTGATCATTTTTTATTTGCATATATAGACAATTTTATATATATCTGTGTGTGTGTGCTTGCGTGCGTTTTAAAAAAAATCCTATTCATTAAGAAAAATTAGTGGTGAAGGCATGACATCTTTAATTTAGAAAAAAAAGTGGCTTTTAACGGCATGATCTACTACCAGGTTTCAGAATTGTAGTTACATAAGTGAACAAGTATGAAATATCAGGAGATTCTTCACTATAGTGAAAGCTTTTATTGTGTAGCTTTACAGACAACTGGCAGTATAACACAAGTTATGTTGCTGAATGTTTGATGTTGCTCTTTTATATATTGTTATACAGAATGTCTTCACGTTGAATACGTCTTACACAGGTTCGTGAAGTCCATTTGGCCGGAACAATAAATACAAGTTTATTTACACACGGTTGTAAACATGGATGTTGTTTTTCCAACAGTTTGTGTGAAAAGTCATAAACAACAAGAACCTTGAATCTTTATATGAACCTGAGTAACTCGAACCTTAGTGAACGATTTATATCTCTGTCGCTCTCAGGAGCTATCAACGAATTCATTCTTTATAAACAGATTAGTCTGGTCTACCTGGACCTCGTTAAATGAACTGTCAATGAAATATAAGTCCAGATCTTGCAGTTCCATACTCACAGTATTGACATCTATTCACCAGCTCTCCAAAGAACCTGTATCAAACTAGCTCATAGTTTCATCACATCAGCATGGCCATCTGCTTCTATATCTCTCTGTCTATTTAGCAAGGTGCACTTCTGTCTAATTCAGTCTGCACAGTTCTCTTGGTCTCAATCTACTTATCTGAGTCTCTATGTGAGTGTCCGAGTATCATAGTTTATTCATTGCAGAGTATCTGGTTATCTTCGTCTCTGAGTACTTTGGTGTCAGGGTTTTAATTCTGCTCCCGAGTCTGTGCGTACCTCTCCGTGCACTCTCCTGCACCTCCTCTGGATCTTTGCACCTTCTGCTTTCACATCCTCCGATCCTTGCATCCTCTGTGGTCCCTCTTTTTATCTTGAAGTCCAGCTTGATGGACTGACTAATCGGTATTTCTGCTCCTCCCCATGATCTCCACTGGTTTCTACATGTATCCTGATTGGTTCTTGAGACATATAACCTGCCAGGTTAGTGTTGTTGAATGACCAGCCCTTTACCTGTGGCACTTTCTACCTGTACTTGTCTGATTGCTAGTCCTTTTCTTTATTCATCGTGTCCAGTTCACAGACTATCCATTGCCATCAAGTCTTTTTGGCTTTTCTTAAATCCGTCTGCCATCACTGTCCCATTTATCGCCTCTGGCAAGTTGTTCTCGAGCATTTGGGGGCCTATCGGCAACTATCTGTCTGTCATCCTTTTCATAGAGTTTCATGCGTCGACTATTTGTTGTCACCTTGTTATTTCACTTGCCGGATGGCCATGTTGGCCTTTTTTACTTTGTCCTTCTTTTAACATTTCACTTTCTCAGCGTCATTTTGTCTGCCTTTTCTATTCGTCTGTTTCTTCTGTTTACATTTGTCAGTGTCCAGTCATAATAGTTTATCACTAGTATCATGGGAATTGGTTCTCTACCTTGCTGTAAGTTTCCTAACTTTTCTGTTCTTATTTGATATTAACTATTATAACTAAAATATATTTATAATTATATTCTTAATTCTCGGTTACAAGGCACTATGCTATAGCTTGCAGCTACAGAGAGCTAAATGTTGAACAACATTATTATACTTCATGGGTTTTTTTTTCCTTCTTAAAAGCATGTTAATACAGTCATATTCCAACTTATAGCCTACTGAGCTACTGCTGTTCCTAATTAGGTCAAGGTCCTGTCAGACTGTTCAGTGTTTTGCTATTCATTTTGTGATTAATTTACAAACATTTGCTGTTCCACATACACTATAAATCCACTGTAAGACAAGATAAGATGAACTAGCACACTGCATCATCATTTGTATTGTACAAAATGTTTGCATGTGGATCTGCATATGTATATAAAAATATACATATGCAGACCTACATGCAAACATTGAAAGTTATTACTGTTATGATTCTATATTGCGATTCATATTTTCTTATTTACAGCACAATTATTGGCACTGATTTTCATTCTGGGAGTAATTTAAAGTGATGATAAACATATCTGTTCATCTTAAAATAAACTGTACCTAGTGTCTGACCTCTCCTGTAACGACCAACATACAGCAAAACTGACTTAAAACCAGAAGCTCCTTCCCATCCCAAAATGTGGCCGTTGGTGCATGACTCTATTACCAGATAATGCTGAACAAATACCAAATTGTATTTGTTTTTCAATCTTATATTGATTATCTGAAAGTTATTTATTTTCAAACTTTTTTAACTTTAATATAGTTCATTGCTGTTGGGGCACAAGATACCCAGTAATAAATACAGAATGATGTTTTTCTGTTGTGCAACTCAAAAAGTAAAGCTTTCTTTCTTGAACAACTGTACAGGCAGCAAATTCTTTTGTAGGAGCAGTACCATCATTAGTCCATCATAACATTAATCTGTAAACTGTGGACTATATTTGCACATGTCAGAGAGTGCAATATTTGACAAGCAAACCTGATTTAATTTGAGGCTAGAAAATACAGTTGAATGAAAAACATAAACTAGATGCCTGACTGAACAACATATGCTTTGAGGTTTCCCTGTTTGAACACAATCAGATTCAACATTTCAGAAATTCAGACAATTTAGTTAGTTAGATATTAGTTATGTTGTTGTTTAAACAGATATTCCCAAGTGAGTAAGCACCGTGGACTTAAAAGCAAACTATGCATTGACTGATTCAGTGATAAAGACTGAAGCGAATAAATGTTAGATACAGTGAGAGAAAGGCAGAATGTATTTTTTGTTGTTGTAAGTCAATCAAGGACTGTGGGATCATGAAAGTAAGACCGTCTCAGCAGTGGAGAAACTAAACAGTTCATGCCACGAAGAACATAAAGAATTTCATTGACCACAGTTGTATTGTTTTAGAATATATTTTCTTTGATCTTTCATAAAATTGTTTTCCTCCATTCAGCATAATTAAATGCACCTGTGTATGTGTTATTTTATTATCTTATACTAGTATGTACCATCTTATATGTTTAGATTTTTTAGCTATTGCCATATACATTATGTTAAATGTATGATACACTGAATTGTATAATTCTGTAATTGTTAATGGATAACCATTATATATGAACTCTCTACTTACTTTTGTTTTGTTTAGATTTTTATTATGTATGTGGAGAAACTTTTTTAAAAACGTTATTTAACCCTTTCTTTTTATATTTATATATTTTAAAAAAAATTAAAGATCTTTTATAGGATTAAGATTATCTGCAGCTTCATTGGCTATTTTGCCCGCTGGGAACAACTGTGTAAAGAACACACTTTTAACATAGTCTTTGTGAGACAGGGAACATAGATCTGTTTGCTTAAAAACTCTGATCTACTTCTGTAGCCCAGAAACTTGTAGCAATCAACACTAATTGTAATTGTTATTTTTGTAAAATGTAATGTCAGGACAGATGGGGACATGGAGATTGCTGGTGGGGATGAGGAAAATCTGGTGTGAAACCAGTGAATCCAGGACGTGACAACACTATGGGTCTCTACAACAATGACTTTCAGAATGATGTAAACAAAACAGAACCAGCAGACTATAGGTGGCGGGGAATGGATATCATTGAGGCAATCATCAGATTCCTCATCCCAAAGTTGGAGTGTCTCTGTGGAACTGTCTCGAAGCTGTCTGGCCAGCCAGCATTACATGCTGGATCTGACGTGGAGAAGGGGCTTAAGTACAGCCACCAGCGGCTGGAAAACAAAGTTTTAGTCAGGCCTGCCTACACCACTGTCTTAATGGCAGTCCAAGCAAGAGCACAGTCTGCCCTAGCAAGGAAAGGTGCTGAAGTCGGAGATACCCAGCCAAAAGGTGCATCGCAAAAATCAGGGTACCACGCATCATTGCCAATGTACATATGAAGAAGAAGAAGAAGATTGGCAATTTTGATTCAGGCAGACTTCATTTGTTTAGTCTTCCCAGCACTGATTGCTACATGAAACTTGTAGAAGAAATCATATAACAAAATGAATTGATAAAATACTGTGATTCCTGTGTGATTCATATAGTGATTTTTTATTTTTTGTCTGAAAGTCGTCTTTACACTTCTAAATAAAGTGGTTAGTGCACTCATTTTTTATGATGAAGATTGGTGTTTGACTTTGACCTAAGTGACTCAGATCACCTGTCATTACAGTTGGGTTTTTGCTACACCTGGCCCCAAGGAAGGAAAGGTGACAGAGTGTAATACTGACCATATCACTTTCATGTGTTCTGACAGGTTAAAAAAAATATGGGCACAAACACTACATCCAATGTATACCTCAGAAACATGACTTCACTTGTCTCAGAAAATCTTGACACATGGAAAACAGTGATAAGACTGATTTATCAAAGAAGGATAAGGATGGGAAAAAGTTTAGGAAATAAAAAATAGTTTCACAGTTTAGTTCTTCCATTCAGATCCTAGAATGGTAATTGAGTCACCACCTAGTACAGCTTGTGGCATCATGCAGGGCTTCTCACAGCCTGCAGCCAAGCTTTGTGTAGTGCCCTGGCTGTGTTGCATATCACAGTTTAGTGTCAAACCTCAGAGGGGTTCTACTGCCCTTAGAGTGTCAGAAATTTAATGGGCAAATTGTCTGTCCAAGGGAGAGAAATCTGAGGAGTTGTGTTGTTTTGCTTTTTGCAACAGTCTTTTTATCTAAACTTTGTGAAGTTTTTGTTTCATCTATATCATACCAAGGTTCTGTATTTTCTTAATTTTTTTTTCCCTTACTGTGATCTCAGATTGTGAATCTTTAACATTTATATTGTACTGTGCAATTTTGCTTGTAGTTTTGTAAGTAGTTCGGTGTTTACTATTAACACCAGCAGTCATTTTATCTCTATTCAAGGCAGCCAGAATTTTGCAAATGTTTCTTTTCTCTTTACACAAATATTAAATCTTTACTTGTATTAGATAATATGCATATTATATTTTTCTTCTTGTACCATGCATATATTGATTTACGGTGTTTTGTTTTACATATTTTTATCACTGCTTCCATAGAATAATGGGGTTGTATTCCTCTTTAGTTCATCTCTGATGTAGAGTAAACATTAGCAGATATTAGAAAGAAAAACTGGTGCTATTGCACAGCTGAAGGTTATAATCTGGTTTTAAGAAAAATGCTTTCACTGACTACATGAAACAGAGTGGGCTACTAGTCTTAAAGACTGGTCATTCATGAAAGTTTTTTTTCCCTTCATTGGGTGTGCATACATTAAATACACTTGCTTCTCATGTTTAAAGAGTTTTCTCTTTTTTAAAAATAATATTTAACACAATAAAAACAAAAGGAAATTAGCACAAAGCTACAACCATCTTGCAAACACAGCTTTGCCTCAACTGTCTGTGATACAGGACAATGATTCTGTGATGTTAAAGATTGTAATTATTGTTTTCTTAGTGACTTGGAAATTTTGATTGAAGTGCTATATTTAAGCAGAAAGTACTGGGAATATTAAATTCTGTTTAAAATGAACTGTCTGCTCATTTTAATAGTGAATGCACTTTGAAATAGTTATGTTTGAAAGTTTAATTAGAATAGAATATTAGACACTGTGAGTCATAATTTTAATATAAGAACAAAACGTTACAGAAATTAAAAAATTTTTTTAGGCAAAATTTCAAGACTTTGAGCTTTCCAGGTCACAGTTTTTAAAATTTTCCCTGTTATCACTATATTTTCTATCCCTCCGTTTCTTATTATATGGCCAGTTAACCTTGACTGCCCTCCCATAGTGAGTTTATTAAAGTTCATTTCTCATTGGTTTTCCTTAGGCATTCTTCATTTGTTATTTTAGCTACCCATGTCTTAACATTCTTCATAGGATCTACATTTAATTTGCCTCTAATGCTCTTCTTCTTCTTGTTTTTGTTAATGAGCATGATTCACTTGCAAATAGTAGGACTGGCTCTATAAAGCATTTCAAGACTTTTTTTGCCATAGGAATGATGATGCCAAATTTATTTCTCTAATATCATTCAGATTAGTTTTTTTTTTTTAAAAATTAAATATATGTTAATACAACTCCTTTTCATAGACAACAATAGGGTTTTTCTAAAACAAATCTTGGCTGTTGGAGATTTACATTAAAAATATAAATAATGCTAAAATTAAGTTTGTGCTCTAAGAATTTTTTCATTAATTCGAAAAAAAATATTTTGAAATGAAATCCTTGTCTTTTACTTTACAGATATATTGGAAACTGTAAGTTTATCATATTTGTTAGAAGTTTTACATTTTTATTAACTGCAGCTCACTTGAATTTATGTGTTGTGAAACACAGCATGTTGTGTGGAGAATCTCCTCTCATAATATGATATAAACCTTCAGCAGTGCAGGACCATGTAGCTGTGCCATGAATTTTCTTTTTTGTTATTTGATATATTTGTCTTTTAAAGGGTAAAATGGCAGTGAGACTTAGGCTTTTACAGGTGTAAAACTAAAGCTCTGGTGTGGACGGATGAGGCTTTTACAGGTGTAAAACTAAAGCTCTGGTGTGGACTTGGATGTTTTAATGGATGAGGGGGTGATTTTGGGTGGCTTAGTGTCTGGCTTTTGAGTGGTGGGTTTTTTCCCATGAGCCCATGGTTTCACGGTTTCCTGTGGTCTTCTGGTTAATGACATTCAGTGCCTACCTCTGATTAATGACAGTCAGTTACCACCTCTGATGTTCTAGTTAATGACATTCAGTGCCTACCTCTGATTAATGACAGTCAATTACCACCTCTGATGTTCTAGTTAATGACATTCAGTGCCCACCTCTGATTAATGACAGTCAGTTACCACCTCTGATGTTCTGGTAAATGACATTCAGTGCCCACCTCTGATTAATGACAGTCAGTTACCACCTCTTATGTTCTAGTTAATGACATTCAGTGCCAACCTCTGGTCTTCTAGTTAAAGACATTCTATGTCCACATCTTATTTTTTTGGCTAATCAGTGCCAATCTTTTATTTTCTGGGTAATGATATTCAGTGCCCACCTGATCCTCTGGTTATTGACATTCACTACCTGTCTCTGATCTTCTTGTTAATGACATTCAGTGCCCACCTCTGAAAACGGAGAATATTTGCATCAAAATTAAGGCACACTGGAGCAGACTATTGTCAGTCCCTGAAAGGAATACACTTCATGCCATTAAACGTAAGTCTTATGTATAGAGGTTGAAAGTCACTGTATACAAGACTTCTGATATTTAGAAGTAATTTTGGGAATTAGTAAATGCATGTAACATGTAGGATAGAACCACTCACTATCTTTGCATTAAGGTTTATGAATTCCAGAGGTAATTAAGACATGTAGATGATAACTTTCTTCTGCTTGCAATATCCAAACATCACCTGAAGGAAAAAATATTATTCAGAAATTTAGAATAGTGATATTATGATTATACAACAACAACAACAAAAGTCAAGATTTGTGTTGATGAAATGTAATGTTTTACTGCTAAAATGGAAGAAAAATAAATTAGTGTTTTCCTCATTTGTTACTATCATATGGAAAACTATTTTTTACAGGAAGAAAAACTGTGTTCTTTATTTATTTGCTTGATGCAGTATGTACTGAGAAGTTTTACAAATCTGCCAGTGGTCCCTTTATTTTCCCGCATACTGTCAGGGTGCAGCAGGTGCAAAACGAAAACATTTTAGAGGCACAAGATATATACAAAAAGTTCTTCATATATCCAAGATTTTTTTTTCCCATCGTATTTTCTAGTCCGGTGCCTTACGACCAAGTTATTCTTTCTTTGTAATGTGTAGTTTACTAGCTGTACCAATAAAAAGTTTAGCACGAGTACACAGTGTTACTTTTACTTTTTTTTGTTATGTATGTGGCTGCAAGGATGTGGGTATGTGCGTGTTCTTCACTTTATTGATGCTGAAATGAATGCTCTAACAATTTTTACCGTACATAGAAATGAAAAGAACTGAGGTCAGAGAACTACTTTTCGTTGAGACTGAGCACGTTATAACATGTTAGTATGACACTCTATCTTGGGACGGCAGTGTTGAGGATTACAGTGATACATATTAATGCTCAAAAGCCAAGTCTTCTTAGGGAAATATGAAAATATCCATTCAGTACGATGCATTCACTCTCAGACTACCATAAGCTGTTTAAATAGGTTTTAAAAAAACTTCAGAAAAATGGTCTTGTTTCATACCTGAGAGCTTGTTATTTCAAATCGTCGAACTTTTAAAATGTGAGATTAAAAATGGTAAACAAGACAAGAAGAGATCAAGTGCCGAAATGAAACAAGCTGACAAATGGTGGGAACGCCAAGTTCTGAACCGCCAGAAAAAAAGGAGAAGCCGAGTGAAGACTAGCCGGTAATATGGACAGATGTTGAAGCTAAGATGAATGGAATATTACACTGTCGGAACGCCACACAAAAGTTGTTCTGATACCTCAAGAACTAGGGAGGATTTGTTACCCTGAAAGCCGCCACAGAATACGGTGATTGCTTTCTTTTATGTGCAAAAAAGATATGGATGGATGAGATGAATATGTGTTTACATTACTGTTCAGAAATCTTCGACCATTAGGAAAAAAAAATGACTAATTAAACTGGAAGACATGTGATAACAAAACAGTATACGATTGTTAAGCGAATAAATAAAAATTGCCATAAAAGCCCATGAAACTGCAGTGCCTCGTATATAGTTGTATACGTAAACACTAATTATTGCATGAAACGCAACATGCCCTTTAAACTACACATGGGGCAATTTCCTGCCATAGGAGTTTGGGGTGGGGGGGGGGGGAGGATTCCAAAAATAATTAAAACCACCAGGTGTAGTCCTACAGTCAGACTGACAATCTCTTCCACAGTTTTTCAGTCGTAATCAGCTTCTATTTTCTCACATAATTGGAAGTTTTGTTCACCCTCTGTGACACGAAGGAAAATACTTGTAATGGAAAAGATATATAATATAATAAAATATGTTTATTTCCTTCATTATTTACAGGCGTCAGTACAGAGTTATCACGTGTACATCGCCGTGCAGACCGACATTATGTTTTTCATTGGCTAATTAGCAGTTAAAATATATTCTTCAATCTTCTTTGGAACTGCGAGCTGGTGTTCACTGCAGCTAATGCGGTCAAGAAGCTGAGACACAGCATCGTGCTGGCTATGGAGCAGGTCAATTTTTCAGTCTATGAGTGGAGCTGTAGCAGTAACAGTAATCACAGACTGGCATTCCCGCACTCCCGGCATTCTCATATGTGCTCCGCCTTCCGTTCCAATACACACTTAACTGTGCGTCTGTGAGGAGCCAGTCACATACTGGTTGTGGGTAACGCGCTAAACCATTTATTTCGGATAAAAACGTCCACTTCCCCTCTTCTCCCACAATTTGATCACCCCCCCCCCGATATGATTGTCGTCGTTCAGTCTGATGTCATCCTCCATACGCAGCCTTTCCAAGGTGGCTCTTGCAATCTCTTCTTTGTCCATTCCTAGCTGCCCTGAATTTATGCCATGCCTGCCAGCTTGCCCGCTTTCTCACTGTCTTTGACTCCCGCATGACCCGGACAGTTTATCTACGTCAAACTGGATAACCGAGAGCCATATAGAAGATGGGTCTACTCCCCGCGGAAGAAATGTCTCTCGATTCTCCGTAATATGCTTTGGGAGTCTGTTAAATGGTCTTGTGCTAGTCGCCCTGCTCCACCAACCAGGAAATTGCTTCTTATGCTGCCTGCACCTCCATTCTCATGCTCGAAGTGGTGGTTACATAGGCTTCTGATTTATTCGTAATCGGTCTGCCGTTACGGTAGATAATATAGGTCCATCCACTTTTTGGGCCTCGCGCCACTGACCCGACTGTGAAGATCACAGGATCATGTCGTTTGGAGTGATTCTGAATCTGTTCCTGCACCTGGGCATCTGTTTTACCCCTAGTCTCTTCTCAGCATTCACGGTCAAACTGGATCACGACCTTCTTTAGATTCTGCATATTTGGCACGTTAGTCCAGTCCGATTCTAGGGGAACCTACTCTGGGTCGCAGACTGCTGACTGTCTCCACTGCTTCTGCCATCCACGATCTCATTCGCTTGATGTGGAGCTAAAGAGATTTTTAAAAAAGGCTGGAATCAGCCGAAATGTGGTTCTTAAAAAAATAATCCTGAAGGTACCATCAACAGCGAAAATAATCGAACGAGGAACCCTGAAAATGGCACAAGAAACAATGAAAATCATAACGACGATCATCAAAAAGACAATCTGAATTTATAGGACATATTTGGAGGAGGGGAAGGTCAGAGCACATAATGTCAACATGAAAGATCGGAGACAGAAGCATAGTGAGAACATATTTGATGGTTTGGCATCCTAGCAGGGGAAATGCTCAGTGACAAGCCTGCTGAGATGCACAAGGGATCAATGGTTATGTAGAACGTGATATCATACGGCTGCTGGCATAGACTTTCAGTGAGAGAGAGAGAGAGGGGGGGGGAATAGAGAGAGAGAGAGAGGTTAAAAAACAGGGGGTGTGCTATGCATCTTTAGTAGACTCCACCGCCGTGGAGACTATGGCGATGCCTGCCCCGTTAGTCTATACCCATACTGCGGTCATCATAGGGGAGGTGAGATATGGTCTTGGTCAGCTGTTTCGCCAACACTTAAAAATCTAATATTGCTAAGTATCATGTATATATCAGACAAACATTTGTGTACAGCACCGTCATGGTCGCTTAAAAAAAGCGGAATCACTTCGGATTACATTGTTTTCTCCCCTTTCCTAAGGCTCTAAATTATAAATGCAAAAAGGTCACTTCTGAATTCAAGTGACACGACAACCATCACGGCGAGATAATATCGCTAATGTCACCGTTACTAATATGAAGCTTCACGTCATCAGGATACCGAAGGTAAACTGTGATTTTTTTATATATATATTTTCTTTCTCCATCTGTCTTCGTCAGGCTTTCTTTTCACCCTCAAGCAAATTTGACCGACCATCTTATCATCTGTTAAATGTCTGGAGAGATGTTCCTTAATAAGACATTGTGAGAATCGAATGATTCTTTTGTCTTGTTGTCGTAAGTAGGCAATGTTCCAGCTATTTTCACTCTCAACATTTCTTAATGCAAACTTCCAGGAATCGTCAAGACGCGTCCCCATTGCCCCTTCCTCTAGCTTAGTGTTAAAGAAGAGCTGAGTATTACTCGGGGGGTAGGGGGAAGGAGGCGGCCCTAAGAGTTGAAACTTCGAGTGCCAGTGTAGTAAGTATTAATGGAACCATTTCCTGGAACCGATTCCTAATGTTATTCAAATGACTGCTGAGTATGTATGTGATTCACTACTACATTTGTTCTGCCCTGAAAGGTGCATTATGTTTATATTTCAAATAATCAAAATAAGATAAATTTAAGTTTAATCCTTTTGAAGTGGAGTACAATTTTAACTATTTATGCTGTTAAAGATCTCATACCTTAAAACAGAATCTCCTGTCATAAAATGCCAGTCTGTCTACACTGTCACCTGTTAGTAAGTGGTCCCACTTGTTTTTGAAACTGAATAATTGGTGTATAAGTATACAACTATACACTAAACACTGCAGTAAAGCTGTGATACTAGAATGTATAAAATCGGAAAAAAGTAGGAGCAGCTTTATTACTTAACGATTACAAAGTTGTGACGTTTCGGCGTGAGCCTTAATCATACAAAAACATACAGAACGAAGAAATAGGGAGAGGAGATAAAGTATAGATTTACATGAATACTGTTTAAAAAAAAAAAAAATTTTTTTTAAAGGAGTACTTAGCTGTAAATTGCAAGGTGTGGCTTGTCCGGCGGTGTGTGTCAGGAATGGATCTGGTAGGACGTGGAAATTGTTTAAATAGAGACCTGTGACATGTGGTCGGTGGGTTGTAACTGGGGGTGGTGGATGGGGAACCAGGGAGGGGAGAGAGAGTGACGCACTACTGGCCTAGCTAGGAGAAATTGAAACAGGTGATTGGGGAAGAGGTGTTGCAGAGAAGAGGGGTTGCAGAGAAAATAGCGGGGTTGCAGAGTGATGCTGTGAGGAAGTTTGAAAAGTAAGAAGGGGTTTTTGAAACTGGTTCTGTTTTGGTTTCAATTTTTGTGCAGTCCCAAGTAGGTGCAGCTAGGTATCCAGTACTGGTTTGAATCAGTATCATGGAAATCAGGTCATGTCAAGAACAAACCACTATCTTCAGCCTACAAACTGCTAAATGCAAGCGCACATATATTGTCTTGGCTTGTCACATGTCCCTGATTGCACATGCCAAACACATCCAGAGTTCAGCGTGCATCCTGTGGCTCTACCTCCTCCACCAAGAAGCCCAAACCTGGCTCTGGCAATGGGAAGTTATGCTGGAAGACAAACTTTGGGATCACAAAGCATGATCTCCAAAGGACTGCAGTTTATCTGGACTATAAACATAGATATCTGAAGCTAGAACCATGGGATGTAGGAGAGAAGCAGAAGAAGAGTCAGAATCATTTTTTTTAAAAAGTGTGTTCATTGTGTTTTGCCACTAAGGTTGTGCCATCAGTCTTCTTCATTTGGTGCAGTCCTTGGCATGCCCAGTTAGTTTTTTTACGAGTACCTTAATTTTTTCTTGTGCCACTTAGTCAACTGTTAAAATATTTTTATTTCAGCCACTTCACATTTTTTTTGCACATTTTCAAGCTTTTTAGTTAAACTCTGGGTCTGCGTAACACAGCAGCTGTAATCCACTTCTTATTGTAGCATGGAACAATTTTTTAAAAATAGGAAACAATGAGGCTTTTGTATGGTAAAGTAAGAGAACACAGTTTTGAAGGATTAGACCTTGAAAAAATCATAGACAAAGCACTTTAGTGAGACGTGAGAAAAAGAAAAATCACAAGAGAATTACCCATGATTCGAGTTAGCGCAGCTCATTAGTACACTTTTCTTTCGTGGCTAGATGGCTGCTCGTCCTACCGGAGTCCATGGTTCAAATCCCAGGTAATTCTCTTGTGATTTTTCTTTCTCTCTTATCTTATATCTTATATCCTTCCCGTGCCGTTAAACGTCACATAGGGCTCCCAGAGTAGTTCGACAATTTTTCCTGTCCTCAGCGAGTCTTTCAACCTCATCAAAGGATTTTATGCCTGTTAATTTGGCCTCTCTTAACAATGTCCTCTTCAGAGTTTCACGCGGTCTGCCTCTTTTTCTTCAGCCTGTTGTATTCCACTTTGATAGCTTGTTTTGGGATTCTCTGATCATTTCTTCTCATCAAGTGACCAACATATGTCCATCTCCTTTTCCTGATCACCCATGAGGCTGGTTGTTGTTCAGTCATCTGTCTTATCTCTACATTGTTCTTGAATTCGCTCCACTTGATGCCGAGTATTTTCCTTATGCATTTGTTTTCAAAAGAGTCTAATTTCTTTTCTATTACTTTAGTTGTTTTCCAGCTTTCGCATGCATACATGAGGGCGGATATTACATTTGAATTGAATAGTCTTAACTTGGTTTTTGTGCTTATAACTTTTGAATTCCATGTTCTCAAGATTCTTGAAGATTGATGCTGCTTTTGCAATTCTGATCCTAACTTCCTTTCTAGTGTCACCATCCTGGTCAATGTAGCTGCTAAGGTGTGCAAATTGATTGACTTCTTCAATATCTGTCCCTTCTATGTGTAGTTTTCCATTTTGATTGAAGGGAATTTTCATTATTTTTGTTTTGTCCTTGTTAATTTCAAGTCCTATTTTGCTAGCCAGTGAAGACAGGCTATCTGCTTTTTCTTGCATGGAATTCACATTATTACTGATAAAGAGTTATGTCATCAGCAAAATCAAGATCTTCTAGTTGGGTCCCATGTACTCAGTCAATACCTGTGTTACCTGTGCAGCATTTTTTCATTATGAAGTCTATTGTAATCCCAAAAAGTAAAGGAGACAGTATACATCCTTGTTTCACACCTGTTTCAATCTGGAACCATTCACTCATCCCTTCTTCTGTCTTGACTGCACAAACATATCCATTGTGTAAGTCCTTAATGATGTTGACAATTTTAGATGGTATTCCATATAGACATAACATATTCCATATAGACATAAAATTCTCCATAATGAATCTCTGTGTATGCTATCAAATGCCTTTTTAAAATCTATGAAGTTCAGTATTAATGGTTTCTGCTGTTCAATATGTTCTTCAAGTATTATTCTGAGAGTAAAGATCTGGTCGAGACAGCTTCTCCCTTCTTTCTCTCACATCTCACTAAAGTGCTTTGTCTACGATTGTTTTCAAGGCGTAATCCTACAAAATTGTGTTCTCTTACTTATTGTAGCAAAATACTTATGCTTCAGTACCTTCACTGCGTCGGCTGTAAAGAACATTTTGTTTGCACTTTCAAGGAGGTAGAACTAGAAGACCTAGTTAGTTTGCCGGTGATTATCAGACTGTCTAGCTTCAATCTGCTATATATATATATATATATATTTTTTTTTTTTTTAAAAGTTTTGAATTGTTGTCTTTATCTCTTCATATGTTGACTTACCCCTCAGTTTCTGTTATGTTTCATTTTCTTTTGCCCCGTCTAACTACAATTCCTTTTTTCTAATGTGTTGCATGTCTAGAAATTCGTTATACTTTTGCTTTACTTCGTTCTCTTTTAGTCATTAAAAACTTGGTTATCAGAGCAGATTTCTCATATTAATAGCACCTGTACATGACTGTAGACTTTGGGGCCCCTTAGTTCACATGCTTCTTGATGTCTTTTTTAAGCCAGTCTTGGAGAATGAAACTGTTTACAGGTTCAGATTATTGTTGAACGAAAGAGAAAGTCATCCCTAGTTTATTTATTTTCTGTAACAGGGGTCATATCATTTGCAAGTCATTGCTGTTCTGCTTTTTCAGAAAATCTGTATAGAGGATGGAGTCTTGCACATGTCACCAAAGCTCCCTCATAGTTGAGTGGGTCTGAGTATCCCCTTCAGATCTAGCCATGTTCAAATCAAGAGAAAATGGCACAGAGTGGGCAAGTGAAATAGGAATGAGTGGAGAAGTTACTGTCCCACTGGTCAAGACTCAGGATGGGAAAGAGTTTGACAGGAAGGTATGCATTTGGTGTTATATGTAACAGTATAGAGTTTTATTTAAAGTATTATCTAGAGAGTTTGAGTAAAAAAAAGAGGAATTTCTGTTATTTAATTAATAAGAAAATTACTGTAGTGTTTTATATGTATGGTTCATATGAGATAGGGGTAGCAGCAGCAGTCAAGAGAATAATTGGCCCAGGATATCATAAACACTACACTCACTGAAGCAGGCATACCGACTCTAGGAGCAAAGGTGAATCTGCTAAAGTTACAGCACAACAAACCACAGCTGGCTTAGGCACTTTCTGCGGGTGCTTCTAGATACTGACTCAACCTAGCTAATGGAGCAGGACTGGCAATGGCCTCCTTGGTGATGTTGAGAAGCATGCTTTTTTTTTTTTTTTTGATTCAGAGCCAAATGGTCTTGAAGCCACTTCAGGTTTGACATGATTCTTGTATTTTAACATCCTAAGAACATCCCACTATCAGTTTTAAAGAGCTTGCAGCAACTAGATTTAATCATTTAAGTTTTGAAGACATTTTTTTTAAAAGTCTGTTGTTCTTTATCATGTTTATTTTTTATCTTGTTATATTTACTGTCTGTTGTTATAGTAAAGTTTAGAATGATTTACCTACTTTATCTTGTGAACATAATGGTTATATCAAGAGAGCTGATATAAGTGTGTGAATCAAGTGATGCTGTTATAAGAGTCTTGGACCCAGAGTCAGCCAGAACCCTAAGTCCACGTGATGCTCCAGGTAAAGGTTGTAGTGATAAAGCAGCCAGGGTTTTGTGGTTGAGATTGAACATGTTCTTTAAGATGATGGAACATATTGAGAAACCTGCTGAGAAGTACAGAGCTACTCTAGGGAGTGAAGAAGACCATTGTACCCCATGAGATTTGCAGCTTGGTTTCATTATTCCAAGAAACCACAGTGATTTTCTACCAGGGCTATGGAGTTGGTATCCCAAGTTTTCATCTTTGACTTCTCTGTTTTTCTGTTGTCAGACTAAGATTTTACACTTCTGCCAACTCCAGCTATACCCAGGTTTGCTTTTGACTTCAGCTCCTCTATTTTATACTCTCCAATTCTGATTCTTTTGCAGTTGGTCCATTTCTACTGACTCCAACTCCATCCAAAATTGCTTTAGACTCAGATTCAGCGACTCTGATTCCGCAGCCCTGCATTCCACCATGACATTGAATATCAAGAGCCTTAATTTTCACAGTCACCAAAAAGTTACTTTTCCTAACTTTTTCTTCTTCTCATGCTTTCTTGAAGTATATCTCAAAAGTTACATATATATATATTTTTTAAATCAGATTAAATTGGTACACAGTGATCACATTAAACCAGCAATTACCAGTAAATTACTTATTAAAAACAGAGAAACTTTTGAAGACTGTTTGTCACAGTAACCAGTTTATATTATCAAAAACCTAGTAAAAAGTAATCACAAAATCAGCTGTAGGATAATCAGGCCAATAGGCTGGTGATTCTCAGTCTTCTTGGAGGAGAATTAGCTAGTTTTGACTTTCGTTCAGCGCGCGTGTGCATTCTATAAAGATTAAATCTCACCAGAAATAAGGGTAGACAAAAATTTAATGCAAACATTTAATTCCCACTGATGTTTGTAAAGCATGTGAAAATGTAAAAATTACTACTGATTATTGTGTTGACAAAACTGGTGATGTGTTTCAGAAAGTACTTCTTTGCAAGGTGAAAGACAGGTACAGCTGTATGGGTTTAAAGAGAATTCTAGCCTGGTCACTGGTTAAGTTTATATTTGGGCTTTCTTACAGTTAATAGATAAGCTTAATTTTGTGTCTCTGGTTGTAATAATGTTTCCATAAATTTCTGTTTTCTTTGAAGCACAAGTCTTCCAGTCAAACCATCATTAGCTCATCGGAACAGGAGCAAGAAGAGGTATCTTTATCTGCTACCCCAATTCTCACTCTCTGCATCCCCTGTGATGTTGTGACCATTCGAACTCATAGTTTAAGTTACTTTTCTCCATTTTCACATTTCAGTTTGTTTTTATTCTATTTATTTATTTATTTATTTTTTGGTCACATGGGAGAGGAATCTCATTGTCACATTTTTAATGGTTCATGAAAAAGAATGTCACGATAAAGTAAATGATACTGGGAAACAACATTAAAGATTTTGAAATGATGTGGAGTGGATTCAAACTTTCAAAGATAATATAATATATGAAAATGTGGTAAGTGTAAATGCAGTAATGAGATTCCTCTACACTTCTATACTTTGGTCATTTCCGTTTTTGTTGTGAAAGGTATGCTTTATTTTTATTATACACTTTTGCTTTTGTTAAGCACCGTTTTTTTTAATGCTTATATTGAGCTTTCCAATTTTTGACAGGTTCTTCTTTAAACGTTGCTGTCAGATGAAACACAAATGTTTTGTTTGTTTATAAAAGAAAACTGCCAGATAAAATCTATTTGATAATTTAATTTAGCATAGTATTATGCTAAAATAATCAAATGCTAATTTAATTTAGCACTGTATTTATATATTGTCTTGTATTCTGTAAATGTCTCAGATCTAGAGGTTCAGTGTAAGTGCAAAGAAAATTGAAATAATGATAAATCATGTTGTATAAATTCAAAGGCAGCATTAGCCATTTTTTGTTGAATAAGCAACATATTAAGTGCCGTTAGTCTTGGGTGAAATTAAAACTCTCAGTCAGTGATCATTTTATTGAAACAGTTGATATTTTTCTAGATATTATATTCATTATAATCTGTCAGTCTTACCCTGTCTTGGTTACATTTTCCCCAGCCTCTCTTCAGCGTGTGTTTCTGGTTCTCTCCTCAGTATGTCTACCTTTTTATAGGAGGCGTTCAAGTCCTCATCATCTCATCATGTGCCTTGTGAATTTGTATTTTCTTAATGTCCTAAAATGCTATCAGTGATCTCTGCATTGATGTCCCCATCTACATGACAGGCTCAACATAGCAGCATTCTTGGGTTTATGACTGTTATATTTCATTTCATGAAAATCAGTGTCAAAAATGGGTTATATAAAATGTCTTTTTACTCTCATGAATGTTGTTTTAGCTTGGAAAATTCTATTCTTTTGATTTCTACAATATGTTTTCCATGTACAGACCTGGCTTTACCCATAATGCAACACATGCATTTGCATTTTGTGTGTGTATAGGGGAAGGTTGGGAATGACAATAATGGAAAAGGTGGCGTGAACTGGAAAAAAAAAATTAAGATAATATGAAAATTAATTATTTTTCAGAAACACATTTTCATTTGTTATCGACCACAGTTACTTGTGGATTGGCCCAACATTGTCTTGGGAGAATGATTCAGAATGAATTGATTAGTTACAGGCTGTGCTTCAGATGAAAGTCATATAACACTGCAAGATTTGTTAATACAGATTCAAGTGATATCGGTATTTATGAGCATTTTCTGCGCTTCATTACTGTTGAAGCAACTGCAGGTTCTGTGCTAACTGAGCATTTTCTGGGCTTCATTACTGTTGAAGCAACTGCAGGTTCAGTGCTATCTGAGTATTTTCTGAGGTTCATTGCTAAGTGAGTATTTTCTTAGAAAGTTACCAGACATGAGTATACCAGTTGCAAGCATGTGTGGCCATGGTACGAATTTAGACCAGATACGAAAGGAAAACATTCAAGAGTTCAGTATTGCATTAGAGATCTGAACCCACAAGTTTGTGTTTTTTTTTATCCCTTGTTCTCATTCTCTCAGCTTAGTTGTCACAATCTCATATAGAGAAGTTTTAAAGTTTGAAACAGTTCAGAAATTGTACATTCTCAACATTATCATTGTGTTGGAGAACCCTTATATACTGTATATTCATATAACAACTCTATTTTGACACCAGTCAGTTGCTTCAACGGTAATGAAACCAAGAAGATACGATTTTGACGCTAGTCCGATGAGGCAAATCAGCGACCAATAGCTGATATGCTAGCGTCAGGGTTAGCGAACCATAGCTGACCAAGACCCTGTCCAACATCTCTGTGGTACCGCCAGTAACAGGCTTAGCCTGGCTAATGGGGCAGGAATCGCCATGGTCCCCATGGTGGTGGAATCTACTAAAGAAGCATTGCACACCCCTTTAGCTGCACTCTGGGACTGAGAAGGTAGCCGCCGTAACCCCTCTCTCAAGCCGATACGATGCTGTGCCTCAACATCTTCACAGCGTCGGCTGCAAAGAACACCAGCTCCCAGTTACAGGGAGATACAAGACAAGACAAGACATAACAACTCCAACACTCAAGCCACAAAATACCACTTGCTGGGAATCTAGAATCGAACCTATTTGTCCTTTAAGATATTCTATTGAGGAATTTTATTATGATGTTTTGATAGAAATCGCTAATGTTGAGTCATTGCACAAAATGGCAAGACATGAAATGGTTGCTCTTAAAGACACAGAGATTTTAAAATTTAGGTAGTGTCTTGTTATAAGGCACTATGTTTTAAATGAAGTTAGTGTTGTTAGTAAACTTATTTATGCTCAAATAGGCCAAAATTTGATTGGAAGGACTTTCTGATTTTGTAAATATGAAAGCAAGGAAAATTTTTTAAAATGCTAGATTGGTGTTTTCCAACATGGGGTCAATAAGAATAAATGAGTTTTACATTACACTTTTGTCAGAACTTGATCAACTGTTATGCTGCCTAGGAGTGGGGGGGGGGTGGTGGTGATGGGAGAGGTGAGGCAGTCAAAATCTTTGAGGCATCAAGGTGAGGCATGATTCAAGAAAGGCTGAGAAACACTGCACTAGATATTTAGTTGAAACAGTAGAAGTGCAAATAATGCAAAAATGTGTACTAAAACTATACAAACATTTAAAAGCTCTTTGTTCTATGTATGATGAGCATTATGATGATGTAAGTATTATACCCACATTCATTTCTTTTCATTGTTTGTCTTTTTGTAGTAATTTGAAGTTTGTCATATGATTTTTGTTTTTTTAAATTTATAAATTGTTATAATTCTGTTTAAAATAACTAGTCAGATGTGATGAAGCTTACTTAACATAATTAGTTTTAAAATAATAAGTGTTAATTTGAGAATTCAGTGGGGCAGCAAGGTATGCTACTACACTGAGAAGCAAAATTCCTAGGGCCAGCCCCTTTTGTAAATTGTCAAAATGGCTGGAGAAAGGTTCATTATTTTTTTTAATGCTTAAACTATGCACAAAACATTACCACTTTGTGTAAACAAAGTAAACAAAATAGATGAGAAATGTCTGAAAGTTCTGTGTAACTTCAGTGGACCCACACAAAAAAATATGTAAATATGAGCAATGAAATATAAGGGATGAGTACTTCTAAGGTTAATTCTGCTGGATTTCATGGATCATGTAACTGAATACTCATTTTCTTTCCTTCAGTAAGTCCAGGGAAAGTTTTTATGGATACTGCCAAAAAAAAAAATTTGTGAAATGATAATGTGGAGTAAATTTGAAAAGTTCAAATGGGTCTTTGTGAAGTGATCATATGAGGTAGATAAGTTTTACCTGTTTGTGAAATTATGACATCATTTGATGATGATAATGAAATCCATCTGTAAGGAAATTATTTCAGTGAGTCATCATGAGAATTTCTTTAACCTCAAGTATATGTGTTCCATTTTTGTTCATTATTTTTCCCATTATTGAAATGATTTTTAGTGCTTTCTTCATGTTGTCTGTAAATAGTGTGTCTGTAGCTCAATAATAAAGGTAAATAGTGGTATATGGTGTAGTTTTACACAGTGAGGGAGGGAATGAGTAAAATGAGAAAAAATGAATAGAAAGTATGAGAATGTATAAATTAAAAACATACAACATCCGATATTTCGGTGTGAGTCTTTTTCGAGGATTACATGCACAACTAGATAACACAAAAAAAAAAAAAACAAAATATCTTAATATGGCCTCCTCCAGAAGTAGGAAACAGAGAAATGCGTGTCTTAGAAGGACCACGCGGGCCATACAAAGGATACCCGATAGAGCCAACCGTAAAGAAGAGGTGGAGAGAGAGGAGGAAAACAAGTGGTAGAAAGAGGTGGGGGGAAAGGTAGCCTACAGACGGGACAAGAACCTCAGGGACCTTTTAATTCATAGTCACCTTAAGACAAATGACACTTTTTATGGTACCAGATGTTGCAGATGCCGTAGATGCAACACTTGTCCGTTTGTTGTCAAGGCTAGCCAGATCTCCTCCCCTAAGTCCACGTTATCAGTTCAGGAGGGTTTCACTTGTACTTCACGCAATGTTATTTATGCTATTATGTGCAAACATTGCGGTTTGAAGTACATAGGTGAGGCTGGCTTACAGTTAGGAGATCGATTTCGCCAGCATCTCAGTGATATTTCTAAGAGTGCCTGGGCACCGGTGGCTAAACATTTTTGCCTTAGCAACCACAGGGGAAAACAGGACATTTCTGTTAGTGCGATCTGCTCTTGTTCTGCTGATGTACGATCTCGGAGGGTCCTAGAACAGCGCCTTATTTTCCAGGCTAGCTGTCTCCACCAAGCTGGAATTAACAATGTCTTCAGCTTTCTGTAACTTCTTTAGTTTTCCACCCCCCTTTTTTTTAAAAACTCTACTTTCTTTCTCCTAGCTACCCCTCCCTACTGCTACCCTCTTTTCTTCTCTGGCAACATATTGGTGTTTATAGGGTCTTGTCCTATTCACCAGTTTCACATTTTCTCCCTGCAGGTGTTTATGCTCTTCATTCATTATCTCTCCGCGTCCCCCCACCCCCAACACCTTCTCTTCTAGCGGCTATCATGTTTATATTGCCTTTCCCCCTACCCCTTTCTACCACTTGTTTTCCTCCTTTCTCTCCACCTCTTCTTTACGATTGGCTCTATCGGGTATCCTTTGTGTGGCCCGCGTGGTCCTTCTAAGACAAAGCATTTCTTTGTTTCCTACTTCTGGAGGAGGCCATATTAAGATAAGTTCTTATTTTATTGTTGTTTTTTTTTTGTTGTTGTCTCCTTGTGCATGTAATCCTCGAAAAAGGCTCACGCCGAAATATCGGATGTTGTATGTTTTTAATTTATACATTCTCACACTTTCTATTCGTTTTTTCTCACTTTACTCAATCCTTCCCTCACTTTGTAAAACTACACCATATACATCTATCTACCTTTTTTATTTAAACCATTTTTACCGCAGTCGCCATCCCTTTTATCTGTCCGTAGCTCGAAAACATACACACCTGTTTTTAGCATATTTGTGACATAACTCTGAAGAATGTTGGTCTGAAGAATGTTGGAAGTTGTGCAAGAATGATGGTTCCAGGGGCTGCGGAGTGAGGGAATGGGTAAAAGTCAAAACTGACCGAACCATGTCAGAACTTCCTTCTCACATCCAGTCTTAGTCTGAGAGGGAGAACTTCCTTCTCACATCCAGTCTTAGCCTGAGAGGGAGAACTTCCTTCTCACATCCAGTCTTAGTCTGAGAGGGAGAACTTCCTTCTCACATCCAGTCTTAGTCTGAGAGGGAGAACTTCCTTCTTACATCCAGTCTTAGTCTGAGAGGGAGAACTTCCTTCTCACATCCAGTCTTAGTCTGAGAGGGAGAACTTCCTTCTCACATCCAGTCTTAGTCTGAGAGGGAGAACTTCCTTCTCACAAACAGTCTTAGTCTGAGAGGGAGAACTTCCTTCTCACATCCAGTCTTAGTCTGAGAGGGAGAACTTCCTTCTCACATCCAGTCTTAGTCTGAGAGGGAGAACTTCCTTCTCACATCCAGTCTTAGTCTGAGAGGGAGAACTTCCTTCTCACATCCAGTCTTAGTCTGAGAGGGAGAACTTCCTTCTCACAAACAGTCTTAGTCTGAGAGGGAGAACTTCCTTCTCACATCCAGTCTTAGTCTGAGAGGGAGAACTTCCTTCTCACATCCAGTCTTAATCTGAGAGGGAGAACTTCCTTCTCACATCCAGTCTTAATCTGAGAGGGAGAACTTCCTTCTCACAAACAGTCTTAGTCTGAGAGGCTGGAGTCAACCGTCTATATAGGAACTACCAAGCTAACGCACCGCTGTGGTAAAACTGGACGTGGTCGAACACACCATAAATATGGGTTTCGTTTTGACAGTTGAATGTTGCCTGTCACTAGGAACTTTTACGTCCGGAAAACATAAAGGTCTGAGTGCCTCCGGGGATGATGACCCAGTACTCAATCTAAATGACATGTTCGTAGTTGTCATTGACCCAAAGCTGACTGCGTTAGGGTTAGCTAACCATAGGTAGCAGACAGTTGTCTGGCCCTGGTAGCAGACAGTAGTCTGGCCAGGCAAATGGAGAACAAAATGGGAAAGTAGAGCCAAAAACGTCATGCGAAAGACCGGCGTGTCGGGCCGAAGTGCGCAGATATCATAGCTCAGCTGCCAGTCGTGACATAAAGCAACCAACTCCCTTCTCACGGCGAACGCACAAGAATAAGGTAAGGATAACTCTTGTCAAGGAAGTCTTTCTTGGCGTCAGAGGGGAAACAAATATCATGTTTGGGGTTGTCTGCGCAGAAAAAAATTCTTCCAAGCCGTTAATGTTTTATCACCCACAGACTGAGCACTGGACGTTATCAGCAACTTGCGTGAAGATTGTGGGTGGACGCCCCCCTCCCCTCCAGAAAAAAAAATATTCGCAAACACCGCCAACGTAAGGGGCCCCAACAAGCTTGCCTCGCCAAGATATGCGCGCGCGCGCGCACACACACACACACACACACTAGCACATCATCGGAGAAGTGGAATAGGGCCTTTCACTAAATGTCCTTCGTTGGCACTAATAGCTACATTTGCTCCTAAATCTTTCATGCGCCAGTGAAACTTAAAGCCCAGTCCATGCGCAAATGAAAATTGTCAGTGTTGTCAGATGTATTATGGGATTCTTTTTTCTTAGCTTGTGGTTTCCAGCTTGCTTTTTTTTTTTCTTATTTTTTCTTAAGTGCGACACTGAACCAACAGTGTACACAACTCGAGACCTAGGAACATATTTAAAATAAATATTATAATTCAATGAAAAAAAGGACTGTTAAAGTGTCTCCAGCTTAACACAGTTTGCCACGGAAAAAAGTAAGTGTGCAGTGGTGTCAAGCGCACCAGTTACGTTGTCATGAGTGAAATGAAATCAAATTTGGCACAAAGTTTTGTCTGAGTGTTGTCTACTTCCCTGTGCTGCACGAAGTTGATCGCACTATTCATGGGGAGATAACCACAGCTCCAGTGAAATCACTTGCGTGATCCATGATTGGTTACTGACCACGGATAAAATAAGGGTAAGTGTGTAATTCTGTTCTCAGAGATCACTTCACGTAATCGTTGAAGAAAGAAGTAGTGGAATTCCAACATAAACATCTTTTTTCATCATGCCAAGATTGAATGAACATCAGCGAGAAATAGCTGTTGGGATGTTAATTGCTGGATCAACAGTAGCAGCAGTATCTCAATATTTTAATGTTCACAGAAACACAATGTCACGCCTTCAAAGTCGTTTTAACCAAAATGGTTCCGTTGCTGACCGCCATAGAAGCGGCAGACCACGAGTTACCACCCTTGCACAAGACCGCTACATCCACCTCATGCACATTCGTAACAGGTTTCTCCGGGCAACATGGACTGCCTGCAACATTCCAGGTGTAAGACGTGTGTCGGGCAGGACAGTGAGGAACAGACTCAGAGAGGTAAATCTCTTACCTCATAGGCCTGCAGTTAGACCAATACTGACAGTTCACCACCGCTTGAACTGGGCCAGGCACCATGTGGCATGGCCTTATCATCAATGGAGACGAATCCTATTCACTGATGAGTCCAGATTCTGTCTGCAAGGCCATGATGGGCGTGCTTTAGTGTACAGGCGAAGAGGAGAACGCTTTGCGAATAACTGTGTGCTAGAGGTGGATAGGAGAAGAGGAGGCAGTGTAATGGTTTGGGGAGGAATTTCCTATGCTGGCCGAACAAACCTAGTCTTCCTCAATGGCAACCTTACAGGTTTACGATATAGAGACGAAATAATTACACGCCACGTAATGCCTTTTCTGGATGCTAATGGACAAGGCGTGATACTACAGCAGGTTAACGCTCGTCCACATGTCGCACGTGTGGTCAAGGACCACTTTCAGCAGCACCAGATTACTGTCTTGCCACGGCCAGAAGTTTCACCGGACCTGTCACCTATCAAGCACATTTGGGATGAACTGGACCGCAGGTTGAGAAGACGACACAATCGTCCTGGAAACCGCCAAGAATTAGCCCAAGCGTTGCAAGAAGAATGGAATAACATGCCTCAACAATTTATACAACTTGTCATTGGTTCGATGAGAAGGCAGTGTCAAGCAGTGATAACTGCCAGAGGAGGACACACACGATATTGAAACCCTGATTTTCTTTTCTTGGGGTGGTGAGCCACATTAGGTGAGTTTTTTTTTTCACTTTTTTGTGACATGTGACTGGCCTGAAAGTTATCATTTTATCTGTTATTGGATAATCAAACATAATGTGTGCCAAATTTTATTTCAGTCATCACCTGAGCACGTTCATTGTGCTTTTTAAAGCATTGCACACTTACTTTTTTTCCATGAGTATATAATCCAACATTTTCCAAAATTGCATGAAATATTCAACACTTTAAAAGAAAAAAAAAACTTACAAAAAATTAAATTTCAGTGACTGCTAGGTAGTTTGGTTGTTATTTGAACATTAAAGTATGATAATGTAAAGTTGTAGGGTTTCGTTCATATCCTGTTTTTTTTTAAAAATTATAATTGTTTTAAACATGTGTTTTTCATAATGTGCTCGCTCGCGACCATACCTCAGACCCCAGCGAACTTAATTTGGGTGACCTGAAGTTGGAAGTCACTTTTCTAAACCATCAGTTTCGTGTTCTCAGCTATCTAGGCATGATCTGAATCTGCACGAGTCTCGTGGTTCGGAAAGCTCTTCGTGTTTGCCACACAGTTTTACGTCCGTGCTCTTTTCTTTGGGGGGGGGGGCAGCTTTGAGCTTGTAAGTCTCTGTAGTCAGTACAAATTTGCGGGATATGTTCTGGAGTCTTGAGACCACTCTGCCTTGCGCAGAATGGATTGATTTGCAGCTGGCGGCGAAATTCTTCAGCTGCCGTGCGTGGGATGAAACTCCTCCCGGCCAATGAAGAAACATGCGATTAGGATTACCGCGCGGCGCCACCATGGAGGAAAGGATTAAGTGCAGTAACCAGTAGTCTCAGGGTCAGGACTACTCAAATCACGGCACCTCTGCACTAGAGGCCGGCTGCGTCCTATATACACCCATACTGGGGCAGATTGCCTAAACCGGCTTAACACAGGGGGTTAAACTAAGACGTTGCTGGCCAGATTCTTCAGATGCCGCGCATGGAGTGAAATTCCTCCCGGTCAATGAAGAAAATGCGATTAGGGTTGCCGTGCGGCGCCGCTGTGAAAAAATGTGATGGAAAGATGTGAAGTTTAATCGGTATGTCCAGTAGTCTCACGGCGAGAGCTACTCATACCACGGCACCTCTGCTTTAGAGGCCGGCCACATCCTATATACACCATACTGGCGAAATATGCCTAAACTGGCTTAACCCTGGGGTGAAACTCGATGGCTACGCATATCACGGTGCCTCCGCTCTAGAGGCCGGTCACGTCCTATATACACCCATACTGGGATAATGTGCCTAAACCGGCTTAACCCAGGTGTGAAACTCACTAGTGGCGAAGATTCGCCCTCCTGGACAAAAGCTCCTTCGCGGTCATCATCAGAAAAGGTAACGGCCACGACCACAAAATGCTGAAGTCGGAGACACTGGACCAGTGCAGGCTAGATAGGCAACCACCTCTCACCCGACGGGGATATATTATATCCAAATCACGTTGAGGTTTTCCGGTGAGAAAGTCCAACGCTGGACTTGATGAGCAACCACCTCTCAACAGGCAGGAATATACTGATATCCAAAACACGTCGAGGTTTTCCGGTGAGAAAGTCAAACTCTAGGCTAGATGGGCAACCACCTCTCACCCGGCGGGGATATATTCATATCCAAACCACGTCGAGGTTTTCCGGTGATAAAGTCCAGCTCTAGACTAAACTGGTCAAATGAAAACCAGTGTCACGCATTGTCGCTTCCGTGACCCATCGAGAATAAAGGCCCAAGCCCCACGATGCTCTGAACCTCCATCCTAAATGAGACTATCGCGAGTACCACAGGATTAATTAATTAGGATTACGGGGCGATCTTGGTGGTAGAAGAGAACGAAGAAGAAGAAGCAGCTTGATTTGAAACGCGCAAGTTTTGAGAAAAAAGGGAGGGGGGGGGGGGTTAAAAAAACCGCTGTAATCACGAGCGAGAGAAAGGAAGATAACATTGAAAGAAGTAAGAAGATAATATTGTTACCCCAGATGATTAAAGAAGAAAAAAACAACAACAAACGAGCGAATGACAGTTAAAAAGTTGTTTAAAAACACACACACACACACATACGAGCACGCGCGCACATATTTTCGGATCTTAACGCAAAATCATTCAGGGCCGCCACACAGCCTGGGGCTAGTAAGCCAAAATTTCCAGGCGTGCTAACGTTATACAGAATCTGTCATACACGAATATTTTAAGATTTTTTTATTCCCAAGTAACGTTCACGAAGAGCGTCTTTACTGCCTCACGGGTCAGTCATGTAGGCACGCTCGCACCAAGTCAGTAGAAGTGGAATGTTCTCACTAATATTCCCCGTCAGCTAATAAAATCGAGACCCAGGCACTAAAACTGATGCAGCCAAAAACTGATACAGAAACTAACTTAAAGAAAAAAAAACCCCACACATACACGCAGCCAAGGAAACGCAGTCGACAGTATATCCTTTTTTCATAGCTGCCATAAAAATTCATAGAAATGAGCTCCGACAGTTTCTCCGATGTTTTGCTTGGAAGATATTCTCATAAATAGAAATGCTGCTAGGGGAAACTGCTGAAGTAAACGAGATCGGGGTTTCTCGATGTTTTTCTCTATGTCGTCATCCAGAAATTCAGCAGTTATCTTGGTACTTGTAAATGTAAGTTGTTGATATTCAGATATTGGGGGGGGGGGGGGGGGGGGGAGGCACGGAGACAGAAGGCGATATAAACAATATACAACTTTTCCGCTAAATGTGTTCTTGGCGATGACCAAATTGACAATAGTGCAAGGAAAAAAAATGAAGAGAACAATTATAAAATATATTAAAGTGACATAACACAGTATTGTATGGTTAGATTTAGCACTTTCAGGCTTCAGAGAAAGAAAAATGACTAGAGAATTACCTGGTTCTTGAACCTAATAATACATGTACTTGTTTCCTATTTGTAAGAATTTGTATCCGAAACCATACAATACCGTGTTCTATTACTTTGTCGTACGAAAGAGTCGTCACTTATGTGTAAAAATTTGTATCTAAGATATATTAAGAGAATACATCACGTGAACACAATCACAGGCTACAGTGTTATTTAAATGTTTTAAACAAAGTTTTAATTAGTGTTTTAATAAAGTTTAACTGTTAGCCATCCTTCCCTCCAAAACTACTTAGAGGTTTTAAATCTTCCTGCCCTTGAAACTTCGGTAAGCATGAGGGACAGTTGAATGTTAACGCCAGAAACTGTGGTCCGCGACTTCCGGTCGCGACGTAAATTATGGTCGCGGGGGATAATTATGAAAAAAAAATGTGAAAAGAGAGAAATTAAAAAAAAGCAGGATTTTAAGGAGATCTTGCTACTTTATGTTTTCGAAGGTAAATATTAAATAACAACTAAACTCGCTACTACTCATTGAATTTTATTTTAAAAAAAAAACGTCAAAAAAGCTTTTTAATGGGTCTCAGGTCACGTACCATTGCTGGTTAGGGTTGCGGTCTATAAAAGTTGGGAACTTCTGGAAGGCCAGACCATGACAGATTAACCATCACCAGGGCCGTGGGTTAAACTTAATAAAGGCCCCACCCCCTCCGATGTGTACCGTCCATCTCTTGATATAGGGATAGTAAAACAATAATTATAATCTATATGTGGACGCCTGGCCCCATGTCCTACCAGGCCCCTAGGCCTGCTCATTGTAAAGAGTAATCCGTCACTGGGCTCAGGAGATATATTGATATGCTAAATATATGGATATGTGTTACATTTTTTAATGCGCGCTATTTTCCAAGTGTGGGGGAGACATCCTTTTGTGTTAAAAGTACTGGTTTGTAGACAATCACCGTCCAGTTTTTATCGCTGTGTTAACAGTCTGTTTTCTGAAGGGGCTTACAGTTCACAAAGCCTGAAGATTGTTTTCGGGTTATGCACGAGGTGAATTACAGTGTATAGCTCCCGCTGTTCAGTATTTTAGTTTGGTGAGCTGTGAAGACAGCCATTTTGTAGTATCTGGAAAACAAGCAAACGTACTACGTACAAGACTGAGAAAAATAACAACGTGGTGTAACGTTTATAAGAGAGAGAACAGTGGTCCGTCGCGTGCGCTGTAACATTTGTTCTAGGGTAAAAGGAAAATGCAAATTTGGACATTTCCATTTGTAGATTGTTACATCTCTTCTGTCTTATTGTTAGGTCTGTCGCTTCGCCGCCTTTTCTTTCGCCGTCTGACTGTAGGATCCCAGCCATATGTACAGTTCTTGTGTGTGCTGCGTTTGTCCCCCTTCTGCCGCACGTTCTAGCATGGCGGAACTGCGAGGTTTGGCGGCAGCTAGCATTGATCGCTTTGGCTAGCGGTGAAGAGTTACATTCTCACCCTTAAATACTAACTGCTCTAACGGCAGCCACAAAAAAGCCGCTGGTGTTTTCTACGTGCGTTTTGAACAACTTAAGTTTATGTCTAGTTTATTTTCAGTTTTGATGTCGAAGCTTTGGCTGTTATCTCACCGATTATGTGCGTGTAATAGATTACTGTTGTTGTGGCCGCTAGCAAATCACTGTTATTGGGTTACTTTTTTTTTTTAAAGTAGCGAATGTCAGTTTAATAGTATAGATATTTTGGAGAAGTGCTTATATAAATCATCTTGGTATTATTTCTGTAATCAGTTTTAGTGTTTAATGAGGGTTTGATGGTTGGTAGATAAATCAAGGACTGAAAAGGGTTACAGTAGTCAAAACAAAATATTTATTTATTTATTCTGTTATGCCATGGAGACACCAAGGGGATATAGTGTATTCTTTTTCTTCGGTCATTCTCATATGTTGATTTGTATACTTTTGAAGTAGTCGGTAGTCAGCTGGAGCTGGTGTAATTCCCCATAAAGCTTCTCGTGAACTGATATAGGCACTGGCCACATTTGTTTTCACTGCACCTCGTACAGTGTGAGGGGCACTCCTGCAGAATATATTCACATGTAAGCTTACCAGTGCCACGTGTGCAAACGTTGGTCGGGCCTATCTTGACCCTGTCTTCTTCTTCTTCTTCTTCGTTCGCTTCTACCACCAAAACCGCACTGTGATCCTACTGAATTTACACCTATGGTCCTCGTTAGGTCCCGTGGTCTCCTGTGTCCCCAAAAAGGACCACACGAGATCCACATGAGGGCCACAAGGGGTTCAGAGTATCACAGGGCTTTAGCCTGTATTCTTGGTGGGTCTCGGACGCGGGATTGCGTGACACCGTGGTTTTCATTGCACCAGTTTAGTCTAGGGTTGGACTTTCTCACCGGAAGACTTCGACGTGTTTAGGATATCAGTGCGTCCTCGCCGGGTGAGAGGCGGTAGCCCACCCAGGCGAGAGTTGGACTTTCTCACCGGAAAACCTCAACGTGTTTTGAGATACCCGTGTATCACCGCCGGGTGAGAGGTGGTTGCCCATCCAGTCCAGAGTTGGACTTTCTCACCGGAAAACCTCAGCGTGATTAGGATACGCAAACATCCCCTCCGGGTGAGAGGTGGTTGCCTATCTAGACTGCCCTGGTCCAGTGTCTCCGACTTCAGCATTTTGCGGTCGTGGCCGCTACCCTTCCTAGTTGTGACCAGGATGGAGCTTTTGTCAAGGAGGACGAAACAAATCGCCACTAGTGACTTCCACCCCTGAGTTGAGCCGGTTTAGGCATATTATCCCAGTATGGGCGTGTCTGGGACGTGACCGATCTCTAGAGCAGAGGTACTGTGACATGCATAGCCTTCAAGATTCACCCCTGGTGTGAGCCGGTTTAGGCAAAATTCAGCAGTATGGGTGTATATCAGGCGTGACCGACCTCTAGAGCGGAGGTGGCATGACATGTCTAGCCATCAAGTTCCACCCCTGGTGTGTGCCGGTTTAGGCATATTTCACCAGTGTAGGTGTATTTCGGACGTGGCCGGCCTCTAGAGCAGAGGTGCCGTGGTATGTATAGCTCTCGTAGCGATACTACTGGACATACCGATTAAACTTCACTTTATCCTTTCCCATCGGCAACGCACAGCAACCTTTATTTCTTTTCCGCATTTCTTCCTTGACCGGGAGGAGCTTCACTCCACGCGCGGCATTTGAAGAGTCTCGCCAGCAGTGTCTTAACCTCTAGGACAAGCCGGTTCATGCATTTCACCCGATATGACTGCACTCAGGACGTGGCCGACCTCCAGACCAGAGGTGCCGTGATTTGACTGTTTGCTTCGCTTTATCCTTTCTACCACCTTTTCCGCAGTGATGCTGCGCGGCAACCTCATTTGCACCTTTCTTCATTGGCCGGGAGGAGCACCGCTCCACGCACGGCAGCTGAAAAATCTCGCCAACAGCGATCTTGACCCTGTGGAAAAGATGGTACCTCAGTCTGGTGCGACCGTGGGGAGCCGAACAATGATGACTTGCTCTTCTCTGCCGGGTTGGTAACAAGCGTAATGTTTCTGGTGGCCAGGATGTTCCTTTTGCCCATTTGTTCCCTAAGGGTTTTTTTCCATAGATTTAACTTCCTCATACGTCACATTCATATATGTGGTAATCTGCCACCTTTATTTCGCTAAGATGTTCGATGCATTGTTACTAGGTATTCCACAGTGGGATGGAATTCACTGTTGCCATTCTTGAGAATAACTTACGCGTCTGGTATATTGCTGCTCGCAGGTCATTGAGGGTTTCATCTCTGTGGTTTTTTAATGCAGTAATTAATGACATTGCATCAACCGGGAACACTACTGCTTCTTTTTTTTTTTTTTAAATTTCTGCTATTAGGGCTTCTGCTGCAGTTTTTAGGGTCTCAGCCTCTGCTCTGTAGGTGCCGGAAAATGTTCCTTTTGCTAATGATAGCTTCCAGTACTCCCCATAGTTTGGTACTGGGAAAACTCTCCCTCCACCGTTTTCTGTTGCATTGGCTGCAGACCCGTCAGTGTAAGCATATGTCCAGGTGCTGCCTGGGAAAATTTCCTCTGTGCTCTTGGTAGCCAGAGATTTCCTTCGTGCATCTGTCTGGCTGTTCTTGCTTGTTATCTCCGCCATGTTCTCATTCAGCTCCGGGAGTTTATGCTTCGCCCATTCTTGGCATGCACTAGAGGAGCCCAGTGCTCCGGGGATAACTTTGACACGTGTTGTGTATTCTCTCATCATTGCCTTAGTTACTTCTGCAAATGTAGTCCATTTAGGTCAGCCTCTTCTTATCCCCTTCATTCTTTTGTGCACTGGATGGTTTTCTAGTCTCATAAACTTTTCTTCCTGCTTCTGTGTTCTGTTGTCTCTTATATTTTCCGTAGGTTACAGACAAGTAATCTTTCCCAGTTTTTCTATTGGTGTAATCCTCAGTACTCATGTAATAATTCTCATGGCTTGATTTTGTTGCCGCCTGACTCTGATAAAGTTGGATTGTGCGCAGTTGTCCATACTGCAATGTCATAATCAAGGGCAGTTCGCACAGTTCCTGTGTAGGGCTTCTTTAGGGCACTTTCATCTGCTCCCGAGGTTGTGCTGGCAAGTTTGTTTTTTTTTCATTATTGCCATTCGGAGATTTGCTTGATTCTGGTTGTTCTCGATTTAGATACACTTTCCTTGACCTATCCACACGTTACAGGATGAGGTGGTTAACAACGCGCCAAGCTCCTTTTCTGAAAAAGCCAGGCTCTCATTTCTACAGGTGGGTGACTAAGCCGGCTTCGGTAGGATTGGAACCACCTGTCTTCGGCATGAGAGACCAGTGCACTAATCACTTCGCTACACGGACATCCCAATTTCTTGTACAAGTTTAGGCGTCGAGGGTAGCTAGTATCGTATAGTTTTTGTTTTATTTTAGGGCCTAGTTGTTTGTGGTTGGTAACCAACATACATATGTTTTATCCACTCTGTGTTCATATGTCCAGAGATATTAGCTGTAGTCATAGTAAGGTCAGATGTGCATGATATCGCATCTGAGTAAATGATAAGACCTGTGGCAGTGGCGTATCTACGGGTGGCGGGAATAGTGGCGACAGCAGAACATTCTTTCTTTATTAGCTTTGCCACCTCCTTCCAATTTGTTATGGATAAATAATCTGCATGAAGTAATAGAGCGTGTACTTTTCTGGCTCGTGAGTGGGGGTTGGGGAAGAAGAGCAGATGAAATTTACCTGCCTCACACCGGGCGCGAACAACCATCGGCACGTCATTACCTTATTGGGTGGCCTAGGGAGAGTCAATTCCAGGGGCTTAAACCGTGGCAGAGGAACCAGATGAATGGACTCTCAAGATAATTGACTGCAAGATTCTTTCCAACCCACCGTCTAGCATCAGTGCAACTCTGTTAGATTTCCAAACGCAGGGGCATCGTTCTTCCTTTGGCACTGATCAGCAGACAGAAAGAGAAGTTAATGCTACACGAGCTTAGTGCTTTGTCAGTTACCCAGACGAAGCATGTGACAAGGACGCTGCTCAACAGAACGGTAAATGAAACTTCCACAGACAGATAACATCTGCCAGGTTCAGAGCAAAGACGACAGGCCATCAGATTAGCTTTAATGGTTATCTTTTAGTAATAGATCATTTAGCTTTAATTTTTAATTGTAATTGTAATTATCAGCGGCCAACCAGCTTTCATAGTTGTTGTGATTGTGTTGTGAGTAATGTTAGTAGCGGGACTGGTTAACGTGATGAATAGTTACTGTGATTTTTATACTGTAAGAGGTTAGCTTGAATGATTACGGTGTTCCCTCAGAGGTCATTTAGCTACAGTACAATAGATAATGTACTGCTGGGAATGAAGACGCTGTCCGATCTGGCAGTCAACCACCCATACTTGGCATGCTACCGTCAGGGCTGGCTAACCATAACCCTACCTGACATGCTACCGTCAGGGCTGGGCAACACAAAACCCTACCTGACATGCTACCATCAGGGCTGGCCAACACATAACCCTACCTGACATGCTACCGTCAAGGCTGGCCAACACATAACCCTACCTGACATGCTACCATCAGGGCTGGCCAACACATAACCCTACCTGACATGCTACCGTCAGGGCTGGCCAACCAAAACCCTACCTGATATGCTACCATCAGCGCTGGCCAACCAAAACCCTACCTGACATGCTACCGTCAGGGCTGGCCAACCAAAACCCTACCTGACATGCTACCGTCCGGGCTGGCCAACACATAACCCTACCTGACATGCTACCGTCAGGGCTGGCCAACCAAAACCCTACCTGATATGCTACCATCAGCGCTGGCCAACCAAAACCCTACCTGACATGCTACCGTCAGGGCTGGCCAACCAAAACCCTACCTGACATGCTACCGTCCGGGCTGGCCAACACATAACCCTACCTGACATTCTACCGTCCGGGCTGGCCAACACATAGCCGACTAAAACCCTGTCCCGTGTCTGCGTTGATACCCCCAGTAACAGGCCTAGCTTGACTGACAGGGCAGGGATCGCCCTAGTTCCCATGGTGGTGGAGTCTGTTAAAGAAGTATTGCACACTCTCTGCCTTTTAGCTCTAGCCAGGGACTGAAAGAATAACCACCATAATCAACTCCCAAACCGACATCATGCTTTGCTTCAACACCATCACCACATCGGCCGCAAAGAGCTATCATGCTTGCAGTTCAAGTGAGATAGAAGAAGAAGAAGAAGCGATATTGTTGGGTTTTTTTTTCTTTCCGAGTTTAATTGTTATTTACGATGACTCTCATTTTTATTAACAGCTGCGTACTAATTTTATTGCTATCTTTCCTCACATCAGTCAGTCATATCACTTCAATGTCAGTATTATTTGTAGTAAAACCACGCTAAGATTATTCAGTTCAAATGTAATATCCACCGACATTATGCATGCGAAAGCTGGAAAACAACTCAAGAAATAGACAAGAAATTAGACTCTTTTGAAAACAAATGTCTCAGGAAAATACTCAGTATAAAGTGGAACGAATTCAAGAACAACGCAAAGATAAGGCAGTTGAGCGAACAACAACTTATCTCATGGGTGATCTGAAAAAGAAGATGGACATATGTCGGTTACTTGACGAGAAGAAACAGTCAGAAAATCCCAAAAATAAGCTATCAAGTGGAGCACAATAGGCCGAAGAAAAAGGTCGACCACGTGAAACTCTAAAGAGTACATTGTTAAGAGAGGTCAGACTTCTTCATCGCCTTTCACTCCCTTGAGAGCATAGGCCACGGATAAAGGCTCTTCAGTCATCCCTGTTCTTGGAATTATTCTTTGCTTCCTTCCATGTGTATACCTTGTCTCTGAGCACTGTCATAATTTCTCTTCTCCAAGTAGGTCTTTCTCGTTTAGGTCAGACTAGTAGGTATAAAATCCCTTGATGAGGTTGAAAAGCTCGCCGAAAAAGTAAAACTTCGCGAAGTACCATGCAAGCCCTATGTGACATCTAGCGGCACGGGAAGGATGTAAGATGTAAGATATAGGATTATTTGTTGTGTACATACGTATAAGTAGATAGCCTGTCTTCACTGGCTGGCAAAATAAGACTTGAAATTAACAAGGACAAAACAAAAATAATGAAAATTCCTCTCAGTCAAAATGGAAAAATACACATAGAAGGGACAGATATTGAAGAAGTCAATCAATTTGCATACCTTGGCAGCTACATAGACCAGGATGGTGATACTAGAAAGGAAGTTAGGATCAGAATTGCAAAAGCAGCATCAATCTTCAAGAATCTTGAGAACATATGGAATTCATAAGTTATAAGCACAAAAACCAAGTTAAGACTATTCAATTCAAATGTAATATCCACCCTCATTTATTCATGCGAAAGCTGGAAAACAACTAAAGAAATAGAAAAGAAATTAGGCTTTTTTGAAAACAAATGCATAAGGAAAATACTCGGCATCAAGTGGAGTGAATTCAAGAACAATGCAGATAAGACAGATGACTGAACAGCAACCAGCTTCATGGGTGATGAGGAAAAGGAGATGGACATATGTTGGTCACTTGATGAGAAGAAATGATCAGAGAATCCCAAAACAAGCTATCAAGTGGAACACAACAGGCCGAAGAAAAAGAGGCAGACCGCGTGAAATTCTGAAGAGGACATTATTACGAGAGGCCAAATTAACAGGCATAAAATCCTTTGATGAGGTTGAAAGACTCGCCGAAGACAGGAAAAATTGTCGAACTACTTTGCGAGCCCTATGTGACGTTAACGGCACGAGAAGGATATAAGATATACGTATAAGTCTTTTCCAAATAAACAACATCCAAGTTACAAGACATTAGCTAATCCTGTAGCAACTACCATCCGTTGCCATTTAAACTTCTAGGCTAATTTTTATTATCTCTAATCAAATCGATTGACTTTCTTTTCCTGTGACACCTGGTCAGCCAGTTTGGCGTCCACTGAAGTACTCATATTCTCAGAAACTGTCAGTTTCAACGTTTTGTTTTCCTTCACTGTTTCTCAGAAACACAAACTGTGTACGTAACTTTAGGTTTTCGCGCAAAATGTTGTACAAACATAGAGTAATGCGTTTGGTTAGAAAAGGAAAAACAAATACAAACACAGAGTAATGCGTTTGGTTAGAAAATGAAAACAAACAAGTGCTAAATCAGTTGAAAGTGAAAAGACAAAAAGATGAAAAACATAGTAACTTGATAGTTAAAATATTTCGATCGTATCAAGAAATATAAAATAGTAGCGAAAACCAGACTTGGGGAGAAAGAATGACAGCGACGCAGACAGGTGGACAGCAGAAAGAGGTGGACTGGATTTAATTTGACCACGGTGCACTGTGAAAACAAAGGGCAGCAATTTGTAAGGTCTTTCCAGCCGAACTTCCCTGGGGAAATGACACAAGGTGATGATGATAATGCATTTGCTTGATAATTCGTTTTGTTGAACTGCCACCTTGACAGCATCCCCACCCCCTAGTCTGTCATCTCCTAGCTTTTCTGCCCTGTCTGTCTGAAGTGTTTAATTCCCAGTAGCGTCTGCTGGGAGCTGACAGAACACGTAAGCTCATCAATAATTTGAAAAGTTTCTTCTTGGTAATGTGCTTTTGTCGCTGCTCTCTATGAAAACATATTTGCATATAACGAACGCAATACATACTGTAAAAATAACAAATAAGAAAAAAAGAATACTGTGTGCGCTAGACAGTAAACATCACTGGCTGGGGTGGAAGGGAAAGGATGCGAATGACTCAAGTTAAGCTGAGGTGCCTACTTTAAGCTTGCTGCCTACCTTAAGTGTCCGATGCTCACTTTATCTGGAGCAGGTCTGTGAGTCAGAATCTGATTCTTCTTGCCGTGTAAAGTCAGGAATACTAACCTCACAGCTGCTTTTCTCGAGCATTCAATGGAACATTAAAATAGTAATAATAATAATAATAATCCCTTAAAAATATGTAACTGAATGTAGTGCAGACACTTGACATTACTGCGGTTACTTGTTCACAGCTAATTCTGCTCTCATCTCCCTGGTTTCCAAAAGTTGATTGGTTTAGAATGAATGCTTTCTGCAGAAGGAGAAAGCAGAAATTCAGAATTATTAATAATGTATTGACTGGATACAATCAAATTATTTGATTATTTCCAGGACATTGGACAAAATGGCAGTGTTATGTTCTTCAAAAAGCCGTATTCATTTCGCTAATTTCTTGTTTTGTCTTCGTTGCGCTCTCTGAGAATGTCACAGATGGAGCTTAGTAGTATTATTTTGTTGCTGCGTCTCGCGAAATGCGTAATGATTAAACTCACCAAGCCGCGGTATTTGCTTTGTCGTTTCATTTGCAACTGTTTCTTTTAAACTGCACTCGCCAGCACAGTATTTATGGCCTTTGTTTGGGTGACTGTGACTTCTAGTTATTTCGAGATATCGGGAGCAAATTGGTCACTTGATCGTGTTTCATAGCAGCAAATAATATTTGAACTGCCGAAAGTTAAAGGTGCATGGTAAATTCGGAAAGACAGATGTAAAGTGCTAAAAACAGATGGTGTTGGGAAATAACAGGAACAGTTCAAGTTTATCATGAATTCTTCAATTCGTTTTTTTTAAAACTTCTTATGGATCTAAAGGCACGGAAGAATTTTGTCCATTCAGAGCTGCTCTGTACCATCTTGTTTAATGCACAGTTTTCTTACTTCATCCATTCATTTTCTTCTATTATTTTTCAAGTGTTACAGAGTGTCCGTCTTTCACTTTGGCACGGAGAGTTATGTGTTAAGTCAGAGTGGACTGATTTTAATTCTGTACCTTAATACGAACCCAAGCGATTTCCATCTCCACTTTTGGACTTCATTATCCCTGAATTCTATGCTGAAATTGAAGAGAGGTGTAATAATTTTCCATGTTAGTGTTCAGATGTTTTAAGACCATTATCATCATTTTACTCTTGACAATTCAATGAGATCAACCCAGCTGTTCAGGCATTCCCTTGGCATGTACCACCGTAGTTCTCGCGACCCTTAATGACCGCCAGCTCAGATCCTCCTCTCCAAGGATACTGCATGCCAGTTAATTTAGCATCCTACACACATTCATACATCACATCATCATGAAAATACATATTTTCAAGTCATCAGTTATAATACATGAACGTTTTATTATCCACTAAATGGAACATGGTTGACACAGGTACATTACATTATACAGATACATTACTTATAGAGAACATACAACACATATCATTGATATATATCAGGCATAATAATCAATAATGCAATGCTCTCAACTAAATAATAAGCTAAGGTGGCCGTGGCTATCATGGCCTCAAACCCTTCCCCCATCACAATGCACATTATACATCTCCAAGGCATGTCAATGCACTTATGAAACTGCAACCCTTCTGCGAAACTACACCACAATCTCTTCCTGAATTATCTCCATGTGCCAATGCACTTATTCATCTCACGGCTAGCCTACCTGTAGCTCTTCTCCGCAAATCCCTTAAGTCCCCTATGCGCAATATTGTCTCACTCACTGAATCCATGAAATCCAGATGTGCTAACGCACTACAAAACTCAGACAATCCGCTATCGAGTTCTCTCCCCCTCTCCACCAGATTCAGTGCTCGCACACATCGTTGATTTCACATTTCCGCAGCCTGGCCATGTATCTCCCGATACCATGGCGACGCATAAATTATTCATACACATGAAGGTACTGATGGACCTTGATAGGTGCCCATCCAGATATGACGATAATCCATGAATCTGATAGAATCTCCTCATGCTACAAGAAAGGACTAATCCACAGCACATATATAATTCACAAAACATTTATTTCACAGTATGAGGATCGACTGGGTGCTAAGATTGACGATAAATCATAACATAGATGAGACGGCTCAGATCCCGCCATGTCCTCTGGTTTTCTGTTCTCCCCTCCGCCACTCAATTTCTCGGTATTTGTAAGTCCTATACTTCCTGGATCACGTGACGAGCGACTATTCTTCCCCCGCCCCTTACACTGGTGGAAAAAACCGAGTGGCCCCCTTACATCAGGGTTGGTGAACCATAGCTGACTGTCTCGATCATGGTTAGCGGACCATAGCTGACTGTCTCGATCATGGTTAGCGGACCATAGCTGACTGTCTCGATCATGGTTAGTGGACCATAGCTGACTGTCTCGATCATGGTTAGCGGACCATAGCTGACTGTCTCGATCATGGTTAGCGGACCATAGCTGACTGTCTCGATCGTGGTTAGCGGACCATAGCTGACTGTCTCGATCATGGTTAGCGGACCATAGCTGACTGTCTCGATCATGGTTAGCGGACCATAGCTGACTGTCTCGATCATGGTTAGCGGACCATAGCTGACTGTCTCGATCATGGTTAGCGGACCATAGCTGACTGCCTCGGTCAGGGTTAGTGGACCTTGACCAACCAAGACACTCTTCTACCTCTCTGGAAACTACAGTCTTGGCCGAATGAACAAGGATCGAAACGGGGAGGCAAGCCCGGTCCATAAAGTAGGTCATCCCGAAGACGATCGTGTCGAGCTGAAAGATCACAGCCTGGCTGCAAACAGAGACACAACATAGTAAAATGCCATTTTGAGATCGAGTGCAGAAGAAGAAGAAACTTGTAAGTGTTCTGGAAAACTCTGAGGTCAGTAATATTCATCATGCTGGGATTTTGTTTGCCAAAAATTCGATAACGTGTTATCGGTATTGTAATCTTTTCGCCACATAGAGCTCACGTTTTCTGATTAAATTAGCTTGGGCAAACATAGGAATTTGTGTTTTTTTTTGTATATGTACTCAATTCGAGTTGATCTATCACTGTTAGCTTACATATGGTTACATGGTTTTTACATCTAATAACTTTATAACGTATGTGCTCGTATATTTTTTTAAAATCCGATTCATTGGCTTGAAAAATATTGTTCTATCTTATGTGAGTTATTACTGTATGACCGGTTTGAAGTTAAAACATATGTGTAGTCTATTTCTTGTGTTCTTAGTTCTACAGTGTGGGAGAGTAATGGCAGTCTGTTTTTGTCTCTTAGTAATCCTTTAATTCCCTCTTGTAGAAGAGCAGTCGTTATAAGGGCGTCCTAGACTTTATAGTTGTCAGAGTTGTTTGTGGGAGAATGTCAAAATAAATCAGTTAAGTTCATTGAAGAAAACAAATCGCTGAAAGTCGCAGAGTTGCCAGATTGTCTCGATTGGATCTGAGATCAGATCTTTGTCCACTCCGCGATGGTCTGACACAATTAGATATATGTCCACACAGCATTGGTCTAACACTATTAGATATATGTCTACACGGCATTGGTCTAACACCATTAGATATATATCCCACACAGTTTCAAAACTGGAGAAAGTAAAAAAAAAAACATAACACAGATAGTGGTGAAGTGGAAGGGAGAACAAGGGTCATTGAAGTAGGGGAAATAATACATCGTGCATTATATGTTCGTATACTGTATGCACATAAATATACGTGCACATCACGAACATACTGGAAATATATTAGCACAGAATGTGTCTCGTTGACTCAAAGCACTAAAAATGATCCCACCATCAGTACTGCAGACAGCCCAGCACTGTTGGTAAGCACGTAGACTGACACTCCCCGTATTTTCCCCTCCAAGAATTTGTACATTCTTCAGATTCTTTCGCATTTCTGATCCTCTCATCGCCAGACAGCGACCCGGCCCCCCAGCCATGTCTCTCTTCATCAGGACAGATCTGAAATTTATTATGTGAGTCCGTTCAATCAGTTCGACAGGCGGAATGCGTACTCTCCGTTTATCTCCATCCCGTCATCATTTGACATTCAATACCACAAGCTTCGGGTAAATTCTCTCCAAGCCTTTTTATCCTGCCTTTGTTTGCCTCAGTCCGTCTGTTATATTATTATTATTTTTCCCCCCTTGATTCAGTTTTTTCATATTATTCGTTGTTCTGCTTTTTTTTCCCTTTTGTTATTCACGAGAAATCAGCAACAAAGACTGAGTGACGGCAAAGAAAATCTTTTGTTTTTGTTTGTTTTATTGTGTTTTTTAAATGTGAGATATTTAAATCATCGTCACGTTTTTTTTTTTACTTTATTCATCAGTAGTGCATGTATAATCGGCGGAGTTCATAACTGTTTATTATCTGCGATTTGGTTATGTCATTTTTATCTTTGTCATTTTAGTCAGCTTCATACTCATGAAAACTGTACCTTTCCGTTTCCGCTCTAAGCTTTTCTTTCTTTCTTTCTTTCTTTTTCGTCTGTTTCCTTTTCTATCCCCACTCCTCCTATCACTTTGGTATAATTACAAATGTGCACAGCTGACCCTCTCTCTCTCTCTCTCTCTCTCTCTCTCTCTGAACCTTAAGTGCCCAGGGGACATGGGGCTTCCGCAAGGGTTTTCCACAAATGCCTGTCCTTCGCCTTTTTTTTCTGCTCTTGCCCAGGTGAGCCCTCTATTGCTCAACATCCTTTCTGTTGTTCTTCTCCATGTCTCTTTTGGTCTACCCTTACTTCTGTTCCCCTGTGGTGTCCATCTTAGTGCTATTTTTGGTAGTGAGTTGTCCGTCAATCGGAGCACATGTCCCAACCATCGCCAGCGTCTTTCCTCAATAATTGTTGTCAGTGGCTTCATCTGCATTTCTGCCAGCAAGATGTTATTTCTTATGGTGTTTGGCCAGAATATTTTTTTAATTCTTCGTAAACATTTAGTCTGGAAAGAATTCAACTTGTTTTCTATGGTTTTGGTGATTTTCCAGCATTCACTTCCATAGAGTAGTACACTTAGAACATTACTCTTAAATATCCTGATTTTCATATTTATGCTTAGTTTTTTTTTTATTTCCATATAGTCTGCAGCACTGCAAAAGCCTGGTTTGCTCTAGTAAGTCTGCTGTTGATGTCCTCTGTGCTGTCTCCATTTTCTACTACTCTACTGCCAAGGTATACAAATTCGTTGACCTCCTCCACTAACTTGCTATCTACTCTGAGTACATTTCTGTTGTTCACATTTTGCTTCATTAACTTTGTCTTTCCTACGTTGATCTTTAGTCCTATGTTGTTTGCATTCTGAGTTAGCTTGTTTATTTTATCTTGCATATCTTTGTGACTGCTTGATAATAGACAAATGCACAACTGACTAGTTAAACATTTCTGAATCAGATGATGGCCAATCACATGTAGGCGATTGTTATCATTTCATATAACATTACTAGTTGAGGTTCAGCAGTTAATTAGAACTTTTCTAACCTTGTAAAGTAACGATCTGACAAACACCGGTTAGTAAAAACAACGTTGTGATGTTTATATGTCCAGAAATTAAACTAGCCACTTCATGATTTTATCACAGTGATTTACAAGAGAGGGCACTGATTGTCAGACTCATCAGCTGTCTTGAACAGTTAGTTGTCAGCAGAGGAATACAGAAACCCAGACGTAGTTAACCGTGTCTGATCGTTTAGACAAGAACTATTAGATTCATATTATTTGACAGAAGTCTTTGGTAGCATACTATTCTTGATAGTGTACTCCTCACATTCCTTGGTCTCTTGACTCCCTGTTTTGATCTTCTCGCTCACTCTCCTCCATTGAGAAAGAATCCGCTCATATTTTGGCTGAACATGCTTCTTCAGGGCTAGTGTTCTTGCTAATTATGAATACCAAGACTTGAACAATTTTAGGAATTACGAATACCAAGACTTGAACAGTTTTAGGAATTATGATTACAAAGACTTGAACAGTTTTAGGAATTATGAATACAAAGACTTGAACAGTTTTAGGAATTATGAATACAAAGACTTGAACAGTTTTAGGAATTGTGAATACAAAGACTTGAACAGTTTTAGGAATTATGAATACAAAGACTTGAACGGTTTTAGGAATTATGAATACAAAGACTTGAACGGTTTTAGGAATTAGGAATACCAAGACTTGAACGGTTTTAGGAATTATGAATACAAAGACTTGAACGGTTTTAGGAATTATGAATACAAAGACTTGAACGGTTTTAGGAATTATGAATACAAAGACTTGAACAGTTTTAGAAATTATGAATACCAAGACTTGAACAGTTTTAGGAATTATGAATACAAAGACTTGAACGGTTTTAGCAGCACTGAGGCATTTAGACTTCAGCACTGCCATGATTTACTGATGACTCACATGAGCGTTGGTCGATAGACTGTTTTGGAGGACGAACTTTGATAACTGTCACAGACTAACTGATATTGTGTCCCTTGAGACCCATATGTAAAAATAAAATTGTCCAGTGTGTCACTGTGAGATATTACTTGAGCAAAAGTGTGCCGTGGCAACTCTATTATGCCTCAGGAGAGTTTGAGGTGTGCCGCCAAATTTGAGCACAGTATTTTTTTTTCCCTTCAAATTCCACACGCTTTTGCTTGTTTGTAAGTTATGTATGCAGGAAAAAAAAAGGTTCTCACCAGCCTAATAATTGTGTAATGTCAGTTACGCGTGTGTTTGAAAATCACTCTCAAGCGTTTCATTTCTCATATCTTGCCATGAAACCATTTGCTGTAACAGAGTTTGAAGGCAGTGCAGTGTAATCTGTAAAGTGCTATAATTTACTGTTAGTTAGTTACACGAGAGTTTAGTATTACTAACACTTATGTACTGCGGCAGAATTTGCTTTGCCAAATGTCCCTCAGTCTTAATGAAAACTCCTGACATTATAAATGTTTGCATATATGGATGACTAACAGACTTTTCTGTGTTTGTAACTGTTTACGGCATCGCTGTTTCCAAGTCAAGGTAGTGACGTAGTTTCTGGCTACTGGACTGTTCTGTGTTCTACATTCTAAGATACACTTGTGCTAGCGATTCCCGGAACTCGTTTAATTCCTCTAAATAAGATACGTAGGGCCCGCGGGAGGCTACACACATTACACTAGATTAAAATAAACTTCTTTTTTTTCCTATCCGGAGGTATAAACTCTAATGTTCATCTTCAGGAACTGTTTGAAGCGGAATATGGCTTCCTTTCCATATTATTGATCCCAGTGCCTTCATAGCGATTTCAGGTGGACATGATTCCAATAACATCTCAGATAACACCCGATCGTTGGCATTCACTAGCAGTCTCAGCGTGAAGAAAAAGCGTGGTTTTGAAACGGATGAAAGCTGCTTTATGCTTGTGCAGTTAGGTGCCTGTGGTAATTTGCATTCCCGCCGAATGTACGGTTAGATTAAGATCCGCCGGCGATAGCGAGTTCAGTAGAGTTTGGCTTTGTATCAAAGCAACTCCTTTTTTTTTCGACATTGCAAGTGAAATGAAGATTCCTGTAGTTCTGGTATAGAAGGAGATAGTTTATTGACCATCACTTTTTGGCATTGGAAGGGCAAGGAAACGTGAAGATATGTTCCGGAGTAGTGTTATCACGTTGTTATTAGCCTCATCTACTAACTCTTTTACCTGTCTTATACGCAAATATAGTTACCAGCTCAACAACCAATCCTCCTTCTGTCTACCTCTGTGTGACTGTCATGTGTATGTCGTCACATGGTCTGTGTGACTCGTGTTTTCTTTCTCAGACTGCGAAAATTCAATATTACAATTTCTTTCTTGCTTGCTTCCACACACACTCACACACAAGCTAGCATAGATAAAGCAGTGCATAACATCGTTTGAATACGCTTGACATTTTATGGCTTCTATCAACAGCTTGATCGATAATGGCAAAGTTATTATCATGTTTGCCGGCTGTGAAGAATTGGCAGAATTATGTAGAATCTGTGTTTTCAGTGAGGCAAGCATTCACAGGTCATTTCACGCTGTTTTGATTGAATTTTTTTTTATTAATTTGATTAATGGTGCTCTTATTTTAGCGAATTATTGTCGCTGCGTGCAAGGTCTGTATGTAAGACAGAGGAAGAAAATATATAGACAGCAGCGTTATAGGTGGTAGGAACTGCGGTCGTTGGAGCGGCTGTCTGGACGTTTGCTACAGGAAGAGCAAAACAGGGGGACCAAGCAGTGACAGTAAATAGAAATGAAAGAACTCAACCATTCATATTTTGTCATCACGACCCTACTGATGATCATAAGGTTGGAAGGAAGGCGTGAAGTTGGTGAAGTGAACCAAACAAGATGTCATAGCTGAAACATACGAGGGCGGCGTTGTGGAAGTCTTTGGCTGCATACTATTATTGGTAGTGTATTATACTATAAATTGACGCAATCTGTTCCCAGGGCACCACGAGGAGGCATGTGAGCGTCTTCATCAGCTGTCTTTCTCCAGTCTTGACGCAAGTAGTCAGCTATGGGGCTCTGATCGTTATCACACTCACTCTGACTAATGTGTCCTTGGCCCCCCTTTCCTGAACTGAAAATAACAAAGCTAACCTTCTGTGAGCTGTGAAAAAACGAGAGGTGGCACTGTCGTGTGTGTGTGTGTGTGTGTTGTGTCGATTCAGTACGTCAAGGTTTAGTGTTGCTGTGTCAGTTATTGGTAAGTGAAATTTAGACAGAAATGAAGGGTTATTAGACACCTCGTCACCAGTTTTCTTGAATTTTTCGGCACGCGTCGTCGGCGTATAAACACATGAAAGGAAAATAATGTGCGGGTAGGCACCAAGTTCTGCATGAATGCTGGGATTGCTGAATGTAACAATGCATGGATCTGCATGTCTGACATTAGCCGTATACGTCCGTGCTTTCCAGCTCCAGCGGTGCTATTACTGAATCAATGGAAACCATCGTTTTGTAGTTGTAACAGGATGAAAGTGGCATTTCGCAAAAAAAAAAAAAAACCTAAGTTTTACTTCGGTGTAAAGTCATACAGAGTAAGCTGTGATTTAAAATGTGTTCAAGCAACTAGTATTTTTAGCGCTATCAAGAGATGACAACGAAGAACATGCGACGGGAAATCAGGACGTGCTGTTCAAGCCTTCCACTTCACAAGTGTAATTTGTTATTTCGCAGCCCTTTTTGTTTTCATGAAGTCTGCTTACCGTCACAGCCTTATACAAAGTTTCATTTCAGAGCTGGGAATTGAGGACATTATGGGAAGTTTTAACATCTTAATTAAGTTGTTATTTGACTATTTCAACACAGATTATTGCGGAATTGTTCACGATTCCTCCAAATATGAGGAGCCAAGAACTCTCTCGCGTGGTATGTTAGAAATGCCACGCACTTACCGATATTTATTTTTGTGCTTTCATCGCTTTGTCCTGTCATGTTTTTAGGCAGATGATTATTTTTACAGACAAACAAAAATGTTGTAAATGAGGAATGAAAAGAGACAGAAACAGCAGGAATATATAATAAGTTGTGCCTGTAGAAATAAAATAATAAATAATAATATGAGCATGTAGAAATAAGAAAAAAACAGTAACAGTTCAGTAAGTTTGCCATTTATGTCCCTTTTCTTCCTTTTTTCTTTTTGTTTTTGTAAAACAGAACAATCCACTTCTGCTCTCTTAACTACCTGTGCACCACTGGTGCCAGTTTTAAATATTTATTGAATCCCAGATGCAAGATAGAAGTTTTCATGCGCGATGTGTTTGTTTATGTCGTTTAGACTCACGTTCATTGCTTTTATGTAAAACCTGATATCAGTTCGAGCCAGCTTGTCTTGTCAGATTAATTTGCCAGTTGTTTCCCTTCTCCCTCAGAACATAAGAGCACATGTTTCTTAGTCTTTTGTTTTTGGTTTTAGCTGATTCGGCTACGTTAGTCAGAATATGATTTAGTGTAACCCCCCCCCCCCAAACCGGCGCTGAATTTGGGGGGGGGGGGGTTATCAGTGTAACATTACTCTGCCGGCGATGTTGACTGCCAAGCCCAGCATTATTTGTATAATAAAATTCGTTCATAATGTGCTAGTTTTTTTTTTTCGGGGAGGGTAGGAGGGGGAATTGTTATTTATTTAAGTGAATTGCATTTCCAAGTGTCTTAAGTTCCTGTCTTTCTTCCACGTGATGGCTGATGGTGAGAAATATGAGAACACAGCTTGCTTGTGAATATTCGACAAATAACCAAGGACTATCTTAGAACCTGCCACCGACTTTGTAGGGGAAGTCTTTTGCCGCCTAAGAACTAAGAAATCATACCTGATTATGTATACTAAGTCCTGAGGTGCTTGACCACGGGCTCCGAGAAGAATTTCTATAAGCTAGTGCAGAACTATTCTCTCCCCCCCCCCCCCCCCCGTATATCCCATTGATTAGTCAAACTATTTTCATCCATTATGCCGCCCCCTTCTCTGTATACCCTATTGATTAACCATACCATTTTAATATGCTACCGCGTGTTCATTTCTGAAGATTCTACAATCGCATATGATTTCATCACGCTCATAACATGGAACTTTTGTGCAGGTTTACTGTTATCATAACACTGTTCAGAATGACAGTTTTCAGTATTTATTCGGATGTTTGTATATGTGATAATTCACAGATTACTTTTAGATCCTTGCAACATACTCGCAGAAGATCGTTTATATTGTGGTAGACAGTGATTCGCTTGCGTATAACACATCTGTTATGAGTAATATAATTGTTTTAACTCTGACAGTGTCGCGTTATATTCTGGACTTTTATCCTGGCTACTGAATATTTCAAAGAGTGTATGTGTTTTTTTTTGGTCGGTGTACATAAGTACCAGCCAAACATTTAAGAAAAGAAAAACTTGTGACATGCGCAGATAGCCAGACAGTGACACCATGGACCACATCAAAGCCTACGATGACACTGTACCTATAGTATGTATTGTAATCTGTTGATAGTTGATTTCACTTCATTCCTTTGTTATATTGTTATTTTTATTTAAACTTCTCTAGTCCTTTCTGAAGAAAATGACTTGAGAGTAAAGAATGCTTTTTTTGTAGAAGGAGAGTTTCTCGCGGTGACGACACTGGTGGAGGCAGAGACGCTGTTTATATTTGACAGCCAGCGACACATGCTAGCCTCAAGCTGGCGAACCACAGCCGATCAAGACCCTGTCCCACCTTTCTGTTCGTACCCTCAGGAACAGGCTTAGCTGGCTAATCGGGCAGGGAATGCCATAAACCCAATGACTGAAAAAAAAAAAAAATCCGTAACCCGCTTTCAGTCCGACACTGTGCTGTACCTCAACATCGTCGACTACTAAGAACACTAGCTCGCAGTTTCGGGGGGAAGAAGAAGAAGAAGAAGAAGTAGAAGAAGAAGAAGAAGAAAAAAGAAGAAGAAGAAGAAGTGACACTGCTCTTCGGTTAAACACAGTAGTTGAGACTGTTAGAAATTATTCTTTCTCAGAGACTAATTCTTCTTTTTTTTTTTAAACAGGAAATAGAGAAAGCATTTTGTATTTTGTTGTTTTGCGGTTTCTAGTCTTGTTTGAGACTCACACTTACGATTTCATAAAAAAAGATAAACTTTTTCTTACATTGCACGCCTATATAATTAAATGTTGGTAATATGAATTTGCGATGGAGGTTCTGAATTTTATTTCCGGCAAAATATATATTCCAGTTTTTTTGTTTGCTTGTTAAATGTGGACGAAAACGCATAGTCAAGCTGAAGAGTATAATGATCAGCGATTGCTGTTTGCGTCAGGGTTAGCCAACTAAAAGCAGACCAAGACCCTTTTCTACCTCCATGTAGTGCCCCTGGTAACAAGACAGTAATCTGACCAAGTGAATAGGGATGAAAATTGGAAGGGCAAATTCAGTCCTAAATTACGCCATGCCGAAAACGGATGTGTTGGGCCAAAAGGTGTTTAGCTGCAAACCGTGGCTCCAAACATCAACGCCCTTTTAAGGGCAGGTGTGAAAGAGATCGTGTGTTAAACCTTTAGAGGTTTTTTCATTGGGTCACAAAATGAGATTACTGTGTGAACCACAGTGGAAAATTCAAACGTGAATTGAAAATACAAACCTCTGGGGGCGCAGTGTAAAACTAGAAACATTCACAAAGTTCTATGAAAGGCAAGCAGGCAGTTTTTCACATACACAGTCACAAAGAATGAGAGAGAGAGAGAGAAAGAGAGAGGGAGAGAGATTTTGATAACATGGAATGTTATAAATGATAATCATAGCTTAATCTGGCTTTTTAAGAAAACTGTTAGAAACATTAGTATTGTTAACGCATTAGGTGTTAGAAAAATTAGTATAGTTAACGCATTAGGTGTTAGAAAATTAATATATTTAACGCATTAGGTGTTGGAAAATTAGTATAGTCAACGCACTGGACTTTCCTAACAGCTGTGTTGTCAGAGTTGCACTGTCAAAAGGTTATAATTGTTACTTTCTAAATCACTCAGTGATCTTGCAAGATTTGGCAGCATTCTTTTCAAATTAATATTCATATATTCCCAAAAGTTCAAATGAAATAACACATCGTTAAGTGGACTAGTAAAAAAATGAATAATTCAGTTACTATTGTGTATTTCTGCAGGATTATAATGTTCCTTGTCTATAACATTTTGACAGAAAGACAGAAAAGTGTGCTTTTTTCTATGGTTACATTTATTGTAGCAATGTATGTAAAAACTTGGTTACTTTCAGGCTGTCCAGGCACAAGAAAGCAAGAGAAGGAAGAGGCGTGTTATGAAAGTTGCCGTATACTTCATGTTTGGAGTAATTGCTCTTGGAGTGTTTGCAATCTGGCTCTTCCATAAGGACTCAGTCGAATCCATGAGTTTTGGCTCTGATTTTGTTTTTACAGTCAAGCTGCGGTCACTAGAGATAAAAAATAAAAATGGAGACAGTGTCCTGTACGGTGATATGGGTCGCAACCTTCTTGCTACTCCATATGATTACTGTTGGGACAGCACTTACACGTCCTACGACGAGTCGTGTCTGTACTGGCGTGACATGGCACGGCTTCGCGTGAGCAGAGATGACAACAGTACAACTTCGTGCTACACTTTTCAGTGGGAAAGCATGGAACCGGAGTTCCAGGCCGAAGACTGCTTTTATCTACAACGTTACAGCTGGTACGGCTATCTCCTGAACACAACCCCTGTATGGCCCATCATTGGCGTGAGCATAGAGCAGAAAGATTACTATACAGAGTATCCTGTAGAGCAAACAGAACATTTAGTACCCATGTGGTTTGGATCTCAGGGTGTGTCTATTTTTGTGGACCCCAGCTATCCCTTTTTGACGTCGTGGAATATAACTGATAAGTGCCAGTTCTGCATAATTTCCAAGATGAGATCACAAGTTAAGCTGGAGCCACTGACCGTGTTACGTTACACAGTCTGCCAGGGAATATCCATCAAGGACGTGTACAATATCTCCAGACAGCATCGACAAGATGTGGACATAGATTTTGTTTCCAAGCAAAAACAAAAATATTTTATTCCATCTGAGCCCATTCGCGTGTTGACCAAGAGGGGGGACTTGCTGGAGGTGCTAGATCAGATGAAGAGGAACGAGTCCAAATGCAGCTTCGTGGAGCTGTACGATGACTGGGAAGGTGAATTCGGAAATCTCAGTGTACACAGAACCATGAAGGAAAGTGTTCAGGCTTTGATAGATGAGGCGTATCACCAGGGCTGTTACCCAGTTCTTCCTATCTCAACTTTCTTCAGCTACAAATCTCAGCATTACAGAGAGGGGGTGAAGAACGGTTACTTTGTCAGGGATAGCCAGAACCTGGTGACGAGGATGATCAAGTGGAGGAATCAGGAAGGGGCGGTTCTGGATGTGACAAATCCCGAAGCTGAGCGGTGGTTTTTAAGCCACATACAAATGCTAGTGCAAGAGTTCGGCGTGAAAGCCCTCAGACTTCTGCATGTCACATTACCTCCTGCCTCAAGATATTATGATAACAATATGACATATTTAGATTATACAAGAGTATTTTACAAAAGCATGGCTGCGCTGAACATTTCTTTGATTGTGGAATTAACCACTGGATTTATACCGTCACCTGTTTACTTACCGGTTCAAATGAAGTTTTTTGAGAGATCCAGTTCTCGTTGTCTTAACACATCAATACCTTACTCTTTGATGATGGGCATGAGTGGATTTCCGCTCCTCATTGCCAGCTTTGACAAAACGGTTCTAAATTCTACAACCGAGGATATGTTCAAATTGTGGTTACAGATGGCAATCTTCTTCCCAGTTCTGGAAATTCCCAGCATTCATTTCTTAGAGAGCAAAGAGATGCAAGACTTCCTGCAAGAGAGTCTGAGTTTTCGTAGTCGTGAATTGCTTCCTTATCTTACTAAAGTATGGGACAATGAACCAGGGTTACCTGTTGTCCGCCCCATGTGGTGGAACACTGCAAATGACCAAAAAGCTCAGATCATTGATGATCAGTTTATGGTTGGAGACAAGCTGTTAGTGGCACCAGTTCTGTGTGAAGGGAATGACAAGAGACATGTCTACTTGCCAGAGGGCACATGGTATGGACATGGGATGAAGCCAGTCCTTGGACCAAAGATAGTAGAAATCTTCATTAAAAATTTCACTGTTTTTCCGTACTTTTGGACAGAAAATAGAATATGGTCTGAATAGTAAATTTGTGATAAAAATTGTATTTAAAACAAAATATAAAACAAATTATAAATATTTATCTAGCTCTGTAATAAGTCTTAGGAAAATATAGGTTTGTGTTGTAGATGATTTTTTGTGTTTAATTTTGATTCATTTCAGAATTTCCATACACTTGTAATGTACCACAGAAAAGAACCTAAATGATTGCTGGTCTTCTTCTTCTTCGTTCGCTTCTATCACCAAGACCGCCCTGTGATCCTACTGAGTTTACGCCCGTGGTCCTCGATAGGTCCCGTGGTCCCCCTATGGTCCCCGAAAGGACCACAAGAGGTTCAGAGTATTGCAGGGCTTGGGCCTATATTCTAGGTGGGTCTCAGAAGCGGGAATGGTGACACCGTGGTTTTCGTTGCACCAGTTTAATCTAGAGTTGAACTTTCTGACTGGAAAACATCGACGTGTTTTGGATATGAGTATATCCCTGCTGGGTGAGAGGTGGTTGCCCATCCAGGCTAGAGTTGGACTTTCTCACCGGAAAACCTCGACGTGTTTTAGAATACCCGTATATCCCCGCCGGGTGAGAAGTAGTTGCCCATCTAGTCCAGCGTTGGACTTTCTTACCGGAAAACCTCAGCGTAATTAGGATACGCACACATCCCCGCCGTACGAAAGGTGGTTGCCTATCTAGACTGCACTGATCCAGTGTCTCCGACTTCAGCATTTTGTGGTCGTGGCCGCTACCCTTCCTAGTTGTGACCAGGACAGAGCTTTTGTCCAGGAGGACGAATCCTCGCCACTAGTAAGTTTCACCCCTGAGTTGAGCCAGTTTATACATATTATCCCAGTATGGGCGTGTTTAGGATGTGACCGACCTCTAGAGCGGAGGTACCCTGACATGAGTAGTCATCAAGTTTCACCCCTGGTTTTAAGCTGGTTAGGCATATTTCACTAGTATGGGTGTATTTCGGACGTGGCTGGCCTCTAGAGCAGAGGTGCCATGGTATGAGTAGCTCTTGCCGCGAGACTACTGGACATACCGATTAAGCTTCACTTTATCCTTTCCATCGCCTTTTCACATCGGCGCCGCACGACAAACCTAATTGCTTTTTCACTTTTTCTTCATTGGCTGGAGGAGTTTCACTCCACGCGGCAGCCAGAGAATCTCGCCAGCAGTGTCTTAACCTGTGGGCTAAGCCGGTATGAGTGCAGATAGGACGTGGCCGACCTCCAAAGCAGAGGTGTCGTGATTTGAGCAGTCCTGACCTCAAGACTACTGATTACTTCACATAATCCTTTCTTTTGCCTTTTCCACAGTGGCGTGGCTCGGCAACCCCATTCGCACCTGTCTTCACTGGCCGGGAGGAGCCACACTCCACGCACGGCAGCTGAAGAATTTCGCCAGCAGCGGTAGATGAGCTACCAAGCATGACTCTCATCTACCCGAAGCGTCTGGTTTTCAGGCACCAGATATTCGCCTTCGCCCCTTCTCTTGTCAGTTTGAACAATTCTGGCACGAGAAGGCCAGGAGCTGGACTTGAC